>CM039505.1:29374120-30606376 GCA_022432975.1 Begonia masoniana | reverse complement strand
TTTTAAAAAAATCTTACCTGAAATTCAGGATATATTTTTTTCATTTCTTCTCTTCTTTTTTCTAAGTTGCCTCCTCAATGCTTTATTCTTCCATAGACACCCTTACAAGCGAAATCTTCTTAGTCTCTAGTTCCTCTTCTTTTAATTTCCAGAATGTTGACTTGGTCTCATCTTCATAAGATAAGTCGAGTTATTCCAGAAGTAGAGGAGATCTCATAGGTAAGATAGGCAGGAATCAGGAACTCTTCTTCACCTCGATACATGAAATACGTTGTGCACATGCTTGAATGAATCGGTAATTTCCACTGATATGCGACTGTCTCCTACTCTTCTAAGATTTCAAACGGGCCTATAAATCTGGGCTTACGTTCCTTTCTTTCCAAAAGGCATCATGCCTTTCATATGACGGATTTTCAAGAAAACTTGATCCCCCACTGCAAACTCCTCCAACTTCTTTCTTCCTCTGATCAGCATAACTTTTCTATCTATCTACTTTGGCGTGAGAATTCCTTCTTCCGGATTATTTTACTTGTTACACTTGATTTTGATAAGTTTTTCTGAAGTGTTTGAAATAAATTGATGTATTTTGTGCAAGTACGTAGAAAATTGACTTAAAACAGGGAGATGAAAGAAAAAGAAGAAACAAAGCGGAATTGAAGAAAAGAAGAAGAAGAAAAAGAGAGCAGAGAAGTAGGCGATCGATCGGCCCTCGTTAGGCGATCGATCGCCTGTGAAGAATACGAAAATTAGAGAAAAGAAAACAGAGAAGGTGTCGATCGATCGCTCAAGGCAGGCGATCGATCGGCGGAAGAGAAGAATTGTGAAGAACATTATGCACGAAACAAAAGAGATATCGATCGATCAGCACAATTTGCAATCGATCGGCTGAAAAGGGTGAAAATTGATGCAAAGAAGAGGCGATCGTTAGCCACGATCGATCGGCTGAAGGAAAACACAGAAACAAGAGGCGATCGATCGCTCATTTCAAGCGATCGATCGGCTACGATTTTGAAAAGTTGACATCTTCTAATCTGCACCGTTAATCTAAAGAAAAATTGAATCTCAACCGTTGAAGAGATGAAGAGAAGAAATAAACCTAAGGAGAGAAAGAGCAGAAAAGCATTCGGCGATTTCCACAGAGCAGAAAGCATTCGGCGATTTTGGCAAGCAAAAGGCAGAGAAGAATTTTGCAAGAGTGGCGTGGAGAATTTTGAATACACCAACATAGTTTTCTTTCTTTTCCTTTAATTTTTAATTATGAACATCATTATTATTTGTGTTTTCTTCTCGTCTAGCATGAACTAACTTTTTATTCTAGGGCTACGATGTAACCAGACGATATTTATTTTCCGTTCTTCGTTTAATTATATTTTATGAATACTTCTTCCAATATTGTTGGCACATTCAATTTCTGTTCTTAAAGCCTGTAAATTTCTAGTCAATCTTTACTTGATTATTGAAGTGTTTTGAGACCGAGAGGTGATAAATACCCAAGCACTGAAATTAATGTCATAAATATGCGTAGGCTAGAGATAGTTACGGTATTGATGTGATCATTGTGATTTCTTGATTTATTTGTATTTGATTAATGCAGGATTTGAGACTGAGAAGTGATAACCCATTAATCAGATAACCTATACAATGCTCGAGAGAGATTGTAATAGAATTTAGTGAAATCGATCATCAAGATAGGAAGAATATTTATTAATATAATTACGAATGACTGAAATAACTGTTGTCTTGGTGAAATCGTAGTACCTAGGCTTTTATCAATTAAATTTAATCTCATTTTATCTGTTTTGTTATTTTACATTAGTTCATTTTTATTATTTTAATTATTTAGTTTAAGTTCAATCCTTGAAAATCATAAAACGTGTGTTCAATTTAGAATTAAGATTAATTATTTCGATTATTAATTACAAGTCCTCGTGGGTTCGACACTCTGTTTACCACTATATTACTTGTTGCGACTCGTACACTTGCGAACTAATTTTCACAATAAGTTTTTGGCGCCGTTGTCGGGGACTTTAATATTAATATCGAATTAATTATTTTTAGTTTTATTTTGAATTCTATTTATTTTAATTCTTTTTTTTCGTATTATTCTCATGTGTATGCGTAAAGAAGAAGACGCTAATCTTCTCCTGCTTAATTTTGAAATCGAGCGTACGTGTCGACGAAATCGTAGAGAGAGAAGAGAAGTTATTTAACAAGCGCGTGCCATCATGGGTGATAACGGGGAAAATAATATCGAGCACCGGACCTTACTTGATTATGTTATACCTACTGTATCCGGAGTGCATTCAGCTATTCGCAAACCGGCCATCAATGCTAATTTTGAAATTAAGCCGGGCACCCTGCACATGATTCAACAATCTCAATTCAGTGGATTACCTTCAGAAGAACCCAAGAATCATATTGCAAATTTCTTAGAAATATGCGACACTTTAAGATTTCACAATGTGGGGGATGGTGCATTGAGACTACGTCTATTTCCATTTTTATTAGTACTTGGGAAGATTTGTGTCAAAAATTTATTTCCAATTTCTTTCCTTTTAAGAAGACCGCTAAGCTTCGCAACGATATAATCAACTTTAGTCAATTCGATGGGAAAACATTATATGAGGTATGGGCACGCTTTAAAGATATGTTACGAAATTGTCCTAACCATGGCCTATCGAAATGGATGCATATTCAGACTTTTTATATGGGCTTATTATCGGCATCTACTAAAACCCTGGTTAATGCAGCTGCAGGTGGTGCGTTAATGAGAAAAACCGAAGAAGCCGCTTATGATTTATTGGAGGAATTAGCACTTAATAATGACCAGTGTCCAGTGGAGCGATCGATTATGAAGCACACAACGGGTACTCCAGAACTTGAGACTATGAAAGCTCTGACTCTACAAGTGGCCTCATTAACTAAGCAACTACAGGAATCTTATATGGCAGCAAGTGTTGGGAGAACATCGAAAGTTAATTGTCAGTGGTGTCAAGAGCCGCATTTGAGTGAAGAATGTCAAGAGGGTAATCCTATGTCGAATGAAACCACAGAGCAAGCTAACTATATGGGCAATTTTAATCGTCAAGGCAATCCCAATTCTAATACTTATAATCCAGGATAGCGACAACACCCGAATTTTTCATGGAGGAATTCTCAAAATGCTATGCAATCACCTCAAGCAGCTCAACCTAGTCCGTCTCAACAAGTGGAAAAGAAAAATGATCTTGAAACAGCACTTATGCAGTTTATGACTGAGACCCATATTGTAACGCCCCCGAACCCTCCCGGGCTCGTTGCGCTACCTTGCTAAGCTATTCCGCGTTAAAATAACATTCGTGAACCCTAAGAAATAAAAAAAAAAAAAACCGGACACTGCAGAATTTAACTCTAAGTCTCCCAAAATTTTGATAAAGTAACGCCTGAAAATGGAGCCTCCAAAATGCTAAATACCTGCATAAAATCCAATCCCAACCAATCTAGAATATTCCTAACCATCTAACCAACTTACGAAATCTCCAACAGCAGTAAAGAGAGAAACTAAAATACTAACATCCCTAAATGAAGAAAGTCTACAGTACAGGCCGACACATCACCCTTAACTATGACTATATTCACCAAATACAAATAACTATAAAAACAACATCAACCAAAAAGACAACTCTACAAACCACCAAAATAAATATAAATTATACACGACCCAAAATACTGTTCCACCCACATCTTTCCGAAGACCATGGTCGAGGCGCCCTAACAATAGCCCGCACCGGCATATTGCATGCATCACCAACTGCTGCCTAGCCCTGGGCTGTCTCATCCACCTCACCTGAGTAAATCTCGCTACCTACACCATAGAATACAAAACGTAAGCCTAATGCTTAGCAAGTAGGGAAAATGAATGCACACACACACACAATGCAACTCAATCCTATCACATGCAGTTTCTAACTCTCAGTTGTACTTATTTGCTGTTCGTTGCTTTAATCTTTCATACTCACGACATTTACATATTTTAGCCAGTCATCCTTCATAGAGATCCCCTCGGGGTGCTAGTGTAACGACCCCAACGGAATCGCCACACAATTCATTACTTAATCTCTTAATCATTTGATTCTTACTTCCTTACACCTTGTTCATTGTTAGTGTTAATATTATTCCCTCTTTGTTTTCTTTTTTTTTAAAAACATCTCTTGATCTGCATCTACCGATAAGGTTATAGACTCACATCGACCGATGATCACGTGTCCGCCACGCGACACATCTGATCTCAACCAGCAATAGACATCCACCGGTGGTCACGGGCATTGCACGTGCCTAATTAAAGACATCGCCCGATCCCGAACATTCTCCACTAGATGTTCATATTTACCCTACATCGACCGGTGGTCATGTGTGCTTCACGTGACCGACTTAAAACATCACCTGGACATTAAACAATAAGAGAATACTCACATCATCCGGTCACTAGACGACAAATTAACATTTACATCATCCGGTGACTTATTACACTACATCTGCCGATCACTAGACGACAAAATAACACTTTCATCATCCGATAACCTAAATACCCTACATCTGCCGATGACGTCAGCCGGATGATTGCCTTACCCAGCTTTCGTCTCACGGCAGAAAACACTATAATTATTAACAACTCCATCCAATAAAATTACCACAACTCACCCGAATCATAATTTAGTAACCATAAACCTCAATGAGTAGGGATCGTAAACTCATTCAAGATATGCATAGCGGAAGACTTAAGCAAAACAAACCATTCGATAATCCTTAAAATCGTATTCAGACTCTAAAGACAACCTTTCAAATCCCAAACTCATTGTTATAAGAAATACTGTTAAACTTAGTCATCTGTTCATCATAAACTTTTCTAACTTACTATGAGCATAACCAGGGAACTTGATCGCCTATCCAGCCTTGCACTGTCACACTGAGCATCCTCCGGCAACCAACTTTAAACATCATCTCTGGACTAGAAATCCTCACCTTCTAACTCTTCACCTACATCATAAGATTTAACTATAAGCCTAATGCTTAGTAAGGAATGCAACACTAACATGGATGCATGAATGTATAGTTTGGGAAAATCACATGCTCATAAGTCTTCTTTTCTTGTTCATATCTTTGCTTGAATCATCATTCATAGTCATAGATCATATTCAACATTCATAGTCATTGGTCATATTCATCATTCATAGTCATTGATCGTATTCATCATTCATAGTCATTGATCATATTCATCATTCATAGTCATTGATCATATTCTTTGCTTAGGTTGTATGGATCAAGAGAGAATTTGTGCCAGTAAAGGGGGTTCGACAGTGAGTTTGATCTTGTTCCCTACTGCGGGTCGTATTCATATGTCCTTCTTTGGACTGTGACATACGCCGAACCGCCCCCAACCCTCACTTAATCCACGTTGCATAAATCTTATATATATATATATATATATATACATATATACATACATATCTTGTTCATGGAAACATGCATTAAAATATTTTCTTATGCTTGAGAAACATTCATGATGCATGAACATGAGAACTTTTAACCCATCAGACTATGACAAGGATCTTATCAGAGCAGACAGCTTCACATTCACTAGCAGGTCATCAAATAGCATAACTCACATCACTCATCAATCCTTCGAGTGCAGACAAGCTCATCATCATAAGGTAAACACCAGACATCTAAAACAACCTGGTACTCCAACGATGTAGGGCTCTATTAGCCGGAAATCTTAATACATTCACTTACCTGGTCTCCTTAGCACTTGAGCTCCTTTCTCTTCAAACTTCTTCACCTAAAACATTTACATTGCAGTAATTAAAACAAAATCCTAATAGTTTTAATCTCAAGTTATCCTAAGATTTAATAGCTAAAGTTATTCCCGAATCCTTAGTCTAATACTCTGTGCAGTTTGAAATCCAAAACCAAAACAGACTGATTCGATTATCGATAACTCAGAGGTGGTTATTCTAAATGTCCAGAATCAATTTGATAAAAGCATTCCCACACTCAGATTCCAAATGTTCTTATTATTAGTCGGCCATTGGAAAATCCAAAACTCCAATGCCGAGTAGAAAACAGGGTTAACAAGCTAACAGATAGCTACATTGACTAATGCATACCTCGGGCACAGAGTAGTCAGAGAACCGATCGTCGAAGAGAGTATGCCGAAAGCAGAGAGCAAGAGCTTGGGAGAGAAGAAATCGCCGAAAAGGAAGGTGTCGGCTACAGTGGTTCGAGTGAGGTTTAAAACATTTCCTTTTTCTTTATATATTGGTCATCACCCTCCAGTATTACAACTTTGCGACCCAACCTAGTTTAAATCCACATGAAATTAATTATTCTTGGTATAAGTCCTAAACTGTAAAGATTAAATATTCATGACCGTTAATACAGTTAGGAAAATCACCTGGCCATTAACTCGGGTGTTACAGCTACACACCAGCACCTCAGCCCGACAAGGCACACTATTCGAGATGTATCATCCTTCATAGAGATCCCCTCGGGGTGCTACACACCAGCACCTCAGCACGACAAGGCACACTATTCAGGATTTCGTGTTTTAGCCGGTCATCTCTCATAGAGTTCCCCTCGGGGTGCTACAAACCAGCACCTCAGCCCGACAAGGCACACTATTCGAGATGCATCATCCTTCATAGAGATCCCCTCGGGGTGCTACACACCAGCACCTCAGCCCGACAAGGCACACTATTCGGGATTTCGTGTTTAAGCCGGTCATCTCTTATAGAGTTCCCCTCGGGGTGCTACACACCAGCACCTCAGCCCGACAAGGCACACTATTCGAGATGCATTTTACAATTCACTTTATCTGATTATGTTCATGCTCACCATGCCAAACAATGCCACTAATCGTACCTAACGTGCTATACTATGATGCATGATTCAAATATGCAATACCGCACGAAACCAACAACACAACACAACACGAAATAAATAACCCTACCGTTCGATGGTGTAGACCCGAAGGCGAAGGAATAGCTACCACTACTTACCTGGTGTCCTAGCTCCTTGAGGATATTCGGTTCCACGGCTCGACCTACGACAAATATTCAAATTTCATTAAAATCAAGCCCACATTCACCAATTTACTCTCAAACTACTATTTTTAACCTAATCCAACTAAAACTTAACTAAACGGGCCACTAATTCGGGTTTGGTAAAACCGACCCAAAACTTCAAACACGCGTAACTTTTGTGTCGGTTATCAGAATTGAACGATTCTGGTGGCCACGTACTCCTCTAATAACCTATTTTAATCTGCCAAAAGGAATTTTAAAACAAACGACCGTAGCTAGGTCAAAAATCAAAAAACCTGAATCTGCCCTTTACCCGGAATTTTCCCTATTTTGATTTTTCATCAATTCTCATCAAATTCCTCACCAATCGACCACCCACACCCTCAATTAGAATAATCTAACCAAAATCCCGAGCTACACACACCAAAAATCGAAATGCACCAACCGTCCTTTCTGATTTTTTGCCCAAACGGGCTTATCACGACCAGACGATAAAAGTCGGTCCAAGGGTCGGCAAACCCATGCCGGAGGTGACCAAAATCGGCCGGTGATCGGAGCCAAATCCGGCTCGTCACTCACGGCCTAAAACCGAACTGAAACAGGGCACAAATCGGGTCTAACATGTCGGTTCGTGCGCGGAGACAACCGGAAACCACACGTCGCCGTCGACTGGCCGGAGAATGTTGGGATCGCCAGTGGTTGTCGTTGGAGGGACGTCGCTCGTCTCTCCCTTCTTCATTCTCCTCTCCCCTGCCTTCGGCGTTCGCGAACAACAGAATGGCTTCGGCCATTCTGTTGTTTTTTTTTTATTTTATTTTATTTTAATAATAATAATAATAATAACATTAATAACAATAACATTACTATTTTGCCCTCCCAAAAATTCCGTTAAATCCCGTTCTTAAATTATAAATTTTCGTAAATTGACCCTCACCCCGTACCCGGCTTAAGTTCTCCACTAGGAATACCCGAACATAAATTAATTAAAACAACCTATTTTATTATTCTTTTATTTTCTTTCCAATTTTCCTTTAAAAAAAATCCGGGTGTTACACGTATAGTATAGCAAAATCAATCAGTCCAAAATCGTAGTCTGGAAAATCAACTTGGTCAATTTGCAAGTGTTATTAATGGAAGACCTCAAGGATCATTACCAAGTAACATAGAGGTGAATCCAAAAGATCAGTGTAATGCAATCACCACTCGAAAGGGAACAGTAGTTGAACCTTTGCCAAAGGAGAAACACGTGCCACAAGCTATTAATGAGGAGCCTAATGCAGATGAAGTTCAAAAGTCACCACCATCTCATCCACCACCTCTGGTGCCGTTTCCACAAAGATTGAAAACTGTGAAGCTTGATAAACAATTTTCTAAATTCCTTGATGTTTTCAAGAAGCTCCACATTAATATTCCGTTTGCCGATGCGTTGGAACAAATGCCGAGCTATGCTAAATTTATGAAAGATATTCTTTCCCACAAGCGCAAAATAGAGAAATGCGGTATTATAGCTCTTATAGAAGAATGCAGTGCAATTATTCAGAGGAAGCACCCTCAAAAATTGAAAGATCCGGGAAGTTTTACTGTACCCTGCGAGATTGTCAATTCTGTATTTACCAGGGCACTATGTGATTTTGGGGCGAGTATTAATTTGATGCCTTTGTCTATATTCCGAAAACTCAATCTAGGCGAATCCAAGCCGACAGGGGTGACATTATTGATGGCCGATTGCTCTATTAAACACCTGAGAGGAATCATTGAAGATGTGCTCGTAAAAGTTGACAAATTCATATTCCCTATTGATTTTATTGTGCTTGATATGGAAGAAGATCGAAATGTGTCGATTATTTTAGGACGACCATTCCTTGCTACGGGTCGTGCACTTATTAATGTACAAAAAGGTGAATTGAGTTTGAGATTGTAGGATGAAGAAGTCAAATTTAATGTCTTTAAAGCTATGAAGTATCCAGGGGATAACAGTGATGTTTTTCACGTTGAAGTTACCGAGTCCACAATAGATGAAGTTGCACGTCAACCCGATGACCCTTTAGAAGCATGTATGTTTGAGCAGAATTATTTTCTGGAAGAGGACAAGGAAGCACTTGGTTATGCGATGTGGATGGACTCATTTGAACAGAATAAGAGGAAGTATTATGAAAATTTGGGGAAAGACCCATCACGCACGTTATCATCCATTGAGCAACCACTGGTGTTAGAACTGAAGACACTACCTGTCCATTTAAAATATGCATATTTACAGGCCCCATCTTCGTTACCGGTAATCATCTCCGCTGATTTATCTAAAGAGGAAGAAGAAAATTACTCCGCGTTCTCCAAAAATTCAAATCGGCAATTGGGTGGACTTTGGCTGATTTAAAGGGAATAAGCTCATCCTTTTGTATGCATAGAATTCTTATGGGGGAAGGTCATAAGCCATCAGTGGAACACCAACGACGTCTCAACCCCACCATGAAAGAAGTAGTGCGAAAAGAAATTTTAAAGTGGTTAGATGCCGGGGTGATATATCCAATTTCTGACAGTTCATGGGTTAGCCCCGTCCAAGTTGTACCGAAAAAGGGCAGGCTGACAGTTGTGCAAAATGAAAATAATGAGCTCATTTCGACTCGCACTGTTACTGGTTGGTGCATATGTATGGACTATAGGAAATTAAACAAGGCTACAAGAAAAGATCACTTCCCGCTTCCGTTTATTGATCAGATGCTTGATAGGCTCGCAGGACACAAATTTTATTGTTTTCTTGATGGTTACTCCAGATACAATCAAATTGCTATAGCTCCCGAAGACCAAGAGAAAACTACATTTACTTGCCCGTACGGCACCTTTGCCTTTCGACGGATGCCCTTTGGTCTTTGTAACGCTCCGGCCACTTTTCAACGATGTATGTGTAACGACCCCAGAGGGATCACCACGTAAATCATGACTTTCTTAATCATTTAATTCTTATTACTCAAACTCTATTCATTTTTGGTAATATATTTTTTTTTGAAACATAACTTAGCTCAAGATGTCATGCACGATTCAATAGACATCGCTCGGCAGAGGAATACATTATACATCTGCCGGCGGGCAGGGTAAAATGCCCCATCCGATAAAAGACTTCAGCTCTTAAGCTGCACCTAATGATGGAGAAATAAACTTGCATCTGCCGATCATACCCCAACAGATTTCTATACTTAATTACTTACTTCTGCCGGTCGCTAAACGATAGGCATGGAGTTCACATCTTCCGGTAGAGAAAGATTTCATCATCCGATTCGTCACGTGAAGCTCGCGTGACTCACTTATCACCGCCTAATAGAGGACATCTTTCGGTGAGCACGAGCTTACACGTGACCTTAAATCTACCGATCACTAGATGACAAAATAACACTCCCATCATCCGATAGCTTAAACGCACTACATCTACCGATCACTAGATGACAAAATAACACTCCCATCATCCGATAGCTTAAACGCACTACATCTACCGATCACTAGATGACAAAATAACACTCCCATCATCCGATAGCTTAAACGCACTACATCTACCGATCACTAGATGACAAAATAACACTCCCATCATCCGATAGCTTAAACGCACTACATCTACCGATCACTAGATGACAAAATAACACTCCCATCATCCGATAGCTTAAACGCACTACCTCTACCGATCACTAGATGACAAAATAACACTCCCATCATCCGATAGCTTAAACGCACTACATCTACCGATCACTAGATGACAAAATAACACTCCCATCATCCGATAGCTTAAACGCACTACATCTACCGATCACTAGATGACAAAATAACACTCCCATCATCCGATAGCTTAAACGCACTACATCTACCGATCACTAGATGACAAAATAACACTCCCATCATCCGATAGCTTAAACGCACTACATCTACCGATCACTAGATGACAAAATAACACTCCCATCATCCGATAGCTTAAACGCACTACCTCTACCGATCACTAGATGACAAAATAACACTCCCATCATCCGATAGCTTAAACGCACTACATCTACCGATCACTAGATGACAAAATAACACTCCCATCATCCGATAGCTTAAACGCACTACCTCTACCGATCACTAGATGACAAAATAACACTCCCATCATCCGATAGCTTAAACGCACTACATCTACCGATCACTAGATGACAAAATAACACTCCCATCATCCGATAGCTTAAACGCACTACATCTACCGATCACTAGATGACAAAATAACACTCCCATCATCCGATAGCTTAAACGCACTACCTCTACCGATCACTAGATGACAAAATAACACTCCCATCATCCGATAGCTTAAACGCACTACATCTACCGATCACTAGATGACAAAATAGCACTCTCATCATCCGGTAGCTTAAACGCACTACCTCTACCGATCACTAGATGACAAAATAACACTCCCATCATCCGATAGCTTAAATGCACTACATCTACCGATCACTAGATGACAAAATAGCACTCTCATCATCCGGTAGCTTAAACGCACTACCTCTACCGATCACTAGATGACAAAATAACACTCCCATCATCCGATTGCTTAAACGCACTACATCTACCGATCACTAGATGACAAAATAGCATTCTCATCATCCGGTAGCTTAAACGCACTACCTCTACCGATCACTAGATGACAAAATAACACTCCCATCATCCGATAGACATAACCTTCACTGACTTCAAACTTCAATGGCATAACATTCATATTAATGAAAATCAGTAACTCACCCAGTATTCATATAGCGGAAGACTTAAGCAAACATATCAACCAATGCGCCTTAAAATTTTTTCCAGGTTCAGTGGTCAACAGACATCTTTAAAGAAGACTCATTGTTATAAAATAGACTCATCCTACTTAAACTATCATATTCATTATCATGATTAAAATCATAAAAACATTAACCAGGGGTCTCATTTGCCATCCAGTCACAGATTTTGCTCTCTGAACACCTTCCAGCAACCGAGCATAGGTATCCTCATTAACTTTGAGGTCCTCACCTGAAAATTCGTCACCTACATCATAAGGTTAAAACTATAAGCCTAATGCTTAGTAAGGAATGTAATACTAATAAGTATGCATGAATGCTCATTTTGAGAAAACAAATGCGCATATAGTCATGATCTTTATCAGATTCATACTCAAGTCTTCATTCTGTTCATCATTCATATTCATTGTTCATAATCATCATTCATATACATCATTCATGTTCATCGTTCATATTCATTGTTCATAATCATCATTCATATACATCATTCATGTTCATCGTTCATATTCTTTGTTCACGTTGTGTGGATTAAGGGAGGATTTGTGCTGGTAAAGGGGGTTTGACAGTGACAGTGCACATAGTTCCCTTACGGGTCGTATCATGGTCTTTCTTTTGGACAGTGACATACGCCAAACTGCCCCCAACCCTCGCTTAATTCACGTTGTATAAGTTTTATATTCTTATCTTGTTCATGAGAAAGTATACTCTTAAAACATTTTCATATACATAAAACATTCATGATGCATGAACATGAAGATTCTTAAATCATCAAGCTACAGAACAGAGCTCCATTCGACATGAAACCTTACCATTGAGCTAATCATCAGCATAAACATTAGACAGTAACATAAGGGAAACTTCTAATCATCGTATGAGTTTCTACCTAGTATCCTTTGATGTAGGGTCCTAATGACCGAGAAACCTACACATTCACTTACCTGGTCTCCTTAGCAATTTGAGCTCCTTTCTCTTCAAACTTCTTCACCTAAAACATTTATATTGCAGCAGTTAAAACAAAATCCTATTAGTTCTAATCACAAGTCATCCTAGGATCTAATAGCTATAGTCACTTCCGAATCCTTAGTATAGTTCTCTGTGCAGTTTGAAATCCAAAATCCAAAACAGACAGATTCGATTAGCGATAACTCAGGGTTGGTTGTTTAATGTCCAAAATCAATTCGGAATGACATTACCACTTCCAGATTTTAAAATACTCTTACTAATACTCGGCCATTGAAGAGTCCAAAACCTCAACACAAAGCTGAAAACAGAGCTTAACGACAAAAAGTTAGCTACATTGCCAAACTCGTACCTTGAGCACAAAGTAGCCGAGAAGCAGCAAGGAAACGATCGTCGAAGGAGGGATTTCCTGCCGACAAAGAGTGAGAGCTCGGGAGGGGAAATCGTCGAGAGTAAGAGATGACGGCTACAGTGGTTTTAAATGAGGTTTGAATCCTTTCCATTTTCTTTAAATATAGGTCTCAATCCTCCATTATTACAACTTTGCCACACAACCTAGTTTAAATCCACATGTAATTAGTTAAGCTTGGCATAAAATTCTAAATCATGAAGATCGAATAATCATGGCTGTTAATTCAGTTAGGAAGTCACCTGGTTGAAGTTGTCGGGTGTTACATCCACCCCTCCTTAAACAAAATTTTCTTCCCCAAAAATTGATCAAGCGAAGAGTTCTGGATATTTGTCCATCATGTCCTGCCGTCTTTCCCATGTGGCTTCCTCAATACCATGATTCATCCATAAAACTTTCACAAGGGGGATTTCCTTATTCCTCAGAGTTTTCACTGCAGATTCCAAAATTCGTATTGGCTTCTCTTCATACGTTAGTGTCGGCTCAATCTCAAAATCCACTGGTTAAACAACTTGTGTAGGGTCCCGTATGCATTTTCTTAACATTGACACGTGAAAGACATTGTGAACCCTTTCCAATGATGGAGGCAATTTCAACCTATAAGCCGTACTGCCAATTCTTTCTAAGACATGGAATGGTCCAATAAATCGTGGGCTTAGCTTTCCTTTCTTACCAAATCTCAGGACTCCTTTAAATGGTGAAATCCTCAGGAAAACTTCATCATCAACAGAAAACTCAAGGTCTCTTCTCCTCTGGTCTGCATAACTCTTCTTTCGGCTCTGTGCTGTTATCATTCTTTTCTTAATAGTGGCAATCTTGTTTGACATCTGTTGCAAGATCTCGGGACCTAGGAGTTTTGCTTCACCGACCTCATCCCAGTACAAAGGTGACCTGCACTTTCTGCCATAAAGTGCTTCATAAGGTGCCATAGCTATGGTGGACTGGTAACTATTGTTGTAAGAGAATTCAACCAAGGGAAGGTATCGACTCCACGACGCCTGGAACTCAAGCACACATGCCCTCAACATATCCTCGAGTATTTGAATTGTCCATTCAGATTGTCCATCGGTTTATGGGTGGAAGGCAGTGCTGAAAGATAACTTTGATCCTAACGTGCCTTGCAAACTTTGCCAAAATCTTAAGGTGAACCTAGGATCACGATCGGATATAATAGATAAAGGAATTTCATGCAATCCGATGATTTCTTGGACATACAGATCAGCAAGCTGGTCCATTGTGAAAGTCATTCTTACAGGTATAAAGTGTGCCGATTTTATCATTCTATCAACCACGACCCAAATACTATCATGTCCTTTAGTTGTCTTTGGCAAACCTACAACAAAATCCATGGCAATGTTTTCCCACTTCCATTCAGGGGTTGGTAGGGGTTGAAGAGTACCTCCTGGGCGTTGGTGTTCTGCTTTAACCTGTTGGCATACCAAACATGACTCCACATACATAGCAACATCCCTCTTCATATTTGGCCACCAATAATGTAACCTTAAATTCCGATACATCTTGGTGCTACCAGGATGCACAGAAAAGGAAGATGAATGAGCTTCAGCCAATATCAACTCACACAACTCCTTATCATTCGGAATGTACCATCGGTTCTTAAATTTCAAAATACCATCATTAGAGAGACTGAACTCCGAGGAGGCGTTCCTTAACTTACTCGTCATGCTTCTATTCTCCTTCGAATCCTTTCGTTGTGTCTCCTTGATCCTGTCCAAAATAGTTGGTCGGATAGATAAACCAGCCAGTAAAAATGACAGCTCGGGAACTATTTCCAATTCGAACCTCTGAACTTCCTTCCTCAAAGGTATAGACATGGTTGATAACGCGGGTTGCATTGTCGTTGACATTCTGCTTAAAGCATCGGCTACAACATTAGCCTTGCCTTGATGATACTTAATTTCGAAGTCATAGTCTTTAACAAATTCTAACCAACGTCTCTGTCTCACATTTAATTCCTTTTGAGTAAAGAGGTACTTCAGGCTTTTATGGTCGGAAAATACCTCACACTGTTGTCCATACAGATAATGTCTCCAAATCTTTAATGCAAACACAACTGCGGCTAATTCCAAATCGTGAGTGGGGTAGTTCTGTTCATAATTCTTTAGCTGCCTAGAGGCATACGCTATAACCTTGCCTTCTTGCATCAAAACACACCCCAGTCCAACTTTGGATGCATCACAATAAACACTAAACTTTCCTCCTTCAGTTGGGAGAGTCAAAAGTGGGGCTGCCGTTAACTTCTTCTTGAGTGTCTGGAAGCCATCTTCACAAGCTTCGGTCCAAGAGTACTTGGTGTCCTTCTTTGTCAAACTAGTTAAAGGCTTAGCTATCATAGAAAATCCTTTAATAAACTTCCTATAATAGCCTGCCAAACCAAGAAAACTACGAACTTCACTGACATTCCTCGGTTGTGGCCAGTCCTTAACAGCCTGAATCTTAGTTGGATCTACTGATATACCCTCAGTAGAAATGATATGGCCTAAAAAGTTAACCTTATCCAACCAAAATTCACACTTGGACAACTTGGCATAAAGTTGTTGCTGTTTCAGGGTTGTCAAAACCATTCTTAGGTGTTCTTCGTGGTCAGTTTCAGTCTGTGAGTATATGAGAATATCATCTATGAATACAATCACAAACTTGTCCAAGTAATCACGAAATACTTGATTCATCAAATCCATAAAAGCTGCAGGTGCATTGGTTAACCCAAACGACATCACAAGGAATTCATAATGTCCATAAGGGGTCCTAAAAGCTGTCTTAGGTATATCACTTTCCTTAACCTTCAATTGGTAGTATCCCGAACGCAAATCAATCTTTGAAAACACCTTAGCTCCTTTCAATTGGTCAAACAAGTCGTCAATTCGGGGCAAGGGGTATTTATTCTTAATTGTCAACTTGTTCAGTTCTCGGTAATCTATGCACATCCTTAGGGAACCATCTTTCTTCTTAACGAATAACACAGGTGCACCATAGGGAGAACTACTAGAGCGTATGAATCCCTTGTCTACTAATTCCTGTAGTTGGACTTTTAACTCCTTTAGTTCAACATGTGTCATGCGATAAGGATTCTTAGATACAGGTAATGCCTCGGGATACGTATCAATTACAAATTCTATTTCTCTATCGGGTGGTAATCCTGGCAAATAAACCATAAACACATCAGGAAACTCTTTAATTATAGAAATATCTTGCAGCTTTACTTTGTTCTTTACCCGAATATTGATCACACTAGCTAGATAACTCTCACAACCATCTTTCAATAACCGCTGAGCCTCTAGTGAGGATATAATCGGTATCTTACTTATTTTTGGTATAGCTTGAAAGGTATACCGATCTCCATTAGGGGGTCGAAACTCGACTAATCCAGACCTACAACTTATCGTGGCATAATGCCTGGATAACCAATTCATTCCTAATATAACTTCATATCCCTTCATGTCAACTACAATCAGTTCTGCATATAACTTCTTATCTCCTAGGGACACAATATCGCCTTTCAATATCTGCTCAGAATACAAGGACTTTCCTGATGGTAACATCACAATATATGGCCTATCAGCAGGTAAGTATTCTAACTTATGCTTACACTCAAACAAGATTGCAATAAATGAGTGTGTGGCTCCCGTGTCTATAAGTGTATAAGCAGAAATACCACAGATCATAATTGTACCTGTTATGACCGTATGTTGCATGGTATCCTCATCTTCCATCATAGCAAAGACTCGGGGCATTACTCTTGCTCGGTTTGGGTCAGGTGGCATGGGGCAGTCTCTGACTACATGTCCGACCTTGTCACATCTAATACAGCGGCCATAAAGTAACTTGCATTCGCTGGGATGGTTCTTCTGACAGGTGGGGCATAGAGGGGCCATTGGTCGCTTTCCTTTTCCTTGATGATCATTTGGATTGAAGGGTCTCTTTATAACTTGTTGTTGTTGTTGTTGTTGTGGTCCCCTGTTCTGTTGCGGCTGCCATCCTTTGTTCTGACGTGGTGGCAGCTGAGTTTCCTTCGTGAATTTTCTTGGCTGCTCACGCTGTGCATATGCTGTCATTTCAGCCTCTTCCAGCTCCAAGGCCTTAGCCGTCACTTCACCATAAGGTACATTGTGTATCCCAGCAGTCTTTACTTTCATGTACAAACTCGACTTCAGTCCTTGAACAAATTGGTAAATCCTGTCCTCATCATCCTTAATCATTCGGGGAGCAAACCGTGATAAAGCATCAAATTTGCATATGTAATCCGTCACAGAGCCAGTTTGTCGCAGATTCATGAACTCCTTCTTCTTGTTGGCCCGAACAGTCCTATTGAAGTACTTGTCAAAGAAGGTAGTCTTAAACATTTCCCAAGTCATAGCTCCTGCATTAGCGATGTTCTGGATTGAATCCCACCAATGCCTTGCACTCAATTCCAAATGAAAGACAGCATATGTGACCTTATCTCCTTCATCAACCTTTGCATACTTAAACATGTCCTCTATCTTTTGAACCCATTCCTCAACATACATAGGATCTGAAACATGTCCATTAAATACCGGGGGTCGAAGCCGGTGGAAACGCTCACCCCCATGATCATGAGTTGCATTAGTACTGGAGTTGCCTTGTTCCTCTCTAGCAGTCATCAGCTGTTCAATCTGGCGAGATTGGCGCATGACCAACTCTGTCAACTGAGCAATGGCATTGCTATCCTCATTGGTCTCTCTCTGTTGACCTCTAACCATTTTGGGATTCCTAGACAAATAATTATGGATACATCTTAACTTAATGACATTTACTGAAATCATAAATACTTACAGTTACTGGAGTGTGCTCAGATTACAATCTGTGCTGGGTGGCAGTCTGCAGAATCGATTTTAGAACCCGGTTTTGCTTTGATACCATAATTGTAACGACCCCAGAGGGATCACCACGTAAATCATGACTTTCTTAATCATTTAATTATTATTACTCACACTCTATTCATTTTTGGTAATATTTTTTTTTTTTGAAACATAACTTAGCTCAAGATGTCATGCACGATTCAATAGACATCGCTCGGCAGAGGAGTACATTATACATCTGCCGGCGGGCAGGGTAAAATGCTCCATCTGATAAAAGACTTCAGCTCTTAAGCTGCACCTAACGATGGAGAAATAAACTTGCATCTGCTGATCATACCCCAACAGATTTCTATACTTAATTACTTACTCCTGCCGGTCGCTAAACGACAGGCATGGAGTTCACATCTTCCGGTAGAGAAAGATTTCATCATCCGATTCGTCACGTGAAGCTCGCATGACTCAATTATCACCGCCTAATAGAGGACATCTTCCGATGAGCACGAGCTTAACATGTGACCCTTTAAAACTTCACTAGATAGAAGATATCATCTGATAGCTTAAACGCACTACATCTACCGATCACTAGATGACAAAATAGCACTCTCATCATCCGGTAGCTTAAACGCACTACCTCTACCTATCACTAGATGACAAAATAACACTCCCATCATCCGATAGCTTAAACACACTACATCTACCGATCACTAGATGACAAAATAGCACTCTCATCATCCGGTAGCTTAAACGCACTACCTCTACCGATCACTAGATGACAAAATAACACTCCCATCATCCGATAGCTTAAACGCACTACATCTACCGATCACTAGATGACAAAATAGCACTCTCATCATCCGGTAGCTTAAACGCACTACCCCTACCGATCACTAGATGACAAAATAACACTCTCATCATCCGATAGCTTAAACGCACTACATCTATCGATCACTAGATGACAAAATAGTACTCTCATCATCTGGTAGCTTAAACGCACTACCTCTACCGATCACTAGATGACAAAATAACACTCCCATCATCCGATAGACATAACCTTCACTGACTTCAAACTTCAATGGCATAACATTCATATTAATGAAAATCAGTAACTCACCCAGTATTCATATAGCGGAAGACTTAAGCAAACATACTAACCAATGCTCCTTAAAATTTTTTCCAGGTTCAGTGGTCAACAGACATCTTTAAAGAAGACTCAATGTTATAAAATAGACTCATCCTACTTAAACTATCATATTCATTATCATGATTAAAATCATAAAAATATTAACCAGGGGTCTCATTTGCCATCCAGTCACAGATTTTGCTCCCTGAACACCTTCCAGCAACCGAGCTTAGGCATCCTCATTAACTTTGAGGTCCTCACCTGAAAACTCGTCACCTACATTATAAGGTTAAAACTATAAGCCTAATGCTTAGTAAGGAATGCAATACTAATAAGTATGCATGAATGCTCATTTTGAGAAAACAAATGCTCATGAATCTTTTCTTATTCATATTCATACTCAAAGTCTTCATTCTTGTTCATCATTCATATTCATTGTTCATAATCATCATTCATATACATCATTCATGTTCATCGTTCATATTCATTGTTCATAATCATCATTCATATACATCATTCATGTTCATCGTTCATATTCTTCGTTCACGTTGTGTGGATTAAGGGAGGATTTGTGCCGGTAAAGGGGGTTTGACAGTGAGAGTGCACATAGTTCCCTTACAGGTCGTATCATGGTCCTTCTTTTGGACAGTGACATGCGCCAAACCGCCTCCAACCCTCGCTTAATTCACGTTGCATAAGTTTTATATTCTTATCTTGTTCATGAGAAAGTATACTCTTAAAACATTTTTATATACATAAAACATTCATGATACATGAACATGAAGATTCTTAAATCATCAAGCTACAGAACAGAGCTTCATTCGACATGAAACCTTACCGTTGAGCTAAGCATTAGCATAAACATTAGACAGTAACATAAGGGAAACTTCTAATCATCGTATGAGTTTCTACCTAGCATCCTTTGATGTAGGGTCCTAATGACTGAGAAACCTACACATTCACTTACCTGGTCTCCTTAGCAATTTGAGCTCCTTTCTCTTCAAACTTCTTCACCTAAAATATTTACATTGCAGCAGTTAAAACAAAATCCTATTAGTTTTAATCACAAGTCATCCTAGGATCTAATAGCTATAGTCACTCCTGAATCCTTAGTATAGTTCTCTGTGCAGTTTGAAATCCAAAACTCAAAACAGACAGATTCGATTAGCGATAACTCAGGGTGGTTGTTTAATGTCCAAAATCGATTCGGAATGACATTACCACTTCCAGATTTTAAAATACTCTTACTAATACTCGGCCATTGAAGAGTCCAAAACCTCAACACAAAGCTGAAAACAGAGCTTAACGACTAAAAGTTAGCTACATTGCCAAACTCGTACCTTGAGCACAAAGTAGCCGAGAAGCAGCAAGGAAATGATCGTCGAAGGAGGGATTTCCTGCCGACAGAGAGCGAGAGCTCGGGAGGGGAAATCGCCGAGAGTAAGAGATGATGGCTACAGTGGTTTTAAATGAGGTTTGAATCCTTTCCATTTTCTTTAAATACAGGCCTCAATCCTCCATTATTACAACTTTGCCACACAACCTAGTTTAAATCCACATGTAATTAATTAAGCTTGGCATAAAATTCTAAATCATGAAGATCGAATAATCATGGCCGTTAATTCAGTTAGGAAGTCACCTGGTTGAAGTTATCGGGTGTTACAGTATGATAGCAATATTTTCTGACATGGTCGAGCGCATTATAGAGATATTCATGAATGACTTTTCTGTTTTTTGGTCTTCTTTCGATCGTTGTCTGGAGAATCTAAATTTTGTGCTTCAACGTTGTGCTGAGACTAATCTGGTGCTAAATTGAGAAAAATGTCATTTCATGGTACGGGAAGGTATTGTATTAGGTCATTGAGTATCTTCAAAAGGGATAGAAGTGGATCGAGCCAAGATTGATACGATTGAGAAGTTACCACCGCCTATCTCAGTTAAAGGTGTGAGGAGTTTTTTGGGACATGCAGGATTTTATCACCGATTCATCAAAGACTTCAGCAAGATCACCAAGCCATTATGTAATTTGTTGGAAAAAGGTGTGGAGTTCCATTTTGATGACGAGTGCTTAGTTGCATTCAATTTATTGAAAGATAAACTCACTTCTACACCTATTGTTGTAGCACCGGATTGGGATCTACCATTTGAAATCATGAGCAATGCAAGTGACTTTGCAATTGGAGCAGTTTTAGATCAGCGCAAAGATAAAATATTTCACACTATTTATTACGCTAGTCGAGTCCTCAATGATGCCCAGTTGAATTATGCCACCACGGAAAAGGAATTACTTGCAGTGGTCTTCGCCTTTAATAAATTTCGGCCATACCTTATTGGGAACAAGGTAATAGTCTTGACCGATCATTCAGCTATTAAATACCTTTTGGTTAAAAAGGATGCAAAGCCACGCCTCATTCGTTGGGTTTTACTACTCTAAGAGTTTGATCTGGAAATTAGAGATAAAAAGGGCAAAGAAAATCTAGTGGCAGATCACCTGTCAAGACTCGAACCTCAAGAACATGTGACAGAAGATGGAGTATCTATTGTTGATACCTTTCTGGATGAACAACTCTTTAGTGTTGACAATACTCCATGGTACGCAGATATCGTCAATTTCTTGGCTAGCGGTGTTCTACCCATCGAACCTTCAGCTCATAAATGAAAGAAATTTTTTGCTGATGCTAGGTATTATTGGGAGGATCCATTTCTTTACAAGCATTGTGCAGATCAAGTCATTAGGCGGTGTATTCCAGAAGATGAGATGGAGAGTATATTACGGCATTGTCATTCACTAGAGTGTGGGGGCCATTTTGGTGGCAAGAGAACAGCGGCAAAAGTATTACAATGTGGTCTCTTTTGGCCTACCCTTTTTAAAGACGCTCATTTATTTGCTATGTCATGTGACCGCTGCTAACGTACCGGTAATATTTCACGCCGAGATGAGATGCCTTTGACTAATATTTTGGTAGTGGAATTATTTGATGTTTGGGGAATCGATTTCATGGGCCCGTTTCCTACTTCTTTCAATCATAAATATATCCCCCTGGCAGTCGATTATGTATCAAAATGGGTGGAAGCATCTGCTACCCCCACCAATGACGGAAAAGTGGTGCTAAATTTTCTGCACAAAAATATTTTCACACGTTTCGGAACTCCTCGGGCTATTATCAGTGATGAAGGTACGCACTTTTGTAATAAGCAATTTGAAGCTTTATTGTTGAAATATGGTGTAAAGCATCGCAAGGCTCTCAGTTATCATCCGCAATCTAATGGTCAAACAGAGGTTTCGAATCGTGAAATCAAGCAAATTTTAGAAAAGACAGTCAGCTCCTCTCGCAAAGATTGGTCCTGTAAGCTAGATGATTCTCTATGGGCATATAGAACAGCTTTCAAAACACCATTAGATATGTCCCCATATCGTTTGGTTTTTGGTAAAGCTTGTCATCTTCGGTGGAATTAGAACATCAAGCTTTATGGGCTATTAAAAAAATAAATATGGAGTCCCAAACAGCTGGCGCAGCTAGACTATTACAGTTAAACGAGCTTGATGAATTTCGACGAGAAGCTTATGAAAATTCGAGAATTTATAAAGAGAAGACGAAGGTGTGGCATGATAAACACATTGTACTGAAAGAATTTGCACCAGGACAGCAAGTATTATTATTTAATTCTCGACTTCGGCTATTTTCTGGAAAATTAAAACCATGATGGTTAGGTCCGTTCACGGTTATTAAAGTGTTCCCTCATGGTGCCGTTGAAATTCAAGGTGAAGATCAGTCTACATTCAAGGTTAATGGTCAAAGATTGAAACCATACTTGGGAGGTACATTCGATAGTGCCAAATCTGTTCTCCTTCTTAATTAACTTATGACGCATCTCATCGTCAAGCTGATGACGTTAAAACACGCACTCGGTGGGAGGTAACCCATTAGTTATTTATTTTATTTTTATTTTTATTTTATTTTTACTTCATTTTTATTATTTTCGTTTTCAATTCTAATTTCATTATTTTGTTTTAATATGATTAGTTTTATTAGGTAGATAGTTTTAATAGTAAAAAAAAAAAATCGCTTCTCTGAAACCCGAGAAGGTGCCGATCGATCGCTCATTCTTGCGATTGATCGGTGCAGCACGCCTATTTTTTGTTTCAAAACAAAAGAGGAGCCGATCGATCAGCTCCATCGAGCGATCGATCGGTGCCTCTAATTTTCATTTTATTATCTGGCGATCACTCGCGACCCTCACTTTATGTTCTCACTGATTGAACCCTAATTTCTCTTTCCCCCTTCTCTAAACCGCGATCGATCGGCGCTCACATACACTATTTTCTACCGCCGTCTCCCGCGACTCCCCAGACCTCTCTCATGACAACAGGTACACTTATCTTGCTGATCTTTTCCTCGATCTCGCACCTAAACATTTTGGAAGTCTCGCACGTTGTCTTCAATATTCTGGGTTGGTATTACTGTGAAAATCTTGGGCATATGTAAACTGTTTTCTTGCTTTGATCGTTAAATTACTAGTGATATTGTCTGTATTTACTTTTGAGGATGATTAGAGCTATAGCTTCGTATGCTCCCACAGTTTGCTATGCATGCCTACCATATGTTTGCTGAAATGCCTAGGTCAAGTAGAGTTTTCAATTTTGCATATTGTTTCCTCTAGCCTTCCTACTTGATTATCTAACGTGCTTAACTATCATACTTGTGTATGCTGGGTTGGATGTGTTTGTTTCATCTGTGCAGTGACAGGTTATCTACTTCGTGTGCTATTCCAACATGCCACCCAAACGTTCAAGAGCCACGACTTGTTCGGTATCTTTCAGCCCAATCCAACACTCCTTCATCAGCCCCGCCGCGGCTAATTATTTTAAAGAATTCATGACCAAGGATAAAGCCATTATTTGTGAAGTGCAATTCCAGCCTACCGAGGTTGACGGCCGCATTTTGACCACGCTCTGAAGACGAAGATGGGAGACACTTGCCGTTTTAGGAGGCGATGCGAACGTGTATGCCGTTCGCGAATTTTATGCTAATCTCAAGGCAGCCAACACTGAGGGGCCCATAAAAGTACGAAGCAAGTTCATCAATTTTTCAGCCGAGGCTATCAACAATTATCTTGGCCTCGATAATGATGCCCCCGATGACTTTCAAACGATGATGGATGTCGGGCCTGATTATGAGCTTATTCTACGTGAGATAGGTCACAGGGGCGCCACTTGGATTTATTCTACATAAGACCGTGGTAAACCACTACATATTATATCAAGCTGCCTCAATCGCTACGCGCAAGCATGGTGCAAATTTATTCGAGGCAACTTGATGCCCACTTCTCAGAAATCAGAATTGACTAAAGAACGGGTAGTGGTGCTTTATTGCATTCTCACAGGGCGATCTATCAATGTCGGGCGGCTGATCCACCGAAATATTATCTCATGCAGTAAAGGATCGGGCATGGGTGGGCATATACACCCTGTTCTGATCACACATCTATGCACAGCCGCCAATGTCCCCATGAGCTCAAACGACAAACCCTAGATCCAGCAGGTGGTGTACATCACACCGAATATTGAATGCATCGCCAATTGGCCGTATGGGACAGCCCAACAGAATGGCTTAGGGTTCGATGAACATGATGTCAATGCGGTTATCCCTCCTCAGCCGACACCTTTGCCTCGAGTACAGCGTAATCCTAATTCTCAATTCTTCCCATATGTAAATCCTGCCTTGGCTCACAAACGACACGCTCACCGAGAGGCTCGCACGAAACAGCATTATGAAAGCCAGTCAGCTGCACCACCCACTCATGGCGCTTCCTCATCATCCCTGCCCCCTCCCTCTTATACCATCGATGATGTGGGACGCATGGTTGGACAACTAGCTATCCAACAAGAACAGCTCAACACTCGGCAAGCTCGGATGGAACAGCAATGGATGGACCATTCACAATTTATGGCCCAATATATTGAAGCTTTCAACGCCCATCATGGTTACTCATCTCAATCCGATCCTCCTTTTCCTACATATCCCGAGCATCTTTTGCGGCCCTTTGATTATCCACGCGATGACGTGGATGACGACATGTCGGGCCCCTCATGAGGTACATTACTCCCTTTCATATTTTTCTTGTATGTTGTGTCTACATTGAGGACAATGCTAATCTTAAGTTTGGGGATGATTTTAGCTTGATTCTGTGGCTCTAAGATATACTATATGGTTTTGCATTCTGAAATCTTGGTTGAGGTGTCAATGATGATTTAAATGAAATGAATTCATGCTTTAAACTCCTTGAGATATACTGAGTAGAAAAGTGATTTGTTTTAGTCTGCATTGATTGGAGATTACATAGTTATCTTCACAAATCTGAGCACGTTTTATTCTTGTTTGATCTTATGTGCTGGTGATATATTTGTGTAGTCTAGTGAGAGTAAAACCCAGACACTGTAAGGAAGTGAACGAGAATAAACACGGTAAGGGAGTGTAACTCCAGTCAAATGCTTTGATACGAGGACATTGTGAGGAAAATCCTTCTTAGTTTTGCCTGATATTCACGAATGCAATTTGAAGTTTTCACAAATAAGAGAATGACTTAGGCCATCATTGAACTGTTTGAGCCTTCATAGCTAACCATTCTGTGTCATCTAATGACACCCATAGTCACCCTTTTGAGTTTATTATTTACCATTCAATTGTACCTATTTCAGCCTAACCACATACAGATTTTCCTACCTTTTCTAAAAGAGCACAGAGCTTATTGACATATTTGAAGTAGAGTAGGAGAATGTAGTGGTGATGATAAATACAAACTCCTTTGTTATTTGTTAATTTATGTTTGCGTTATTGTGTTATTATTAGTTTGAATTAAAAAAAAAGAGAAAAACAAAAACAAAAGAGTTCGAAAGTTTAGTTTTATTCTCAAGTTTGTTGTATTCTACTCTGTACTTATGACAAAGGATTTTATTTGAGAGATATTGAATGAAATAAGTTTGGGGGTGAGAGAATAAAAGAAAGTTTGAGTGAGTTCAATGAATGAGTGAGTGCTAAGAAGAAAATATTGAGTGGGCGAGATAAGGAAGGATGAGGTGTGCTCCTGAACACGTTTGTATCCCTAAAATTCCTACCCTTTTTACCTCGCCTTACATTACAAGCTTGTAAAGACCTAACGACTTTTATTTTGATTAATAGATAATTGATATTAGTTGGATAGTGGGCAGAGCTCGTGAATGATTAGAGTGAATGAAGTGATTCCCGAGTGAAATGAGAATACATCCCTTACTTATAGCTACATTAATTGAACCAACAATTAGGAGAAAATAAGAATAAAAACACACACACACAAAGATTTCTCTGTAAACTATTGTCAATGCACTACTATGAGTTATTTCTTTTGCAAAGTGTTGAACTTGGTGTTTTTGGTATGAATTTTTCAAGCTGAGATGAATTACCAAAAAACCCTTTATTCAGATTGTTTTACCATTATATTATGTTGAGCATATTAAATATGACGGAGATTATATCTTTGTGTTGACTAAATTTATTTTGTTCACTTGAGGACAAGCTTTCATTCAAGTTTGGGGGTGTGATAAGTGTGTATTTTACACACTTATTTATACTTTTTACACTTGATTTGATAAATTTTTCTCAAGTGTTTGAAAGAAATTGATGTATTTTGTGCAAGTACGTAGAAAATTGACTTAAAACAGGAAGAGGAAAGAAAAAGAAGAAACAAAGCAGAATTGAAGAAAAGAAGAAGAAGAAAAAGAGAGCAGAGAAGTAGGCGATCGATCGGCCCTCGTTAGGCGATCGATCGCCTGTGAAGAATACGGAAATTAGAGAAGAGAAAACAGAGAAGGTGCCGATCGATCGCTCAAGGCAGGCGATCGATCGGCGGAAGAGAGGAATTGTGAAGAACATTATGCACGAAACAAAAGAGATGCCGATCGATCAGCACAATTCGAGATCGATTGGCTGAAAAGGGTGAAAATTGATACAAAGAAGAGGCGATGGTTAGCCACGATCGATCGGCTGAAGGAAAACACAGAAACAAGAGGCGATCGATCGCTCATTTCAAGCGATCGATCGGCTACGATTTTGGAAAGTTGACATCTTCTAATCTGCACCGTTAATCTAAAGAAAAATTGAATCTCAACCGTTGAAGAGATAAAGAGAAGAAATAAACCTAAGGAGAGAAAGAGCAGAAAAGCATTCGGCGATTTCCACAGAGTAGAAAGCATTCGGCGATTTTGGCAAGCAGAAGGCAGAGAAGAATTTTGCAAGAGTGGCGTGGAGAATTTTGAATACACCAACATAGTTTTCTTTCTTTTCCTTTAATTTTTAATTATGAACATCATTATTATTTGCGTTTTCTTCTCGTCTAGCATGAACTAACTTTTTATTTTAGGGCTACGATGTAACCAGACGATATTTATTTTCCGTTCTTCGTTTAATTATATTTTATGAATACTTCTTCCAATATTGTTGGCACATTTAATTTCTGTTCTTAAAGCCTGTAAATTTCTGGCCAATCTTTACTTGATTATTGAGGTGTTTTGAGACCGAGATGTGAAAAATACCCAAGCACTAAAATTAATGTCATAAATATGCGTAGGCTAGAGCTAGTTACGGTATTGATGTGACCATTGTGATTTCTTGATTTATTTGTACTTGATTAATGCAGGATTTGCGACTGAGAAGTGAAAACTCATTAATCAGATAACCTATGCAATGCTCGAGAGAGATTGTAATAGAATTTAGTGAAATCGATTATCAACATAGGAAGAATATTTATGAATATAATTACGAATGACTGAAATAAATGTTGTCTTGGTGAAATCGTAGTACCTAGGCTTTTATCAATTAAATTTAATCTTATTGTATTTGTTTTGTTATTTTACATTAGTTCATTTTTATTATTTTAATTATTTAGTTTAATTTCAATCCTTGAACATCATAAAACGTGTGTTCAATTTAGAATTAAGATTAATTATTTCGATTATTAATTACAAGTCCTCGTGGGTTCGACACTCTATTTACCACTATATTACTTGCTGCGACTCGTACACTTGCGAACTAATTTTCACAACAGTCATTAAGAGCCGGTCTTAGGAAATCAAATTCTAAAGGCTAACGAAGTCCCTAGCTAAAGAGTATTTAATAAAACCACAATATATTTCATTGAGGCATTTTATCGTGCAATTCGTGCTCGTGAATCCCTAACCTCCATTAATGGAGTTTCTAAGTTCTCCAACAACCAAAAACTCCATATTCTTCAATAAACCGACTAACTACGCCAAATAACCACCAATACGTCAATTAGAGGCATAGTCACACTAAACCTATCGATTTCTAACCTTAGTCCACGTTTTTAACAAAAACCCTAAACGAAACTCTACCGTTTAAACCCTAGAAATATAGAATAAACCGTCCAAGAGCATAGATTCTTACCTAGAACGTCGTTTGGAGGAGGAAACGTGAAGAAAACCGAGCGATTGGAGGAGAAATCGTTAAAGAGAGAGGGAGAACCGTCGTGAAGGAGAGAGTCGCCAGAGAGAGAGGGAGAAAGCCTCTGGAGACAAACATGAAGTGTGGAGAAGAAGGAGGGGATTTGGCATTTTAATATAATTTGACTTGCCAAATTTCTGTTTTGCCCTTCCTTTGATTTTATATTAGTTTCATCATTTGTCTCGTTATTTAGCTAACGGTTCGGTTTCTTCAAATTTTCTTATTTTACCATTAATTCCAACTTATTGTTAGGGCTCTATTAAAACTTTCTGTTCGCGAAACGTTCTTAATCGGACATATTTGCGAAAATGCCACTATATATTGGAATATTATAAACCCGTAAAATCGGGTGTTACACTTAACAAGCTATGAGTGGAGCAAGTTCGAAAATGTGACAAGCTAGTCTACATACATAGGTAGACTAGACCACCACCATTTTCGTTTGAAAACAATCCGAGTGAAAAAAGACGGTCACTCATAGACTCATCTGACACACTAACTAAAAAATGTGACAAATCGTAAATTCAGTTGCACCTCTTGAGTGAGAAAGAAAGTGGAATGTAACGAAGATATGATGATCCATCAACGTTACTCGAGTGGCCGACGAGCAAGCTCTATGACAGCACCACCCATGAACCAATCAATAAATAGGGAACAGTGGCTGACGAGCAAGCTTCACGAAAACACCACACACTTATCAAATAGAAATACCTCAGCCAGGTTTAGCGATTCGAAATGCAATAAGCATGTCATTACTGCCCTATTACCCATTTTGCAACAAATAAACAAGTAACTTTCACGCAGCAGAACGTGCATATCATCTGACTCTTGTTGCTTTGGTTGCTCAATCAAATACAATAACACAACCGAAGTCCGATATCCAAAGGGCTGAATCAACCCCAAATAAGCATCAAGTCTGACTCCAATTACTTTGGTTGCTCGGTCTTTGAAGACCTGAACAGCTGGAGTCCCACAGCAGTAGGCTCAACTAGCACAATCAAAATCTGCTCATCGAGCTTGCACATGTAACAATCTGAAATGAAATATCATGTAATTGAAATGTAAACATATAAAATATTCGTACATATATGTAAAAAATGACGTGAAAACCCTGCAATTTTCACACCTAAACAGACAAAAGACTTGCATTAACTTTAGATTGACCTAATAATACAAAAACAACCCAATATTTCAAGTTTCTAACCAAAAAATCGAATCTGATGAAAATAGAAAACCTAACCACAAAAATTAACAAGAACAAGCTTAGAAATAGACTTACCCTTAACGAAACACGTAGATCGAAACGAGACGAACACGAGGTAAATGATGGAGATGTACCATTTCCAAATTAGCGTTCTCTCTCTCCTCTCCTTTCTCTCTTCCTCGCAGTCGGAAACAAGAGAACCTTTTAAAAAAGAAAATTTAAAAATTAAATTTAAAATTAACATATAATATAAATTATTATATTTTATATATTAAATAAATTATCAAATCCTTACATCTCGACAAATCTAAAATTGAAGTAAAGCCTCTCAACCTAATCGAGAGAAATTTTCCAAACTTTAAACAAAATTTCACCTGCCACAATTTGATTTAATTAACCAAATTCACGAGACTTGATTTCACGAAAACAATTCCCGAAATTCACTTACGGTCCAAAAACTTCAGGAATTCCATTCTAACAAACTCGAAAACAAAATACTAATATGTCCAACGAAAGATTTCAAGATTTCACCATATATATGGGACTCAAAAACCGACAGTTTGATCAATTTCATCGAAAATTTACACGTAGTCAAATTTCAATGAATCAAGACAATTCAAGTCAACACAAAATAAATTGACCTCGACTAACTTGAAAAATTTACTCAAAAAAATAAATAATAAGAAAATGGCGGACATTATAGTATTGGTGCCCTTCTTGTCAAACTTGAAGTCGTGTTGTTGTGCATTTCTATTCAAAAAAAATTTGTTAAAGCAAAGGACACCATTTGTTTTTCCAATTTTTTGTAATCCGCTTGTGTATTGTTTTGTGTGACACTATATGTACTCATACGAATTATTGGTTTTAGGATTCCCATGCATAGTGATAATTGTCAAGACCCGTCATTTGCCAACCAAAACTCTAACTCATAGATTTTCAAAGTCAACATGTCAACGTGCAATATGCGATGCACATTGACTTGTAAAGATTAAACACAGGAATAAAAGTTAAAACCAACCAACAACCCACTGAAATTTAAAACCGAACACTCAGCACTGTGTGTAGATCAGACAAGGTCACAACATTTTTTTGATTATCTGCATGGCATGGTGATGTTCAAAAAACTAATATAATGGATAGAGTCTTAATTTTTTGAAAAACAAATTTTTTGAATTTTCTCTCTTGTAATTAGATAGCACAAACTAATTCATATTATTTATTTTTAAATTGACTTGGACAACTTTTGTGCTAATATTCTAAACTTCTGTGATTTTTCTCATTGAAACGATGAAAAGAAACATAGACGTAAAAGTCAAAAACAAGATGAAAGGCTCATAGTTGAGTCACAATGTCTCCTCTAGTTTAGTCCTTGAAATTAGCGTTATCTTCCAATTGGAACAAGTAATCAAGATTGAAAAAAAAGCATCGAAATGATGCGCATTTTTTTTTCTTTAATTTCGTTGACTTGCTGGGAATCCATAGCCATAATAAACCTTATCTTTTAGTATTAGTAGCGTGAGCACCTCTTGGCGCATCTCAAGAGACGAAAAACTGTTCTCCTCCACTCGTAAACCACCCTATCTGCTTTGGAAAAGCTACAAATTCTTCACTCCAACCGCTCTTCAATTATTTTCACTCATATTCAAACATCAGTTTTCTTCTCTCTCTCTCTCTCTCTCTCTCTCTCTCTCTCTCTCTCTCTCTCGGGGCTGTTTTGAAGAAGCCACTCCAGGGATTTGCCGGCATTCTTTGGTGAGTTTTTCAGTTTATACTTCTCTGGTATGCAAATGAGCTGAGCATGAGTGAAATGTGCAAATGGGTGTTTACCTGGGTGGAAGTTCGGGAAAAATGTACAGTGCGAGATCAAGATTTCCTCTTCTTCTAGTTGGTTTCAGTTTTATTTCTTCCAAAATCTACAACATTGTTGTCTTCAAGTGTTTCTTCCTTTCATAGTATAGCAAATTTTCCTTACCGTGATGAATCTGTAATATCAAGGACAATCAACTTATTTGCTCTTAAGTCAGCTCGGTTGAGCTTCGTCGTTTTCCTCGCCAGATTCTCTGCCATTACTAAATCTATAATTGGAATTACATGTGGGGAAGATTTCCATATTTTTTTCTCTTCTTATATTTCATATTAGCGTCTTAAACAACTGTTTCTAAGTTAATACTGATCAATCGAATTTGATACCATCTCGTCAATTTCTCTCTCCTTGCCAAGTTAAGAAAAATAAAGGACAAAAAAAAAAAAAAAAACAGTTGATCCCAGGAATTACCATTGCAAGAAGAAAAATCTTCAATGAAGAAATGAGCTTCAAATAAGTTTATCAACTTAAGTTTAGTGAAACGGGAAGAACGTAGGTAAACATGATTGTCTGACATTATTGAAAGCTGCTGGAGAAATAATCAGCTTACTATAGATAATACGGATTGTTAATTTGTTTAATTAGTAACACTCCTTGCTATATAACTACTAAATCAGTTTTCAAGTCGAAAACACGAATCTTATAGGCTCTTTGGATGATTCTTAAATAATTGTTTTTTATCATGATGAAGTTTCAGCACATTACTTTCAATGCCAGTTTGAGGTCTCGGGTAACTTTTAGTTTTGTATTCATGATCTTTGGACTTTTCAGTGAAGAGTGAGACAAATGGCTCAAATTTGGGCACCCTCGACCCAATGGCAGATGAGAACTACCAGGAGTTTGACCAGTGCTATTCCAACAATAGAAAAAACATGCTCGCTCGTATTGAAAAAGAAAACAAAACTTGTGACTAAAAGCTCAGCTAAGTTCAGAGTTTTAGCCCTCAAATCCGAAAATAGCACAGTCAATCGACTGGAAGGTTTATTAAACTTGGATCTTACTCCATTGACTGACAAGATCATTGCTGAATATATTTGGTAAGTTTTCTTCTAGCCAATTTTATCTTGAATTGTTGGAATCAGTTGTAATTTTCATCATTTTTCTTCAATGAGTCAAATTTTTCTCTCTTACTGGGTTTATTATATGTTGTAATGCCTTCTTTTATTCGTGTTCATTTCCATTTCTTTTCTTTTTCATGCCATCGAATTCTACAATCTGAACACATGTATATAAATTTCCTGACAGGATTGGAGGATCTGGCATTGATCTGCGTAGTAAGTCAAGGGTACAATACGATGACTGAATAAGAGTATTAAGAATTTGAATCTTTCTCTATTTCTGCTTAACTACTCTCATTTTGTTCATGTTGCTTTCTCTTCTAACTTTTAGACGATATCAAGACCTGTTGAGCATCCTTCTGAGCTTCCCAAGTGGAACTATGATGGATCGAGCACAGGGCAAGCACCGGGAGAAGACAGTGAAGTCATTCTATAGTAAGATCATTGGTACAAATAGTGGTACTTCTTAAAAATTAAATTAGACAATTTATATAAGTAAGTCTTTTTTGCAGTCCTCAGGCAATTTTTAAGGACCCTTTCCGTGGTGGTAATAATATTTTGGTGAGTATGATATGGTTAACATAATTTCTGATGTTAATTGTTCAATTCTGATTAACTAATGCATAATCCGTGATCTTTAAAGGTCATTTGTGATACTTACACACCAGCAGGTGAGCCTATCCCCACAAACAAGCGACACCGGGCTGCGGAGATCTTTGGTAACAAGAAAGTTGTCAATGAAATTCCTTGGTTAGTATTTATTATGTTATGGATATGATTATTTAATCTTTTGATATATATGAAAGATACGAACATCAACTATAATTTTGTTTTTTAAGTTCAATTTTTCTTGCACAGATCTTTTTGATAAATTGGTTATGAAATATATGCTAGATTTATAAGTGTTAAGGCCCATAGCTTTTGAAAATAGGTATGGAATAGAGCAAGAGTACACCTTACTTCAGTCAAATGTGCAGTGGCCTCTAGGCTGGCCAGTTGGAGCTTATCCTGGTCCTCAGGTTAAAGTTACATTTTTCAAAGAAACTTTTTGCAATGAATCTTTTGGGTATTATGATTATGTCATGTAATTTAGCTAATATGCGCTCTTTTATGTTGAGTGCAGGGCCCTTACTACTGCGGCGCAGGGGCAGACAAGTCATTTGGCCGTGACATATCAGATGCTCATTATAAGGCTTGCATATATGCCGGAATCAACATTAGCGGTACCAACGGGGAGGTCATGCCTGGTCAGGTTTGCATCTAACCAATCTCCTTATTGACTATATACTAATATTCATGTACTGTTTTAAATTTGAAAATTATGACGTAGTGGGAATATCAAGTTGGTCCAAGTGTCGGAATCGAAGCTGGAGATCACATTTGGTGCTCAAGATACATTCTTGAGGTAATTGGTTTGACTCATTTTTCTTTTTAGTGGAGAGACTACACAAGCCTTTCCAGCTACTCGTATTGTTAAATTATAATTTAACTGAATAAATATCAATGTGACAGTTTGATTTGAAAATCAATGCTTCTGTATATTACCATGATATTGGTATAAGAGCCCTATTTGGGTTCAAATCCTATTGAAAGGTCCACTAGAGATTATAAATTGTTTAAGAAAGAACAAGATGTTTCTTTTGTGAGTTTAATCCTCTATGGTCATTATCTATCATTTAAATTTAAGTATCTAGGCTTGTACTTGGGGCGGAATATTAGAATATAGTAAACTTTTTGTGCTAAGAGGTTATTTATGGATCATCTTTTGAGTGAATGCATCTTCCTTCAATAATATGCTTTCTAATGTAAAAACCAGAGTAATTTGATCTGTATTTGGAGACTGTTTATGCTGACGCTGTTGTTTCTTCCTTTTACTTTCAGAGAATTACAGAACAGGCTGGTGTCGTTCTGTCGCTTGATCCGAAGCCAATACAGGTATTTGATCTGTTGATAACTCTTTTTATCATATTCATTGGACGAATACAGGCCTCAACTTATCCAACGCATTTTACAGGGTGATTGGAATGGTGCTGGATGTCACACCAATTACAGGTAATGGTCAGAATTTGAAAAACAAAGGGGGGACATTTTAGTAAAAGAAAGGGATTGATCCGTCTTCTTTTGATAGTACTAAGAGCATGAGGGAAAAAGGAGGCTTCGATGTCATAAAGAAGGCGATCTTGAATCTCTCTCTTCGCCATAAGGAGCATATAAGTGCATATGGAGAAGGAAATGAAAGAAGGTTAACTGGAAAGCATGAAACAGCTGATATTAACACCTTTTCCTGGGTATGCTCAATTGCTTCGTAATCATTCAAACATTTAACAAAGCTTTTCCATGTCTTTTGAAAGACTGCTTTCTGTTCTTAAAAATAGAATGGCAGCAAAATCAAGCAAAAGCTGTTGTCAGATGATCGTGATTTGACTATGTTTTGAAAATCAATTTCTTCTTTCCTGTTAAAAACATCTTGGTTTTTGCTGTTTTTCTTCATTGAAAAACAAGAAAAGAAACATGATTGGGAACGATGTTCGAAAGTATCTAAAAATTTCATGAAAACATCCAATCTTTTTGTGTGTCAGGGTGTGGCCAATCGTGGTTGCTCGATTCGAGTGGGGCGTGAGACAGAAAAACAAGGCAAAGGTAGTCTCAATGCTCAATACTTCATTTTTTTCTCTCATAAAAGAGAGATTTTAAAACTCATGTCCTGTAATGTCATGAAACAGGTTATTTGGAAGATCGTCGTCCCGCTTCAAACATGGACCCATACGTTGTCACGTCTCTACTCGCTGAGACGACTATACTGTGGGAACCAACTCTAGAGGCAGAAGCTCTTGCAGCTCAGAAACTGGCTCTAAAAGTGTAACATCTTCAATCAGTTTAGTTCAATCTCAAATTGCTATTACAATCAGATCCATTAGTTGAGCTAGGGATTGGATGCTTTCCGCTGTTTTTATTTGAAATCTGCACAATATTTTCTCAGATGCCAAACATGTGTCTTGGGAATCATTGTACAACATTCAGGATATCATTCGAATGTCTGGGCTGTTTACTGTTGTTTCGGACTTCATTCTAGTAATGTGCTACTTTCTTTTCACTCCATTGATCGGTCTGCTTTAACTCAGAATATTCGTAACATTAAACTACAATTAATTTCTTAATATAATTCTTACCAAAAATGTGTTCAATTATTTTTAACTCAACCAATAATTTTGATGTTTCTTCAGTCAAGAAAATACTTGCCATTGCAAAGACAAAAATGAGAACGCAATCTCAGCAAAGTAACTCATTATTCACATCCTTCTCTTTCTGCACCGCCCATTACCCTTCATTTCACCATCTCAATCTAATCATTTATCGCTTGAGCATTTATGAAAAACCACAATCACCATCATTCAAGGAGGCACTCCCATTGCAATAAGCGTCGTCACCATCAGTCTAGAGTTACCACACATCATGCATTACTGATAACTCTATTTTGTAGATTTATTCGAGTATAATTTTTGTTACTTAATTATTATTTAATTTAATTACTTTCTTAGAAAATACCCATTTGCTATAGTAATGTAGGAATCTGTTGATATATTTTGTAAATTTAGTTGATTTTCTATATCTTTACAAATATTATGGTAGATTTTAATGATTTCAATTATTGCAAAAAAGTGAAATCCGAATGCGCAGAGAAGATTCAAAAAGGAAAGATTAAAAAATTTTTTAAAAAGATTTAATAAAAGATTCACTCAGATTACTTGCCGCATAAGGAAGTTCAAATTAGAAATGTTAACAGATATTTGCAATGATTATCAAATTTAAATTTGGGAAACTATCTACAAGGAAGCAGACACCTACCCTTGTAAATACAACACCTAGGATCCATTTTTAGAGTGAATTCGTTAGAGTCTTTCATTCGAGATTAGTCTTAGATTTTCTTTTTGCAAATTCAGGCGTGTTCTTGGCCAGAAAAGAGAGAAGCGAGTGTTACAACAAGGAGTCTTCAACAATTGAGGAGGAGGATTGTTTATTGTTTTATTTATTTTTCTTTTACTTTCAGCCATGTTTTATTATTTTTCTTTGTTTCTTTATTTTCCATCGTGAACTAATTTTCTTTTAAGCTGATAGAGTAAAATATCAAACTTTATATTTGATATTTATCTGTTCTTAGTTTTGCATAAGTTCTATCAATTAGTTTATTCCATGTAGTATTTCATTCTTATTAGGGTAAAAGAGCAATTGTCTAAATCATATAATATTTTTTGTACGTCTCAAATAGTAACTTGAAATTAAGAACTCTTGTTAAATAATGTGCTCTTAGTTAGCTTTAAACATAAAGTTATTGTTTTTATGCAATCACTATAGAATGCATGGATTATCGGAAGCTGAACACATAAATGATTATCTTTCACTACCTTTTATAAATCGGAAGTTGGACAGATTGACTGAGAAAGAGTTCTACTCCCTTTTGGATGGTTGTTCAGGTTACAACAAATTGCTGTAGCATCAGAAGATCAAGAGAAGACACCTTCACATATTCTTATGGAACTTTTGTATTTAGGAGAATGTCATTCGTCTTATTAATGCACCAACAATATTTTAGAGGTGCATAGGATTATTTTTTCGGATGTGGTGGAGCAAATCATGGAAATCTTCGATAATTGGAGAGTCATTTGCTAGTTGTTTACAAATTTTGGAGAAAGTCTTGTTAAAGTCTACATACGGCTGAACTTTTATTTTTGTCCACGCTCCATGTTTTGTGGATTTTTCTTGGCAACCAAACAATTCGGTTGTTTATTGGATATATCATTGATTTTTGTAATTTTGTCACATGTCAACCTTTTTTTTACTATTATCACGGTATTTGATGTGCCTAAAAAATGGGAGAAGTTTTTAGGACACAGGTTGCCTCGGCTATGAACTGTTTTGGCCAAGAGAAGGACTCGACTTCTAACAAGCACAACTTTGTCAATACATCTTAGTTGGGACTAGACTTTAGACAACTTCTAGCTTTGAGTGTTGTAGGAGTGCCCTCTGAAAATCAAGAGTCAAAATGTTGGGGATGAAAAGTCATGCGCATCGAAGTGCAAGCTGGCCCGAATGGGTGCTATGGCTGCACTTCTCGTTTCTATGGCTTCCTTGAAAAAAAAAACTCTCAAACTTGCTTCTGAGAGTTTCTACACACTTACTGAAGATTCCTACTCTATGCCAAGAGAAGGAGAAAGGTATAACATAAAATGAATCTACCTATACTCACAAATGATAGAACCAAATCACACTCCAAATTGGATATGACACACCAAATGGAGGCACGATTGCTTGAGAATAAAGAGCTCAAGCTGACCTGCTACAAAATGGGGGTGGAAGTTAACACAATGAAAGTTGTATTCTCGGCTATGCACTTTTTTGACTAAGAAGAGCAACAACTTCCCACAAGTACAACTCGTTGAATCCTTGAACTTTAGGGCTGAAATTTAGATAGTCTCTTGGTCAGAATTTTTTAGGAGTGTCCTCCAAATTGGACGGTGAAAGGATACATGGAGTGAACGTTATGCCAAAAAATGGTGAAGGGTGCTGGGAACCCAGAATTTTGTTCTGGTCAAGAAAATGGGTAAAATTTAGAGAGGTATAACTCTCTTGTTTGAAGTCCAATGGATGTGATTATTGGACAGGATGAAGCTCTATATGTGATGATGGTTGTCTCAAAAAATGGAGGCTAAATCATTGTGGATGAAAAGATATGTTCGTGGGAGTGCATGTTTATCCATAAATGCTACGGCTGCACCTATAACTTTGGTGGGTGTTCAACCTCTATGGAGAGAGTAAGAGAAAAGATATAATAATAATGGTTTCTACCTACACTCACAAAAAGTGGAACCAAAACACCAACACTCTAATCAGATATCACTCACCGAATTTGGGGTGGTCACTTGAGAAAATTTCAAGCTTGAAGATGAAACTTCAAAATGATTTGTTTTGCATTCAAAGTTAGGGTTTATAGCAACAATAAGGAGGATTATATAGAACCCTTTGCAACCATTTGCAACCCTAATGGCCCTTTTACAAAGGCAAACCAAAAAAGGAAATAGAGTGTTTGGCTAGGATTACTCCAAATAGCCGAGCACAAAAAAGTGTAAGGCTAGTCCTTGACCTCTTTACCACATTAAGAAGGTGCCATCTCTAGCACTCAACATGTCTCTCCTAGCTTTCTAATACATCAAGACTAAGGTTCATAAAATAAACCGCAATACATAGTCCACTCTATCAACTAGGATGAGCTGAGTGGAAGTTACACTTAGTAACTTTGGTCCAAAAAGTGTAAAGAACTAAAATAAATCCCAATGATAAAATAACACAACTTAAACATGAAAGAGTGGACAAAAAAATATGGTCTTCAAGATCCTCAAAGAAGAAAAGAGTCTCGACCCTAGTTGTAACACCTGATTTTACGGGTTTTTGAATTTTACGCGCAATGGTATTTTTGTAAATAATTGAAATAAGTCCATTTTGTAAATTGAGAGTTTTAATGGAACCCTTGTGGTTAATATGAATTTTAGGAGAAATATGAGAATTTTAGAAATTCAAATCGAAATGTAACGCTCTAGTTTCTGTTTTTGACCCTATAGCGGTTTAATCTGTAAAAATAGTAAATTAAGTCCATTTGTAAAACGGAAGATTTTATTAGAACCCTAGGAATAAGTTAGAACAATGGGTGAAATAGAGAAATTTGGAGAAAATGAATCGATAGCGAACTAACGAACCATGAGAACAATTAAACTATAGGGCAAAATGGTCATTCGGTAAGCTAATTTAACATAAAGTCACAAACCCCTCATTTCTCCCAACACTTCACGATTTCTTCTCCAGAACCCCACTTTTTCCCTCTCTGGCGATTTAGCTTCTAACGGCAATTCCTCAACGGTTTCTCCTCCAACCGATCAATTTTCTTCATGTTTTCTTCTCCAAACAGCATCCTAGGTAAGATTCTATGCTTTTGGACTGTTAGTTTTCTATTTCTAGAGTTTAATCGGTTAGGGTTTCGCTGGTGATGTTGGCGAAACTATCGGGTCTCGCTAGAAAACGTTAAGCTACAACATTTGAGGCTCTCGAGGGAAGAAGTAGAGTTTTTATTGAAAGTGGAGTTGTTTGATGAATTTAGGTTAAAATCTGGAAGTAGAAATGAGTAGAAACTCCATTAATGGAGGTCTAGAATATGTTGAGCTCGGATTGATCGGTAAAACGCCTGAGAAAAGAGTATTGTGTTATTAGGAGATACCCTTTAATTAGAGGTTTTGCTAGTCTTCAAAATTTGATTGTTTAGGCTCGGTTTTAATGCCGTGTATTGTGGATTGACTTAGGTGAACAAAGTTCAAGGACGGAGCTCGTTGTGATAGATCAAAATTGATATCTTTCCTAAAATCAGAGTGTACCAGAAATGATAAAAATCCAGAATGAATCTGGACCCTTCAAGGTGAAGTGTTCAGATTCACCCTCCTCTAAAAATCCGGCATTTACCTAACAATCAATCTGAGAAGACGATTTGAGAATCAGATGGCTGATTCTCAGCAGTAAATCCAGCATGAACTTGGTCTTGTTTGGTGACCAAGTTCGGATGAGGGATCAGAAGGGAATCGCTGATTATCTGAGCTGATGGTTTTACAGCTCAGAAAATCCGATCAGCAGGCGAATTTCTTGGAGGCGCGGGGTGAATTTTTCCCCTATAAATAGAGGCTTTTGGTGGAGGAGGAAACTCACACCGAAGCTCTTCTCTCTCTCTCTCTCGAGTTCTTCATAAAGGAAACGAGAAGAACTTACCTCGTCTCCGACCACTACTCAGCCGAGCTCTGACGAATCTTACTCTCTGGCAGCCGAGCTCCGACGAAGCTTTTCTCTCTGGTCGCCGAGCTCCGACGAAGCTTGCTTGAACTCCGACGACGACCCATCGGAGTAAGCTCTCTCTCTCTCTCTCTCTCTCTCTCTCTCTCTCCGTTTTTCCCTCTGCCATGCTCTCCTTCCCTCTCTGTCTGACTTTCACTCACCCTCTCTTTTCCTTCGACAGAAAGCACGAAGAAGAAGGGGTTTGGGTTTTGTTTAAAAACCTGAACCAGTTCAATTAAGCAGTCCAGACTGAACCGGTCCAGTTGTCCGACTTGACCCGAATCAAATCGGCACTATTCACTCGACTCGAACCGAATCGGCACTGTTCACCGACCCGAACCGGTCCTGAACCAAATTTCGACCCGAATCAAACTGGACCGATCAAAAATTTAACTGGTAAAGAATTTTTGCCCAAATTCTTTTAAAGTTGGATTAAATTAAGTGAGATTTTAATATTTATATTCGAATTAGGTAGGAAATATTTTGGAACCGTCTGATTCGATCCAAATCAATTCAACCGACCCGGTCCGACCCGATAACACAACGTAAGTAAATTCTACTCAAATTACTTTGAGATTAGATTTATTAAGTAGGATTTTAAAACCAAAGATTTTATTTGAGCAGGATATTATTTTGGAATTTTAGAAAAATCCCGATATACATTTATTGCTCAGAATCCAAGTAAGTGAAATACAAAGTTTTGGCTACGGCCCTACATCACAAGATATATAATATTTTATAATTATTTTATTTTTCAGTCACACGTTTTCAATGATTGAGCACGTATGTTATAATATTGACATAGAATAGTTTAAAAGATAAAATGAATAGGTTATTTGCATGTGTATGAAAAAGTAAAAAGGAATTGACAGAAAATGCGATAGCAAAAGCCTGAACGACAGTGAGATGGTGAGCTTGTGTAGCACCCGGTTCTATCAAACCGATTCCCTTTCTCTTTTAAATTAATGGCACAGTTTGTATGATAATAATAAAGGCAGGGTTAATGGATGTCTAGGCAAGGGTATAAGGGTAATTGAAAATTTGAAAGTGGATAACGTATTTAAGGAAAGAGGTTTTGGGTTTAATGCACTATAGCCGCCACTATCTCCTATTTTCCCTCTCGACCTTCAGCTCTCCAGCAGAAACCTCTGGGTGATCTCTTTCAACTTAGGTATGTTTTTCCTCATTCTCTTGCGTTTTAGCAGTTAGATAACTGAGGGAGTACAATGTGAGGATTTCAAGGATGCTGTAGATGAGAGTAGGTTCGGGTTTTTGGGGATAAATGGAAATGTGCAAGCAGTAGAGTTCCAAACTGGCTTCCTTGTTCTTCTGGTTAATTTTTGGTAAAGTTTAGTGAAAGTTTGATTGATGTTCTGTTATGAACTTAGGTGAGCGAGCTTCTAAAGTAGCTTACAGCCGAGCGATTTTAGGAGAGCCAGGTAAGCAGAGTATGCTTGTGCCTTCGGGCCTACATCACAAAACAGTAGGGTTGTGCATGCTTGAATGTGTTTGTATGACATGCATCATATTTTGAAAATTATGCGAAATTAAATTTACATGAAATGACATGGTAAGGAATGAACAGACTGTAACAGTTGTTAAGGGAACTAATCTGCCCCTTAACCAAGAGAGAGGATGTATGACTTTGGGGGAAGTGATCCAAACCCCAATTTCACAGGGGGATCTGAACAGTTGTTAAGGGAACTAATCCGCCCCTTAATCAAGAGAGAGGATGTATGACTTTGGGAGAAGTGATCCAACTCCCAATTTCACAGGGGGATCAGATCAGAACGAATGCATATACAACTGAGATGAGAAAGTAGAAACTGTATGATTAGGAATTTATGTTTCAACATTCCATTTCATTATTGCTTTACTTACTTAGCATTAGGCTAATAGATGAGTTTTGTGATGTAGGTGAAGAGGCAACAGAAGGTGTGTTCTCTGAACATGTTGAGGATTAGGCTGTTGAGGGAGAACTTCAATGCCATGGATTTGTTGAGTTTTCTAATAACAGAAGTGGTTTTAATGTTTTGAATACGTTGGTGAGACTTTTCTGATAATGATACTCTATTGGATTTAATAGTGGTGTTTACTAAAGTTTGGAGTAATACACGGATTTAAATAGTTTGAACGATTTTTAGAAAAATGCTCAAATTCTTTTGGTAGTCGGAGTTTTCTTTGTTAGAGTGAAAATGTTGTTATGCTGTTTTTGTTGAGTAGTTTTGATCTATCGGTAGATGAAGTCTATCGGCAGTGTCTATCGGAAGATGTCTTCAGTAAAGTCATCGGATGATGTCTTCAGTAGAAGCCATCGGAAGATATAAGTAGAAAATTGTCATTTTGTAACCGGAGGATGTCGAATAATTTATCCATCGGATGATGAAGGTAAAAGTCTTTTGTCGTTTTGTAACCGGATGATGTCGAGTATTTTATCTATCGGAAGATGTGAGTAAGTGTTTTTGTCGTTTAGTGATCGGTGGATGTCGGGTATTAAACCTAACGGATGATGTAGTTGAAGTTTTGTCGTTTAGTGATCGGTGGATGTCGGTTATTAAACCTATCGGATGATGTAGTAGAAGTTTTTGTCGTTTAGTGATCGGTGGATGTCGGGTATTAAACCTATCGGATGATGTAGTTGAAGTTTTGTCGTTTTGTGATCGGTATACATAGTTTGTTCTTTCGGGAGATGTGAGTAAAAAGATTTGTCGTCCTATGGTCAGCAGAGGCTGGATGGATGATTCATCCGGCTGACGTCATCGGTGGATGCAAGTAGCAAAACTTGTCGTTTTGCGATCGGCTGAAGTTGGAAGAATGATTCCTCCGGCTGACGAAGCCTTCAGTTTTATTTCTCCTTTTTTTTTTCGTTGACCTTGTTTAGCGGCAGATGTGTTTGACTTTTTACGAATTTTGAGTATTTTACGCTTAAGCCTTCATCTCTTTTGTCCTGATTAATTCTAATATCTTAACCGATCATCCGAACACTGTTTTATAGCTTTGCTTAACTCTACTTTGCGCAAAGATTTTCTGCTGCAAGTTTTATGTTTTAGCAAACGTTCCAATTTGACTTCCGAGCGAAGTTTTAAATTTGGTTCAAAATTTTCTAGTTATGTTCGGGTCTATGAGTAACGAACTGAGTTTAGAAACTCGGGGCGTTACAGTATGGTATCAGAGACATTTAGTTAAACCGTTCAAAAGATTATTCATCAGTGCCGATCGTCGCATGGAAGTACTCCAACAATTGTAAGTGTTCATGTGAACCTTTGTAATACCCGGTTGTACGGACTTGTATATTATATTATTATTATATTATCGGATGACATTTTTTATATTTATGTCAAATCAGGTCCGTTTTATGAAAAGAAAGCGTCACTACGATCCTAACGATTAACAGGAATTTTAAGGAAATTATGGGAATTTTCGGAGATTAAACGCTATATTCCGAGTAATTACATTTCTCGTAATGTAAAGGACGTTTTAGTAAAAATAGTAAACGGGGTCCGAATTGCGAACGGACAGTTTCAATAGAACCCAAATAATAAGTTGGATTTATTGGTGAAATAAGGAGATTTGGTGAAACCGAATAGCTAGACGATTAACGAACCGAAGAACGAAATCAATATAAAAACTAAAGAAGGGCAAAATAGTAATTTACAAAGTTAATATTATAAAATCTAACCTAAATTTATTTCTCCTTCATTCTTTCTTCTTCTTCTTCCCTGGAATCCACGAAAAACAGAGAGCTTTCTCTCCCTCGGCCGCCGACGAAATTTTCAATCCGACTCCGATCCGACCTTCGTTCGTTTCGTTCTCTTCGTGATTTCTCCTCCAATCGACGTTCTAGGTATGTCTCTACAGTTTTAGAACGTTAAATCTTTAGTTTCGTAGCGTTTTAGGTAATTAGGGTTTCGATTTATTTTCGTTAAAAACGCGAATTAGGGTTCGTAATTAATAGGTTAGCCGTGATTAAGGATATGTTGCACGTATTTGACGTTATTGGACGAAGTTAAATCAATTTGTGAAAATGTTAAAAATTAGGGATTTTCGAGATTTTAGGAAAAACTCGTAAATTGAGAATTTAGGTGCCGAGCGTAAATTGCTCGAATATATAGCCAATGAGTTGGATTAGAACTTTAGAAAGTTTCCTTAGTTAAGGTTTTTGTAAAAATTAGACGATCGATAGTTTAAACTCATTTTAACGTCGATATTATGTTTTGCTTCAGACAAACAACGCTCGTGGACGGAGCTTGAGCTGCTTTGGACACGAGGTAAGTTCTCGTGATCTTCTTTGGCCGATTGGCCTACACTACGTCGAATGTCGTGTCGAGGAATTTTGGAGACGCACTTGTTTTATATTGTCTTGGTTGGGTAGCTAGGTTTATTTGTTTTATAGATTATGTTTTACAGTCTTTGATGGTACACATTATTGCCTGTTTACTTTTGAGATATTGAACTGTTCATGCATCACTTGTTTTAAAGAAAAGCATGAAAATGAATTTCCGCACCGGGTTTTTTAAAGATAACGAAATTAATGCATCGGCCGAAAGGCTTATCGTTCATTGGCCGCAAGGCGTATCGTGCATCGGCCGAAAGGCTTATCGTTCATTGGCCGCAGGGCGTATCGTGCATCGGCCGAAAGGCTTATCGTTCATTGGCCGCAAGGCGTATCGTGCATCGGCCGAAAGGCTTATTGTTTATCGGTCACGCGAGGTGGGGCTCAGGCACGGCTGTACGTGTTGTAAGCGTGCACCCCCCGCCTCTAGCAGGAAAGAGTAGTCCGCCCGCTGGATGAGCTCTCTCTGGTTAGAGGGATAGGATCTCGGTGACACCTATTGAGCATTGCATAGTAAGATAAAATAAAACATGGTTTATCGAACTCATACGCACAACATGCATTGCATTTACGTAGAGCTTACTGGGATTTCATCTCATAGTATATTGTATGGTGTAGGTGATCTAGATATCGAGGAGCCAGGTGAGGATGTGATTCCTCCTCCTGAGGCTTGAGTCCAGTTGACGGAGGATGGCTGCGGTGGTGTGTTGGCGCAGTCGAGGCTCATCTGACCCGTGGGGATAGTACGTATAGTTTTGAGGGTTTGGGATGATTTTGATTAATGACTGTATAGATTTTGGGATGTTTTGGCGGGATAATTGTGTAGATGTTATAGGATGTTTGGTTCTGGTAGTTGATAGGTTTACATTTGAATGTTTTGGGTAAATTGTTTATAAAACAGTATTTAAACGTTATAGAAATGTTTTGGAAATGATGTAGGTTGGATACGGATAAGCTCGATTTTTAGAGCTATCCATGCAGTTGGATTTCGCAAAGTCCGCTGTAAGTTGGTTGAGTGTAGGATATATTTTGGGTCGAGTTCATTGTGGTTATTGATGAAAATTTGGTATCAATCAGGTGAGGTTGCTCTCTGGAATCGATTCCAGAGAGTTGTGATGAATTGTGTTGCTCTCTGGAATTTGAGATTCCAGAGAGCATAAGTATAGAAAGCATGGAGAGAAAGAAGCAGAGAAGCGAAGGTCAGCGATCGGGCGTGAAGGCCGCGATAGCTGCCAGCGATCGGGCGCCGCGCGCGCCAGCGATCGGGCGCTGCTCTCTTTCTCGGGCAGAATGTCATTTATGCCCTTTTTTATTTTAATTGTAATTAGTTTTAAATAATGGTTTTATTTAATTAGTTTTATATTTGTTTTAAAGATTTGATTTAACTTAGATTTCAATTCCGATTCCGATTCTGGTTTCGATTTCGGTTAAGGTTCCGCCCAGTGTTTAATTAAAGATATTAAAAAAAAAATAATAATAATAAAGAAGAATTTCGTACGGGAAATTAGGAATAGTATGTGGGTCGTGACAACCTTAGTTATTAGATGTTTATGAGAGTAGTTAACCTTGAACAGGAGTATAGAAAATGGCTAGACGACCAGGAAGACCAAGAGTACCAAGAGAGATGCCCAACTTGAGAACTGAAGAAGATGCTAGCGTGATTAGGCAGCTGACAGAATTGGTGCGTCAGCAAACAGACCTAGTGCATCAGCAGTCCGATCAGTTAGGAGTGCTGTTGAACCGAGAGGTACAAGGAAGTGCCAACTCGAGTTCTAGCAATGAACATTTTGGAGATAGATTCAGGAGGCTACGACCACCTACGTTTGATGGACAGTCATCTGACCCGGTTATTGCTGAAGGGTGGCTTAGAAAGATTGATAGTATGTTTAGGTGCACCAACATTGGGGAAGGAGACAAGGTCACGTTGGCAACGTTTCATTTGGCTGGTGATGCTCAACTCTGGTGGTAAATAATAGAGACCACCACTGATGTCTTGGCAATGCCTTGGTCACAATTCAAAGACATTTTCTACGAGAAGTATTTCAACAGTACTGTCCAAACTGCAAAAAAGTTGGAATTTCTAAACTTGAATCAGATAGGGTCTGTGGCCGAGTACAGTAGACAATTCGAGTCCCTGTCCAGGTTTGCTGGACATTTTGCTCACAGGGACGAGGATAAGGTGTTCAAATTTGTGCATGGACTGAAGGCAGAAATTTATCGAGGAGTTAAATTTTGTGGTATTAAAGGCTTGTCATTCAGTGAAGTTGTGTCTATTGCTCTAGAAGTGGAAGAAGCTGAAAGGAAGTGTGCTGGACCAAAATAAGTCCCACAAAAGTTGGTCCAGTCACACCATCAAAGGGGAATGAAGAGGCCTAGTGAAGGCCAGAGTAGCCAAGGAGTAGGAGGGAAGATACAGAATGTCAGGAAATTCCCCCAGTGTCCCAAGTGCTTGAAGTACCACCCGGGCGAGTGCAGATTGGGTTTTAGGAAGTGTTTCAACTGTGAGGAGGTTGGACACACGATCAAAGAGTGCCCGAAGCCTAGAATCACTAGATGCTAAAATTGTAATAAGATCGACCATATTTGTAACACCCGGCTTTACGGGATTTGATTTTTATTCCAATATAAACGGCATTTTGTAAATACGTTAAATTAAGTCCGTTTTGCGAACGAAAAGTTTTAACGAAGCCGTAGTAATAAATTGGAATTTATGGTGAAATATAAAATTTTGGAGAAAACGAATCGTTATTTAAATAACGAAATATGTAACGAAATAAATAGGAATAAAAATGGAGGGCAAAAAAGTAATTGCACAAACCAATTTTAGTTAAAAATCACCATCTCTCTTCTTCTTCTTCACTTCACGCGAGATTTCCTTTTCTCCCTCTCCTCCTTGCAATTTTCTTTTCCCTTTTGGTGCGATTCTCCTCTCCGGTGGTCGAAGTTTGTTCTCTGGCGACTCGAGCCTTCACGTTTCTCCTTCGTCTTCACTCCCTAGGTAAGACTCTAAGCTTTTGGAACGATAGATTTTGATTTTTAGGGTTTAAAACGATTAGGGTTCGTTAGGGTTTTCTTTGAAAACGTGAAATAGAGTTTGAAATCGATAGGTTTAGCGTAGTTATGCCTATAATCGATGTATTGGAGTTTATTGGACGTAGTTAATCGATTTATTGGTTAATATTGGAGTTTTGGTTGGTTTGGAGCTTAAAAACTCCATTAATGGAGGTTTGGAAATTCACGAGCGCAAATTGCTCGATAAAATGCCTCAATGAACTAGAATAGAGTCTAGGAGATTTTCTTTAGCTAGAAGTTTGTAATTTTCTAAACTCGATAGTTTAGAATTTGTTTAAATGACAAATATTGTGTTTTGCCTTAGGTGAACAACGTTCGTGAACGGATCGTGAATTTCAACGGAAGCGAGGTAAGTCTCTGTGACTTGTTTGGCCGTCTTGGCATACACCATAAGAATATACGTTAAATTGAGGAATTGGAGATATGTAGTGTTTGGGGGTAATTAGAATGGGTAGTTAGATTTATGTTTTGTTAGGTTGTTAATTGTTAGTTTGTCGTTTGTATGTTCTGTTTGTTTCTATTTCGTTCACGGCATAACATCTGTCCACGCATCATTGATTTTGAACGGCATGAAAATGAGTTTTCTATGCATATTTTCATGAAAAGGAAAACGATAACGAAAAGGTAATGAATGTAATGACGGTCACGTCGGTGGCGGTGGTTCAGACATGGCTGTCGGATGAAGCATGTTTTTCCCCCCGGTTAGATACGAGGGGCTATCCAATCGCCGGATGTGCCGCTCCTATCTAGCGAGAGAGAAGCCCCGGTGACGTAAATGAAATGAAATGATTAGCGAAAAGGTGGGACGCATGATTTATGAACTGTACACGCATAGCATTGGCATTCACGTGCATTCAATTAGATTTACTGAGCCTCTAGCTCACGTGTTTAAATTCTATGGTGTAGGTGATTTTGAGACAAGTGAGGAAGACGTCCCTCCGCCTGAAGTATGAACATGTTGAGAGAGAATGGCCCGTGGGAGTGTGCTGGCAGTCGGTGCGTGATTTCGACCCGTGGGGATGTAGGTAAATGTTTTGGGATTTGATAGATAAAAAGACTAGGAGAATTGTATAGTTGACATTTTAGGATGTTTGAGTCTGGATAATATTTTGTAGAACTTTTGATGTTTTCAAACAGTGGGGAATGTTAAATTTTCAAATGGACCCATGCAGTTTGTTTTAAGAAATTGGTAACGTTTTAAATGAGCTTTGAGTTGGTTTTTGAGTAATTGGTGAAGTGGGGAGTTGGGTGGTTGTATTGTTATAAAAGTGTTTGAAGAAGTGATGAAGAGATGGGGTAGAAAAGAAAATTGTGAGGTGCGTGAGTTTACGTGCAGTGAATCGATGAGAAGAGAAAGAAAAAAGAAAGGAGAACAGAGGGCTTGGCAATCGATCTCCTGAGGAGGAGATCGATCGCCACAAATTGTTGCCGCTCTCTGGATTTTCCAGAGAGCGTGGCGATTGATCGCCCAAAATGGGGCGATCAATCGCTAGGCCATCGATGGCCAACGAAAAGGGGCGATCGTGATCGTCCCTCCCATTTAAGGGTGGCGACCGATCGCCCGTTTTGAGCGATCGATCGCCACAACACTTTAGGGACAAAAGTCCCTTTCTTTTTTTATTTGTTTTTAATGGTTATTAATTAATTGTTTTAAGTTTTATTTAATTGTTTTTAAGTTTTATTTAAATGCTTTTCGAATGTTTTTAATTCTTCGAAAGATTTTAACGAATTAAATTCCGCTTAAATATTTTAAAGTTTATATTGAGAATTGAAAATTTAAAAAGAAAATTTTATACGAGAAATTAGGGTACAGTATTAGGGTCGTTACAATATTAGCAGAGACTGCCCAGCTCCTAAGAGTGGCCCTGCTATGGTTAAACTGAGGATATTCTCTATGATGGAGTCGGGCGATGATTAACAGCCAGTTGTTGTGTCAGGTACTATACTGGTCAACTCTTTACCCAATTTTACATTGATAGATTATGGTGCAACACATTCATTCATAACATCTACATTTGCTGATAAGTTAGATGTAAAGCTTACCCCTATTGAGCACGTGTTTAACATCGCATTACCCTCTGGTGAACGTATGCACTCTAACCGAGTGATGCTTGATAATGCTGTATTAGTAGGAAATATGAACCTACCTGCTAACCTCATTATTATGGATATAATGGGATTTGATGTAATCCTAGGAATGGACTGGTTGTTTAAGCACCACGCCACAATTGATTGTAGGACAGGAATAGTTAGTTTCCAACCCCCTGGTAGTTTGAGACATACCTTTCAAGCTTCAAGGAAGAGTAAGGAAATGTCCGTGATGACTTCTATCAATGCTAGACCTTCCCCATATGGAGAGTACCTGTGCTTCTTAGCTAGCGTTTTAGACACACAACTTGTAGGAAAAGCAAGTCCTTAGAATGTCTTAGTTGTCCAAGATTTCCCAGAAGTATTCTTAGATGACCTTCCTAGTTTGCCGCCAGATAGGGAAATTGAATTCGTTGTAGACGTTTATCCCGGCGCTGAGCCTGTGTCTAAAAACCCATATAGATTAGCACCAACCGAACTTAAAAATTAAAGAAGCAGTTAGAGGATCTGTTGAAGAAAGGGTTCATACGCCCTAGCTTTTCACCGTGGGGTGCACTTGTTCTTTTTGTCAAAAAGAAAGATGGATCGATGCGTATGTGCATTGATTATAGGGAATTGAATAAGTTAACTGTCAAGAACAAGTATTCATTACCGAAGATTGATGACCTATTTGACCAACTCCGTGGTGCACGAGTTTTCTCTAAGATTTATTTGATGTCAGGTTACTACCAACTAAAAGTCAAAAACGAAGATATTCCAAAGACTGCCTTTCGCACAAGGTATGGACATTATGAGTTTCTAGTTATGTCTTTTGGATTGACAAATGCACCGGCGGCCTTCATGGATCTTATGCATAGAGTGTTTCACGAGTATTTAGACAAGTTTGTTATTGTGTTTATAGATGATATTTTAATCTATTCACGTTCTAGTGAAGAACATGCAGAACATTTGAACTTAGTATTGGAGGTGCTAAGGCAGCACCAACTCTATGCCAAGTTTTCCAAATGTGAGTTTTGGCTGGACAGAGTTCACTTCCTTGGTCATGTGATCTCTGGGGATGGAATATCTGTCAACCCAGCCAAGGTTCAAGCAGTCAAGGAGTGGCCCCAACCGAAGAATGCTGCAGATATTCGGAGTTTCCTTGGACTTGCAGGATATTACAGGAAGTTTATTGAAGGATTCTCAAGGATTGCAACACCTCTCACTTAGTTAACTAGGAAAAATATGAAGTATGTGTGGACTGAGGATTGTGAGCATAGTTTTCAGACCTTGAAACAGAAACTAACCAATGCTCCAATTTTGACCCTTCCTGTTGATGATGGTAAATTTAGCATTTACTGCGATGCATCCAAGATTGGACTTGGCTGTGTCTTGATGCAAGAAGGAAAGGTAATAGCTTATACCTCTAGGTAGTTGAAAACACATGAGAAGAATTAACCTACACATGACTTGGAATTAGCTGCAGTTGTATTCGCACTTAAGATTTAGAGGCACTACCTGTATGGACAAACTTGTGATATATTCTCGGACCAGAAAATTCTAAAATATATCTTCACACAGAAGGAATTAAACATGAGGCAACGTTGATGGTTGGAATTTGTAAAGGATTATGATTTTGAGATTAAATACCATCTCGGCAAAGCAAATGTTTTGGCAGATGCCTTGAGTAGAGTGACAACTTCAGCCTCAGCCTTGATTCTTGATGTACCATTAGCCTTAGAGTCTGAATTCCAAAGGTTTAATCTAGAAGCAGTATCCTGTGTATCAGCTATACTCTCAGCCATAACCTTAAAGCCTACTATTTTGGAGAAAATAAAAGAAGCTCAGACGAATGATGACGAGTGTAACAAGTACAAGTTAAGCATGAATTATATAGACAAAACAGACTTTAACTATTCTGCCGATGGAATCCTTAAGTTTAGAAATAGATGGTTTGTCCCTGCCGTTAAAGAACTTCGTGATGAGATTCTTTTTGAAGCACACTCTTCCAGGTTCTCTGTTCACCCTGGGAGTATAAAGATGTACAAGGATCTTAAACAGTATTATTGGTGGCCAGGTATGAAACGGAGTGTGGCAGAATATGTAGGATTGTGTTTGTGTTGTCAACAGATTAAAGCCGAGCATCAGAGACCCTCAGGAACAATGCAACCTTTACCAGTTCCTGAATGAAAATGGGAACAAATAACGATGGATTTTGTTGTGGGGTTGCCTAGAACAACAAAAGGACACGATGCAATTTGGGTGGTAGTTGACTGTCTAACCAAATCCGCTCATTTCCTACCAATAAAGGTGACTTACTCGATGGATCAACTTGCTAAATTGTATGTGCAAGAAATCGTTAGGTTACATGGAGTTCCAAATACCATAGTTTCAGACTGCGATTCTAGATTTACATATAAGTTTTGGAAGAGTTTGCATCAGACTATGGGTACACAGCTCAACTTTAGCACAGCCTTTCACCCTCAAACAGATGGACAGTCCGAAAGAACCATCCAAATATTAGAGGATATGCTTCGTGCATGCATATTGGATTTTCAAGGTTCCTGGAGCAAGTACCTATCTTAGTAGAATTCTCTTATAATAACAGTTTTCAGGCAACTATCGGTATGGCACCGTATGAAGCACTGTATGGACGAAAGTGCAGATCTCCTTTGTACTGGGATGAAGTTGGTGAAGCACAGTTGCTTGGTCCTGACATTGTGCAACAAACTGTTGAGAAGGTTGTCCTCATCCGTCAGAGGTTCTTAACAGCTCAAAGCCGGCAGAAAAGTCATGCCGACAGAAGACGCAGAGAACTAGAGTTTGAAGTAGGTGATGAAGTTTTCCTCAAGGTATCACCATTTAAAGGAGTTGTGAGATTCGGGAAGAGAGGCAAGTTGAACCCAGATTTATTGGACCATTCACTATTCTGAAGAGAGTTGGGAGAACAGCCTATCAGTTGCAGCTACCAGCTTCTATGGAGGGGATACACAATGTGTTCCATGTTTTCATGTTGAAAAAGTGTGTACGGGATCCATTTCAGATTATGGAACAACAGAGTATTGAAGTTCATCCTACTCTTGCATATGAGGTGAAACCAATAAGGATCTTAGACTATGCTGTGAAAATGTTGCGCAACAAAGAGGTTTCACTAGTGAAAGTATTATGGCACAACTAGACCATAGAGGAGACAACTTGGGAGCGCCAGCAAGACATGATGGACCAACATCTAGAATTATTCAGGTACTGAATTTTGAGGACAAAATTCTTTTAAGGAGGGTAGATTGTAACACCCAGTTCTATCAAACCGATTCCCTTTTTTCTTTTAAATTAATGGCACACTTTATATGATAATAATAAAGGTAGGGTTAATGGATGTCTAGGAAAGGGCATAAGGGTAATTAGAAATTTGAAAGTGGATAACGTATTTAAGGAAAGAGGTTTTGGGTTTAATGCACTGTAGCCGCCACTATTTCCTATTTTCCCTCTCGGCCTTCAGCTCTCCAGCAGAAACCTCTGGGCACTTTCTTTCTTGCTCGACTCTCTTTCAACTTAGGTACGTTTTTCCTCATTCTCTTGCGTTTTAGCAGTTAGATAACTGAGGGAGTACAATGTGAGGATTTCAAGGATGTTGTAGATGAGAGTAGGTTCAGGTTTTTGGGGATAAATAAAAATGTGTAAGCAGTAGAGTTCCAAACTGGCTTCCTTGTTCTTCTGGTTAATTTTTGGTAAAGTTTAGTGAAAGTTTGATTGATGTTCTATTATGAACTTAGGTGAGCGAGCTTCTAAAGTAGCTTACAGCCGAGCGATTTCCAGGAGAGCCAAGTAGGCAGAGTATGCTTGTGCCTTCAGGCCTACATCACAAAAAAGTAGGGTTGTACATGCTTGAATGTGTTTGTATGACATGCATCATATTTTGAAAATTATGTGAAAATGAATTTACATGAAATGGCATGGTAAGGAATGAACAGACTGTAACAGTTGTTAAGGGAACTAATCCGCCCCTTAACCAAGAGAGAAGATGTATGACTTTGGGGGAAGTGATCCAAACCCCAATTTCACAGGGGGATCTGAACAGTTGTTAAGGGAACTAATCCGCCCCTTAATCAAGAGAGATGATGTATGACTTTGGGAGAAGTGATCCAACTCTCAATTTCACAGGGGGATCAGATCAGAACGAATGCATATGCAACTGAGATGAGAAAGTAGAAACTGCATGATTAGGAATTTATGTTTCAGCATTCCATTTCATTATTGCTTTACTTACTTAGCATTAGGCTAATAGATGAGTTTTGTGATGTAGGTCAAGAGGCAACAGAAGGTGTGTTCTCTGAACATGTTGAGGATTAGGCTTTTGATGGAGCACTTCAATGCCACAGATTGGTGATTCTGATGAGGCGGTTTAACTGATGTCAGTAGATGTGAAGGTTTAGTGAACCATGATTTATTTTAAGTTTTGTTGAGTTTTCTAATAACAGAAGTGGTTTTAATGTTTTGAATACGTTGGTGAGACTTTTCTGATAATGATACTCTGTTGGATTTAATAGTGGTGTTTACTAAAATTTGGAGTAATACACGGATTTAAATAGTTTGAACGATTTTTAGAAAAATGCTCAAATTCTTTTGGTAGTCGGAGTTTTCTTTGTTAGAGTGAAAATGTTGCTATGCTATTTTCGTTGAGTAGTTTTGATCTATCGGTAGATGAAGTCTATCGGCAGATGTAGGGTTGTTGTTCTGTTGTCTATCGGAAGATGTCTTCAGTAAAGTCATCGGATGATGTCTTCAGTAGAAGCCATCGGAAGATATAGGTAGAAAATTGTCATTTTGTAACCGGATGATGTCGAATAATTTATCCATGGGATGATGAAGGTAAAAGTCTTTTGTCGTTTTGTAACCGGATGATGTTGAGTATTTTATCTATCGGAAGATGTGAGTGAGTGTTTTTGTCATTTAGTGATCGGTGGATGTTGGGTATTAAACCTATCGGATGATGTAGTTGAAGTTTTGTTGTTTAGTGATCGGTGGATGTCGGGTATTAAACCTATCGGATGATGTAGTAGAAGTTTTTGTCGTTTAGTGATCGGTGGATGTCGGGTATTAAACCTATCGGATGATGTAGTTGATGTTTTGTCGTTTTGTGATCGGTATACGTAGTTTGTTCTTTCGGGAGACGTGAGTAAAAAGATTTGTCGTCCTGTGGTCGGCAGAGGCTGGATGGATGATTCATCCGGCTGACGTCATCGGTGGATGCAAGTGGCAATACTTGTCGTTTTGCGATCGGCTAAAGTTGAAAGAATGATTCCTCCGGCTGATGAAGCCTTCAGTTTTATTTCTCCTTTTTTTTTTCGTTGACCTTGTTTAGTGGCAGATGTGTTTGACTTTTTATGAATTTTGAGTATTTTACGCTTAAGGCTTCATCTCTTTTGTCCGGATTAATTCTAATATCTTAACCGATTATCTGAACACTGTTTTATAGTTTTGCTTATTTCTGCTTTGCTCAAAGATTTTCCGCTGCAAGTTTTATGTTTTAGCAAACGTTCCAATTTGATTTCCGAGCGAAGTTTTAAATTTGGTCCAAAATTTCCTAGTTATGTTCGGGTCTATGAGTAACGAACTGAGTTTAGAAACTCGGGGTGTTACAGCTTGAGCATATGTTTTAATGTGATAGCAAAAGCCTGAGCGACAGTGAAATGGTGAGCTTGATCGTTAAAATTAAAAGTAAAAGATGACGAAGCTTGAACGACAATGAGATGGCTAAGTCTTAAAAGAAGGTTAAATTTTCAACCAGTATGCAACTGTTAACAGGATTCGGTAAAAGTAAAAGTAAAAGTTTTGCAACTTACACGTATTTCCACTTACTGAGATTTTCTCACAGTTTTGTTTTAACTTGTGATATAGGTGAGTTTTTATCTGGGGAAGAACTAGCTGCAATTGAGAACCCTCTAGTGGCAAGCAAGCATACAGAAGAAGAAGATATTGTTGAATTTGAAGAAAATGATTTAAATTAAGTATGTTTTAGTTTTCAAACGATATTTAAAACTTTATTTTAATTTAAGACTTTGAATAATTATGTTGAATTTTTATTAAATAAAGTTTCATTAAATGTTTTAATTATGTATTGGTTTCAAGATTTTAACAAATTAATTATCAAGTTTTCGCGATATTAAAGTTTTCAATTAATATGTTTTAAATTTTAAAATTTCGATTTCAAAAATCAATTTGGGGAAAATTGTAGGGTTTCAAAATTAGGGTTTCAAATTAAAATTTTTTAAATTGAGGCGTTAGAAGAGGAGTGTGGAGAATGAAGTAATAATATTAGAGTCCACTTGCACTGACAAAAAGTAGATCTAAGATAACACACACTCCCCTATCAGTCACCCAGAGGAGGCCCGAAAACTTGAAGAGAGAAAGCTCTCAAGTTTGAATTTCAACTTTAAATGTTGTTCATTTGCAACTACCTCAATCTTGTGGATGACTTAAATACCACCTTCAAGGAAAATTAGTGTTCCAAATACAAAAGAGGAAGTATCCATGCCTAGATAAGAAAAAAGAAAACAAGTACTCGGCTAGTGATAAAGTCGAGTACCTACACATACCATTTTGGGTAATGTTGACTTCCCAATCCCAAAATGTCTCCTTCTACCAACTATTACATAAAGACTATACATAACATATTATATGGACTACAAAAATGTGCATGAAACTCCACTTGTGCCTTATGTCTTGGCTAGGGCATCACCTCTCCTTGCATGGCCGATCTAATGACTTGCGATGATGGCTTGGTTGCCTAGATACGAAGCCAACATATTCTTCATAACTTTTCCCAATAAAGTAATTTGGAAAATCATAAGACGGTATGTTTAGTTCTCTTTCTTTGAGCAAGGAACGATTAATAACATGTTCACCAATGTCATACCAACAGGATATTTTAGTACCCACGACTTCATAATCTTCAATTCATCTAATTCTAAAAAACCAAGAAATCAAATTATTTGGTGGTACATACCTTTTTGATATAGTACCAAATACCTTTTTTGATACTTCATTCTTGAAGTTTAACTTGAGAGTACTAGGATGCTTTAAGGTTCTCAAGCAGCTCTTCTTAACCATAAACCTTGAAGATATGTTAGTAAAATATTCTTCATCCAAGGTAAAAGATAAAGTTTTGTCCATGCTCAAGCAATGTTCACATAAATTTTGCTTCCCTTGACATTTCTCTTCTCAGTTCATTTGAGTTAGAGGCCCCTTAATTACTAAGAAAAAAATTCCTTTTGATCATAAGTTACCTCATCATGCTGACTTTCACCTTCCATGGTTGCTGCAAAGAGCTCATCTTCACGATTCACTAGGAACACAACATTTCAGCTATGCAAAGTGGAGGGCTTTCCATCCTCTATGAAGTGTGTTTCCTCTAAGGCTGAGAGCTTTCCATCTTGAGTAAGAACTTCTTCTTCAACCTTTGGGAAGGATAGCTCCACACTATGAGAAAAATATCCAAACAAGTCAAGACAAGCAAATGAACAATCGAAGAATTGTTAGAATTACAAGGGCAAGGCAGCTCTTGAAAACTGACACTAACTTCTTCAAACTCGGTTTCTTCTCAAACTTCTTCAATATTTTCTTCCACTTGTTTTACCATAGCATGAGTAGACTCACCAATCAACTTGGATAACCTTTCAAGACCATAGTCAATGCCAAGGAAAAGTGCAGAAAATTTATCATTTGTTCTTGAAAAGTTGGTGTGAATTTTTCAACAAAAACATGGCTTGGTTGATCAACAAAATCATCACGGTTTTGATAAAACTTTGGACGACTTTTTCTCAATATGACTTTGAAATTAACCTACTCATAGAGTTGTCGCGTATTAATGAAAAAAAGTGAGGAGAAGAATTATAATCAAAGTATTTCCATGGAAAAACCATAAGAATAATGAAACTTCTAACTATCTCCTTCAAGTATGTAAACCCATGTATTTACTTGTTTAAGAGTCAAAGTCTATTAGTTTTAGGCTTACTTTGGAGATTCTGCAGAAATGAGGAGGCATATTGTGAGTTTAAGATGAAATAAGGGTTAGGTTTAACATGTATAAATTTGTACAAAGTGGGTGTTTAAATAGATCAAATAAACCTTAAAATAACATATCCCTAAAAATATAGTAAACCCTAATAAATTTGGAAATATGAAATTTAGAAACCCTAAAACATAAAAAAATACAAAAAACACATTTTTGGAAAAATTAGGGCCAGTTGGTTAGGCTGGTCGCACGACACACGTGTTGCACTACTAATAGGCACCGATGGCGCGCTCCTGTGCTCATTTAGAGTACCCAATGCCTTGCTACATGCAATATTTTATGTTTTTCACTCGGTTGGCTTACAAAGTGCACTCCAAAATTCTTTTTGGCTTCTACTTGTAATTTTTTTCTCAAAAACTCTTTTTTTATATTTTCAAAGGCATTACTTTCATTTATTAAATCTTTACCTATATTTGAGAAATATTTGATTGAACAATAGTCTGGTTGCCCACAACAATGCTTTCAAGTCTTATAGGTTAACCATTTCACCAATAAATAAATTATCTTTAATTCAATTAATTTATCCACTTATTGCATCATTTAACCCTCATGTAGATTGTATTATTTTTTCTCCAAATACCTCATAATCATCATAATAGTAATGTAAAACACAAATTTTTTTTGAATTCGAGGTTAAATCTTACCGAAGTTCTTGGATGTTACAGTCTAAGGAACTCCACCCATCTAGCATTCCTCCTATTCAACTTCCCTTGAATCTTTATATACTTAAGTGTTTGATGATCGATATTGATGATAAATTCTTTATGAAGAAAATAGTGTTGCCACACCTCAAGAGCTCTAACAATGGCCAAAAACTCTTTATCATAAGTGAAATAGTTCAAAGTGGCTCACCTGAGCTTCTAACTAAAGTATGCAATAGGTTTGCCCTCTTACATGAGTAAGGCTCAAATTCCCAAACCAGAAGTATCACATTCCACCTCAAAAACTTTTTTGAAATCAGAGAGGATATGGATGGGAGCATGCACAGCTTCTCCTTAATCAACTCGAGGCTTTGTCAACAAGCTTGAGTCCAATGAAACATGCTTTCTTTTGTCTGTGTAATCGGTCATAGGTGCCATAATTGAACTTAAATCACGAATAAACCTCTCGTAAAATGATGTTAAACCATGGAAGTTTCTCACTTCTAAAACCCTTTTTGGAGGCGACCAATCTCTAATGGCTTCGTTCTTGAATTCCTCTACTTCCAAGCCATGCTTAATTATGATGAAACCAAGGAAGTGAACATTCTCTTGAACAAATGAACAAATTTTAAGATTGCTCAATAACTTTTCTTCGTGAAAGGTATCAAATAGAATTCTAAGATGTTCCAAATATAAAGAAAGATCCAAGCTATATATCAACATTGCATCAAAGTATACTACTACAAATATTTATAAGAATCTTTAAGAACAAAGTGCATAAGCCTTATGAAAGTACTAGTGGTCAAGGCAACCTTTCATCTTTCAAGACACCCTTCCACGCCATTCTTCAATGTATTCAAGGGACTTTTAGCTTTTCCCTGATCACCAACTCATATTAGTCCCCTTCATACACCTTAGACTTAAATGACACATGCATGCACTCACTTGGCTACATAAATGGAATGACCGAGTGAGGGCTTTATTATTACAACCTTTTAAGTACATGAACAAAGACACATGCAAATTAAAATAACATAAGACATAACATAAATGAAAATGGACCTTAAAAGATAGATCAAGAACAAAGGCCAAAAAAGTTGTTGCAACCTTGGACTCAAGGAGCCTAAGGAGTAGATGGGAGCACGCCAATTGAGCATGAGCGCGGGCCTATCCTTCAAGGAAGTCCAAACTTCCTCTGTAATTGATCTTGTTGACATAGCAAATAATGTTCATTTTTGATGAGCCATCCTATTTCAAAAATCTTGAAAAGTCAGCTACAATTTTTATGAAGAATACTTTTTGATTTAAGATTTAAAAGATTTTAGAAATGGCCAAATGATCTTCGAGGGTAAGATTCCTTGCAGATTTCAACAATCCCTTTGACTTGTTTTTTTTCTCTATTTATGCTTTACCATGTTGAACTCCTTATTAAATTTGTTTGCCACATTATTAAAATTGAGGCATTGAATACTCTTTTCCCTTGATCACCTACGAAACAAGTACTAGCAAAATTGTTAGAAATTCTCGATGCCCAAATGTTAATGGAGGGATCTCGTATCACATCATATACTTGATGGTGATTTGATTGATGACTTGACTATCTACACACACCATCATAGTCTCATCTTTCTTTGGAACCAATAGTGTTGGCAGGACACAAGGGCTCATGGACTCCCAGATGTAGCCCTTGTCAAGGAGTTCTTCAACTTGTCTATGTAGCTCCTTTGCTTCTTGCTATTCATTATATAGTATGGTCGGTTTGGAAGCACCACTTCGGGTTGTAAATCAATTTGGTGCTCAATTTCTCTATGGGGTGGAAGCATTTGAGGAAGCTCCTCTAGAAACTCGTCTTAAAATTGATCCAAAAGTAGTTGGACTACCTTTGGAATTTCTCCCAACTCTTCTATCCATCCTCAAAACATCAAAAGGATTATAGGTCTTCCACAAAGGAGAGACTTCTTCAACTCATTCTTGGACATGGAAAGAGTAGACTTGGTCTTTCCTTCCTTCATTAATTCACCATCTTAAGCCACTTGTTCCGGCTTAAGTGGAGCTAATTTGATAACATTCCCTTCAAATTTAAAGGAGTTTATAGTTAGAGTAGCCATCATGAGAAGCCTTTCTATCATATTGCCACAATCTTCCCAACAAAAGGTGGCTTGCACTCATCGGCACCACATCACAAAGGACCTTGTCCATATATCCTCCAATTGAGAAGTTAATGCTTACTTTCTTTGAGACCTCGACATCCTCTTGATCTTTCAACCATTTGAATTTGTAAGGGGTTGGATGCAAAGTTGTTTCCAAACCTAGCTTCTCTAATAGGTCACGAGAAGTAATATTGGTGCAACTTCCTTCACCAATGATTAGTGAACAAACTTTCTCATTGATCAAACAATGATTATGGAAAATGCCCTCTTTGGCAGTCTTCATCGTGGACTTGGGACGTTAATACTCTTTAGATGATCATCAAAAGTGGCCATTCTTGAGCATGGAAAAACTTCCTATTGTGCTTCATTCTCCTTAATTGATTGCTCCACATTTTCGTCTTCACGTTCTCAGTAGTGCCCTCTCTAAGCACCATCACACGCTTGTTGGGGCATTGAGAATCAATATGCCCAAAACCGAGGCATTTGAAGAACTTAATCTCTCTTGTTCATGGTCTTGTGGTATCTTTCATCACATTTTTTTCTTTCACTCCCTTAGTGGGCTGACCCTTTATGCTTGAGGTCTTCTCCTGCACATTTGCTTGTGGTTTGTAAGCAATAGGGGCTTTTGGTGGGACTCGAGCACTTTCCTCTTTCTTTGCCTTTCAACCTTCATAGCAAGTTGAATGACACTGTCCATTGACTCGAAGTTTCAACTCTACTTCATCTCTAATTTCTCTATTCAATCCTTTGATAAATCTTGCAATAGTTTGTTCTTCTGGCTCTTCCAATCCATTTCTAATCTTGAGAGTCTCAAATTCAGTCAAATACTCTTCAACCAAGGATGTCCCTTGTCTTAGATTTTGAATTTGTAAAAACAACTCTTGTTTGTAGTGACTTGATGCAAATCTTCTCTCATCAAGGATTTCATAACCCTTTATATAACGACCTTTTTTTCCAGTAAGATATTGTCCGCTCTAGGGATTGGGCCGTGGCCCAATATCCTCCCATCACGACTTTGTTTGGCGAGAACTTCTCAGTCGGTCACTCAACCTGGTACTACTCTCGCCGAAGCACTTTTAACTTCGGAGTTCTTATGGGATCCGTTGCCAATTGTGCTCTAAAACACATCTTATTATCTTGGGAGGGTCTCTTTACATATGTTTCATTTCCATATACTTCCCCAAGCGATGTGGGATTGTGATGACCCCTTTTCTACGACTGAATCCTCCGGCCCAAGTCCAACCCGGGATCCGTGGAGTTTTTAACCAAGTACGTCACCCTCCGGCCTGAGCACTGGGTGGTTCCTCCTCATATGTGTCCATTTGGGTCATCACAATCACCCCCCCTCGGGGCCCTAACGTCATTGTTGGCCACATTTCTAGTTAGGTACAGGTTCTGATACCATTTATAACGACCCATTTTCCCAGTAAGATATTGTCCGCTCTGGGGACTGGGTCGTGGCCCAATATCCTCCCCTCACGGCTTTGTTTGGCGAGGACTTCCCAGTCGGTCACCCAACCTGGTACTACTCTCGCCGAAGCACTTTTAACTTCAGAGTTCTTATGGGATTTGTTGCCAATTATGCTCCAAAACACGTCTTACTATCTTGGGACGGTCTCTTTACATATGTTTCATTTCCATATACTTTCCCAAGCGATGTGGGATTGTGACGACCCCCCTTTCTACGATCGAACCCTCCAGCCCAAGTCCAATTCAGGATCCGTGGAGTTTTTAACCCAGCATGTCACCCTTCGGCCCAAGTCCCACTCGGGATTCACGGAGTACTGGGTGGTTCCTCCTCATACGTGTCCATTCGGGCCATCACACTCCATGTCATAACATCTTCTTCTCCAACACGCCTCTTTTGACCTTTTAAGTTAGCTCACCACAAACTAGCCTAACCCAAAAGTTAAAAAGACACCAATTGTAACTTTACTTTTTCTGAGTAGTTATAGCAATCAAATACCTTTTCTATCCAATCCAAGAATTCAACACCATCACATGAACCTTTAAATGGAGAAATGAATTCCTTGACATGCTTCATTTCATCACTAGAGCCATGTCTTGTCCGCGTGCTAACAAGATCTTCCTCAGAATCCTCCTCTTCAATGTTCTCACTTTGGTTGGTTCTTCTCCTTGGATTTTCGAGCCTTCTCCTAGGCATTGGCATTTGAGGTCTTACTGTAACGCCCCCGAACTCGTCTCGGCTCGGTGCGCTACATTGCTTGCACTTACCATGTTTAAAACGAAGTTTAAAAAAAATTTTGATAAAATTTTGACTCGATTTTTGGGTTTTTTGAACCCTCGAAAATGGTTGGAAAGCGTGCATAAAATACGTGCAAAACGTGTCGGAAAAGATCGGGTTAAAACATATTTGAAAAACTAAAGATTTGAAAAAAAAATTCGAGTAGGCCACAAGGGCACTGCGCTTGCAACACGCGCGCACGAGGCGCGATCAATCGGCAACCTCTTTGGTTGCTCGATCGAGGAACAGGGTCCTGGCCGATCGATTGGCGCACAACGTCGATCGATCGGCACTGGGCGCTGCGCGCACCTGCTGCGCGCGCCCAGCCTGAGCCCGCGCACCTCCACCTCGACCACCAGCGCCTCTCTTCTCTTTTTTTTTTTCAATTTTCTTCAAATCCCACACAACCAAAACATCTAAAACTTACCCAAAACTTTTCCTGACAGTTCCCACTTCCTGACACGAGAAAATCCCAGAAAACACGACTCTAAAACTTTAGTGAAAACGTAAAAATATGCTAAAATGAACGTTGTTTACTTTACGAAAAACCGAGCAGCATAACAGCTAAATTTTCTAAAACCAAAATCCTGAAAAATCACACATTTACAGAATGCATTCAAAATCCACTAAAAGACTTAAAATTCCATCCTTATTACAATCAAATTCACAATTCAAAACACCATTCCAAAAGAGTTGTAAAATCCCCATCGTTTACACAAACAAAGTTCAAACAAAAATACCAATCCCACAAACATCCCAGAAGACCATGGTTGAGAAGCCCCGACAATTAACCGCATTGGCATGCCTTGTGCGTCGCCGACTACTTCCTAGTCATGGGCTCCCTCATCTGACTCACCTGTGAATACATCGTCACCTACACCACAAAACACAAAACATAAGCCTAATGCTTAACAAGTCGGGAATAATGCAATTTAACACAATGTATGCTAAACTCAATCCCTAAATGCAGTTTCTACTCACTCTGTTGTTTTCGTTTTATTTTCCTTGCATTTAGCTTTCACTTTTACATGTGAATCAAGTAGGCACATGTCCTAACACAATCTCGGACGGCCACACCTTGACCCACAGGGCAAGATCGGAGGCACACATCCTAACACAATCCTTGACGGCCATACCTGATCTCCTCCCACATCGATCATAGAACCCTCAGTGTGCCTTCTAGCACGAGCATATTGAGGCGTTCATACTCACAACACATTATGTACTTTTAGCATAGCATTTCTCATAAAATCCCTTTCGAGGTGTTACACATGAGCACTACTTCTCGATAAGGCGATTCTACTTGAAACCAGGTTGCTTATCGATTTTCTTATCTTCTCACGTTTCAAATTCGTAACGCAAACATGCCAAAACTCGTATTTCGTAGTTTAAAAACATTATGCAATGCATGACAGTACAATGCTCAACTAAAACAAGCAACCAAACAAACAAACATTCTTACCATTCCATGGTGTAGGCCCGAAGCCAACAAGAACACACATCCACTACTTACCTGATTTCTCAGCACGTGATCAGTTACGTCAACAGGCTACCTGCTCCTTCGTCAACCTATCAAAAAGGGAAAACTCACTTAGTAACACTCTAAGAAATTCTAAGGAATTATCTAAACCCAAAACTAACAACAATTTAACCAACTTTAAAACCTAACACCTAAAACCTGATTTTCCTACAATTTTAGTGTCCAAACCTCAATTGACCATAACTTACTCGTTTTTCAACGGATTTAGACGTTCCTCCCCATTCTGTAAACCTCTACATGTCTACTATCCATTGAAACAATCAACCAAACAACTTGGCCAATTCGAAAACCACAAAACAGAACCGGTGAAATTTTTTACCAAAACCGGTTTTCACAAACGCACATCCATTCTCTAATCTATCCACCTAAACACCGTAAACTAACCTATCTAAAGCTTAAACCATCAAAATTGAAAGAAAACTAGCCAATGAAATAGAAAATTCGGACTCCTCAATTAGAGTTTCTCAAACCCTAACCAAACTCAACAAAAACACCTCAAAAACATCAACAAACTTCACCTAGCTGCATTATCAACAAAACCCAACCAAAACATACCTTAATTCCTTGCAAAAGCTTGAAGAGAAGGTGGAGAAACCCTAACAATGCTGGCTGGTTTCGTGAGGGAGAAAGGAGGAAGAATAGAAATGTTCTTTTTAACCTTTAATTTCCATCATCTATAAAACTTAACTTTTTCCACTTTTGAAATTTTCCACTAAATTCCCTCATTTTATAAAATAACCACTCTTCTCATTTCCTCCTCATGAAAATGTGATTCTCTCATCCAAACACACCTTTTTCCCCCTTTGTTCACTTAACTTTCCATTTTATCAAATTCAACTCAACAAAATTCTTAACCACTCAAATCCTAAGGTTTTCTCTCAATTTCTCTTCCAACTTTATAGTTTTCTCACCAATACACTAGGATAGGTGCTAAACCTCATAACATAACCTAATCTAAGGGTTACGTACGTTATAGAAAATTTTTGGGTGTTACACTTACATGTTGGTTTCTTGTCTCCATCAAGAGTTGGTGAAGAGAGTCAAACATGCACTTAAGTTCATAAAGTTGCCCTTGCACACTAGACACACCTTTCTTCAATGATGGTGTCGCGGGTGCTTGAGTAATTAAGTCTCGATTTTGAGTATTATTTGCTCCACTTCTTGTTATCATTTTGGCACAACAAGAACACAACAAAAGAATATGAAATGAGCAAGAAAGAACGATGCTCTGATACTAAATGATATGCTTCCAAAAGGAGACAAGTTTTTATGTGGCTAGGCTAGAAAAGAAATCTTGACCTCGCAAAGGGTAACTTTCAACAGGTATAAATCAAGCTATACAACAAATTAGAGGCCGAATTTTGGAAAAAGCTTCACCCATTAGGAGTGATGCAATGATTCCCCAAAGATGGTGCAAAGATTCAATGAGATGAAGAAATGGTGTATGATGGAAGGCTCACTGCTCAGCTTGGAACAAGACAGTTTCGGAACAACTCTTGCACCAACTTTGCAGATGGGACAACTTCAAGAATGGATTTGAGAGCTTCTATGACTTTTCTAAAGATTTCCACTCTACATAGAGGAGGAAAAAGGTTGTAGTATTGAGCAAAATAACCTATGGTCATGAAAGGTGGGATTCACTTTTCGCACACACTAACTCACAGATGTCACTCATTGAGAAGGAGGCAGCCACTTGAGAGATTCACTACAAGTTTGAAGCTAAGAAATGCTGTCCATTTTTCATTGCTTCAAAGGGGCCTTAAGAGTGGTTTAAATACCATGCCTTAGTATGGAAAATTAGGGCAAGCAAATCTAGACAACAACTAATTTAAGTGTGCTAAAGATTATCCCAAGTGGCTTTCCCACTTCTCTCATGTCACAGTGGACTTAATTGTTTTGTGGAGCTATCAAAAACAAACATAGAGGAATCTTCCTTGGTGTGCTTGGATTAAATTTTAAGGGTTTCATGAGGAATTTTAATTGAATCACCCAAGGAAGATGATGTGCCACGAGATCCAACCATCCACCGTCAAGTTGGGAGATTTTCTAACCTTATTTATAGTGTTTATTTTATGGATTATCATGGAGGAACGTGCTTTAAAGATATCGAATTTAAGTTAGCATCCACTTACATTATGACATTCTTCAAGATGAAGCATAAATGGAAGATCAAACACACGTTGAAGGATTATTGGACTTTCCAAAAAAATTGCCTTCAAACTGTCCCTTTGAAGGTTTTTTTGCATATTTGACAATGTTTCCAATTTTATTTTAAAAAGTATTCTTCATAAAGAATATAGATGACATCGCAGTGTTATAGAATTGGGGTGAATCGTAAAAATTGGACATCATTTGCTGTGTCAAGTAGATACATTACACAGAGGTTTGTTTCTCATAAAGAAGCCCGAGCCCAAAGGTCAACCCAAGTTCAAACCTTTTCTAAAAGATGTATAGTATTTATAAGTACAAGAATATTTGAATTTTTAAAGTTGTTGCATTTCCTTCCCTTTTGTTTTAAGTGCTGGTTTGGTCTTTTTGGAAGAGTAAAGGTCAATGTCTATATGGCCACCTCTAGAGTAAAATGCTTTTTGGTCTAGCCAAGTGCCCTTTTCCAATTTGGGTATTGTACTTTGTAATGCTCTCTTCTTGGATGCAAAAACTAGCTCTCTTTAAGGTGGTATTTAAACAAACCTTATTGTTGTAATCTACAGCAAATGATTAATGAAAATCATGGTGAAGTCTTCTTCTTCTTCAAAGCTTGAAGTTTCCTGCAAGTTGCCATGCCTCTTTCTTAGTGAGTAATATCCATGTAAGTTTTGTGAAGAGTAAATCCATTATTTGCAAGTGTAAGTGGATTTTCTTATACTACACCAATCCCCTCTTCTTCTTTAAGTAGTGGAAACATAAGCAAGGTTGTAGAAACTTTCAACCCCCATCATTAAAGAATCATCCTCAACCAAGTTCCACAAGTGTTGTTTTATTGTTGTTTCATTGTTATCTAAGCTGTCAACAATCCAATCTTGACACGACAAGACCTAGAAAGAACCCGTGTTAAACCCACAAAAAGATGAAGAGTAGTAGTGTGTGTAATATGAAAAATAGAATAATAAAATAAAGATAAAAATAAAAAGAGATGAAAACCCTAAGCAGACCCGAGAGCTATCTTATGTTATGCTCATGGGTGCGTGCTTTCTCGTAAAAAAATAACCACTATCGGGCACCGGTTCAGCCCCCTCGTAGATCAAACTTCCAAGGAAGAATGATAAGGAATGGCAATACGAGCTTACTCTATCAACCTTGAGCTAGTAAGCAAGGGAGACCTACTCCTTTCACGGATTGGAAAATTCGTGGCTTACCTCCATTGAAGGTAACAATGCTTCTCTCTTTGGAAGACAAAGGTGACTCATGTATTGAGAAATTGGCAAAAGTTTTCCAATACAACTAAGCAATGCTTATAATAACCCTAATGGTGGCGGCTAGGGTTTGGATGGAAGGATGAAAATGAGCCGTTGATGAAGGATGAAGATGGGTGGCCAAGATGAGCGGCCAAACCTTGTCCGCACGCGTGCCCTAGATTCGACGGTGGAGATGGCAATCCGTGCCTCTTCTAATCCATGGGCCTAATTCCTTTCTTTGCTGCTTCCTCGATGGTTGAGCCCACTAGTCTTCAACCCAAAACCAACCACCATGCATTCATCTATCCTTAACCAACAATCTAATGCATGAAATGAATAAGGCTTATAGATATACCTTACTCTCACAAAAAGAGCTAAATGTTTACCAAAGAAAGAGAAAATACAAAAGTGTTCAAAAGAAAATAAAGAAAGGAAAATATGCATAAAATAAATGGTTACACGTTTAGGATGCCGGGAAGACAAATTCCCATCTGATGACATTCTGAATCCATCTGTGTATCTTATGCTAGCATGTAGAGGTGCTGCTCCATATCCAACAAGCTAGAATTCCACGTGGCATCTCCAATTGGATCAACACCTACAAAAGAAACATCATAATAAGTAAAGATAATAAATAAAGTTTGGGCCTTTATCGGATTTTCAAGTGATTGGGCCCTTAGGCATGTTATCCTCTCCGGGTGATTTGAGGATTTGAACTCAAATCCTATGGTTGACTTCTTTCCGATGATGTCCTCTCCCAAATTAGTACTAAGGGTCTCAACTAAACTCTATAAGCGTTTGAATTTGAATAAGATAAAAGTGTAGTCCTCCATTAGGGTATATAGTTGAAATCCTTTCAACCACCAATAGTTTTTTTGATATGGTAGTTGGGTGGTCTTGCCAAAGAGAGGGTTAATAAAGGAGTTTGCTCCTTCGATCTTGAAATTACCCCATATTGTTTCCATATTATGGAATCCATAAACTACTTTGAAGGGCATTTGCTCGGTGATGGAGTGAAGGTTTCGAAGGTAGTAGAATTCCAGATGTGGTAACACGAGGTCCCCATTATACTCTTCAAACCAAAGAATTAGTTCCCCTACGGACTCAACATTCATATAATCATGGAAATAATCTCTATTCCAACCTAATTTAAACAGACAAACGATTAGATGGTAAGAGGGTAAATATCTTGTTGTTACCAAATCGACTAACTCCTTTTCCTTGGTACGATGGTAAAATTTGTAACATTCAAATAAGAAGTTTAGTTGTTTGCTTGGTTCACCTAATTGCATGTTAGGGAATTTGAAGATCTCATTAGGAATAATTATTCTATAAGTTTGCCTAAGTGCACTAAGGATAATAGCATCATTAATTGTATGACCCTAAGGCTAACTCCTTCAAAAGTTGGTGTGAATGAGAGTTGATTCTTCCAACATATGAGATGAAGTGAGGTAGACCAATGATTATACTCCCAATCCCAAAGATACTATCCTCACTAAAATCCTTCTTTTTTTTTTTATAAGGCAAATGCCTTGTTGACACTTCCTTCAAGGGGTAAGGCTCCTCTACTTCAACCATCATTTTTTCCCAAAGTTCATTGACTTTAAGATATGGTATTATTGAAGGTGGTGGTGTGGGTACTTCATCGCAGAAGGAATTATGGTACCACTTGATGTGGGAGTGTTCTTGGGTTGAACAATCCAATTGGTGGCCGATAACATGTATGGGTGGTAGTCCTTGTAGCAATTCCTCCTTTTCTTTGGCGTATCAAACTTTGGGGAGGGGTGGAAGGTTTATCTCCAAGAAGGTAGTTTTCACTTAAGTTCATGGTTTTGTCCTCTTGATCATACTCCTCTTCCAGCAAAGTTCCTTCATTTTGCTCATCAAGTCCACCATCATTATTAGGTTTGGTTGGGGTGAGCAATCCTAAAAGTTTGGGGTCGTTTCCAATTCTTTCTTCATACACTTGATTGCCCATTACAAGAAGTGGACCTTCTTCGGTATGACAATTAACTTCTTCTATTATCTCTTCCTCCTCTTCACTTAAGCTAGGTGTTTTCTCTTTGATCTCTTCATTCTTATCCTCACTTAGGGATTCTTCGTCAAATTCATTAGGCTTTTTGGGGCATAGGAGGTGGTGGTCTAGGGATGGTTAGTGATTTTGTAATTTTCTCCAAAGATTCTTTTACCTCTTTGTCCAAAAATTGGCTAACAACTTCTAGTTTGTGTATAATCTTATCTAGTAGTCTTACACACCTATCATCAATCAGTTTGGAAGGTAAAATTGGTTGATGATTGATCCTATTCCTTAACCTCATTTTATCCTTTAAGTTTTCTTCCTAAGTGGATGAATAATCATGACTATATTGATTCTTAAAATTGGAAGAGTTAGGATAATATCTTGAGTGGTCTTCCTTAATCATTTTATCTCTTATTGAAGGAACATTTCTTTTTATCCTATAATAGCTCAATTGATATCTATTGTCATAAGTTTTTAGATATGATTGGCCATGAATGTTCTAAACCCTATAATCGACAAATAGACTATGGTTGAGTTCATTAAAATCAAATTCTTCACGGATAATTCTTCTCCTAGTATTCACCATTTTTTAATGTGAGGGAATGCCTAGATTAATGTAAGATTTGAGTACTTAAAGTCTTAGGATGATTTATTAGGTAAAGGTGACAACTTTAAGTCTTAGGCATTTTGGAGGTAAATTTGAAATTTAATTTAATTTTTTTTAAAATTTAATTTTGATTTAAATTTAATTTAATTTTTAATTTAATAATTTTTTTAAAATAATTAAAGTTGATTACCTAAAGGAAAAAAAGAGATATGATTATCTATTTAAATATTAGGAACGCCTATTTCAAAACTAGATACAAAAACTTAACTAGAAATAATAATAAAAATTTAAACAAAACATTAAATTGATTGAGACATTATTACAAATACCTTCTAGGAATACTTAAATTAATTGATTATCTTCTAAAATTTAGTGACTTTATGAATTAATTAAGTCTTATAACTTTAATACTAAGTCACTATGGCAATATTCATGCAAAGATCATGCTAAAACTTAGTGAATTTCAAACCCAAATAAGCCACAATTCTACTTATCATAAAAAAAAAAAAACAGTTTTTAGTTTTGATTTTAGCCAAGCCAAAAATAGATTAATTCATAACAAATTTGATTATTTTTTATATTACTTATATGATATAACTTTAGCACAATGCAATGGAAATCAAATATAGCAAGATGTGCAATTAAAGTTGATGGATTTTGAAGTGTAAAATGTGAATCAAATTCAGCTAACAAGCAAAATTTTTTTTGCACTTATATTAACACTTTAATGCTCTAAAAATCAATTAGTATGACAACTAAGTTTGAGAACATATTATATCATGCATATACTTAAAATCTAAGGTTCTTATTAATCAATTAAAACAGATTCCACAAAGATAAAATTCAAATTTATCAATGGGACATTTACACAAACATCTTATGGGCAACTTAATGCACAAAATTGACCGGTTCAATTTCTTAATCAAACAACCAAATTTTTTTCACAATGACAACCACACTATAATCAGAATAAGCCCAGATTAAGATTAGAACAAAAGTAGAATAAAAAAGCAATACAATAATAACACAAATCAACAATATGGAATCGGTGGATTTTGTTGCTTGTTTGCACAAAACCGATCCCACTTAACTTTCTTTTGACAAAACTCTTGATAAGTTAGTTATATTATCACTTAGAACGATTATATGATAGAATATGATGCTGGAAATGTAAAATACAGAACATAAAATAAGAACATAAATGAAGATAAAGTAAAACAAAAAAAAAAGTTAGAAACGGGTAGAGTGACACCAACACTCGCGGCCACAAATGTGCTCCAAACTTCAATCGACTCTCATTAATTTGAAAAATGGTCAACTAGAGATTAGTAGGTGATGAAAATGTGAAGAGAAAGAGCTAAAAAAAAAAGGAAGAAAAACTGATGAAAATCAAATTTTAAATCAATAAAACAGTAGCTTTAGAAAACCAATTTTTTTTGAAATGCGCTAAACACCCTTTTGTTCTTCACCCAATTTTTGAATCACTTAAAACCGATTTTGTGCTGAAACTTTGAACGATTTTTTTTTTTTGCAAGAAAAATGCTTAGATGAAGCTCGAAGCTCTAATACCACTTGACATGTCCGGAGATGAAGAGTGGTAGTATGTGTAATACAAAGAACAGAATAATAAAATAAAGATAAAAATAAAAAGAAATGAAAACCCTAAGCGGACTCGAGAGCTATCTTATGTTATGCTCACGAGTGCATGCTTTCTCATACGAAAACAACCACTATCGGGCACCGGTTCGGCAACCTCGTAGATCAAACTTCTAAGGAAGAATGATGAGGAAGGGCAATACGAGCTTACTCTAGCAATCTTGAGCTAGTAAGCAATAGAGACCTACTCTTTTCACGGATTGGAAAATCCGTGGCTTACCTCCATTGAAGGTAACAATGCTTCTCTCTTTGGAAGCCAAATGACTCATGTATTGAGAAATTGGTAAAAGTTTTCCCATGGAACTAAGTAATACCTATAAATAACCCCTAATGGTGGCGGCTAGCGTTTGGATGGAAGAATGAAAATGAGCTGTTGATGAAGGATGAAGATGAGCGGCCAAGCCTTGTCCGCGAGTGCGCTCTTGATTCGACGATGGAGATGGCAATCCACGCCTCTTCTAATCCATGGGCCTAATTCCTTTCTTTGCTACCTCCTCGATGGTTGAGCCCACTAGTCTTCAACCCAAAACCAACCACCATGCATTCATCTATCCTTAACCAACAATCTAATGCATGATATGAGTAAGGCTTATAGATATACCTTACTCTCACAAAAAGAGCTAAATGTTTGCCAAAGAAAGAGAAAATACAAAAGTGTTCAAAAGAAAATAAAGAAAGGAAAATATCCATAAAATAAATGGTTACACGTTTAGGATGCCGGGAAGACAAATTCTCGTCTGTTGACGCTCCGAATCCATCTGTGTATCCCATGCTAGCATGTGGAGGGCCTGCTCCATATCCAACAAGCTAGAATCCCATGTGGCATCTCCAACTGAATCAACACCTACAAAAGAAACATTATGATTAGTAAGGAGAATAAATAAAGTTTGGGTCTTTATCGGGTTTTCAAGTGATTGAGCCCCTAGGCATGTAAGCACTAATGTTGTTTTATTGTTGTTTCATTGTTATCTAAGCAGTCAGCACTCCATTGTTCATATCTTTTTATCCATAATGTGTAACACCCGACAATCTCTGCTAGGTGATTTTCTTAACGGAATTAACTGTCACCTTTATTATTTATACTTGAATTTAATTTTAATGCCAAAATTTATTTGATTTCTAATTTTGGGATGACAAAATGGTAATTAGGAAGGATCTTATTAATATAAATAGAAAATAGAAACCTTAAACCTCACTAAAACCTCACAGTAGCCGACACTCTCCTCTGCGATTCTCGTCCTTCTAGAGCTCTCTCTCAGCCAGTAGCCCTTTCATCAACGACCGACTCTTCATCCTTCTCGCCGATACTCAGCTTACTAGGTAAGGCTTCGACAATGCAGTGGTTGAGTATCCATTTAGGTGTTGGTTTGAGTTAGAGGTTGAGATTCGGGTTTGCCTAATAATGAATAGAATCGGAGTATTATTAGCTATTAACGTAGTATTTATGATTTTGATGATAATAAGTAGGAATTATGAATGTTGGCTGAGCTCGGGTAGTTAGAGAATCTGATTTCCCTTACTGATAAACTAGGATTTCTATGAGTACAAGGTGTTCAATAAAATGTTTGAATGAGATAAGTTAGATCTTTATGAATCTTCCTTGGTTAGGACTTTACTAGTTTCGAGTTTAGATTATTAGGATTTTTATTTTAACTACTACAATGTAATGTTTTAGGTGAAGAAGTCTGAAGGAAAGGAGGTCAAGTTGCTAAGGAAACCAGGTAAGTGAATGTGTAGGATTCTCGGCCATTAGGGCCCTACATCATAAGGATGCTAGGTAGAAATTGATACGATGATTAGAAGTTATCTAAGCTATTGTCTGTTACTTATGTTGGTGTTTGTTTTAAGTTAGTAAGATGGTTTGTATCTGGATGATTTACGGATGTTTGAGAACTATGTTATGTGATGTTCTGTTAGAGTCTATGAAGTTAACTGTTTAGTATGATAATTTCCATAGTCTGATGATTTAAGAGCATTCATGTCATGCATCATGATTTACTCCTCAAGCATATGAAAATGATTTATGAGCATGTTTTCCCCATAAACAAGATATGAGAATGAATATGAAAACGATCTCAAACAACATGATCAAGTGAGGGTTTGGGGTGGGTTGACGCATACCACAATCCAAAGAGGGACCATGAAAACGACCCGAAAGGGAATATGATCAAAATCACTGTCAACCCCCCTTTTACGGCACAAATCCTCCCTTAATCCATATGATGAAAACGATGAACAGAAAGAAGAATGATAAATGATCAAGAACATGTTTTTCTCTCAACTGTACATTCATGAATACATGTTAGTTTGCATTCCTTACTAAGCATTAGGCTTATAGTTAAAACCTCACGATGTAGGTGACGAGTTTTCAGGTGAGGATCTCAAAGTTAATAAAGATGTCTAAGTTTGGTTGCTGGAAGGTGTTCAGGGAGCAATTCTGTGGCTGGATGACGAACAAGACCCCTTGGTTAATGCTCTTATGATTTTAGTGATGATTATGAATATGGAAGTATAAGTAGGATGAGATTATATTTTAACATTGAGCTTTTGAAATTGTCTGGTTTAACTACTGAGTCTTGGGATGATTATAAAGATATGGAAAGAGTTATTTTAACTAAGTCTTCCGTTATGAGAATTTTTGGATGAGTCTCTGATTTTCATTCATATGAGTGTTGAGTCAATGTGGTTTGAAGCCTGTGTATGTTTGCATCCACCGATAGATGTTCCCTATCGGAAGATGTTAAGAGTTTGATTCCACCGATGGATGATTTCTATCGGAAGATGTATTAAATGAACACGTGAGTTGCACATGTCTATCGGTAGATGTAAGGTATTTCAAATACCGGATGATATAAGAGTTGTTTTGTCGTCTAGCGATCGGCAGATGTAAGGTATTTCAAATACCGGATGATATAAGAGTTTTTTTGTCGTCTAGCGATCGGCAGATGTAGTGTGTTTCAAATACCAGATGATATAAGTGTTGTTTTGTCGTCTAGCGATCGGTAGATGTAGTGTGTTTCAAATACCGGATGATATATGTGTTGTTTTGTCGTCTAGCGATCGGTAGATGTAGTGTGATTCAATACCGGATGATATAGATTTTCACTACCGGCAGAAGCAAACTCTGTGCTTGTCGTTTAGCGATCGGCAGGAGTAAGTGAATGAGTAATGAGTTCTGTCGTTTTATGATCGGCAGATGTGAGTTTATTTCTCTATCGGTAGATGCAGTTTAAGAGTTGAAGTTCCTGCTCATCAGCTGATGCATTTTGCACTGCTCGCGCGGCAGATGTGTAATGTATTTCATTGCTGAGTGATGTCTTGAGCCAAGTTATGTTTTTTAAAAAAAAAAAATATAAAGGAGTATAGCTTAAATAAAATTAGTAAGGATATATGGATAAGTCTAAAAGAGTCACGGTTTGGTCTCGGCCCTTACTGGGGTCGTTACAATTATGGTATCAAAGCAAAACCGGGTTCTAAAATCGATTCTGCAGATTGCCTCCCAGCACAGATTGCCACCTGAGTACACTCCAACAACTGTAAGTGTTTATGATTTTAGTAATGTCATTAAGTTAAGATATGTTATGAATATTTTCTTAGGAATCCCAAAATGGTGAGGGGACAACAGAGACAAGACAATGTGGATAGTACCACTATTGCTCAACTAACGGAGTTGGTTATACGCCAATCACGCGAAATCGAGCAGCTTATGACCACCAGGGAAGAGCATGGGAACTCTAGCTCTAATGCAAACCATGATCATGGTGGCGAACGCTTCCATAGACATTGACCCCTAACATTTAATGGCCAAGTTCGGATCCTGTTTATGCTGAGGAGTGGATTCAGAAAATGGTGGACATGTTCAAGTACGCCAAGGTCGATGAAGGAGATAGGGTCACTTATGCTATTTTTCATCTGGAGCTGAGTGCAAGGCATTGGTGGGACTCAATCCAGAGCACCATTAATACAGGAGCTATGACCTGGGAAATGTTTAAGACTGCTTTCTTTGATAAATATTTCAATAGGACCGTTCGGGCCAGTAAGAAGAAGGAGTTCATGAATTTGCGTCAAACTGGCTCTGTGGCGGATTACATATGTAGGTTTGAGGCTTTATCACGGTTTGCTCCCCGATTGGTTGAGGATGATGAGGACAAGATCCATCAGTTCGTTCAAGGATTGAAGCTGAGTTTGTATATGAGAGTAAAGACTGCTGGAATACATGATATACCATATGGTGAGGTGACGGCTAAGGCCTTGGAACTAGAAGAAGCCGAGATAACAACATATGCACAGCGAGAACAGCCAAGGAAGTTCATTAAGGAGGCTCAGCCGCCACCACGTCAGAACAAAGGATGACAACCGCAACAGAACAGGGGACCACAACAGCAACAGCAAGGTATAAAGAGACCTTTCAATCCAAATGATGATCAAGGAAAAGGAAAACGACCATTAGCCCCTCTATGCTCCAACTGCCAGAAGAACCACCATGGCGAGTGCAAGCTACACTCTGGCCGTTGCTACAGATGTGACAAGGTCGAGCATGTAGTCAGAGACTGCCCCATGCCACCAGACCCCAATTGAGCAAGAATAGCACCCAGAGTCTTTGCTATGATGGAGGACGAAGATGCTTTGCACCATACAGTCATAACGGGTACAATTATGATCTGTGGTATTTCTGCTTACACACTTATAGACACGGGGGCCACCCACTCATTTATAGCAACCCTGTTTGTCTGTAAGCATAAGTTAGGATACTTACCAGTTGATAGGCCTTATAGTGTCATGTTACCGTCAGGGAAATCCTTACATTTTGAACAGATAGTGAAGGGTGACATTGTGACCTTAGGAGATAAGAAGTTATATGTAGAACTGATTGTAATTGACATGAAGGGATATGAAGTCATATTAGGAATGAATTGGTTATCCAGACACTATGCCACAATAAGTGTAGGTCTGGATTAGTTGAGTTCCGACCCCCAAATGGAGATCGGTATACCTTCCAAGCTATCCCAAAAATAAGTAAAATACCGATTATATCCTCACTAGAGACTCAACGGATATTGAAAAATGGCTGTGAAAGTTACCTAGCTAGTATAATGGATATTCGGGTGAAGAATAAGATAGAATTACAAGATATTTCTATAGTCCGAGAGTTCCCTGAAGCATTCTTGGATGATTTGCCAGGATTACCACCTGACAGAGAAATAGAATTTGTGATTGATACGTACCCCGAGGCATTACCTGTATCTAAGAATCCTTACCATATGGCACCTGTTGAATTAAAGGAATTAAAAGTCCAACTACAGGAATTAGTAGACAAGGGATTTATACGCCCTAGTAGTTCTCCCTGGGGTGCACCTGTTTTATTTGTTAAGAAGAAGGATGGTTCTCTTAGAATGTGCATTGACTACAGAGAGCTAAACAAGTTGACAATTAAGAATAAATATTCTTTACCCCGAATTGATAATTTGTTTGACCAGTTACAAGGAGCTAAGGTATTTTCAAAGATTGACTTACGCTCGGGTTACTACCAATTGAAGGTTAAGGAGAGTGATATACCTAAGACAGCCTTCAGGACCCGTTATGGACATTATGAATTCCTTGTGAAGTCGTTTGGGTTAACTAATACGCCTGTAGCCTTTATGGACTTGATGAATCGTGTGTTTCGTGAGTATTTGGACAAGTTTGTGATTGTGTTTATAGATGATATACTAATATACTCACGTACTAAAGCTGACCATGCAGAGCATCTAAGAATAGTTTTGACGACATTAAAACAGCAACAACTTTATGCCAAGTTGTCTAAGTGTGAGTTCTGGCTGGATAAGGTCAACTTTTTAGGTCATGTCATTTCTGCTGAGGGTATATCAGTAGATCCAACCAAGATTCGGGCTGTTAAGGACTGGCCACAGCCAAAGAATGTCAGTGAAGTCCGTAGTTTCCTTGGTTTGGCAGGTTATTATAGAAAGTTCATTAAGGGATTCTCTATGATAGCTAAGCCTTTAACTAATTTAACAAAGAAGGACACCAAGTACTCTTAGACTGAAGCTTGTGAAGAAGGCTTCCAAACACTTAAGCTGAAGTTGACGACAGCCCCGCTACTGACTCTACCAACCGAAGAGGGAAAGTTTAGTATTTACTGTGATGCATCCAAAGTTGGACTGGGGTGTGTTTTGATGCAAGAAGGAAAGGTCGTGGCGTATGCCTCTAGACAGCTGAAGAGTTATGAACAGAATTACCCCACTCATGATTTAAAGTTAGCCGCAGTTGTTTTTGCGTTAAAGATTTGGAGACACTATTTATATGGTCAGCAGTGTGAGGTGTTTTCTGACCATAAGAGCCTGAAGTACCTATTCACCCAAAAGGAATTAAACATGAGACAAAGACGTTGGTTGGAATTTGTTAAGGATTATGACTTCGAAATCAAGTATCACCCGGGTAAGGCTAATGCTGTAGCCGATGCTTTAAGCAGAATGTCGACAACAATGCAACCTACGTTATCAACCATGTCTGTACCCTTAAGGTCGAAGGTTCAGAAATTTGAATTGGAAATGGTTTCTGAGTTGTCAGCCTTACTTGCCAATGTTACAATTAGACCAACTATTTTGGACAAGATCAAGGAGACACAACAAAAGGATTCAGAGAAAAATAATAGCATGATGAGTAAGTTGCAGGACGCCTCCTCTGAATTCAGTCTCTCCAATGATAGTATTTTGAAATTTAGGAATCGATGGTACATTCCATGTGACAAGGAGTTGCGTGAGTTGATCTTGGCTGAGGCTCACTCATCTTCTTTCTCTGTACACCCTGGTAACACCAAGATGTATCGGGATTTAAGGTTACATTATTGGTGGCCAAATATGAAGAGGGATGTTGCCAAGTATGTGGAGTCATGTCTTGTATGCCAACAATTTAAAGCAGAGCACCAACGCCCAGAAGGTACCCTTCAACCCTTACCGATCCCCGAATGGAAATGGGAAAACATTGCCATGGATTTTGTTGTTGGACTACCTAAGACAACTAAAAGTCATGACAACATCTAGGTTGTGGTTGACAGATTGACGAAGTCAGCCCACTTCCTACCCGTGAAGACAACATACACGATGGACCAGCTTGCTGATCTGTATGTTCAGGAAATTATCAGATTGCATGGGATTCCGATATCTATAGTCTCTGACCGTGATCCCAGGTTCACCTCAAGATTTTGGCAGAGTCATCAGAGTACATTAGGATCGAAGTTATCTTTCAGCACTGCTTTTCACCCACAAACCGATGGACAATCTGAGCAGATAATTCAGATACTCGAGGATATGTTGAGAGCATGTGTGCTAGATTTCTAGACATCTTGGAGTCGACATTTGCCCTTAATTGAATTTTCTTATAACAATAGTTACCAGTCCACTATTGGTATGGCACCCTACGAGGCGTTGTATAGTAGGAAATGTAGATCACCCTTATACTGGGATGAAGTTGGTGAAGCAAAACTCCTTGGACTTGAGATTTTACAGCAGATGTCAGATAAGACTGCCATTATTAGAAGGAGAATGATGACTGCACAAAGCCGACAGAAGAGTTATGCAGACCAAAGAAGGAGAGACCTTGAGTTTGCTGTTGGAGATGAAGTTTTTCTAGAGATTTCACCCTTTAGGGGAGTTTTAAGATTTGGTAAGAAGGGAAAGCTTAATCCACGGTTTATTGGACCATTTCCCGTCTTAGCTAGGATTTGTAGTATAGCTTACAAACTGCAATTGCCTCCATCACTGGAAAAGGTACATATGTCTTCCATGTGTCAATGTTAAGGAAATGCATACGTGATCCAGCACATGTTGTTGAACCAACTGGAATCGATATCGAGCCGACCTTGGAGTATGAAGAGAAACCAGTAAGGATTATGGAATCTGCGGTAAAGACTCTTCGAAATAAAGAAATTCCACTGGTGAAAGTCTTATGGAGGAATCATGGTATTGAAGAAGCCACTTGGGAGCGGCAGCAGGACATGTTGGACAAGTATCCAGAACTCTTTACTTGATCAATTTTCGGGGACGAAAATTTTGTTTAAGGAGGGGTGGATGTAACACCCGACAATCTCTGCTAGGTGATTTTCTTAACGGAATTAACTGTCACCTTTATTATTTATACTTGAATTTAATTTTAATGCCAAAGTTTATTTGATTTCTAATTTTGGGATGACAAAATGGTAATTAGGAAGGATCTTATTAATATAAATAGAAAATAGAAACCTTAAACCTCACTAAAACCTCACAGTAGCCGACACTCTCCTCTGCGATTCTCGTACTTCTAGAGCTCTCTCTCAGCCAGTAGCCCTTTCATCAACGACCGACTCTTCATCCTTCTCGCCGATACTCAGCTTACTAGGTAAGGCTTCGACAATGCAGTGGTTGAGTATCCATTTAGGTGTTGGTTTGAGTTAGAGGTTGAGATTCGGGTTTGCCTAATAATGAATAGAATCGGAGTATTATTAGCTATTAACGTAGTATTTATGATTTTGATGATAATAAGTAGGAATTATGAATGTTGGCTGAGCTCGGGTAGTTAGAGAATTTGATTTCCCTTACTGATAAACTAGGATTTCTATGAGTACAAGGTGTTCAATAAAATGTTTGAATGAGATAAGTGTTGATGCTAGTGCTTTAGGATAATCATATGGATGATATTTTGTAGATCACATCTTATTTTAATATGGGTAGTTATAATGTCTTGCTAGAGACCAATTATAACTTGTGGACCCTAAAAGTGTTTTAGGCCCACTGTCATATTAAATGAGCCTATTGGGTCGCACAACTGAGCGGGTTTTGTGTTAAAATCGTTATGGGCTTATGAAGCCCATATGATGGGAATTAAAAGGGTTTTAATTTCGCAACCCTAAAAGGAGAGACGATCATCATTCTACACAAGATTTTGATCGTCGGTTGATAGAGGCAAATTCTAGATTATTCTCTAGAATTTGCGGGTCCTAGCAGACAAGAATCCAAGGCGTTGGATTCCCGCTCACGTGTGGATACGAATAGAGGGCGTTCGATTATTTCAGCGTCTCCGTGATCGAATCGGCATCTTCAAGAGAAATTCGAAAGCAAACCAGGTTAGCATAATCGTTGTGGTTTAATCAAAATGCACGATCGTACGGTTCGTTAGGGTCTGCGATTTTTTTTTATTGAATTAATCGTTTTCCGCTGCGCGACCTAAACGAATCTTGAAGAAAAATACCAACAGTGGTATCAGAGAGAGGTTTTGTTGCATTTCGATTAAATTGAATCTGTGTTCTTTTTCGAAATTATTTGGATTTTAAATCTATGATTTGTTCGAATCGGATTTGTTTGTTTAATTCCGATTAGGGTTTGACATAAGATGTTGAACCCGAGACTTTTATTATTCTCGGATTCGTTTGCTTAAATCCGATTAGGGTTTGACAAGAGATGTTGAACTCCGAATCTGTATTTTTCTTTTCGAATTTGCTTGCTTAATTCAGAATTCGAATTCGTTTGCTTGATTCCGATTAAGGTTCGGACTTGGTTCTGGTTAGGGTTTATCATGAGATGATTAATTCGAATCTGTTCTATAATTCAATTTTGGTTTAATATGAGATATTCTGAATCATGCAATCCAATTTTGATATCCGATCTGATTTGCGGTTACATAATACGGTTTGATTTGATCAAATCTAATATGCGGTTATACGGTTTGATTTGATCAAATCTAATATATGGTTATGCGGTTTATTTAGATCAAATTTATAGCACATTAGGAAGTCGGGATATATGATTTGATTGGATCAAATTTAGTGCAAAATTTTGGTCGGATTTGATGAGATCAAATCGGATTTGATGAGATCAAAATTTGGTCGAATTTGATGAGATCAAATCGGTTTTGATGAGATCAAATTTTGGTCGGATTTGATGAGATCAAATCTGGATATTTTTGTAACTAAATCTTAATATATCTTTTGATAAAAAAATTTTGTTTTGTGACTAAAAATAGCGAATTTTAGACATTATTTTCATGAGATGAAACTATGTCATTATTGTGTTTTATCATGCTATTCTTATCATGTGTGTTTATGTGATAATTAACCCATGTATTTTTATACTTGATAAAACATATTATTTAATGTGACCCTCACTTAAAATTTAAGTCTAATACCACCCATGTATCAATACTTGTCAAGGCTTCGATCACTTAATGTACGTTCTACCAAAGTAGGAGTGCATTTAGTTATCTTAGTTAGGCAGGATGGAGTAATGGTGCTACTCATATGTTTGAATATGGTTAGACTTAATTAGGCTGTCAAAACAGTTTTGGGCCTAGTGGTATTAGATGAGATTTGTTAAACATGCCTTGATATTTGATATCATGATCTCATAAATTATCTAAGAGTTACATGAGATATAATTGATAAGTTGTTATCTACCTAAATAACCTAATTTAAGTGTCATGCCAAAGCTGACTTGAAATTATGTGAAATATGGATCTTAGCCTGCTAAGTTTAAATTTCAGTTATTATGAATAATTGTTTTGAGGATATGATACTTAGTAGGAGTATTATTTCTTTCATTTATCATTCTATGTTAAATTATTAATATTTGTATTGCATATTTTATTCATGTCTGTTTGTAGATTATGGCAACTTCTAGCAATACTTCTAATCTGTCTATGCGATCTATCCTTGAGAAGGATAAACTTACTGGAGCAAACTTCCTTGACTGGTCTCGAAACCTAAGAATTGTTCTTAGGCAAGAGAGGAAGTTGTATGTCCTTGAAGAGGAAATCCCTGCTGAGGAGCCTCCTAATAATGCATCAAAAAGTCAAAAAGATGCCTATCAGAAGCATCTTAATGATTCTGTTGATGTTACTTGTCTTATGCTTGCATCCATGACTTCGGAGCTTCAGAAGCAATTCGAAGAAATGGAAGCCTTTATGATGATGGGTCATCTAAAGGCAATGTTTCAAGAACAAGCAAGGCAAGAGAGGTTTAATACCATCAAGGCATTCGTGAACTGCAAACTGACTAAGGGTAGTCCAGTGAGCCCTCACGTTCTCAAAATGAAAAGTTATCTTGAACAACTTCAGAAGCTGGGCCTAGAGATTAGCCGTGAGTTGGCTATAGACTTGGTTCTCCAATCCTTGCCTGATACTTTTGATCAGTTTGTTTTGAACTATAATATGCATGGAATGGAGAGAACTTTGACTGAGCTGCATGGGATGCTTAAAACTGCTGAGCAAAACATCAAGTCTAGCCCAGATGTTATGTTAGTTCAAAGGAAGAATCCCAAGAAAAGGGAGAATCCCAAAGGAAAGGGCAAAGGCAAGGCCAAGGCACCAAAGGTTGATGCCAACTCCACGCCTAAGTCCAATCCTAAAGGAAAGGTAGATAAAGAGGGACAGCAATGTTTTTTCTGCCATAAGAATGGCCATTGGAAAAGGAATTGCAAACTTTATCTGGAGGATCTAAAGAAAAAGAAGGGTAGTGAGACTACTGCTTCAGGTATCTTTGTTATAGAAGTCAATTTATCTACTTCAACATCTTGGGTATTAGATACTGGATGTGGTTCTCACATTTGTGCAAATGTTCAGGGACTGCGTAGAAGTAAGACATTGACTAAAGGTGAAGTCGATCTTCGTGTTGGGAATGGAGCAAGAGTTGCTGCATTAGCCGTCGGGACTTATGATTTGATTTTACCTTCTGGACTTGTTTTAGAATTAAATAATTGTTATTATGTGCCTGCTATGAGCAGAAACATTATTTCTATTTCATGTTTGGATTTGGATGGTTTTCGTTTTGTTATTCAGAATAATAGTTTTTCTATATTTAAACAAGACATTTTTTATGGTAATGGTTACCTATTTAATGGTCTTTATGTTCTGGACAATGAATCATCCAATAGCAGGTCTATATATAACATTGAAACTAAAAGGTTTAAGTCCAATGATTTGAACCCGACTTACTTCTGGCATTGTCGTTTAGGGCATATAAATGAGAAACGCATTTCTAGACTCCATAAGGATGGACTTCTAGATTCTTTTGATTTTGAATCATTTGAATCTTGCGAATCTTGTTTGCTAGGCAAAATGACAAAGAGTCCGTTCACTGGAAAAGGTGAAAGGACAACTGAGCTATTAAATCTCATACATACTGATGTTTGTGGACCAATGAGCTCACCTGCTAGAGGAGGTTATCAGTACTTCGTTACATTTACTGATGATTTCAGTAGATATGGTTATGTTTATTTGATGAAGCATAAATCTGAAACTTTTGAAATGTTCAAATCTTTCAAGAACGAAGTACAAAATCAGCTTGGCAAGAATATCAAGAAACTTCGATCGGATCGAGGTGGTGAATATTTAAGTCAGAATTTATTGACTATCTTAGAGATTGCGGAATTGTTTCGCAATTGACTCCACCACGAACGCCGCAATGGAATGGGGTGTCTGAAAGGAGGAATCGAACTTTATTAGATATGGTTCGATCTATGATGAGTCAGGTAGATCTTCCAATATCTTTCTGGGGTTTTGCTTTAGAAACTGCAACGTTCATATTGAACAGAACTCCGACAAAAGCGGTTCAAAAGACACCATATGAGATATGGACTGGGAGATGTCCAAGTTTGTCTTTTATGAAGATTTGGGGTTGTGAAGTTTACGTGAAATGTCAGATTTCAGATAAACTAGCACACAAGTCTAACAAATGTTTATTTGTGGGGTATCCTAAGGAAACTAAAGGATATTACTTTTATCTCGCTTCCGAGAACAAAGTGTTTGTGGCTCGGAATGGCACCTTCTTGGAAAGAGAGTTCCTTTCCAAGAATGCTAGTGGGAGCAAAGTTCAGCTCGAAGAAATTCGAGAACCACAAATAGACATTGAACCGAGTGAGAATGTTGAAGAACCTCAACCAATCTCACAAGAAATTGTCAAAACTATGCCAGAGACACAAGAATTTCGGAAGTCTGGAAGGATACGTCATGAGCCTGAGAGATATGGATTTCTCGTAACTAGTGATGATGATGTCATGCTCATTGATGAGAATGAGCCTACATCTTATCAAGAGGCTGTGACAAGTCCAGATTCTGAAAAATGGCTTGATGCCATGAAGTCCGAGATGCAATCCATGAGTGACAATCAAGTATGGTCCTTGATTGAAGCTTCTGAAGGTTTAAAAATCATCGGATGCAAATGGGTTTTCAAAAAGAAAATCGACATGGATGGCAACGTACACACTTATAAAGCACGATTGGTTGCAAAAGGTTTCGACAAATTCATGGTGTGGACTATGATGAGACCTTTTCACCAGTGGCGATGCTCAAGTCAATCAGAATTCTTATTGCCATTGCTGCATACTATGATTATGAGATTTGGCAAATGGATGTCAAAACAGCGTTTCTTAACGGAAACTTGCTCGAGGATGTGTACATGACACAACCCGAGGGTTTTGTCGATCCTAAGAATACGATAAAGTGTGCAAGCTTCAGAGATCCATTTATGGATTGAAGCAGGCTTCACGGAGTTGGAATCTTCGTTTTGATGAAACAGTCAAAGAGTTTGGTTTCATTAAAAATGAAGATGAGCCATGTGTCTACAGAGGCCAGTGGGAGTGTCAGTTGTTTTCCTTGTTCTCTATGTTTGATGATATATTACTCATTGGGAATGACATACCTACCTTGCAGAGTGTCAAATCTTGGTTAGGGAAATGTTTCTCAATGAAAGATTTAGGCGAGACTGCTTATATTCTAGGCATCAAGATCTATAGAGATAGATCTAAAAAGCTCATAGGCCTAAGTCAGAGTGCTTACATTGATAAGGTACTAAAGAGGTTTAGTATGCAAGACTCCAAGAGAGGATTCTTGCCAATGGCACATGGCATAAGTCTCTGCAAGACTCAGTGTCCCAAAACACAGATGAGCGAGACCGATGCAAAGGATTCCATATGCTTCTGCGATGGGGTCCATTATGTATGCCATGTTGTGCACTCGACCTGATGTATCATGTGCATTGAGTTTAACGAGTAAATACCAGTCGGATCCAGGTGAGGAACACTGGATAGCAGTCAAGAATATTCTTAAGTACTTGAGAAGGACTAAGGATGCATTCTTGGTATATGGAGGACTTGATGACGATCTAGTTATAAGTGGTTATACAGATGCTAGTTTCCAGTCCGACAAAGATGATTTCGATCGCAAGTCAGGTTATGTCTTTGGTTTAAATGGAGGTGCCATAAGCTGGAAAAGTTCCAAACAGGAAACTGTTGCTGATTCTACAACAGAGGCAGAGTATATAGCTGCTTCTAACGCGGCTAAGGAGGCTGTTTGGTTGAGAAAGTTCATCAATGAACTTGGTGTTGTTCCTAGCATTGTGAACCCCATTGCTTTGTATTGGGACAACAATGGGGCCATTGCACAAGCAAAGGAACCCAGATCACATCAGCGATCCAAACACATACTCAGGCGATTTCACCTCATTCGAGAGATTATTGAAAGAGGAGATGTGAAAATATGCAGAGTGTCTACAGATGATAATATGGCTGATCCTTTGACTAAACCCCCTCCCTAAGTCAAAGCATGATGGTCATGTTAAAGCCATGGGTATTAGATACTTGATAGATTATGCATAAAGCTAGTGGGAGATTAGTATTGGTGCTAGTATTTTAGAATAATCATAATGGATGATATTATATGTTATTTTGTTTTTTCATTGTTTAATGAAAACATTTCATTATTATTATTCAATTGCATGTTTATTGTTTAATAAGATCCAAGAATATATATTTGATATATTCTAAAAGGTCCCTAGTCAATTATTATTGTGGGAACAATAATAAATTAAGACTAGTATAAATTATGATTGATAATCATGAGATGATTATTTATGTGGAGACATAAATCATAATTATAAGTTATTATAAGAGTATAAGAGACTGGACTGACCCACGAGAAATTACTACATGGATATGAGTCATAAGTAATTTCAAAATGATTGATTGTTGCAATCCTTAGACCTGAGGTTATCATAGAATCCTGCATATAGATTAATTTGTTTTGACATAATCAAACGTCATCTTTAAACCGGATGATTATAAAGGTTATGCTCGGACATGTTTTGAATTATGTGGTGGATTGTGAATAACTAAGATGGAATTTGTCCCTCTTATTATAAGAGAGATATCTCTGGGCCCCTCGTGTAAATATGACTGAGAAATGCATGGCCGTGCTATAAATGAATTAATAAGTGTATTAATGTCATTTATTACGTCAGTTTATTTATTGAACGAGAAAAATGATTGAATCTGATAAGGTGGCTTTATCCATGCCTTATGTTCAATCACAGATATCGTCTGACAAAGGGATTTTAACAATAATTATGAATAGGCATGGGTATTAGATACTTGATTGATTATGCATAAAGCAAGTGGGAGATTGTTGATGCTAGTGCTTTAGGATAATCATATGGATGATATTTTGTAGATCACATCTTATTTTAATATGGGTAGTTATAATGTCTTGCTAGAGACCAATTATAACTTGTGGACCCTAAAAGTGTTTTAGGCCCACTGTCATATTAAATGAGCCTATTGGGTCGCACAACTGAGCGGGTTTTGTGTTAAAATCGTTATGGGCTTATGAAGCCCATATGAAGGGAATTAAAAGGGTTTTAATTTCGCAACCCTAAAAGGAGAGACGATCATCATTCTACACAAGATTTTGATCGTCGGTTGATAGAGGCAAATTCTAGATTATTCTCTAGAATTTGCGGGTCCTAGCAGACAAGAATCCAAGGCGTTGGATTCCCGCTCACGTGTGGATACGAATAGAGGGCGTTCGATTATTTCAGCGTCTCCGTGATCGAATCGGCATCTTCAAGAGAAATTCGAAAGCAAACCAGGTTAGCATAATCGTTGTGGTTTAATCAAAATGCACGATCGTACGGTTCGTTAGGGTCTGCGATTTTTTTTTATTGAATTAATCGTTTTCCGCTGCGCGACCTAAACGAATCTTGAAGAAAAATACCAACAGTGGTATCAGAGAGAGGTTTTGTTGCATTTCGATTAAATTGAATCTGTGTTCTTTTTCGAAATTATTTGGATTTTAAATCTATGATTTGTTCGAATCGGATTTGTTTGTTTAATTCCGATTAGGGTTTGACATAAGATGTTGAACCCGAGACTTTTATTATTCTCGGATTCGTTTGCTTAAATCCGATTAGGGTTTGACAAGAGATGTTGAACTCCGAATCTGTATTTTTCTTTTCGAATTTGCTTGCTTAATTCAGAATTCGAATTCGTTTGCTTGATTCCGATTAAGGTTCGGACTTGGTTCTGGTTAGGGTTTATCATGAGATGATTAATTCGAATCTGTTCTATAATTCAATTTTGGTTTAATATGAGATATTCTGAATCATGCAATCCAATTTTGATATCCGATCTGATTTGCGGTTACATAATACGGTTTGATTTGATCAAATCTAATATGCGGTTATACGGTTTGATTTGATCAAATCTAATATATGGTTATGCGGTTTATTTAGATCAAATTTATAGCACATTAGGAAGTCGGGATATATGATTGATTGGATCAAATTTAGTGCAAAATTTTGGTCGGATTTGATGAGATCAAATCGGATTTGATGAGATCAAAATTTGGTCGAATTTGATGAGATCAAATCGGTTTTGATGAGATCAAATTTTGGTCGGATTTGATGAGATCAAATCTGGATATTTTTGTAACTAAATCTTAATATATCTTTTGATAAAAAATTTGTTTTGTGACTAAAAATAGCGAATTTTAGACATTATTTTCATGAGATGAAACTATGTCATTATTGTGTTTTATCATGCTATTCTTATCATGTGTGTTTATGTGATAATTAACCCATGTATTTTTATACTTGATAAAACATATTATTTAATGTGACCCTCACTTAAAATTTAAGTCTAATACCACCCATGTATCAATACTTGTCAAGGCTTCGATCACTTAATGTACGTTCTACCAAGTAGGAGTGCATTAGTTATCTTAGTTAGGCAGGATGGAGTAATGGTGCTACTCATATGTTTGAATATGGTTAGACTTAATTAGGCTGTCAAAACAGTTTTGGGCCTAGTGGTATTAGATGAGATTTGTTAAACATGCCTTGATATTTGATATCATGATCTCATAAATTATCTAAGAGTTACATGAGATATAATTGATAAGTTGTTATCTACCTAAATAACCTAATTTTAAGTGTCATGCCAAAGCTGACTTGAAATTATGTGAAATATGGATCTTAGCCTGCTAAGTTTAAATTTCAGTTATTATGAATAATTGTTTTGAGGATATGATACTTAGTAGGAGTATTATTTCTTTCATTTATCATTCTATGTTAAATTATTAATATTTGTATTGCATATTTTATTTCATGTCTGTTTTGTAGATTATGGCAACTTCTAGCAATACTTCTAATCTGTCTATGCGATCTATCCTTGAGAAGGATAAACTTACTGGAGCAAACTTCCTTGACTGGTCTCGAAACCTAAGAATTGTTCTTAGGCAAGAGAGGAAGTTGTATGTCCTTGAAGAGGAAATCCCTGCTGAGGAGCCTCCTAATAATGCATCAAAAAGTCAAAAAGATGCCTATCAGAAGCATCTTAATGATTCTGTTGATGTTACTTGTCTTATGCTTGCATCCATGACTTCGGAGCTTCAGAAGCAATTCGAAGAAATGGAAGCCTTTATGATGATGGGTCATCTAAAGGCAATGTTTCAAGAACAAGCAAGGCAAGAGAGGTTTAATACCATCAAGGCATTCGTGAACTGCAAACTGACTAAGGGTAGTCCAGTGAGCCCTCACGTTCTCAAAATGAAAAGTTATCTTGAACAACTTCAGAAGCTGGGCCTAGAGATTAGCCGTGAGTTGGCTATAGACTTGGTTCTCCAATCCTTGCCTGATACTTTTGATCAGTTTGTTTTGAACTATAATATGCATGGAATGGAGAGAACTTTGACTGAGCTGCATGGGATGCTTAAAACTGCTGAGCAAAACATCAAGTCTAGCCCAGATGTTATGTTAGTTTCAAAGGAAGAATCCCAAGAAAAGGGAGAATCCCAAAGGAAAGGGCAAAGGCAAGGCCAAGGCACCAAAGGTTGATGCCAACTCCACGCCTAAGTCCAATCCTAAAGGAAAGGTAGATAAAGAGGGACAGCAATGTTTTTTCTGCCATAAGAATGGCCATTGGAAAGGAATTGCAAACTTATCTGGAGGATCTAAAGAAAAGAAGGGTAGTGAGACTACTGCTTCAGGTATCTTTGTTATAGAAGTCAATTTATCTACTTCAACATCTTGGGTATTAGATACTGGATGTGGTTCTCACATTTGTGCAAATGTTCAGGGACTGCGTAGAAGTAAGACATTGACTAAAGGTGAAGTCGATCTTCGTGTTGGGAATGGAGCAAGAGTTGCTGCATTAGCCGTCGGGACTTATGATTTGATTTTACCTTCTGGACTTGTTTTAGAATTAAATAATTGTTATTATGTGCCTGCTATGAGCAGAAACATTATTTCTATTTCATGTTTGGATTTGGATGGTTTTCGTTTTGTTATTCAGAATAATAGTTTTTCTATATTTAAACAAGACATTTTTTATGGTAATGGTTACCTATTTAATGGTCTTTATGTTCTGGACAATGAATCATCCAATAGCAGGTCTATATATAACATTGAAACTAAAGGTTTAAGTCCAATGATTTGAACCCGACTTACTTCTGGCATTGTCGTTTAGGGCATATAAATGAGAAACGCATTTCTAGACTCCATAAGGATGGACTTCTAGATTCTTTTGATTTTGAATCATTTGAATCTTGCGAATCTTGTTTGCTAGGCAAAATGACAAAGAGTCCGTTCACTGGAAAAGGTGAAAGGACAACTGAGCTATTAAATCTCATACATACTGATGTTTGTGGACCAATGAGCTCACCTGCTAGAGGAGGTTATCAGTACTTCGTTACATTTACTGATGATTTCAGTAGATATGGTTATGTTTATTTGATGAAGCATAAATCTGAAACTTTTGAAATGTTCAAATCTTTCAAGAACGAAGTACAAAATCAGCTTGGCAAGAATATCAAGAAACTTCGATCGGATCGAGGTGGTGAATATTTAAGTCAAGAATTTATTGACTATCTTAGAGATTGCGGAATTGTTTCGCAATTGACTCCACCACGAACGCCGCAATGGAATGGGGTGTCTGAAAGGAGGAATCGAACTTTATTAGATATGGTTCGATCTATGATGAGTCAGGTAGATCTTCCAATATCTTTCTGGGGTTTTGCTTTAGAAACTGCAACGTTCATATTGAACAGAACTCCGACAAAAGCGGTTCAAAAGACACCATATGAGATATGGACTGGGAGATGTCCAAGTTTGTCTTTTATGAAGATTTGGGGTTGTGAAGTTTACGTGAAATGTCAGATTTCAGATAAACTAGCACACAAGTCTAACAAATGTTTATTTGTGGGGTATCCTAAGGAAACTAAAGGATATTACTTTTATCTCGCTTCCGAGAACAAAGTGTTTGTGGCTCGGAATGGCACCTTCTTGGAAAGAGAGTTCCTTTCCAAGAATGCTAGTGGGAGCAAAGTTCAGCTCGAAGAAATTCGAGAACCACAAATAGACATTGAACCGAGTGAGAATGTTGAAGAACCTCAACCAATCTCACAAGAAATTGTCAAAACTATGCCAGAGACACAAGAATTTCGGAAGTCTGGAAGGATACGTCATGAGCCTGAGAGATATGGATTTCTCGTAACTAGTGATGATGATGTCATGCTCATTGATGAGAATGAGCCTACATCTTATCAAGAGGCTGTGACAAGTCCAGATTCTGAAAAATGGCTTGATGCCATGAAGTCCGAGATGCAATCCATGAGTGACAATCAAGTATGGTCCTTGATTGAAGCTTCTGAAGGTTTAAAAATCATCGGATGCAAATGGGTTTTCAAAAAGAAAATCGACATGGATGGCAACGTACACACTTATAAAGCACGATTGGTTGCAAAAGGTTTTCGACAAATTCATGGTGTGGACTATGATGAGACCTTTTCACCAGTGGCGATGCTCAAGTCAATCAGAATTCTTATTGCCATTGCTGCATACTATGATTATGAGATTTGGCAAATGGATGTCAAAACAGCGTTTCTTAACGGAAACTTGCTCGAGGATGTGTACATGACACAACCCGAGGGTTTTGTCGATCCTAAGAATACTGATAAAGTGTGCAAGCTTCAGAGATCCATTTATGGATTGAAGCAGGCTTCACGGAGTTGGAATCTTCGTTTTGATGAAACAGTCAAAGAGTTTGGTTTCATTAAAAATGAAGATGAGCCATGTGTCTACAAGAAGGCCAGTGGGAGTGCAGTTGTTTTCCTTGTTCTCTATGTTGATGATATATTACTCATTGGGAATGACATACCTACCTTGCAGAGTGTCAAATCTTGGTTAGGGAAATGTTTCTCAATGAAAGATTTAGGCGAGACTGCTTATATTCTAGGCATCAAGATCTATAGAGATAGATCTAAAAAGCTCATAGGCCTAAGTCAGAGTGCTTACATTGATAAGGTACTAAAGAGGTTTAGTATGCAAGACTCCAAGAGAGGATTCTTGCCAATGGCACATGGCATAAGTCTCTGCAAGACTCAGTGTCCCAAAACACAAGATGAGCGAGACCGGATGCAAAGGATTCCATATGCTTCTGCGATGGGGTCCATTATGTATGCCATGTTGTGCACTCGACCTGATGTATCATGTGCATTGAGTTTAACGAGTAAATACCAGTCGGATCCAGGTGAGGAACACTGGATAGCAGTCAAGAATATTCTTAAGTACTTGAGAAGGACTAAGGATGCATTCTTGGTATATGGAGGACTTGATGACGATCTAGTTATAAGTGGTTATACAGATGCTAGTTTCCAGTCCGACAAAGATGATTTTCGATCGCAGTCAGGTTATGTCTTTTGTTTAAATGGAGGTGCCATAAGCTGGAAAAGTTCCAAACAGGAAACTGTTGCTGATTCTACAACAGAGGCAGAGTATATAGCTGCTTCTAACGCGGCTAAGGAGGCTGTTTGGTTGAGAAAGTTCATCAATGAACTTGGTGTTGTTCCTAGCATTGTGAACCCCATTGCTTTGTATTGTGACAACAATGGGGCCATTGCACAAGCAAAGGAACCCAGATCACATCAGCGATCCAAACACATACTCAGGCGATTTCACCTCATTCGAGAGATTATTGAAAGAGGAGATGTGAAAATATGCAGAGTGTCTACAGATGATAATATGGCTGATCCTTTGACTAAACCCCTCCCTAAGTCAAAGCATGATGGTCATGTTAAAGCCATGGGTATTAGATACTTGATAGATTATGCATAAAGCTAGTGGGAGATTATTATTGGTGCTAGTATTTTAGAATAATCATAATGGATGATATTATATGTTATTTGTTTTTTTCATTGTTTAATGAAACATTTCATTATTATTATTCAATTGCATGTTTATTGTTTAATAAGATCCAAGAATATATATTTGATATATTCTAAAAGGTCCCTAGTCAATTATTATTGTGGGAACAATAATAAATTAAGACTAGTATAAATTATGATTGATAATCATGAGATGATTATTTATGTGGAGACATAAATCATAATTATAAGTTATTATAAGAGTATAAGAGACTGGACTGACCCACGAGAAATTACTACATGGATATGAGTCATAAGTAATTTCAAAATGATTGATTGTTGCAATCCTTAGACCTGAGGTTATCATAGAATCCTGCATATAGATTAATTTGTTTTGACATAATCAAACGTCATCTTTAACCGGATGATTATAAAGGTTATGCTCGGACATGTTTTGAATTATGTGGTGGATTGTGAATAACTAAGATGGAATTTGTCCCTCTTATTATAAGAGAGATATCTCTGGGCCCCTCGTGTAAATATGACTGAGAAATGCATGGCCGTGCTATAAATGAATTAATAAGTGTATTAATGTCATTTATTACGTCAGTTTATTTATTGAACGAGAAAAATGATTGAATCTGATAAGGTGGCTTTATCCATGCCTTATGTTCAATCACAGATATCGTCTGACAAAGGGATTTTAACAATAATTATGAATAGGCATGGGTATTAGATACTTGATTGATTATGCATAAAGCAAGTGGGAGATTGTTGATGCTAGTGCTTTAGGATAATCATATGGATGATATTTTGTAGATCACATCTTATTTTAATATGGGTAGTTATAATGTCTTGCTAGAGACCAATTATAACTTGTGGACCCTAAAAGTGTTTTAGGCCCACTGTCATATTAAATGAGCCTATTGGGTCGCACAACTGAGCGGGTTTTGTGTTAAAATCGTTATGGGCTTATGAAGCCCATATGAAGGGAATTAAAAGGGTTTTAATTTCGCAACCCTAAAAGGAGAGACGATCATCATTCTACACAAGATTTTGATCGTCGGTTGATAGAGGCAAATTCTAGATTATTCTCTAGAATTTGCAGGTCCTAGCAGACAAGAATCCAAGGCGTTGGATTCCCGCTCACGTGTGGATACGAATAGAGGGCGTTCGATTATTTCAGCGTCTCCGTGATCGAATCGGCATCTTCAAGAGAAATTCGAAAGCAAACCAGGTTAGCATAATCGTTGTGGTTTAATCAAAATGCACGATCGTACGGTTCGTTAGGGTCTGCGATTTTTTTTTATTGAATTAATCGTTTTCCGCTGCGCGACCTAAACGAATCTTGAAGAAAAATACCAACAATAAGTTAGATCTTTATGAATCTTCCTTGGTTAGGACTTTACTAGTTTCGAGTTTAGATTATTAGGATTTTTATTTTAACTACTACAATGTAATGTTTTAGGTGAAGAAGTCTGAAGGAAAGGAGCTCAAGTTGCTAAGGAAACCAGGTAAGTGAATGTGTAGGATTCCCGGCCATTAGGGCCCTACATCATAAGGATGCTAGGTAGAAACTGATACGATGATTATAAGTTATCTAAGCTATTGTCTATTACTTATGTTGGTGTTTGTTTTAAGTTAGTAAGATGGTTTGTATCTGGATGATTTACGGATGTTTGAAAACTATGTTATGTGATGTTCTGTTAGAGTCTATGAAGTTAACTGTCTAGTATGATAATTTCCATAGTCTGATGATTTAAGAGCATTCATGTCATGCATCATGATTTACTCCTCAAGCATATGAAAATGATTTATGAGCATGTTTTCCCCATGAACAAGATATGAGAATGAATATAAAAACGATCTCAAACAACATGATTAAGTGAGGGTTTAGGGTGGGTTGACGCATACCACAGTCCAAAGAGGGACCATGAAAACGACCCGAAAGGGAATATGATCAAAATCACTGTCAACCCCCCTTTTACGACACAAATCCTACTTTAATCCATATGATGAAAACGATGAACAGAAAGAAGAATGATAAATGATCAAGAACATGTTTTTCTCTCAACTGTACATTCATGAATACATGTTAGTTTGCATTCCTTACTAAGAATTAGGCTTATAGTTAAAACCTCATGATGTAGGTGACGAGTTTTCAGGTGAGGATCTCAAAGTTAATGAAGATGTCTAAGTTTGGTTGCTGGAAGGTATTCAGGGAGCAATTCTGTGGCTGGATGACGAACAAGACCCCTTGGTTAATGCTCTTATGATTTTAGTGATGATTATGAATATGGAAGTATAAGTAGGATGAGATTATATTTTAACATTGAGCTTTTGAAATTGTCTGGTTTAACTACTGAGTCTGGGGATGATTATAAAGATATGGAAAGAGTTATTTTAACTAAGTCTTCCGTTATGAGAATTTTTGGATGAGTCTCTGATTTTCATTCATATGAGTGTTGAGTCAATGTGGTTTGAAGCCTGTGTATGTTTGCATCCACCGATAGATGTTCCCTATCGGAAGATGTTAAGAGTTTGCATCCACCGATGGATGATTTCTATCGGAAGATGTATTAAATGAACACGTGAATTGCACATGTCTATCGGTAGATGTAAGGTATTTCAAATACCGGATGATATAAGAGTTGTTTTGTCGTCTAGCGATCGGCAGATGTAGTGTGTTTCAAATACCGGATGATATAAGTGTTGTTTTGTCATCTAGCGATCGGTAGATGTAGTGTGTTTCAAATACCAGATGATATATGTGTTGTTTTGTTGTCTAGCGATCGGTAGATGTAGTGTGATTCAATACCGGATGATGTAGATTTTCACTACCGGCAGAAGCGAACTCTGTGCTTGTCGTTTAGCGATCGGCAGGAGTAAGTGAATGAGTAATGAGTTCTGTCATTTTATGATAGGCAGATGTGAGTTTATTTCTCTATCGGTAGATGCAGTCTAAGAGTTGAAGTTCCTGCTCATCAGCTGATGCATTTTGCACTGCTCGCGCGGCAGATGTGTAATATATTTCATTGCTGAGTGATGTCTTGAGCCAAGTTATGTTTTTTTAAAAAAATATATATAAAGGAGTATAGCTTAAATAAAATTAGTAAGGATATATGGATAAGTCTAAAAGAGTCACGGTTTGGTCTCGGCCCTTACTGGGGTCGTTACATAATGCTTCAATCCTCTATTTTTGGAGACAATCAACCTCACACATACAACTTCAACCTGCCTTAAAAATTACATTAATTTGTTTCTATACGAGTGAGTTATGCCTCTCAAACATTGACCTAATTTCTCAGTCAGGGTAGTATTCTGATTTCCCAGCATTGCCCACCATTTCAAGCATAACTTTAACTCCACGCATTCTTATTTGGTCTACCTTATTCACTCCATCCAAAACAAGTTGTACAAATTTCAGTTCCAAAGTCTAAGTAAAGATCGAGTGGTGGCTATGAAAAGTCACTACTCTACTCGACCAGGTCTCTCGAGAGGAGCCAACTTATGTCAAGAACTTGCCTTCATTTGGTAGCACGCTAGGAGAAAGGTACTCAGTTAAGCAAAGAGCCGAGCACCTAGTACTTAGCCATTTTTGGCAAAGTTTCTTTTCTCCCTCCAAAATATCCTTTTGGAATCCCTTTTACAACTACACTTCAGCCAATCATAGGGTTTATAAAATATAAGAAATAAAATGGATCACATGCTACAATTGACTCAACCAAACTACGCTCCCTCCATGTGATGGATTTGATCCTCATTTTGGGGTTGTCGATTTTCGCGCCATGTTCCCGTAAGAGCAAGTGCAATGGCTTCTTTTTTGTCTTTTGTAGTTGGTTCTCATTCAAATTGTTCATGAAATGTGACTCCTACAAAATGAGCAAATAAATTGGAAAGTCATTTGACTCGAGATATCGTTATTGCTCCTCATAAGCACAATCACCTCATGAGCTAGAAAGAAATAAAAATGATGGTGATTCAAAGATCCAATAGCGTCACCCAGGTGGCCATGAACAATGTCAGCAGTGACACCACCAATGAATCGTAATCAACAAATATATCCTAATCGACTTTAGGGATTTTAAACTCAAGGAGTGTGTCATCACCGCTCTATTACCCATTTTTTTAAAGTCCAAACAAAACATTTTTACACAGGAAGAAATTAAATATCATGCGTCTGGTAAACTTGTAAAATATACATATATATACAAGTAAAAACTGACTTGCTAGCGATCAGGCCCAATCAAATTTTCCGTAGCGTGACAACCCACCACAAGAAGATATAAAATCTCTACCTCAATGATGAAAACAACCTCACCGACCAACCAAGACTCTCTATCAGAAACAAACATGTAATCCACGAAGTCATAAGAACCTAACACAAAACCAATGTTAGGTATACCCCTTTCAAACCTATACATGGACTAGAAACCAAAAATAGAAAGGAAAATACCATCAATTATGGACTTCACCTCGAAGACAAAATTTTTCATTAAATATAACACTATGCGGTGTTCTGACTCTATAGGTCGACCCTTTAAGGCAGGGGTCAACCCTTACCAGCAAGGGTCCACACCTATAGGCAAGGGAAAACCCTTAATCGGTTTTGTTTTAATAGAGGCTCGACCTCTTTAGTACAAGGGTCGACCAGACTGGTCAACTGGCCCTACAAGGGAACAACACTTTGATGTGTTGACAGACCTCTCGCAGGGGTGGACACCTTGAAGAGTCAACCAACCTCCAACAAAGGTCAATACCTTCAAAATTTTCAACAGTATGAATAACAAAAACTTAACCCATTCCCATAGATTTTAGCTCCAATCAGTTCAGAACCCTACATAAAACATTCAGAGACCAAAATACTCCCAAAATAACCATATGATTCACGTTTTCAAGTTCAAATCCAAACCAAAAATATATCCTAAACTTTGAAATGAAAACAAAGAGATAGAGGGACTTACCCTCAAAATTCTTTAACAAAAGTTGTTTATCGAAGCCCTACGTTCTAAAATCTAACTATGGATCGCAACATAACACACATACACTGTCGTTTCTCACTCCGTCCTTTCTTTTCTTGCGCGACCACTTACTGCCAAGAAAGGGCTTTGCCCTTTTTATTAAAATGTTTTCTTTTTTTTATCAAATTTAATATAAAATATAAATTAATATGCTTTATATATTAAATAAAATTTTTAAATTTTAATTCGACTGGAAACCGAATGTTACCCAAACTACCTGGAGTAAATTCTAAATTACTCAACATTAATTTCTCCAAGATAAAGTACAAGGTAACTTCCCAAATTTTATTGCTTTGACAAATTGACTGAAAATTTTTACGTGGCCTAACGTTAACCAATCATGGCAACTCAAGTCCACGTAAAATATCTTGACCATTAATAACGTGAAAAATTTACTCATAAAATAATTAATGTAAAAATATCGAGTTTTCCAATTATGACCTATTTTATGTATGCACCACACTATAGTTGAAGTTTTTAACGTTTTCCCTAATGTTTGTTCATTAGCTAGTTTTACAAAAAATGTTTTATACTTAGCATGCTCCCATGGCTTTCTTAACTTTATTGTTGAATATAAAACTTTACCCCTATTGAGTTTTGTTGATTTACCTCAAATGACTCCCCCTTTTAGATTATAGTCAAGGAAATCACTAGTTACCAGCGTAGGAATAGGTATGGTGAATACATTTCCACTTTTATCAGTTGATGTTGCTAGAGAGGCCATCGTCTGATTTCACGCCAAAACCTTGGCTGACCTTTGACCTAATGAGTTTGCTCTTTTTATAGGTTTTCATCTTAGGGAACAGGTAGAGCTAAAGTCAACTTTCAAGGCAAGCATTTGGAATCTAGGAGGAAGCGCAACCAAACCAAGAGAGAGAAGGCACTTGAAGGTGACAAGCAAGGTGGACCTCATGCATGGCGCAGTCATTTTGAAGTTATGGAGGACAATCAATTGAAGCACTCCGATGAGCAAATGAGAGCCAAGCCAAATGCTCAAGACATGGAGGAGTCAAGCTACTCACCAACATAAGAGCACATCGGCCATCCCATTTTGAAGGAGGAATTTGTCTTCATTGTTTCAATTTTTGTAATCAGCTAGTTGATGAATTATTTAGTTTTCTTAGTTAATTGTGCTTTATTAGGTGGCTAAATATTGATGCATTTGAAAGGCATCCTTAGCTGTGAATTTTGGGGGGAAGAACAACCTGAAGATAGAGACATTTGGAGAGAGAAGGACATTGCCAAAAATGGCAAAACATGGCTTGTTCTTGTTTGGTTCACTGGGCCAAACCTCCTCTCTTTAGTCTCTCTCTCTTTTGAATTTTGAAGCCCTAAAGGAAGAGAGGAGGGTATTTAAACCTCTCTTCCAACTCTATAAACCCACTTTTGAATGTCAAGAAACTTGAAGGTTTAACCTCTGACAATCTAAGCTCCTTAAGCCTCAAAGCAATGCCTCTCCTCGTTGGGTAATATCTGTGGATGTGTTGCGTATTGTCTTCCATTTTTGTGAGTATCTTGAAAGCTCTCATTGTTGAACTCTTCCTGCCTCACCTTGAAGGCAGCATCCTCAGCAAGAGGTCATAAAACTCACATTCATGCTCGTTGGAGTGCTATTCTTCAAAGAAGAAGCCAAATCTCGAAAGGTGCCATTTATCACCTGCTCAGACCAGCAGCACGACTTATACCATATCTTTCCATCCCATCGATTCATCCTCTCATTTTTTCACACAACAATTCTCACATCCACAGATTTAATCTGCCACAAGAATCATGTCATTTCATTTTCAGATAAGAGAGTTACGCCTCTTCAAATTTGACATTATGTTCTTCGCCAGAGCAATAAATCGATCTCCAACGGCGTGCAGTATTTTAGCCATAACTTTTCAACTACAGCGAATTAGCCTCTGCAATTTTGAGAGTATTTCATCCACATCCCCAGTAATTCCATTTAAATTTTCAGAGCATTTAGAGTTAAGTCGTAAAAGTTTTACATATGGAACTCGGAGTCTTCTCGGCCACATGTGGTATAAATCCAAGGGACAGATTATTGTTTTCATTTATGCTTCCAATGAGTTCTATTTGAGCATTTTTTTTGTAACGACTTTGTTAGGTACCTCAAATAAACCTATACTTTTAATTTATTTTATTATAGTTATTTTAGATTTATATTATCATTGTAACACTCGAGATTTTTTTAAAAGGAAAATTGGAGAGAAAATAAAAGAATCATAAAATAGGTTGTTTTAATTAATTTAAAAGAAAAGTGAATGGTTTTAGGTTCGGGTTTTTCCTGTGAAATTAAGCCGTGGGTTATAATTTAAGAACAAGATTTAACGAAAGTCGAATGGTCGGAAATACGGGAGGGCAAAACGGTAAATGAGGATTTAATTAATGGTTAGTTTTATTATTATTATTATTATTATAAAAAAAATAAATAAATAAAAACAACATAATGGCCGAAGCCATTCTGTTGTATTCGAGCTCCCCGCGAACGAAGAACAGGGCAGAGAAGAGGGAGGGCGACGATCGACGGAGTGCGACGATCACCGGCATTTTCTGGTGTTCTCCGGCCAGACGACGGCGACGAGCGGTTTCCGGTTGTCTCCGCGCACGAACCGACAGGTTAGACCCGATTGTGCCCTATTTCCTTGCCCTGTTTCGGTTCTGTTCGTGGCCGGGAGTGATGAGCCAGAGTTGGCTCCGATCACTGGCCGATTTCGGTTGTTTCCGACGTTGGTTCGCTGACCCTTGGACCGGCTTTAGTCGTCTGGTTGTGAGGAGCCCTATTTGGGCAAATTTCAGCAAAAACCCAAATTGGGCATTTCGGGTTTTGCTTGTAGCCTCAGGATTTTTGGTTAGATTATGCTAATTGAGGGTATATGTGGTCGATTAGTGAAGAAATTGATGAGAATTTATGGAAAACCGAGAATGGTGAAATTCCCGATTTAGGGCAGATTCGGGTTTTCGGATTTTTGACCTAGCTATGGTCGTTTGTTTTAAAATTCCTCTTGGCAAGTTAAAATAAGTTATTAGAGGAGTACGTGGTCGCAAGAATCGTTCAATTTCGATAACCGATGCAAAAGTTACGCGCGTTTGAAGTTTCAGGTCGGTTTTTACAGAACCCAAATTAATGGCCCGTTTAGTTAGGTTTTAGTTGGATTAGGCTAGAAATAGTAGTTCGAGAGTAATTGGTGAGTGTAGCCTTGATTTTAATAAAGTTTGAATAATTGTCGTAGGTCGAGCCGTAGGTGGACAGGTAACCGAATATCCTCAGCGAGCTAGGATGCCAGGTAAGTAGTGGAATTCTTTTGTTGCCTTAGGCCTATACCATGGAACGGTAGGGTTTAACAGTCAGTTCTCTATTTCGTTGTTTTGTTTCGTGTGGAGCTTCGTTGTTTTGTTTCGTGTTGTATTGCATATCTTTGAAACATGCATTGTGAGTTACAGTACGCTACGCTAGAGATGAGTAGTGTGCCTGGGCCTGTGGGAACGGGGTCCAGGTCATTACAAAGCAATTTTGAGTAGTGTGCCTGGGCCTGCGGGAACGGGGTCCAGGTCATTACAAAGCAATCTTGAGTAGTGTGCTTGGGCCTGCGGGAACGGGGTCCAGGTCATTACAAGGAAATCTTGAGTAGTGTGCCTGGGCCTGCGGGAACGGGGTCCAGGTCATTACAAGGCAATCTTGAGTAGTGTGCCTGGGCTTGCAGGAACGGGGTCCAGGTCATTACAAAGCAATCTTGATTAGTGTGTTTGGGTCTGCGGGAACGGGGTCCAGGTCAAACAAACATAAATGAGAGTTAGAAATTGCATGTGATAGGATTGAGTTGCACTGTGTGTGTGTGCATTCGTTTTCCCTACTTACTAAGCATTAGGCTTACTTTTGTGTTCTATGGTGTAGGTGGTGACGTGTTATAGGTGAGCTAGACGAGGGAGCCAGTATTAGGCGGCAGTTGGTGGCACATGGGGCACGCCGGTGAGGGCACTTGTCGGGGCGCCTCGACCATGGTCTTCGGGGGATGTGGTTTTTATAATTTGGTAGTAATGTAAATGTCTGTTTGTAGAAATGATGAGAATGCGTAACTCTTTTTGGTTGGTGTTTGGTAAGTTATAATTAAGTTAAAAGTGATGTGTCGCCCTATATTGTGGGTTTTCTTCACTTAGGGATGTTAGTATTATAGTTTTCCCATTTTCTGTTATTTGGAGATTTCGTATGCTGGATAGTGAGTGAATAGTTGAGTAGGTGTATTCTGGATCTGCTTGAGGTTTTGTTCGTTTGCAGGTACCTAGCATTTTGGAGGCGCCATTTTCAGGCGTTACCTTGCCGAAATTTTTGGAGTGGACGCCGTGGTGCTTAACGTTTAGGATTAAGGGAAATTAGTGAGTCTAGGTATCTTGGTATGACATAAGATAGCTTCGGGAGATTTAGTTTTAAATTCTGCTGTGTTCGATATTATTTTAAATTATTGGGGTTAAAGTGAGCCATGTAGTGCACCGAGCCAGGGTGCGTTCGGGGGCGTTACAAGATGGTATCAGAGCAAAATGGTCGAGTCGTTCAAAGGATTACCCGACAATGCCGGCCGCCATGCAACGTGCTTCACCGATTGTAAGTACTTCTTTTCTTTTAGTTTGTTTGAGCTGAGTTTAGATTGTTTAACCTTGTTCGGGCTTAGAACGAGAGTCTCGAAAGTATCGTGACAATTTCGGTGTATTCAATTAGCCAACTTATAGACGTAGTGAACCTAAGGTTCAAATAGCTAGAATTTAATTGTTAGGAATTTATTTGAAAAGCTAAACAGACAAGGTAACATCCGTAGGATAGATACAAGTAGGATTGAGGATAGGGAGATTAGAGAATTTTAGGATGGGTTTCCCTTAAAGAGTTACATCTTATGTGAGACAAAATTTGAATAGATAGAATTGGGGCTTTTAGAAAACCCTTGCAGTTTTGAGGTACGATGAGTTATAGGAGAGCTTAAGGGTAGAAACGAAATTGTTGGGGAGATGTCCTAAATCATTGAGAGACCCTTAGTACATTATGGGGATAAGACGAGATAGCAAGGTGAGATATTTAGAGTTATGTACAATGGGAGTATATAGATATAAATTATATTCAAGGGTTTAGTTAAGTGAATGATTGGGGGTATGAACTGAGTAATTTAGTAGGATCAAGGATGGAAGTATAGGGATTTATTTAAAGATAGGAGAGGAAATTGATAAAATTGAGATGTTAGAGGATTGGGGTATATTTGTGAGGTGAAACGAAACTCAGATTATAAATTGGGGAATCTTGAGGGATTTGGTAGCCCGTCATAGGAGATTAGAAGTATATAAATGTAGATTGTATTTGAGTGCCTAGCTTAAGTAAATGGTTAAAGGGAAAATGTTGATGAACTTTATGCAAGAAAAACCTAGAGGGGAGCCTAAGCTAAGTGAGAAAAAGTTATAAGTTTGATTGATTGTCAAATTAAGTGAGGTGAACAATGTCAAATTAAGTGAGGTGAACAATGGAAGAGACTATTGAGTGTTAAGAGGTATAGTTAGAATGAGTGAGTACTATTGAAGAAATGTAACGGGTAGGAGACTGAGCGAGTTGGAAGGACAGAATAGAGTAGATTTAGTTATTAAACTTTAAAGAGAATTTCGAGAGAAAACGGTAAAGATGTAGTAGTGTGCGAATTTGGTAAATAACTTAGGCTGGAGCTAATAAGTTTAAGTGGATAAGCTTAAGCATACAATGTAAGTTAGAACTAGAAAATTGCGAATTTAGAGAAAAACTGATAAGGAGAGGAACGAGAATTTCCACGAAGCGTTTGAGTGCGTTAGGAATAATGTTAAGGTTAAGTTAGAAAGTTTCGAAGGTTCGACTCGTATGTAACGAAGTCGAAACTGCTGATGTCATAAATAGATTAGGCTAGAGTTGATAAGCTTAAGAGTTGGCAAACTTAAGCGTGAGATGTGAATATGAACTCGAGTAGTAGTAGAGGTTGGGAGATGTAAGCTAGAAGAACGATGAGATTAAATTCTAGATTCGGGACGGATATATGAGAGAGATTAGTTAACTAAGAGAGAGAGTTAGGATAAGAGAGTTAACCCTCATATGAAGTTGAAGAACTTAGAGGATATTGAGAATTAAATTGTAAAAGTTTGAAAGGATAGGTGAGGAGTGATTAAGTTAAAGTTAATAAAATGTGTAAGAGTACATAGTTATGAAAATTAGACTAAGTTATGCGTTTGAACTATGTTAGTGGGTGTAGAGTGAGGTCAGTGAGGAGAGTAGTAAAGTCTAATGGAGAATAGTGGATAGGAGTGGGTGAAGAGTGCGGTAAGCGAAGAGATAAGTAAATTTTAATGGAAAAGTAGAAAAAAAGGGTTAGTCATTGACTATTTAGAGTTTCGTGTGAAACTGCAGTAGTTAGAGAATATCAGAATATCATATAGAAGGAAAGAAAGTTCACACAGAAAGTTTTCGAATAAATTTAGGAGTACAGGTAATTTAAGAAGGCTGTGAAGCTAGGGAAGTTTCAATTAAGGAGGTTGAAGTCAAAGTGATTAGAGATCATTTAAGGTATTTGGGTGATGAGTATTGAGTGTAAAGTTGGGACCAAGTTTATTTAGACCTAAGAATTTAAGTGTTTGGTAATGACTGAAAGTAGGAGTTAGACAAGTTGAGGAATAGTTGATAGGTTTATGAGATGAGAGCGTTGAGTATGAGGGTTGTGTTGGAATAACTAATGAAATGTCATAATTGTTCGAGGTATAAATTGTCTTGATTGGCTGAGATGAGTAAGTGTAAGAGATAGGAGTGATAAGTAGGAGTGAGATAGTAGAGTACAAAGGAAGTTAAAGCTTAAGAATTTTGGATAAGATGTTTATGTACAGAGTTCTTAGTGTTACGGTATTAATGTATCTTAGGAGATATGAGATTAAGATAGTATGTAAGTGTTGATGAACTAGGGATTTGAAAAGTAACTAAGTGAACATAGTTAGAGGAAAAGTGAAAATGGGAATTAAGTAGGAACTGTTTGAAAGTATAGGTTGCAGAATTAGGAAAACTAAAACTTTGGGTGATGTAGAAAAGTGTAGTGAAGTCAATAATTGTAGGGATTATTGAGTGTTGTGGCGTATAGTTTGGGGTGTATAGTTTAGAATGACCCAATTTAGAATTGTAGAGAAGTGCCAATTTGGAGTGAATGAAAACTTAGTTAGTACTTCGAGGGTATAGTGAATTAAGAATATGTGAATGGTGTTAGAATGAGGTACGAGGTAAATAAATGTAAGATGCGATAGTAAGATAGAAGGGAATTTAAAATTTAGAACTAACACTATTGAGATAGCTTTGGAGGTTGGAGATTGTTTGATGGATACGTGTCTGAATTAGAAAAGTAAGTGACTAGGTGAACTTAGTCAGGAAGATTTAGGGTTGTGGATTACACGATAGGTATTTCAGCCATCCGATGTTAACTAATAGGATTTAAGTTGAAAGTCTTCGTGAGTAGTGATTACGGGCACCCGATAGATGTGTAAGACCGTAGCGTAGTTGAGCTTTAGCATGGCGACCCAGTAACCCAAAGGTTAGAATATAGAGTTTGAGTAAGTAAATCGAGAAATAACAAGGCCACAAATTTTGAGGACAAAATTTTTGTAAGGAGGGTGGATTGTAACACCCGGGATTTTTTTAAAAGGAAAATTGAAGAGAAAATAAAAGAATAATAAAATAGGTTGTTTTAATTAATTTAAAAGAAAAGTAAATGGTTTTAGGTTCGGGTTTTTCCTGTGAAATTAAGCCGTGTGTTATAATTTTAGAACAAGATTTAACGAAAGTCGAATGGTCGGAAATACGGGAGGGCAAAACGGTAAATGATGATTTAATTAATGGTTAATTTTATTATTATTATTATTATTATTATTATTATTATTATTATTATTATTATAAAAAAAATAAATAAATAAAACCAACAGAATGGCCGAAGCCATTCTGTTGTATTCGAGCTCCCCGCGAACGAAGAACAGGGCAGAGAAGAGGGAGGGCGACGATCGACGGAGTGCGACAATCACCGTCGTTTTCTGGCGTTCTCCGGCCAGACGACGGCGACAAGCGGTTTCCGGTTGTCTCCGCGCACGAACCAACAGGTTAGACCCGATTGTGCCCTAATTCCTTGCCCTGTTTCGGTTCTGTTCGTTGCCTGGAGTGACGAGCCAGAGTTGGCTCCGATCACTGGCCAATTTTGGTTGTTTCTGGCGTGGGTTAGCCGACCCTTTGACAGAGTAATGGGGGAGGAAAACAGAACAAATAAATGGATGGCACTTGCAGCGGAGAATGTAGTAGAAATGACTCAAAAACAGAATGTGTAAAACCCTTGGCTGACCGAGAAGCTATCTCATGTTATGCTTCTCGGTGCATGCCTTCCCGTGGAAAGGCAACAGCTGCTGGGCCCGGTTTCATCCTCAGCCTTTTAAACTCTGATAACAGAGAGGGAGGGAAATTTAAGAGATCACAGCCACCGTAAGACTGATGATCAATGGAGGCACACTCCTCACGGCAGAACCGCCGTGGCTTACCTTGACGGCAACCAGAAATCCTTCTGGATTTTCAGAGAGGGAAAATAGGTTTATATTGATCAAAAAAGTTGCGTACAAACACTAAAAGCAATGCTTAAATACCTATGGTGGCTAGATTTGGGAATGCCCAGAGGAGAATCTAGCCGTTGGGAGGGCTTCTGCTGGGCGTTCGCGAAGTGGAGCTCAATGCTGACGAGGCCGCTTGCTTGGAGCAGAGAAGGGCTTCGATTGGTCAGCTAGTCCAGGTGAGCAATCCGTGCGCTCGCACAGTGCTCGCCGTCGATCTCTGAATCCCGTGGTTGCTTGCTGAAGATCGCTCCTTTGTCGCCGAACTGCTTGGTGGGATTCTTCGTGTAGTTGAGTAAGCTAAAGTCGGCTGAATGATTTATCAATCGGGCTAGGCTTCTTCATGTGAGGTTTGGGCTGAAGCTTTAGTGTTTGAGTGTGTGTGGGCTTAAGACTAATGGGCTGAAATTTAGGCCCATAAGTTGTGTGGGTTTGAAATACTCAATGTTGCAACCCAACTTTAAAGCCACCACTAATCTTAACCACACAATCTAGTCCTAATGCCTAATTATGCATGACTAAATATAAGGACTAAATGTATGTCCAAATTACAAAAAAATGCCATTGTTTGCCAAATTAAAGTTAAACTAAAAATTATACAATTAGCTTGGTTACACAATTGATGAAGGGAAGACAAATTCCCTCTTTAAAATTCCAAGCTTTAAGTAAACCTTTTTCCTACAAAATTCACAAACCAATTAGTAAATAAAATAATCAAAATACATACCTTGGCTTGTGCTTGACGGTTAGGAATCGTAGGCGCATCACCCTTGGATCGGCTTTAGTCGTCTGGTTGTGAGGAGTCCGATTTGGGCAACTTTCAGCAAAAAACCGAATTGGGCATTTCGGGTTTTGCTTGTAGCCTCAGGATTTTTGATTAGATTATGCTAATTGAGGGTATATGTGGTCGATTGGTGAAGAAATTGATGAGAATTGATGGAAAACCGAGAATGGTGAAATTCCCGGTTTAGGGCAGATTCAGGTTTTCAGATTTTTGACCTAGCTATGGTCTTTTGTTTTAAAATTCCTTTTGGCAGGTTAAAATAAGTTATTAGAGGAGTACGTGGTCGCCGGAATCGTTCAATTCCGATAATTGACGCAAAAGTTACGCGCTTTAAGTTTCAAGTCGGTTTTTACCGAATCCAAATTAGTGGCCCGTTTAGTTATGTTTTAGTTGGATTAGGCTAGAAATAGTAGTTCGAGAGTAATTGGTGAGTGTAGCCTTGATTTTAATAAAGTTTGAATAATTGTCGTAGGTCTAGCCGTAGGTGGACAGGTAACCGAATATCCTCAGCGAGCTAGGATGCCAGGTAAGTAGTGGAATTCTTTTGTTGCCTTAGGCCTACACCATGGAACGGTAGGGTTTAACAGTCAGTTCTCTATTTCGTTGTTTTGTTTCGTGTGGAGCTTCGTTGTTTTGTTTCGTGTTGTATTGCATATCTTTGAAACATGCATTGTGAGTTATAGTACGCTACGCTAGAGATGAGTAGTGTGCCTGGGCCTGCGGGAACGGGGTCCAGGTCATTACAAAGCAATCTTGAGTAGTGTGCCTGGGCCTGCGGGAACGGGGTCCAGGTCATTACAAGGCAATCTTGAGTAGTGTGCCTGGGCCTGCGGGAACGGGGTCTAGGTCATTACAAGGCAATCTTGAGTAGTGTGCCTGGGCCTGCGGGAACGGGGTCCAGATTATTACAAGGCAATCTTGAGTAGTGTGCCTGGGCCTGCGGGAACGGGGTCCAGGTCATTACAAAGCAATCTTGATTAGTGTGTCTGGGCCTGCGGGAACGGGGTCCAGGTCAAACAAACATAAATGAGAGTTAGAAATTGCATGTGATAGGATTGAGTTGCATTGTGTGTGTGTGCATTCATTTTCCCTACTTACTAAGCATTAGGCTTACTTTTGTGTTCTATGGTGTAAGTGGTGACGTGTTATAGGTGAGCTAGACGAGGGAGCCAGTATTAGGCGGCAGTTGGTGGCACATGGGGCACGCCGGTGCGGGCACTTGTCGGGGCGCCTCGACCATGGTCTTCGGGGGATGTGGTTTTTGTAATTTGGTAGTAATATAAATGTCTGTTTGTAGAAATGATGAGAATGCGTAACTCTTTTTGGTTGGTGTTTGGTAAGTTATAATTAAGTTAAGGGTGATGTGTCGCCCTATATTGTGGATTTTCTTCACTTAGGGATGTTAGTATTATAGTTTTTCCATTTTCTGTTATTTGGAGATTTCGTATGCTGGATAGTGAGTGAATAGTTGAGTAGGTGTATTCTGGATCTGTTTGAGGTTTTGTTCGTTTGCAGGTACCTAGCATTTTGGAGGCGCCATTTTCAGGCGTTACCTTACCGAATTTTTCAGAGTGGACGCCGGGTGCTTAACGTTTAGGATTAAGGGAAATTAGTGAGTCTAGGTATCTAGTTATGACATAAGATAGCTTCGGGAGATTTAGTTTTAAATTCTGCTGTGTTCGATATTATTTTAAATTATTGGGGTTAAAGTGAGCCATGTAGCGCACCGAGCCAGGGTGGGTTCGGGGGCGTTACAATCATCTTGTCTATGATGTCCCTATTGAACCTTGTTTAGTCCAATTATTATTGAAGGCTAGCTTTTTATTCTTATTTGAGTCTTTTGCAACTGTTAAATTAAAATACTATTAAAGGCTAGGCAACTCGATTACCTCATGGGCTTGGTCATTCTCCATTTTGTCTTGAGTCCCTTTTGAGTTGTGACAAACTTCACTAGACGTCTTTGGTTGTTTTTCCTTCTCAACATCACTTTTATCATTCTACGATTTTTGGAACTTAGATTTAGCGTCTCCCATTTTTCTAATAGAAGTAACAGTTCTATCAAGGTTTCTTGACTTTGATCTTCCCTTGAAATCCTGAATACTATCACCACGTTTCTCGTTTGACTTTGTTGTTCTATCTTGAACGACGAGTTCCTATCCTCAAGATTCATATCCAACAAGAATATGTTTCATCTTCTCCTTTGATAAGAAGACACCATACACCTCTTCCAAAATTAGACTTCTTGTACTATTTAAGATAGTATTTCCAAAAGCATCATATGAAGTAGGAAACGACCTTCATCATACTTGCATCTTATATTCTTCAAATTTAAAGCAAATTCCTTGAATGCTATCAAATGTTCTTCTATAGAACTTTTTATGTAACGCTCCGGGTTTTACCCCGAACTCGGGTCGCTACTTGGCTCACCCTTGGATACTACACTATGATTTTTCAATATTTAAAACGAAGTCTAAATCAATTTTCGGTAAAAAGTCAACTCAGTTTTTGGGTCTTTTGAACCCTCTAAAATAATTGGAAAACATTCGTAAAATATGTACAAAAGGAGTCGGAAAAGGTCAGGTTGACACGTATTTGAAAATCAAATTTTTAAGATTTTTCCAAGTTAGGCCACAAGGGGTGCACGCTCGGCGCATGTGTCACTCAAACAGCGCGAGCAGCGGCGCGCCCCGCGCGCTCTAGGGGCGATCGATCGGCAGCGCCCCTGCTTAACCTGATTGATCGCCGATCGATCGATGCTGGGTGCTGCGCGCGCCCCAGCAGCGCGCGCCCAGGCGCCACGCCCGCACCTACGCACCCTGCCCTGCTCTAGCGCGCTTCCAGCCTGCACTCCCGCACCCACTTCGACCCTTTAACACTTTTCTCCATTTTTCTTCACATTCACACTACCATTTCACCTATAAATTTACCCAAAACACCCTCCAATAATTTCAACCTCTCCACACGTTAAAATCCCCGAAAACATAAACGGAAACGTAAAAATTCATGAAAACTAACAACGTTTCTTTTATAAATCCGGACAGCATAACGTTTAATTGTTTAAAACCAAAACCTGAAATACAAACCATTTTACACAACCAAAATACTAAACCACACGCCCAAAAGAGTTACCATAAGTTTCAAAACCCCTAAAACTCAACTATCTATGTACTTTTCTATCAAAAAACCCACATTACACTACACACATACTGAGCTTGGTTTGAATCGCCCTAACAACGTTGCCAACATCGGCACACACAAGTGCATCCCCAACTGCCATCCTCATCAAGCCCACTCTCATGAGGCTCCCTGAAAGCTTGTCGTCACCTACACCATCGAACACAAAACGTAAGCCTAATACTTAGCAAATAGGGAATAATGAATTTAAAAACCATGCATACTCAACCCCTAACCCATGCAGTTTCTACACACTCTGTTGTTCTCGTTTCGTTTTCGTTTTATTAATCTTTCAATTTTCCGTGTGGATCAAGTGGGCACCCCTCCTATAACCGTCTAGGACGGCCACGCCTGGATCCAACAGAACAAAATTGGAGGCACACATCCAATTCCCGCTCACAGGACGGCCATACGACGATCTCCTCTCATATCGATCATAGAACCCTCTAGTGCTCTCTCTAGCACGTTAACGTCGAGGAGTTCATACTCACGGCACATTACGTATTTAGCGGTGCATCTCTCGTAGAGGCCCTCTTGAGGTGCTATCCCTTCACTATGTAATGACCCACCCACTACGTTGGGCCCGATCGCACCATATGTACATCCCTCTCGACGAGGCGACTCTACTCAAAACCACGTTAAAAATCTTTTTATCTTTTTACATTTCATAAATATGCTCAAAACTCGTTTTTCGTAGTTTAAAAACCATGATGCATGTCAACACAAATGTTTAACAACAAAACAACACAACCAAACAACCAATAAATAAAACAACCCTACCATTCAATGGTGTAGGCCCGAAGTCAAAACACAAACGTCCTCTACTTACCTGGATCTCCGTAACGTACTTACTCTCTTTTGCCACGTCAATTGCTCATTCGTTAACCTAACACATTAAGGGAAAAATCACTTAATAAGCATCAAAGAACTTCTAAGGAATGCCTACTCTAATTCTAGCAATAAACCAAGCTAACACTAAAACCTTAAACCACAATCCCGAATTTCACCTCTTTTTATTTTCCAATCGTCAATTGGCCATAACTTACTCATTTTTTTATCAGATTTGGAGGATCCCATCCATTCTGTAAAGTTCTACATGTCTACTATCCAATGCTTCAACCCATTTTACAAAACTAAACAGCATGCTCGGTCGGATTTCACAAAACAGAACCGGTGACACTTAGCTAGATTTTTTATTTTTAAGCAAAATAAAACAAACTTCTAATCTTTCTATATAATCATCCTAAACCACTCTATCTAAGGTCTAAACCACCAAATATCAAGAAAAACTCATCAAGGAAAGGGGATTTTCGAAATACTTCATTAGGGTTTCCCAAACTCCACTAAAACCCACCAAAAAACACACTACAATTGCATAAAATCACCAAAGTATGCATAATCACCACCCATCAAAACTAATCTTAATCTTTGATGAAATTTGAAGAAAGGAGGAAGAGGAAGCTCTCCCATGGCTGCCACGAAGGGGGAGGAAGGAGAAGACAATGGAACTTGTCTTTTACTCCTTCACCTTCCACTTTTTTTAAAACTCCAATTTTTCCTTACTAAAATTTTACCACTAAACAATTCTTATTTATAAAACCAACCCTCTCCCTTCATCTTCTCTTATCCAACATGGAAGACTCTCCTCCTTTCCCTCTTTTTCTTTTCTATTTCCCATCTTTTCATTAAAAACAACAATTTCACCTAACCACCTCCTCAATCTCTTATTTTCTCTCCAACCATTTCCTTCTAACCCAATGGCTTAGGATAATTCTAGGATCAATGTTAGGCTTTCGTAACTTAATTAAATCTAAGGCAATTCACGTTGGAGGAAAATTCCCGGGCATTACATTTTATCAACTGATGAAAATATTAACATTGTTTCAGATGCAGCTTACAACTAGAGTTTTCTTTATACACAACTGCTCCAAGTTTCACCATAGTCCAACAACAATTTTTTATTGAGTACGTCTTGCAAAATTTAATTTGACGAACACAAATGTATCAAAGATAGAGCTTTTCTATCCGTTCGAATTTTGTCCTCTTCACTTCAACACATAGGCATTTTCTTGTGCCTTAACAATGCATCGTCTAAATCTATATGTGTATGCTCATCTTACATCTTCACCTACCATAATAGAGATCTTTTATTCTAATATAATAACATGATATCAAACTTGAATGAACTCATTGCTCAAAATAATGGATTGAATAGAATATCCAATTGCATATAATTGAAGCCCATAAAAAAAACTCATATCCCTACCAAATTTAGAATAAATTGGCTTAAGAAATCATAGATAAAATAAAGAAAAATTATCGATTTTAACTCTGTACTATACCCGTAATTTCATGTAGCCCCCTCTACTAAAAAAAAACTATCAAACCGAACCCTGTACTATGATTCTGTTATCGGCTTTGATCTTTTTCAACACCCACGAAGTTTAATTTTATAAAAAAAATACCAAATGACATTTTCTTTACTTGAACATTTTACCACATGTTTATCACATTATAGAAAGATAATCCAAAAATTTTTGTGGGTTTATAAAACATACATGGTTTATTATAATTATTTTATAAAATAAATAAATAAAATTACAATAAATTGTACAAGTTTTAGAAAATCACGAAAATTTTTATATTATCTTTTCATAATGTGATAAATGCGTGGTAAACTTTTTAAGTAAATCAAATGTCATTTGATATTTTGTTTTAAATTAATCTCAGTTCCTTCTTCACTTTATAAATTAATTTTACAAAAAAATCAAACAATATTGAAATTACTTGAAAAGTTAACCACATATTTATCACATCACGAAAATATAATCTAAACATTTTCATGATTTTGGAACACTTGTACGATTTATTATAATTTTATTTATTTATTTTGTAAAATAATTATAATAAATCATACAAGTGTTAGAAAATCACGATCATTTTTAAATTATCTTTCCATGATGTAGTAAACATGTGGTAAAATTTGTAAGTAAAGCCAATGTCGTTTTGTATTTTTTTTATAAAATTAAACTCAATGCACTTAATGTGAGGGTTGAAAAAGGTCAATGCCGATAACGGAATCATAGTACAAGGTTCGATTTGACAGTTTTTTTAGTAGAGAGGGTTACATGAAATTACGGGGAAAAAAAGAGTTAAAATTGATAGTTTCCCTAAAATAAATGGACCAATAAAATTTGACCCTACAATTTTAGAATTTCACCAAAAAATATCCAAACCATAAATATAGAAATCTCCTACCAATAAATTGGAACAAATATCCAAATAAATATCTCCACAAAAAAAATCACAATCAAATAGATTAGCCAAGAGAATGAACATATATGGATCAATGTTCATAATCGAAGAATGTAGGAGAGTGGAGACCAGTGTACGATAGATGGCTGGTAAGAATTTTTGGTTGCATAGCTAGACAAAAAATCACAGCTTGCGTGATTTTTATGTGTTGAGCAAAAGATTTGATGTGCCAAGAGGAGTCATCACTCGATTGCGAGCCAAATTCTTGGTCGAGCCTTTATCTAATGAGTGTGCTCTTTTTGTAGGTGAAACATTATTTGAAGACTTGAGGTTGGAGCCAAGTGCACTAGATATGGAGAAGTCTTTCCACTTGCTAACATGGGAGCTCTCCTCGACCACTACAAAAATCAAAGAAGGAATTTGTCTTCCTCGTGACAATTAGTGTAGTTTGAGTTTGCTTTTATTTTTTTTAAAGATTTTAGCATTTTTATGTATTAGGTGGCATGAAATGGCCGAACATGTAATGAAGGAATTATTAGCTGCATTTTGAGAGAAGAAGGAAAGGTGTACTCAGCTAAGCCATGTGGTCGAGCACCTCTCTCTTTTGAGCCTCTCTTTTTACTAGTTGCTACAACCTAATTTGTAAAGAAGAGACATGGTATTTAAGCCATCTTTTTAGCCTCCCTTAGGAACTTTTTTGAATGAAAAAATTGCAGAAGCTTTCAACTTTTTGAAACTCAATAACTTTCTTCCTCTGCGAGTTTCATCCAAGAGAACTAGGTTAGTTCTTGGGGTATCCATGATTGTAAGAGTCAAAGTGGTGCCATTTCTATTACAACCTTCCTCCTCCCTTTCTTGGTGTGAAGAATCACCAGCAAGGTTGTATTTCATCTCTCATCCAAGGCTAGTTGGAGTGTTCCTTTTGAAAGAGGAGCCAAATCCCAAGTGGTGCTATTATTACCTTCTCAGACTGGCAATCAATCTTTCATCCATAACTTTTCATCCACAAAGAATCAACCTCTGATTTTATTACACCCAAAGTAAGTTATCATTAAAATTTCAACTCATTTGAAGAAGTCGTGCTTTCAAAAAATTAAACAATTTTTGGCCAAAACTGTTTCACTCGGACGAGAGCTTTGTACTTCAACCTCCTTTCTTTAGTTGAAGCACATCATTTGGTATAAGAACTATGTTTTTTCCTTGCTTTTTTTGCTCTATTTGTGGTGTATTTTTGTTGGCAAAACTGATAACAAGAAGTGGGGCTAATAACCAACAAAATTGAGAACCAAATGTTCAACCACCCTTAGCACCAAACCCGAAAGAGGGTGAATCTAGTTTCCAAGGACAACTAGATGAGTTGAATCACAAGCTTGAGAACATTAGTCAATGGATGATGGAGATGAGGAACTAGCATTTTAAGGTCCTTCAAACACCTTTTCTTAGGAGAAGATCGGAAAATCCAAGGAGAAGAAATAACCACAATGACTTTATAGAAGAAGGAGGATCCGAGAATGAGAAGTATGATAGTCCTCATGCAAGGCGTGTCCTAATGATGATTTGAAGCATGTTAAGGTATCAATTCTTCCCTTCAATGGATCTTGTAATGGTGATGCATTTTTGGATTTGATGGATAAGGTAGAAAAAATATTTGATTATTACAGCTATTCGGAGAAAGTGAAGTTACAACTAGTATCTCTGGAGTTAATCGACTATGCTAGTTTATGGTGGGACAATTTGAAGGCACAAAGAAGGCGTGAAGGTGATGAGGCTATCGTGACTTGGAGAGCCATGAAGTCCTTGATGAGAAGGAAATTCGTGTCAAGCCACCACAAGCAAGAGTTGTTTCTACAAATGCAAAGTTTGAAGTAAAACTCACAATCAGTTGAGTAGTACCTAACCGAGATTGGATGAGCCAGAGTATCAAGTCATTGCAAGATTTGTAAGAGGATTGAATAGAGAAATTAGTGATGTTGTTGAACTATAAACTTTAGAAACCATGGATGTTGTTGTCTAACTTGCTTTGAAAGTTGAAAGACAAGTGAAGAGGAAAGGAAAAAGGGAATTGGTAATCGGTTTCCTTCAAAAACTGAGAATCCCTACAAGCCACCATCTAAGGAGGATGATAATAAACCTTTCACAAAGAGTTGACCTACAAAGGGGGTAGAAGAAAATAAAGTAGTGGAAGATACCACTCAGCCAAGATCAAGGGAGATCAAGTGTTTCAATTGCTTTGGATTGGGCACATTGCTTCTCAATGCCCCAATAAAAGAGTTTGTGTTATATTCATGTTATCGCACTTGGAATCAAGTTTGGGCAAAAATTATGAAATTCTGAACAGTTTTGGATTTTGTATTATTAAATATCTTAACGGCATCTAATTGTTAAACCCTTTTAACATGTTAAAGTAGACAACTTAAGAAAACTATGGGCCTTGGAATTGAAGCAATTGAATATGTATACCATGAGATATGAGATTTTGAAGTTGATACAAAATAGTGAGCTATATTCCAAAATTCTGATTCATTAAGGGTTAAATTGCTACATTATGTTCAAAGCAAATGTGGTGGAGTATTCATGTTGAGTTTATGTGTAAGAATACACCTTCTTAGGAAACCGTTGGCTATGGAATTACGTAAATTGGATAAATATAGTATAGATTGTAAATGTATAAAAATGTAGTGCATTATAAAGCTAATGGTGAAATGGATATCTTATAGGTTTATCAAGCCCCAAAAGATTTAACAAGGTGCTATAATTGTGCTAGGGACTCAAGGTAAGTAATGTTGTGTGTGCTTGATCTTTTGGGCCTACATCACAAAGTGTTAGGGTGATGATTGCTATTGACAATTTTGTTAATATTATACTAATGCAATGTTGTGATTAGAATAGAAGAGACATTGAAATGACTTGACATTGAGGATATGGAATGCTTAGATTTTCATGCTTATACATATTTTGCATGTATCTTGCATCGTGTTTTACAAAAATATTGAAAATGATTTATGCATATGTTTTTTTATGTAAGAAAGACTCAATGATATGAATGTACGTAAATAATTATTGTGGGGTGGGGCTCGAGTTTTGTTGTCCCGCATGAGGTAGACCAAACAGTGACTACTCCCTCTAGACTGAATCACCCCCAATGACTATACTGTAAAGTGAAAAAAAACTGAAACTGCATTGTTTTACAAATTGCATAATCATGGTAGTTTGTATAAATTATTCATTACACATTACTTGCTAAGTATTAGACTCATTAGATGAACTTTGTGATGTATGAGACGAAATTGCTAGTAAGAGTTATGAGCAATGACTAGATTAGAGGAGGCAACTGACGAAGTATGTCCATGGCAAGCACTTGTGGCTGTTAGATCGATTTTGACCCGTGGGCAACTCTTTTAAGTATTTTGGTAGGAAAAATATACATATAGTATGTAATAATTTGTTAAAATAGACTTGATATTTGATAATTATGTTTTGTAAATAAAAAAGACTCGAAGGTAAATTTGGTTGATATATATATATATATATATATAAATCAAAGGATTTTACACATGTTTTCTTAAAATAAAGAAATGTTTAATCACATCGAGTTTCGATTGTAACATGTGTTCGTCTACTATTATGATAAGTCTTTCGCAGCGTATTTGAAAATGATTTAATTTACAAGATCAATAAAAAGTTTTCATGAGTGTTAAAGAATTAAAAAAAGTTTGAATAATTGGGTAGTTACAATTATAGTATCAGAGCCACTGGGTTAAAAGAGTTTCTGTAAACTGCCTAACAACACAAGTCTCTACATGGAGATGCTTCATCAACTGTAAGTATACTTATGTGAAATTATGTTATCATGTATATTACTTATGTTTATAATTCATTTTAGATTAGCACAGTATGGTGAGGGAATGCATGACAGGGATGATGCTATTAAGCGATTGTCAGATATTGTAGATCGTCAGTTTCAATAACTCGAAAGATATATGGTTAGAGAGGAACAAGGAAATTCCCGCTCAAATGCTCTTAATGACCCAAGTTGTGAAAAATTTCGTCGACTTCGATCGCCCAATTTTGATGGGCAAGCTACAGATCCAACTTATGCTGAGGAGTGGATCTGAACCTTGGAGGACATATTTGAATATGCAATGAAGAAGGAGAAAAGATCTTTTGTGTTGTGTTTATGTTAGCAATGGATGCGAGATATTTGTGGGACACTATAAAGACCACGAACAATGTGAAGGAATGTCTTGGGGGCAATTCAAAGAAGTGTTCTATGATAAATATTTCAACCACACCATCTGGACAAATAAGCTGGTGGAATTTGTTCAACTGCGTCAAATAGGATCAGTGTCAGAATAAGTTCGTAAGTTCAAATCTTTGTCCCATTTTGTTGTTCACCTTGTGAGTAGCAACGAAAAAAAAGTACATCAGCTTTTGCAAGACTTAAAGGTTGAAATCTATAGAGGAGTAAAGATATCGGGAACTCAAGACATACCTTATTCGAAGGTTGTAGCCAAAGCTCTTGAATTGGAGGAAGCAGAGCTTAAATTTCAAAAACAAAGGGAGTCTGCAAGAAGATTCTTCAAAGAAATTCAACAACGACAAAATAAAGGATGGTAGCAGCAACCAAGCGGTGTAAAAAGTATAGTGATGAAAAAATTCATCAAGAGAGAAACGCATGCAAGAGCCTTCACAAATTAATCAATGCCCAAAGTGTAAGAAGAATCATTTTGGTGAATGTAGAGCTGGTACGGGCAATTGATTCAAATGTAAGGAAACTGGTCATATTGCCAAGAACTGCCCAATGTTGAAAATAGATCATATGAAAGTTGCACTGAGGGTTTTGGCTCTCATAGAACCTAATAGTGTTTATCAACCTGCTATCATATCAAGTACAATTTTAATTGGTGATGTAGCTGCATATACACTGATAGATTCTGGTGCTACACATTCATTTATATCGTCTACATTTGTGATTAAAATAAATTGTTTGCCAAGGGTAGTTGAGCATTCTTATGACGTAATGTTACCGTCTAGGGAATGTTTGCACTTGAACTATGTTGTGCAAGATTATATCGTTTCCGTAGATGATAATAAATTATATGCTGATTTTATAATAATGGATATGAAGGGGTATGATGTTATTTCGGGAATGAATTGGTTATTTTAACTTTTCGCTACTATCGACTGTAGATATGGAATAATTTGTTTTCAACCCCCAAATAGAGGAAAGTATTCTTTTCAAGCAGTAAAGAATACAAGTAAAATACCCATTGTGTCATTCATTAAAAACCCAGTGATTATTGAGAAGCGGATGTATGGAGTTTTTAGCGAGTGTGGTTAATACACAGAGGCAATGTGATGCGAATTTTCATGATATTCCGATTGTTCAAAACTTTCCAGAAGTCTTTTTAGATGATTTGTTAGGATTACCCCCAGATAGATAAATTAAATTTGTTATTGATGTATACCCAGGATCAGCACCTGTATCTAAAAATCCTTATCGAACGACGCCGACAGAATTGAAAAGTTGAAAGCACAATTGAATGAATTAGTAAAGAAGGGTTTTATACCCAGTTTTTCTCCTTGGAGAGCACCTGTTCTATTTGTTAAAAAGAATTATGGATTTATGAGAATGTGCATTGATTATTAGGGAGTTGAATAAACTGACAATAAAGAACAAGTATCCTCTGCCACGAATTGACGACTTGTTTGATCAACTTCAAGGTGCACAGGTGTTTTCTAAAATTTATCTGTGTTCAAGGTACTATCAATTAAAATTTAAAACAGAGGACATTCCTAAGACTACATTTCGAACCAGATACGGACATTATGAATTCTTAGTAATATCTTTTGAGTTAACAAATGCTCCTGCAGCTTTTATGGACTTGATGAATCAGACAAGTTTTTAATTGTCTTTATTGATGACATTTTGGTTTACTCTCGGACTGAAGAAGAACATGTGGAACACTTAAAGGCTGTTTTGTTAACTTTAAAGCTACATCAATTGTATGCTAAGTTTTCAAAATATGAGTTTTGCCTTGATAGAATTAATTTTCTAAGGCATGTTATCTCTAAGGAGGGTATTTCTGTTGATCCAACAAATATAGAAGCTGTTATAGATTGGCTACAACCAAGAAGTGTTGGTGAAATACATAATTTTCTTGGGTTAGTGGGATATTATAGAAGATTTATAGAAGGATTTTCAAAAGTAGCAATGCCTCTAACTCGTTTAACGAGAAAGAATATGAAGTTTTGGTGGTTAAAAGAATGTGAGGAAAGTTTTCAAAAGTTAAAACAGAAATTGACAATAGCTCTTATTTTGACACTTCCAGTAGAAGACGACAAATTTAGTATCTATTATGATGCCTCTAAGATTGGATTGAGTTGTGTGCTAATGCAAAAAGGAAGAATAGTTGCTTATGCTTCAAGGCAATTGAAGAATTATGAGCAGAACTACCCTAATTATGACCTTGAAATGGTTGTAGTCATTTTTGCACTGAAAATATGGAGACATTATTTGTATGAGCAACAATGTGAAATATTTTCGAATCACAAGAGTTTAAAGTATATATTTACGCAGAAAGAATTAAATATGAGGCAAAGGCAGTGGTTGGAATTCGTTAAAGATTACGATTTTGAAATTAAGTACCACCCAGGAAAAGCAAATGTTGTAGCTAATCCTTGAGCAGAATGTCAACACCAATGCAATTTGTTATCTCAGCAATATCAGTAACACTTAAATCAGAGATTCAAAGGTTTAAAGTGGAGGTAGTTTCGGAGCTGACAGCTATGTTTTCTGCTTTATCACTAAAGCCAACTATCTTAGACAAAATTAAAGAAGCACAGCAAGAAGATCTAAAATGCAAAAGCTACAAATTGAGCAAGGTATCCAATAATTCTTCCGATTTTAGTTATTTTGATGATGGTATATTGAAATTTAGAAATAGACGGTATGTTCCAAAGGACAAGAAATTACAAAAGGAAGATATTATCAGAAGCGCACTTTTCTACTTTTTCAGTGCATCCTGGAAGTACCAAAATGTACAGATATTTGAAACAACATTTTTGGTGGCCTAACATGAAGGAAGATGTAGAAAAGCATGTCAAATTATGTCTTGTATGCCAACAGATTAAAGCGGAGCATCAAAGGTCAACAGGAAATCTTCAATCCCTACCAATTCCAGAATGGAAGTGGGAGCCTATAACAATAGATTTCATCGTCGGATTGCCAAGAACAGCGAAAGGGCATGATGGTATTTGGGTTATTGTAGATAGATTAACGAAGTCAGCCCACTTTTTACCAGTAAAGATGACATTCTCCATGAACTAGTATGCAAAGTTCTATATTCAAGAAATTGTCAAATTGCACTAGATCCCAACATCTATTGTGTCGGATCAGGATTCCAGATTTACTTGTAAGTTTTGAAAGAGTCTACACAAAGCAATGAGTACTCAATTAAATTTTAGGACAACATTTCATCCTCAAACCGATGGGCAGACCGAAAGAACAATTCAGATATTGGAAGATATGTTAAGAACTTATGTGTTGGAATTCCAAGCTGCATGGAGTAAATATTTACCATTGGTGGAATTTTCTTATAATAATAGTTATCAATCTATGATTGGTACGACTCCATATGTAGCATTATACGGTAGAAAATGTAGATCTCCTTTATATTGAGATGAAGTTGGCGAAGCAAAGATAATTGGTCCAGAAATTTTGCAACAAACTGCAAAAAAAGTCGCAATTATTAGACAAATGATAGAAACAACTCAAAGTCGACAGAAAAGCTATGCAGACCAAAGACGAAGAAAGCTGGAGTTTGATGCGTGTGATGAAGTATTTCTGAAGATTTCGCATTTAAAAGAATTATGAGGTTTGGAAAGAAAAGGAAGCTTAGTCCACGATTTGTTGGACCTTTTCATATTATAAAGAAAATAGGGAAAACAACCTACATGTAACAATTGTCGTCACCAATGGATGGGATTCACAATATTTTTCATGTGTCAATGCTAAGGAAATGTATATGTGATCCATCTCAAGTAGTAGAATAAAAGAGTATTGAGATTCAACCTAAATTAACCTACGAAGAAAAATCAGTGCAAATTCTCGAACCAACAGTGAAAGAGCTATGCAACAAGAAAATCCCGTTAGTTAAGGTGTTATGGCGCAACCACACCATAGAGGAAACAACATAGGAGAGACAACATGATATGATGAGTCAATATCAAGAATTATTTGGTAAGCAAATTTTGAGAACAAAATTTAATTAACGGGGGTGGAATGTAACACCCAAAAATCTCATTACATAATTTATTAGATGTATGTACTTATTTGTATTTAAGTTACTAACGATAACAAATAGTAAATGTTATTAAATTATATTAAAGGGTAGCTTGGTAAATAAGAAATAGGAAGTTGGTGGAATGTGGAAAGAATTATAAGGTAAAAGATATGAATTTCCATGCAGGGCCACGAAAGTTGAAGAGTCACAAATTTTTTAGGCTAAAAGTACATATTATGATTTAATAAAGTACGATAAGCATGAATGTTTAGGAGAGTGAGAAGATCTTGGATCCCTAGAAAGTGGGCAACTCATTCTCAAATTTGTTTGACACCTCACCTCTCATTTAACCAAATGGAGCTAAAGATAACTCTCATGTGTAAGACTAAGGACCCCACAAAATGGTTATCTTTTTCTCAACCTTGAGAAGGTAAAGTAGAATTTGATACCTCATGATAGATGACTCATGATCCTTAAAAGAAGAAAATGGTGACACCTCATATGGTCTCTCCTCTCACATAATAAAAGTATATACATAGTGGATGAGTTTCTCATTTGAAAGAGAAGAAACAAAACTCACGACCACAACTCTCTCTCTCTCTCTCTCTCTCTCTCTTGGCTCTTGAAGGTAAGATTGAGCTCTCTTCTCGATTTTGGATGAATATAAAGGTATGAGTAGTTATGAATAGAAAGGTAATATTTTTAACGGCATTGTGAAAGGGTAATATGAAGTATGCTTGGTGATCTATGAAATCTTGTTTATGCTCCATTTTTATTATTTGAAAATACTTTTGGATGTCTTAAAGAGCTGTTAGAGGTTATTGAAACATGGAGTTTGTGTTATATTCATGTTATTAAACTTGGAATCAAGTTTGGACAAAAACTGTGAAATTCAGAACAGTTTCAGATTTTGTATTATTAATCTATCTTAACAGCATCTAATTGTTAAACCTTTTATCATGTTAAAGTAGATTGCTTAAGAAAACTATGGGCTTGAGAATCGAAGCAATTAAATATGTATACCATGAGATATGAGGTTGAATTTGATATAAAACAGTGAGCTATATTCCAAAATTCTAATTCATTAAGGGTTAAATTGCTACATTATGTTCAAAGCAAATGTGGTGGAGTATTGATGCTGAGTTTATGTGTAAGAATACACCTTCTTAGGGAATCGTTAGGTATGGAATTACGTAAATTGGATGAATATATTATAGATTGTAAATGTATAAAAATGTAGTTCATTATAAAGCTAATGGTGAAGTGGATATTTTATAGGTTTATCAAGCCCCAAAATATTTAACAAGTTGCTATAATTGTGCTAGGGACTCAAGGTAAGTAATGTTGTGTGTGCTTGATCTTTTTGGCCTACATCACAAAGTGTTAGGGCGATGATTATTATTGACAGTTTTGTTAATATTATACTAATGCAATGTTGTGATTAGAATATAAGAGACATTGAAATGGCTTGACATTGAGGATATGGAATGCGTAGATTTTCATGTTTATACGTATTTTGTATGTATCATGCACCATGTTTTACAAAAGTATTGAAAATAATTTATGTATATGTTTTTTTATGTAATAAAGATTGAACGATATGAATATATGTAAATAGTTATTGTGGGGCGAGGCTCGAGTTTAGCAGTCTCGCATGAGGTGGACCAAACGGTACCTACTTCCCCTTAGACTGAATCACCCCCAATGACTAAACTGTAAAGTGAAAAAAGAACCGAAACTACATTGTTTTACAAATTGCATAATCAGGGTAGTTTATATAAATTATTCATTACATATTACTTGCTGAGTATCAGGCTCATTAGATGAACTTTGTGATGTAGGTGACGAAATTGCTGGTGAGAGTTATGAACACTGACTAGATTAGAGGAGACAGTTGATGGAGTATGTCCATAGCGAGCACTTGTGGCTGTTAGAGCGATTTTGACTGGTGGGCGACTCTTTTAAGTATTTTGGTACGAAAAATATACATATAGTATGTAATAATTTGTTAAAACAGACTTGATAATTGAGAACTATGTTTTGTTAATAGAAAAGAGTCGAAGGTAAATTTGGTTGATATATATATAAATCAAAGGATCTTGAACATGGTTTATTAAAATAATGAAATGTTTAATCACATTGAGTTTCGATTGTAACATGTGTTCAAAAGAAAGGACTACTAATAGGATAAGTCTTTCGCTACGTATTTGAAAATTATTTAATTTACAAGATTAATAAAAGGTTTTCATGAATGTTAAAAAAAATAAAAAAATAAGTTTGAATAATTGGGTCGTTATAAATATAGGTTTTCCATTCCTAAACTTGAGGACATGTTGGATGAACTTAGCAGTGTTTCAATCTTTTGCAAGGTAGATTTGAAGAGTGGCTACCATTAAATTAGGATGAAAGAAGACGATGAATGGAAGACGGCCTTCAATACTAAGTATGGACTCTATGAATGGTTAGTGATGTCTTTGGCACTTCTAATGCCCTTAGCACTTTTATGATACTTATTCATTTCGTTCTTAAAAATTTCTTGGGATATTTTATAGGTTTATCAAGCCCCAAAATATTTAACAAGTTGCTATAATTGTGCTAGGGACTCAAGGTAAGTAATGTTGTGTGTGCTTGGTCTTTTTGGCCTACATCACAAAGTGTTAGGGCGATGATTATTATTGACAGTTTTGTTAATATTATACTAATGCAATGTTGTGATTAGAATATAAGAGACATTGAAATGGCTTGACATTGAGGATATGGAATGCGTAGATTTTCATGTTTATACGTATTTTGTATGTATCATGCACCATGTTTTACAAAAGTATTGAAAATAATTTATGTATATGTTTTTTTATGTAATAAAGATTGAACGATATGAATATATGTAAATAGTTATTGTGGGGCGAGGCTCGAGTTTAGCAGTCTCGCATGAGGTGGACCAAACGGTACCTACTTCCCCTTAGACTGAATCACCCCCAATGACTAAACTGTAAAGTGAAAAAAGAACCGAAACTACATTGTTTTACAAATTGCATAATAAGGGTAGTTTATATAAATTATTCATTACATATTACTTGTTGAGTATCAGGCTCATTAGATGAACTTTGTGATGTAGGTGACAAAATTGCTGGTGAGAGTTATGAACACTGACTAGATTAGAGGAGACAGTTGATGGAGTATGTCCATAGCGAGCACTTGTGGCTGTTAGAGCGATTTTGACTGGTGGGCGACTCTTTTAAGTATTTTGGTACGAAAAATATACATATAGTATGTAATAATTTGTTAAAACAGACTTGATAATTGAGAACTATGTTTTGTTAATAGAAAAGAGTCGAAGGTAAATTTGGTTGATATATATATAAATCAAAGGATCTTGAACATGGTTTATTAAAATAATGAAATGTTTAATCACATTGAGTTTCGATTGTAACATGTGTTCAAAAGAAAGGTCTACTAATAGGATAAGTCTTTCGCTACGCATTTGAAAATTATTTAATTTACAAGATTAATAAAAGGTTTTCATGAATGTTAAAAAAAATAAAAAAATAAGTTTGAATAATTGGGTCGTTATAAATATAGGTTTTCCATTCCTAAACTTGAGGACATGTTGGATGAACTTAGCAGTGTTTCAATCTTTTGCAAGGTAGATTTGAAGAGTGGCTACCATTAAATTAGGATGAAGGAAGACGATGAATGGAAGACGGCCTTCAATACTAAGTATGGACTCTATGAATGGTTAGTGATGTCTTTGGCACTTCTAATGCCCTTAGCACTTTTATGATACTTATTCATTTCGTTCTTAAAAATTTCTTGGGAAAGTTTATAGTGGTCTATTTTGATGATATTTTGGTGTATAGTTTGAATCTCGATTCACATTTGGGTCATCTTAGACTCTTATTTGTTACTCTTTGAGATGCTAAATTATATGGAAATTTCAAGAAGTGTTCTTTTGTGCAAGAGATGGTTCATTTTCTTAGTTTCATCATTACCAATGAGGGCATGGAAGCGGATGAAGATAAAATTGAAGCCATAATGGATTAGCCAACTCCAAAGGTAATTTCGGAGGTAAGAAGCTTTCATGAATTAGCTTCATTTTATAGATGGTTCATCAAGAATTTTAGTTCAATTGTAGCCTCTTTGACCAATTACACCAAGAAGGGAAAGAAATTTTGTTGGAGTCAAGCTTGTCAACAAAGCTTTGAGTCAATTAAAGAGAAACTTTATCATGCTGTAACACCCCAAATTTAATAAACCCGGTTTGTTCATCCAAATAACTTGACTGTATTAAGATAATTCTGGGGAAAAATTTAAAATTTTCACTCAACGGCTAAAATTCAAAATTTATTTAAAAACATCAAAAACTTGCAGCGGAAAGGTATTTGTGTAAAACAGTGTTAAAACAAAACGCTAAAACAATACTTATATAACAATTAAAATAATAGAAAACAATTGGCCAAAAGAGCCGAGGGCATAAAAGTGTTGAATAATTAAATGTCTTAAATTCGAACACATCTTCCGCTAAATAGTCTCAGCGGTAGAGACAGAAACAGAACACATCTTTCGCTAAACAGTCTCAGCGGTAGAAGCAGATAAATAGTCTCAGCAGTGGAAGCAGAGACAGAACACATCTACCGATAAACAGTCTCAGTGGTGGAAGCAGAGACAGAACGCATCTACCGATAAACAGTCTCAGCGATGGAAGCAGAGACAGAACGCATCTACCGATTTCGAGTATCCACCGATCACCTCTGCCGAACGACATCCACCGATCGACATCTGCCGATCGACATCTGCCGATCACTTCTGCCGAACGACAACATCACAACACGTTAACCATTACCCTCTAAGCAAATGAACAACTCTGATTACTAAAAGACTCATAAATTTTTACTGTAATCATTCAAAACAACTTGACTCCATGAAAACACTCGAAATCCTTGACTCCATGAAAACACTCGAAATCCAGTAAGAATCACAGTTAAAATCAACAATGTACTACTATCAGAGTAACTAGAGAAAAAACATAACAAAAATATTAAAACAACCACTGTCTTAAGAATTCTCTGCATACTTCGATAAAACATGTATTCATTCAGATTTCTCATACTGACATTAGTTAAACCGCCTCATCAGTACACCAAACCGTGGCATAGATGCGCTCCATCAACTTCACATATCCTTCTGTAAACTCAGATAAATCACCTGTTGAAACCTCAGCACATACATCACAAAACTCATCTATTAGCCTAATGCTAAATAAGTAGAGCAAATATGAAATGAAATGCTAAATTCATAAATCCTAATCATGCAGTTTCTACTTTCACATCTCAGTTGCATTTATGTTCGTTCTCTGACCTGATCCCTCTGCTCGATGGGAAGCGGATCAGTTTTCCCAAAGTCATACATCCTCTTACTCGATTAAGGGGAAGATTAGTTCCCTTAATAGCTGATCGGATCCCTCTGTTCGATGGGAGGTGGATCAATTTTTCCAAAGTCATACATCCTCTTACTCAATTAAGGGGCGAATTAGTTCCCTTAATAGCTTATTTGATACAAATTTTGTTCTTGTCTTACCATGCCCTTACATGTAAATTTATTTTCGTATTCTTTCAAAACATGATGCATGACATACTGAAAATATTCAAATATGCATAAACCTACTGTTTTGTGATGTAGTCCCGAAGGCACACACATACTCTACTTACCTGGCTTCCTAGAAATGTTTGGTGGAAGGCTACTTCAGAAGTTTTCTCAAACCTAAACCATAGACAGAGTATCGATTAGATCTTCACTAAATCTCATTATAAACTATTCAGAAGTCTAAGGAGGTTATTCGGGAGCTCTGTTCTTCGGGCATTCCCGATTCATCGCAAAGACCCGAACTCACTCTTTCCCACCGCATTCCCAAAACACACTTCTACAAGCTCCCCTATCATCTATAATCACTAAACAGCATGAAAACTGAAATAAAGCTCACCTAGGTTGAAGAAATCGGAAGGGAAATTGCTGAGAGGAATCTGCTCAGCTGAGTTGAGCTGAATGCCAAATGAGGAAATGAGTAACAGTGGTGGCTAAACCTTCATTAAACCCTTCATTTATAACTCTTGCTCCACAATTACACTTATGCCATTGACTTACCAACTTTAACCTATTTAAGCAACCAATCAAATTTTACTTAATCCTATAAAAATAAAAGTCACAAAATGATACTATTAAAATCAAGGCTGACAATTACCGGTTGCTACACATGCCCCTATCCTTGTGCTACTCGATTTCAACAAAGTTTTTGAAATAGAATGTGATGTTTTCGGAATAGGGATTGGAGCATTGCTTATGTAAGAGGGCAAGCCAATCGCTTGTTTTAGTGAGAAGCTCAAGGGGGCTACTTTAAACTACTCAACGTATGATAAAGAGTTTCTAGTCGTCATTCGAGCCCTTGAAGTTTGACAACATTATCTACTCTCGAAGGAATTCATTATTCATACCGATCACTAAGCTCTTAAACACATCAATAGCCAAGGAAAGCTAAATAGGAGACACGCTAAATGGGTGGAGTTCCTCGAACGTTATCCCTAAATCATCAAATACAAAAAGAGAGAAACAAACGTGGTGGTCGACGCACTTTTTAGAAAGTATGTCTTTCTAATCGAATTGAGTACTAGATTCTTGGGTTTTGAATGGATCAAAGGAGCTTACAAAGGAGACCAAGATTATGGTCATTGGTATGATTTGAGTATGAACAATACCGAGTGTGACTACTATTTAATAGATGGATACCTCTTCAAGAGAGAGAAATTATGTATTCTAAGTGGAGGAATCTGAGAGTCTCTAATCAAAGAGGCTCATCAAGGTGGTTTAGCTAGTCATTTCAAGGAAAAGAAGACTTTGGAAGCCATCAAGGAACATTTCTATTTGCCAAATTTACTTAGATATGTGCATAAGGTATTGGAAAAATGCATAGTGCGTAAGAAGGCTAAATGCTGAGTTCTTCCTCAAGGGCTCTACTTACCTTTGCCTGTTTCGAGTCATCCTTGGGTAGAGATGAGAATAGACTTTGTTTTGGGACTCCCTCGCACGTCCCGATCAAAGGAATCAATCATGGTGGTAGTAGACCGATTTTCAAAAATGGCTCACTTCATAGCTTGTTCGAAGACAAACGACTCTAGTCATATAGCCGAGTTTTTCTTTAAGGAAGTAGTTCTCATGCACAGAATACCGAAGTCAATTGTCTTGGATAGGGACACCAAATTTTTGAATTCCTTTTGGAGGACTTTTTAGGGGCAAATTGGGCACCAACTTGCTACCGATGGTCAAACCGAAGTGGTGAATAGAATAATGGGCGTTTTGCTAAAGAGTATAGTAGGCAAAAAGCTCTCCGATTAGGACTTACAACTCCACTACAATGAATTTGCTTATAACCGGAGTGTGCACAACTCTACTCAAATGACTTCGTTCGAGGTAGTTTATGGCTTTAACCCCCTCACACCACTAGACCTTATCCCCTTATCCACGAAAGATATGGTCAATCCTAGTGAAGCATGTAAAGCCGAACAAGTGAAAACTTTGCATGAGAAGGTTAGGAAGAACATTAAAAAGAAGAATGAGACCTACGCAGAACATGCCAACCGCAGTAGGAAAGAAGTCATCTTCAAGGAAGGAGATCTAGTATGGCTGCATTTGAGGAAGGAGAGGTTTCTTAACCAAAGAAAATCCAAACTTCTCCCTAGAGCCGATGGATCGTTCAAAGAAGTGGAAATGATCAACAACAATGCATACAAGCTTGAATTACCGGGAGAATACGGAGTATCCGCCACTTTCAATGTACAAAACTTATCCCCGTACATTGGAGAAAAGACCGAGCTAGGAGAAGAGACACATTCGGATTTGAGGTCAAATCATCAATCACCCGGGCAGGATGATATGCCAAGAGAAGCCATCACTCGATCGCAAGACAAATCCTTGGTCGAGCCTTTAACTAATGTGTGTGCTCTTTTTGTAGGTGAAACATCCTTTGAAGACTTGAGGTTGGAGCCAAGTGCACTATACATGGAGAAACTTTTCCACTTCCTAACATGGGAGCACCCCTCAGCCACTCCAAAAATGGAAGAAATTTGTCTTCCTTGTGACAATTAATGTAGTCTGAGTTTTCTTTTATTTCCTTTAAAGACTTTAGCATTTTTATGTATTAGGTGGCATGAAATGGTTGAACATGTAATAGAGGGATTATTGGCTGCATTTTGAAAAAAGAGGGACCACTTGAAAGTGACCCTTGGAGAGAGAAGGATTTTGTCCAAAATGGCAAAACCAAAGTGTACTCGGCTAAGCCATGTGGTTGAACACCTCTCTCTTTTAAGTCTCTCTTTTTACTAGTTGCTAAAAACTAATTTGTAAAGAAGAGACATGGTATTTAAGCCATCTTTTTAACCTCCATTGGGAACTTTTTTGAATAAAAAAATTGCAGAAGCTTTCAACTTGTTGAAGCTCAATAACTTTATTTCTTGCTGAGTTGCAACCGAGAGAACTAGATTAGTTCTTGGGATATCTATTATTGTGAGAGCTAAAGTGGTGTCATTTCTATTACAACCTTCATCCTCAATTTCTTGGCGTGGAGAATCACTAACAATATTGTATTTCAACTCTTATCCAAGGCAAATTGGAGTGTTTATTTTCAAAAATGAACCAAACCGAGAGGTGCTGTTATTACCTTCTCGGACTAGCAAGCAATCTTTCATCCGTAACTTTTCATCCACAATGAATCAACCTCTGATTTTTTGAGGACACTTTCATTACACTCAAAGTAAATTATCATTAAAATTTCAGTTCATTTGAAGTTCGTTAGAAGAAGTTGTACTGTTGGAAAAATAGAATAATTTTCTACAAAAAATGTTTAACTCTGACGAGAGCTTTGAACTTCAACCTCCTTTCTTTAGTTGAAGCACGTAAAGATTGGAGCTTGGGCAGGCTTTGGGGCGGAGCTTTTGTGATAATCAGATTTTGTGCAAGATCGACCTTCTGCACAGTGCTGTGATGAACGACGTCTGTTGGGAGAAACAACCAGAAAATAGAACTGGAGGGACGAATCGACTATTTCTCGACCATTTCTCTGGCGACGCCCTTTTGTGCATCGGCTTCTGCATGCAGCGTGTGACGGTTTTGCGAATAGGAAGACAACTATGATCGATTCACGACAAACGACTTCGATCAGGATGGAAGAACGACGACGGCTGGCGAAAGAGTTCTTCTTTCCGGCGTTCTGCTTGCGCTTCCTTCTCTCTTGCTTGACGACGGCGACAACGACAACGCGATGAGGAAGCTTACCTTTTGCTCGAACTACAATGTCGCTTTTCCTCTTCTCCTCGGCAACGGCGGCAACAAGATGGCTTCTAGATTTCTTCTTCTCTAATGAAAAAGACGCGACGCAGAGGAAGGAAAAAAATTTCCTTTCTTTTTTTTTTTCTTTGTCCACACAATTGCAATTTTTCACGCGACGCAGAGGAAGGAAAAAAATTTCCTTTCTTTTTTTTTTTTTTTTTTTCTTTTTCCACAAAATTGCAATTTTTCAAAAATTGTAGACCTCAAAAATAGTTCGATCCAAATACTGAAACTCTGAGCTTCGCTGAAATACCAATATTTATTTGAAAATAGAACAATAATCAAAAAAAGAAAGACGTGAAGAATAAAAAATTTGAAATTCATGAAAAAAAAACTTTAAATTCATTATATTAAAATCAAAATACAAATAAATTTTGTGACAAATTCGAATAACAATATATAATATAATATAAAATTTTAATATTAAATATGTGCTCGAATCCCAACTAAAATTTGATTCTTACCAAATTTTAAGAGAAGCTAAAGGGAATCCAATTACTAAACACAAGGGATGTTTGGTGCTTTATGTGTAAGGACTATAACTAACCCCTAAAGTTGCATGCTTCAATAAAAGATCTGAATTCAAAAGATTGAAGCTCAAATTGCAATAGAAAAAATCTGAATTTGAATGGTTGAAACATAATAACTAAAACTACTCAAAGATGAAAATATTCCAAAATTTTGAAAAATCTGCCTAAACAATTCAGATATTCCGAAAATATTCTAAAAAATTAGGTATTTTTGTAATAACAAATCAGGGCAAAAATATCAAATAAAATTATTCCAAATATTCATAGATCTTTCAAAACTCTAAATAAACCAAGTTCAGATTTTTTAACCTAAAAATAGTACACAAAATTTCAAATATTCATGCCATAATCGACTATTCGCAAATTCAAATATCCACCGTCAAAATATTCCAAAAATAGTGAATTTCAAGAACCGAATTTGCCCAAAGAAAAATTCGTTACCACATAGTTTTTGAAATCTTCCAAACCCAAAAGAGAAGCAGTACAACACTTCCAATCAATATCAAAACTTTTTCAAACTTGGAGAAACATATGGAAAAAGACATTGAGGAATCATGAGACAAATCGAAGAAAGTACCAGCTGTGGTATTTTGGGCACCCGGCCGATTGACAATTTACTTCAACAAAGAAGACGAACGACCTCATAGTCATCATTGGGTCTCATCAACTTTCCCATGTAAGATAACTTGACTCCATAGTGTTCACATCTGATTACTTAATCTAGTAGGTTGTCTAATGTCCCACGATACTAACCGTCTCTGTGCATCGTTAGTTATATGAGGTGGCCCAAACCTCATAGTATTGTTGGCTTAATGAGAATTAAGCATAAGTGTTTTAATGATGAAAGTGTTTTTGAACTAGATATTATTCTAAGTTATTATGTTATTATGATGATTATGATTATGTTTGGATAAAATAAATAAAATGCTTGATATTGATTTGAAAGACCATTGAAGAGAGACATTTGGTTGTATTAATTTAAGTTTCAAACTCAATAAGTGTTAAAATTGAGATTTTGTGCATTACTGTGCAATAGCCTTTCCAAGGGCTATTTGATGTTTTTAACAAGTGCATCTAAGTTTTCTTATATATATCTAAGGCATATGGGATGTACAAGATCAGAGTTTTAAAAAACGATGGACGAAAAGTTTTGGTACAATTTCAAAAGGTGTTGACCGCTCCTATGAAGTGTCAACCGCTAGTGCAAAATTTCACGAACTCGAGAGCTTTCCTATGTCGACCGGTATGTCGACCGCTTCAATCATTTTAGCCTAAGGTGTCGACCGCCAGTGAAGGTGTCGACCGGGCGGTCTACTACAATGTTAACTAGGTTGTTGAACGACTTTAAAACGTACACACAACGATTAACTGTCGACTGATCTAAAGAAGTGTCGACTGACAATCGGAGTTTTAGAAGACCTCTATAAATAGAGGAGAGGATCCTTTGGGAAAAGAATAACTTTTGAGAAATTGCAACAAAGTGCTGCCAAATTTTCTCACTTGAAAACAAAGAGTCTTTCGCCTAATCATATTTCTCCTAAATCTCAACTTGAGATTATCAATCTTGAGAGAGTGTGATATTGTATTTTATTATTCAACCTTCATATGTATATCGGTGAACTAGAAAATGGTGATGCCCTTGAATAGTTGGAAAATATTTAATTGACACCGCAAGCTCAATCAAGGAGAAAGTTGAAGCCTTGCAATAGTTGAAAAGTTTGATTGGCACTGGGAAACAAAATTACTTGTAACCAAAAGGATTTTGGTAAAGAATTCTTCAAGGAGGAGCCTTGGTGCGGGGACGTAGGCAATTTGGCCGAACCGCGTTAACAATTTCGCTTGCACTCTCTTATCTCTTTCTCTTTACTATATTGGTTATCATTGCATATTGATTTTAGTTCAATTAATTAAGAGAAATAAAACCAATAAAGAGATTGCAAACTAATTAGATTTTTTAATAACAAGAAAAAATGTTAATAAGACAATTCACCTCCTTTCTTTGGTTATTTTTGGTCATACAATTGGTATCAAAGCAAATTCTAATATTTTATTGTGATTAAAATTTGTAGATATTTTTTGAGAAATTTATCTATGGTATTTGATATGTTTAGCCCAAATGTCCAAGTTCATTCTATTACTAGACCTCTTTTATTTGTGGTAATGATTATGTTTATTGGAAATCAAGAGTGAGAATATATATTCAATCGCTAGATTATAATTTTTGGCAAATAATAGAAAATGGACCTTATGCTCCCGTTAAACTACAAAATTACATAAATGTTCCTACCTTTTTAGTTTGATGATATCGATAAACGAAAACTTTGCTAAAATGCTAAGACAATGAACACTCTATATTGTGATTTAAATAGAGATGAGTTCAATAGAGTGTAAGGGTGTGATAATGCATATGAGATATGGAAATTTCTTGAGATCACACACGATGGCACTAATCAAGTTAGAGAAAGTAAATTGAGCATCCTAGTACATGAATATGAATTATTTTTTATGGAAAATGATGAAATAATTAGCCAAATGTTTACTCATTTTACTAATATTCTCAATGGCTTGAAAGCTCTTAGTAGGACATATCCAAATGAGGAATGTGTGAGTAAAATCCTTAGCTGCTTACCAAGAACATGGCAACCCAAAGTGATGACAATCTAAGAAACTCGTGATCTTAAAGTATTGGAGATGGAAGAGCTCATTGGATCCCTTATGACTCACGAAATCACAATGAGGGTGAACGGAATAAAAGAGCAAAAGAAGGAAGAGATCTCCAAGAAAGAGGTTATAGCCCTTAAAGCCTCATCAAGTAATCAAGTGAAATCCGATAAGGAAGAAAATGATGAGAAAATTGCCTTCATTATAAAGAAATTCAACAAGTTTATTCAACAAAAGAAATGAAAGAGAAAAAGGGGAACAATATAGTTGATTGTCCTCAAACCAAAAAGGCACCTAAAGGCTTAAAAAAGAAGGCAATGAAAGCCATTTGAGATGATAGTGAAGAAGACACGTCATCCAAGGATGAGGAAGTTTCAAACATGTGATACATGGTGAAGGAAAACAAGGTATGTGTTTCTTCAAGTGACTTAGAAGAAAATTTTGATAAAGATGAATTACTTGAAGCATTTGAGGAATTACATAATCAATATAATATTCTCATATCTAAATATAAAATGCTAAAGAAAGAGAATGTTGATATTGTGAAGAAGCATGCAATTGAGTCATTCTTGCTTGGAAAAGAATTTAGTGAGTTACAAAGAAAAAATCTTGATTTGCAAAATATTGTGCTTAATTTTATAAATTGTAGTAAAATTTGGATATGCTTTTAGAAAAACAAAGGGTTACATTTGATAAAGCCGACATTGGTTATGATTCTTCTCAAAAGAAAAAACCTTATAAAAATTTCTTTGTTGCACCATCTACATGCCATATGTGTGTAATGAAATAGGTCATAAAACTTTTATATGTCTGTTGAAATTTAAAAGTCATAATTTTTTTGATCAATTGAAATTGGCTCCTAAAGGAACTAAAACTAATGCTCAAGGACCCAAAAGGATTTGGGTACCAAAATTTGTGTCTAACTTTGTTTATTAGTTGGAGAATGTCCCATAAAAGGCGAAAGTACCTTGATATCGGGTGATCAAGGCATATGATGGGAGATAGTTCAAACTTCACTTCCTTTACCACAAGGAAAGAAGATATGATCAATAGAGGGAATAAATGTAACACCCGACATTTCGGCCAGGTGATTTTCTGACCGTTTTCATTGTCACCCTCTTGTTTAACCGTTATGATTTAAATTTAATGTTAAGACAAATTTATTACAAGTTGAGTAAAACTAGGTTGGGTGGCAGTTTAGTAATTAGAATTGATGGATTAGGTATAAATAGGAAACGGAAACCTTAAATCTCATTTTATTACCACTGTAGCCGACATTCCCTTTCGGCGATTTCTTCTCTCCCAAGTTCTTGCTCTCGGCTACCAGAACTTCCCTTTACCAACGGCTGGTTTCGAGCTTGCTCTTCTCTGCAAATCCACACCCGAGGTATGAAATGGACAATGTGGTCATTCATTAGTAATTAGAGCTCTGTTTTCAGCTCGGCACTGAGTTCGGATTTTTTTAGTAGTGGCCGAGTAGTTTATGACTTTTTAAAATCTGGGGGTAGAAATGTCATCCCGAATCGATTCTGAGCATTTTAAGTAACCAACTCGGATTTAATCAATGGTAAAACCTGTCCACCTAGTTTCGGATTTCAGACTGCAGTGTGTCAAACAGAGGAATCGGAATGACTTTAGCTATTAGATCCTAGGATGGTTTATGATTAGGACTATTAGGACTTTGTTTTAACTACTGTAATGTACATGTTTTAGGTGAAGAAGTTTAAAGGAAAGAAGCTCGGATTGCTAAGGAATCCAGGTAAGTGAATGTATTAAGATTTCCGGCCACTAGGGCCCTACACCGCAAGGGTATTAGGAAATCACTGAGATGTTAGCTTATTGACTATGATTTGTTATTTCCACAATATGAAGAAGTTGAGTAAGTAAATGTAAAGTTACAGGATGTTTTACTTGTCCTTATGATATGACTTCTCTTTATGAACTTTATGTCTATGCACTGTGTCCCACGTCTATGATTAAGTAGAGAACATGAAATGTATATGTAACCATGATTAAGTGCAGAACGGGGAAAAGACTACGTTATGTATGACTCGCGAATTCTCCCACTGGTGGAGGCCGAGTTAATGATATGTGTGACTCGCGAAATCTCCCACTGGTGGAGGCCGAGTTAATGATATGTATGACTCGCGAAATCTCCCACTGGTGGAGGCCGAGTTAATGATATGTATGACTCGCGAAATCTCCCACTGGGGGGGCCGAGTAATGATATGTATGGCTCGCGAATTCTCCCACTGGGGAGGCCGAGTGATGTATCATGATTGCCGCGATAGGCAAATGATTATGTACGACTGCCGCGATAGGCAAATGACTATGTACCCCTGTCTTCCTCCCTCGTTCCCTGCCTTAATACATGTTATGTAAATGATAAAGATGAACATGAATGAAGAATGGTTTATGAATTATGTCTCTTTAAATTGTGTACTCATGTATATCTGTCAACATGCATTCCTTACTAAGCATTAGGCTTATAGTTAAACCTTATGGTGTAGGTGAAGAAGGTTCAGGTGAGGATGTTATGTTCAAAGAGGATGCTTAAGGCTGGTTGCTGGAGGATGCTCAAGGTGACAGTGTGGGACTGGAGAGGCGACTTATGACCCCTGGTTAAGACTCTTATGTTACAGTATGTTAAAGGACATGGTAGCTTAAGTAGGATGAGATTATTTTAAAACGTTGAGCTTTGAAACTGTCTAGTGGATCATTGAGTCAGGGAATGATTATATAGATTTATAAATGATCTGTTGCTTAAGTCTTCCGCTATATGCATTTTGAATGAGTTGTGTTTTCTTTCTGTTGGGAGGAGTCATTTGATGATTTAGTGTTCTCTACCGTAAGACGGAAGCTGGATGAGGCAATCTTCCGGTTGACGTCATCGGCAGATGCCGAGAGTTAATTGTTTGATGGTTTAGTCTTCCGGCTGGCGTCATCGGCAGATGCCGAAGGATAGTTGTATGATGGTTTAGTCTTCCGGATGACGTCACCGGAAGATGTAAAATGTGTGTTGTCGCTTAGCGACCGGAAGATGTAAAATGTGTGTTGTCGCTTAGCGACCGGAAGATGTAAAATGTGTTTTGTCGCTTAGCGACCGGAAGATGTAAAATGTGTTTTGTCGCTTAGCGACCGGAAGATGTAAAATGTGTTTTGTCGTTTAGCGACCGGAAGATGTAAAATGTGTTTTGTCGATTAGCGACCGGATGATGTTTTAATTTAGCACGCGAGACCCACGTGCCCACCGGAAGATGTCTCCTTTTAGGCGATGTTAAGCGAGTCACGCGTAATGCACGTGATGACCGGACGACTAAATTTCTGAGGGTTGTCAACGCATGCAACCCATGCAAACCCGAGTGGTATTAAGTTAAGAGAATTGAGGGCACCTCCTCTTTTCCCGAAATTGTCAAGAAGCCAATGACCGGGTCTAGTCGCTCGACTCTGTGAAGGTTGAGCCGACGAGGCGCGGGAAGTCGGGCACGAGAGGGTTCGTCTTCCTTAATGGTTCTGCGTTTCTATTACCAGTTTAAAAAAAAAGTATATGTAAAATGTGAAAGTCTGTTGAGAGATAGTAAGTGAATGTAATAATAGTAAAAGTCAAGCAAACGATTATTGAAAGAATATGAACACGTGACGGCTCCTGGCCGGGGTCGTTACAATTGTGGTATCAAAGCAAAACCAGGTTCTAAAACCGATTCTGCAGACTGCCTTCCAGCACTAACTGTCACTTGAGCACACCTCAGCAACTGTAAGTGTTTATGATTTCATGCATGTCATTAAGTTAAATTATGTCTGAAATGATTTGTCTAGGAATCCCAAGATGGTTAGAGGTCAACAGAGAGAGAGCAATGAGGATAGCAATGCTATTGCTCAGTTGACTGAGTTGGTCATGCGTCAATCTCACCAGATAGAACGACTGATGACAGCTAGGGAAGAACAAGGCAACTCCAGTACTAACGCAACTCATGATCACGGGGGTGAGCGCTTTCACCGGCTTCGACCCCCGGTGTTTAATGGGTATGTTTCAGATCCTGTCCATGCTGAGGAGTGGATCCGAAAGATTGAAGATATGTTTAAGTATGCAAAGGTTGACGAAGGGGATAAGGTCACCTATGCTGTCTTTCATTTGGAGTTAAGTGCAAGGCATTGGTGGGACTCGATCCAGAGCACCACTAATGCCGAAGCTATGACCTGGGGGATGTTCAAGACTGCCTTCTTTGACAAGTACTTCAATAGGACTGTTCGGGCCAACAAGAAGAAGGAGTTTATGAATCTACGACAAACTGGCTCTGTGACGGATTATATATGTGAATTTGATGCTTTATCACGGTTTGCTCCCCGTATGATTGAGGATGAGGAAGATAAGATTTACCAGTTTGTTCAAGGACTGAAGCCAAGTCTGTACATGAAAGTGAAGACTGCCGGGATACATAATGTACCTTATGGTGAAGTGACGGCTAAGGCCTTGGAGCTAGAAGAGGCAGAAATGACAGCTTATGCACAGCGCGAACAGCCAAAGAAACTCATGAAGGACGCTCAGCCGCCACCACGTCAGAACAAAGGTTGGCAGCCACGACAGAACAGGGGACCACAGCAACAACAGTATGGAATGAAGAGGGCCCTCAACCAGAATGATGACCAGGGAAAAGGAAAGAGACCTCTGACGCCTCTATGCCCTACTTGTCAGAGGAACCACCCTGGTGAGTGCAAGCTGCTTTCTGGCCGGTGTTTCAGGTGTGATAAGACCGGACACATGGTCAGAGATTGCCCCATGCCGCCAGACCTGAACTGTGCAAGGGTTGTACCCAGAGTGTATGCGTTGATGGAAGATGAGGGAGCTGTTCAGCATACAGTCATATCAGGTACCGTCATGATCTGTGGTTTTGCTGCTTATACACTCATAGATACAGGGGCCACACACTCGTTTATATCAACCTTGTTTGTATGCAAACATAACATAGGACCCTTACCAGCTGAAAGGTCATATAGTGTTGTGTTGCCATCAGGGAAGTCCCTACATTCAGAGCAGATTGTTAAGGGTGACGTCGTGTCCTTAGGGAATAAGAATCTCTATGCGGAATTAATTGTCATTGACATAAATGGGTATGAAGTGATATTAGGGATGGATTGGTTATTTAGACATCATGCCACGATAAGTTGTCGATCTGGAGTAGTTGATTTTAGACCCCCAAATGATAACCATTATTCCTTCCAAGCTATTCTTAAAATAAGTAAGATACCAATTATATCCTCACTAGAAATATACCGAATGCTGAGAGGTGGTTGTGAGAGCTACCTGGCTAGTGTAATAGATGACCGGGTGAAGAATAAAATTGAGCTACAGGATATTCCTATAGTCCGGGAGTTTCCCGAGGCATTCTTAGATGACTTACCGGGTATACCACCCGATAGAGAAATAGAGTTTGTAATTGATACATACCCTGAGGCATCACCTGTATCTAAGAACCCTTACCGTATGGCACCTGTTGAGTTGAAAGAATTGAAGGTCCAACTGCAGGAATTGGTTGACAAGGGATTTATTCGCCCCAGTAGTTCTCCTTGGGGTGCACCAGTCTTATTTGTAAGGAAGAAAGATGGTTTTATTAGAATGTGCATAGACTACAGGGAACTAAATAAGTTGACAATCAAGAATAGGTACCCCTTACCTAGGATTGATGATTTGTTTGACCAATTGCAAGGAGCTAAGGTATTTTCAAAGATAGATTTACGTTCGGGTTATTACCAACTGAAGGTTAAAGAAGGAGATATACCAAAGACAGCCTTCCGAACCCGCTATGGACATTATGAATTCTTAGTCATGTCGTTTGGGTTGACAAACGCCCCTGCAGCTTTCATGGATTTAATGAACCGTGTGTTTCGTGAGTATTTGGATAAGTTTGTGATTGTATTCATAGATGATATCTTGATATACTCCCGAACTGTGGCTGACCATGAGGAACACTTCAAGGTAGTTTTGACGACATTGAAGCTGTCTAAGTGTGAGTTTTGGTTAGATAAGGTTAATTTCCTTGGCCATGTAGTTTCTGCTAATGGCATATCTGTGGACCCGACCAAAATTCAGGCAGTAAAGGATTGGCCTCAACCTAAGAATGCCAGCGAAGTCCGCAGCTTCCTTGGGTTGGCAGGCTATTACAGGAAGTTCATCAAGGGATTTTCTATGATAGCTAAACCCCTGACGAGTTTGACAAAGAAGGACATTAAGTATTCTTGGACTGAAGCCTGTGAAGACAGCTTCCAGACGTTAAAACTGAAGTTAACAACAGCCCCTGTATTGACCCTCCCAACCGAAGAAGGAAAATTTAGTGTTTACTGTGATGCGTCTAAAGTTGGTTTAGGTTGTGTTTTGATGCAAGAGGGTAAAGTTATAGCGTATGCTTCTAGGCAGCTAAAGAGTTACGAGCAAAATTACCCCACTCATGATCTAGAATTAGCTGCTGTTGTTTTTGCCTTGAAGATTTGGAGGCACTATTTATATGGACAGCAATGTGAGGTGTTTTCTGACCATAAAAGTCTAAAGTACCTCTTCACACAGAAGGAATTGAACATGAGACAGAGACGTTGGTTGGAGTTTGTCAAGGATTACGACTTTGAAATCAAGTATCACCCCGGGAAAGCTAACTCTGTAGCTGATGCGTTGAGTAGGATGTCAACAACAATGCAGCCCGTGGTTTCAACCATGTCTATACCCTTAAGAACAGAAGTTCAGAAATTTGACTTGGAGATAGTTCCAGAGTTATCAGTCTTGCTCGCTGAGTTAACTATTCAACCAACAATTTTGGAAAAGATCAAGGATGCACAACAGAAGGATTCAGTGGAAAATATCAGCATGATGGATAAGTTGAAGGACACCACCTCCGAGTTCAGTCTCTCCAAGGATGGGATCCTGAGGTTTAGAAATCGGTGGTGCATTCCTAATGATGTGGAATTGCGTAAGTTGATCTTGGCTGAGGCGCACTCCTCTTCCTTTTCTGTACATCCTGGCTGCACCAAGATGTACCGAGACCTGAAGTTACAGTACTGGTGGCCTAACCTAAAAAGGGATGTTGCTAAGTATGTAGAGTCCTGTTTAGTATGCCAACAAGTCAAAGCCGAACACCAACGTCCAGGAGGTACTCTTCAGCCGTTGCCTATTCCCGAGTGGAAGTGGGAACACATAGCTATGGATTTCGTAGTAGGACTACCTAAGACGACTAAAGGGCATGATTGTATTTGGGTTGTGGTGGATAGACTGACGAAATCAGCCCATTTCTTACCTGTAAGGACCACCTATACGATGGACCAATTTGCTGATCTTTATGTTCAGGAAATTATTAGGTTGCATGGGATCCCAGTATCCATTGTCTCTGACCGTGACCCCAGGTTCACCTCTCGATTCTGGAAAAGTTTGCAAGGCACTTTAGGTACAAAGTTATCTTTCAGCACAGCTTTTCACCCACAGACCGATGGCCAATCAGAAAGGACGATTCAAATACTCGAAGATATGTTGAGAGCATGTGTACTTGACTTTCAGACAACTTGGAGCAGACAATTACCTCTAGTTGAGTTTTCCTACAATAACAGTTATCAGTCCACCATCGGTATGGCACCTTATGAAGCACTGTATGGAAGGAAATGTAGGTCACCCCTTTACTGGGACGAGGTTGGGGAAACAAAACTTCTTGGACCTGATATTTTGCAGCAAATGTCAGATAAGATTGCAACTATTCGGAAAAGAATGATGACTGCACAAAGCCGGCAGAAGTGTTATGCAGATCGAAGGAGAAGGGAACTCGAGTTTGTAGTAGGAGATGAAGTATTCTTAAAGGTGTCACCATTTAAAGGAGTCTTAAGATTTGGCAAGAAGGGAAAACTTAATCCGAGATTTATTGGACCCTTCCCTGTCTTGGCAAAAGTTGGAAGTACAGCTTACAGACTGCAACTGCCTCCATCATTGGATAAAGTTCATAATGTCTTCCATGTGTCAATGTTAAGGAAGTGTATGCGTGATCCGATGCAAATCATCCAGCCATCGGATATTGGTTTAGAGCCGACACTGGAATATGAGGAGAAACCAATACAGATTTTGGAATATGCAGTCAAGACTCTGAGAAACAAAGAGATCCCATTGGTGAAAGTTTTATGGACAAATCACGGCATTGAAGAAGCCACATGGGAAAGGCAGCAGGAGATGTTGGACAAATATCCTAAGTTATTTGCTTGAGCAATTTTCGAGGACGAAAATTTTGTTTAAGAAGGGGTGGATGTAACACCCGACATTTCGGCCAGGTGATTTTCTGACCGTTTTCATTGTCACCCTCTTGTTTAACCGTTATGATTTAAATTTAATGTTAAAACAAATTTATTACAAGTTGAGTAAAACTAGGTTGGGTGGCAGTTTAGTAATTAGAATTGATGGATTAGGTATAAATAGGAAACGGAAACCTTAAATCTCATTTTATTACCACTGTAGCCGACATTCCCTCTCGGCGATTTCTTCTCTCCCAAGTTCTTGCTCTCGGCTACCAGAACTTCCCTTTACCAACGGCTGGTTTCGAGCTTGCTCTTCTCTGCAAATCCACACCCGAGGTATGAAATGGACAATGTGGTCATTCATTAGTAATTAGAGCTCTGTTTTCAGCTCGGCACTGAGTTCGGAATTTTTTAGCAGTGGCCGAGTAGTTTATGACTTTTTAAAATCTGGGGGTAGAAATGTCATCCCGAATCGATTCTGAGCATTTTAAGTAACCAACTCGGATTTAATCAATGGTAAAACCTGTCCACCTAGTTTCGGATTTCAGACTGCAGTGTGTCAAACAGAGGAATCGGAATGACTTTAGCTATTAGATCCTAGGATGGTTTATGATTAGGACTATTAGGACTTTGTTTTAACTACTGTAATGTACATGTTTTAGGTGAAGAAGTTTAAAGGAAAGAAGCTCGGATTGCTAAGGAATCCAGGTAAGTGAATGTATTAAGATTTCCGGCCACTAGGGCCCTACACCGCAAGGGTATTAGGAAATCACTGAGATGTTAGCTTATTGACTATGATTTGTTATTTCCACAATATGAAGAAGTTGAGTAAGTAAATGTAAAGTTACAGGATGTTTTACTTGTCCTTATGATATGACTTCTCTTTATGAACTTTATGTCTATGCACTGTGTCCCACGTCTATGATTAAGTATTGAACATGAAATGTATATGTAACCATGATTAAGTGCAGAACGGGGAAAAGACTACGTTATGTATGACTCGCGAATTCTCCCACTGGTGGAGGCCGAGTTAATGATATGTGTGACTCGCGAAATCTCCCACTGGTGGAGGCCGAGTTAATGATATGTATGACTCGCGAAATCTCCCACTGGGGGAGGCCGAGTAATGATATGTATGGCTCGCGAATTCTCCCACTGGGGAGGCCGAGTGATGTATCATGATTGCCGCGATAGGCAAATGATTATGTACGACTGCCGCGATAGGCAAATGACTATGTACCCCTGTCTTCCTCCCTCGTTCCCTGCCTTAATACATGTTATGTAAATGATAAAGATGAACATGAATGAAGAATGGTTTATGAATTATGTCTCTTTAAATTGTGTACTCATGTATATCTGTCAACATGCATTCCTTACTAAGCATTAGGCTTATAGTTAAACCTTATGGTGTAGGTGAAGAAGGTTCAGGTGAGGATGTTATGTTCAAAGAGGATGCTTAAGGCTGGTTGCTGGAGGATGCTCAAGGTGACAGTGTGGGACTGGAGAGGCGACTTATGACCCCTGGTTAAGACTCTTATGTTACAGTATGTTAAAGGACATGGTAGCTTAAGTAGGATGAGATTATTTTAAAACGTTGAGCTTTGAAACTGTCTAGTGGATCATTGAGTCAGGGAATGATTATATAGATTTATAAATGATCTGTTGCTTAAGTCTTCCGCTATATGCATTTTGAATGAGTTGTGTTTTCTTTCTGTTGGGAGGAGTCATTTGATGATTTAGTGTTCTCTACCGTAAGACGGAAGCTGGATGAGGCAATCTTCCGGTTGACGTCATCGGCAGATGCCGAGAGTTAATTGTTTGATGGTTTAGTCTTCCGGCTGGCGTCATCGGCAGATGCCGAAGGATAGTTGTATGATGGTTTAGTCTTCCGGATGACGTCACCGGAAGATGTAAAATGTGTGTTGTCGCTTAGCGACCGGAAGATGTAAAATGTGTGTTGTCGCTTAGCGACCGGAAGATGTAAAATGTGTTTTGTCGCTTAGCGACCGGAAGATGTAAAATGTGTTTTGTCGCTTAGCGACCGGAAGATGTAAAATGTGTTTTGTCGTTTAGCGACCGGAAGATGTAAAATGTGTTTTGTCGATTAGCGACCGGATGATGTTTTAATTTAGCACGCGAGACCCACGTGCCCACCGGAAGATGTCTCCTTTTAGGCGATGTTAAGCGAGTCACGCGTAATGCACGTGATGACCGGACGACTAAATTTCTGAGGGTTGTCAACGCATGCAACCCATGCAAACCCGAGTGGTATTAAGTTAAGAGAATTGAGGGCACCTCCTCTTTTCCCGAAATTGTCAAGAAGCCAATGACCGGGTCTAGTCGCTCGACTCTGTGAAGGTTGAGCCGACGAGGCGTGGGAAGTCGGGCACGAGAGGGTTCGTCTTCCTTAATGGTTCTGCGTTTCTATTACCAGTTTAAAAAAAAAAGTATATGTAAAATGTGAAAGTCTGTTGAGAGATAGTAAGTGAATGTAATAATAGTAAAAGTCAAGCAAACGATTATTGAAAGAATATGAACACGTGACGGCTCCTGGCCGGGGTCGTTACAATAAAAATATGAAATTATAGGTTTTGACGTTAAAGATAATGCTTTTAACCATATTAGCAAGTATGTGCTTTTCGTTGATAGATTAAAGCAAAATCTCTTGAGCTTTAGTAGATTATATGATCAATGATATTTGTGGATTAGAAATTTGCATGTTTAAAGAAAGTTCAAATAGAAAGTTTATTTATAGTTTATAGGTCCTCTATACTTATCAGTTTTTGAACTGGAGATTTTATTTGTTTTTTGTTAATCTTCTTGATTTGATATGTCTATCATTGGTAGCATTGTTATACCTCTTTTGATCATTTCTTTTATGCATGATAATGCATCTCTTTGCTCTTGGTTATTATGTTATGGTAATGAATTTTGTATCTCTACTCTTGATAAATCCTTTTAATGCATGAATTCTCTTTTTAATGACCAAAAGAGGGAAGAAAGAACACAATGATTATTCCGCTTATTTTTTTAAGGGGAGAATATAATCAATGTTCTAATGATATCAAGTCGATTAGTTTAATTCATGCATATATTGAGGGGGAGAGCATGTATATATATTCAAGAGAAGAAAATTGTTAGCTTCACTATGCTCTAGTTCCTTTTACTTTAATACGTTTTACCATTTTCCTAGTGGTTAACCATTTTTATTATGACAAAGGGGGAGAGAATAATACGGAGGAGTATGCATGAACTAAGAGGGAGCTAGTAGATATAAATGTATAACTTAGAATAAGTGTTGTCATCATAAAAAAAAAAGATTGTTGGCTTAATAAAGATCAAGTATAATTGTTTTGATAATAAAATTCTTTTTCAGATAGATATTATTCTAAGTTATTATTTTATTATGATGATTATGATTATGTTTGAATATGATAAATAAAGTGCTTGATATTGATTTGAAATATCCTGAAGAAGGACATTTGATTGTAATAATTTAAGTCTCAAATTCAATAAGTATTAAAATTGAGATTTTGTGCACTATTGTGAAATACCCTTTCCAAGGGCTATTTGATATTTTTAACAAGTGAATATGGGATGTACAAGATCAGAGTATTGAAAAATGACGGACGAAGTTTTTGGTAAAATTTCAAAAGGTGTCGACCGCTCCTATGAAGTGTCGACCGCTAGTGCAAAATTTCACAAACCTGAGAGCTTTCCTATGTCGAACGGTATGTCGAACGCCAGTGAAATTGTCAACTGCGCGGTTTTCCACAGTATCGACCAGGTTGTTGAACGACTTTAAAATGTACACGCAACGATCACTAAGTGTAGACTGATCTAAAGAAATGTCGATCCACAATCGAAGTTTTAGAAGACCTCTATAAATAGAGGAGATGATCCTTTGGGAAAAGAAGAACTTTTGAGAAAATTGCAACGAAGTGCAGCCAAATTTTCTCACTTGAAAACAAAAAGTCTTTGGCCTAATCATACTTTTTATAAACCTCAACTTGATATTATCAATCTCGAAAGAGTGTAATATTGTATTCTATTATTCAACCTTCATTTGTATATCGGTGAACTAGAAAAAGGGTGATGCCCTTGAATAGTTGGAAAAAGTTTGATTTACGCCGCAAGCTCAATCAAGGAGAAAGGTGACGCCCTGCAATAGTTGAAAAGTTTGATTGGTACCTGAAAACGCAATCCCGTGTAACCAAAAGAATATTGGTAAAGAAATCTCCAAGGAGGAGCCTTGGTGCGCGAGCATAGGCAATTTGTCGAACCACGTTAATAACTTCGTTTGCACTCTCTTATCTCTTTCTCTAAGCTGTAATGGTTGAAATATTATGTGTAAAGAGAATAATAAACCATGAGGTCCCCTCTCAAGAGTCTGAGCCAAGAATTATTCTAACCCCTTTATTCATTTTGTATATCTTTGTTCCTTACTTTGCTTGGAGGAGAATATTAATTCAATCCAAAAGGGGGAGTCAATGCATTCAGATCAATGGAGTAATGGAACGCAATTCGCATCAAATATCTTTCTAACTTGCTATACCATTCAAGAGATCTTTGGCCACCCTTTCTTTAAAAGCTTGAAGAAGGATAATAGCTCAAGATACATCTTTCATATGCCAAGTCACATGCTAGTGTAGGAGCTAATGAAAGAGGCCGACGACCAAACACCTCGGCCATTTTGAGATCACTTTGGGCTACGACCTTATCTTCTTTGAGAAACATGAAGACCATCTTTTTGATCTATTCCTTTTTATGTTTAAGTTGTGTTATTTAGCATTGGACCTTGTTCTTTTAATCATTTTGGACCAAATATCTAGGTGTAACACTCACTCGACCCAACCTTGGTGGCCGAGTGGGTCTTGTTTGAATCATAGAGTTTTGTTTGGGTTGTAAATGGTTGCTCGAAACCTTAATTTCTCCTTGGAAGTTTATAAGCTCCTTTAGGGTTTTGCATCCATCTTTAGACAATTGAAATCACTTTTCTTTGTTTGGAACACCTTTCATTTAAGCTAAACCATTCGGTTGTTAGCATATGATTGTGAGTGTAAAAATGTTGAGCTAGATCTTTGTGAGCTTGATCTAGTTCTCCTAATAATGTATCATTCTCATTTCGTTCCTTAGGTGTGAACTTTTTAGTAAGGTTTCATCAAACTCTCAACAACCCGAGTTGGAAAGCTTCCTCTTGCAAGAGAGCCATAGAAGTCAATAGTCACAACTTTGGTGACTATTGAGACCAACTTGCATTCTTTCTGCTACAACTTCTTCCTTCTAGTGATATTGGTTACAATTTTGGGAGAAAGTCTTCCTTTCTTGTAGAGGAAGGGGTTGTCCAAATTTCTCATCAAAGAGACCTATATTGACTAAGGTATCTTTATCTCAAGTCGCAGGTCAAAGAGATCTAATCTGAATTTCTGGCAAGCCATACTATTTCAATCATAACTTTTGATTCCCGTGGAATATGGCCATGATTTGTGGAGGTTATCTTCTTCAATTGTGAGACTTACTACTATCTAAATTTTGCATGGAAACAATGTGTTATGATCGAGATATAGCTATCCAAAGATTGCACCCGTTTACTGCCCTAAAATCCAGCTTTTTTCGCGTTTAGCTATGCTTTCCATTTTGGTGGCGCGTCAGAGAATGTAACTAAAAATAACTATTTGTATTGTATAAATACTGTAATGAAAATTTTCTTTATATGTGAAGAACATTGAAAAAGATAAATTCAGTTTATCCAGTTCGTTACTCATAAACTAGTAACAATAGGTGCTTTCTTTCTTTGAGCTTCTTGGCGATGGCGGATGGCACAAGATCATAGGTGATGTCCCAAATGGAAGATTGCATAAATTGTCAAAGCAAGCATGATAAGCAATTTTTGAAGGTGGGAGTGTTTGTACGAGATATTCACGTCAAGTTCACAACAATGGAAGGTCAAATAGAACAATGCTTACGTAATCTTGTTAATGTGGTTGCAGATGATTCCAATAGTGGAGTTAGACTAACAGAAAATTATAATAAAAAATCACAAAGATTATTCGATCGTTAAGATTGGAAGTTCGAAGATTCAACGGCGAGGATCCTCGTGGCTGGATTTTCAAAATTGATCATTTCTTTGATTACCATGAGATAGAAGAATCTAAAAGATTGACGATTGCTGTAGAGAGTGATAAATTAGACATAAATATTATTAGAGAAGATGAGGTATTTATAATAACCTCCTTGAGAATACAAAGAGATAGTGGAGGAATAAATGGACATTGAGAATAGTAAGGATTAGTAATAGCAAAAGATAAGAAATAATATCCACTAATAGGCCCCCTCAAGATGGTGATTGGGTCGATGCACCAATCTTGGAACATAAATGATGAAGACGATGTCGCAGAAGTGCTTTGGTCAAGGCATCAGCTAGTTGATCACTACCAGGAACATGAACCACTCGAAGATCCTTGGTTTGAACCAGATCACGTACAAAGTGATAGTCAAGAACTAAATGTTTAATGCGAGAGTGGAACACTGGATTGGAACAGAGGTCAGTAGCACCGAGGTTGTCGGAGTAGACAGTGGGAATCGAGGTGAGAGAGACCACGAGCTCAAGTAGAAGATGTTTGATCCATTGGATCTCGAAAACAGCATTAACAATGGCTCAATATTCAGCCTCTGTTGATGACCGAGCAACTTATCGTTGTTTGACCGAGCTCTAGGTTAGACCCAAGGAAGATAACATAAGCAGCAGTTGAGGTTCGATCATCAGGATCACCTACCCAGTCAGCGTCGGAGAAACAAGGAAGCGAGATTGGGGTGATGGAAGACAAATTGACGCCTAAATCTCGAGTACCATTGAGATATTGAAGAAGACGCTTTACAGCACCCCAGTGCGTCGAGGAAGGAGAATGCATAAATTAGGACAGTTTGTTGACAACAAATGCAATGTCAGGACATGTCATACGCAGGTGTTGAAGACCGCCAATAACTTGTCGGAACATGGTGGTATCGACGGGAGGAGAACCATCATGAGTCGAGAGAGAGGTCCCGACTGCCAGAGGAGTGGGGACTGGCTTCGAGGAGAGCATTTTATGTTTGTCGAGTAGGTTAATAATGTACTTGCACTGAGACAGATGGGGACTAGTCGAGGTGGGCCCCACAGAAGAATGACAGCAAGCCTAGATCTTTGGTGGAGAAGGTGGCGTCAAGTTTGGTGATGACATCCGAGACAAATATAAAATCACTCCTTGTGATGATGAGGTCATCAACATACACAAGGAAGTAAACTATAGTGTGTTGTGATGGTAGACAAACAACGAGGTGTCAGCTCGAGATGGGATGAACCTGAGACCAAGGAGAAACGCATGAAGGGCCTCATACCATGCTCGAGGTGCTTGTTTTAGCCCGTAGATCACCTTTCGAAGTCGACAAACATAATCGGGATGAGATGGATCTTTCATACCGGAGGGCTGAGACATGAATACTTCTTCTTCGAGCGTGCCATTGAGAAAAGCATTGTTGATGTCTAGTTGACGAATTTTCCATCGACGTTGGAGAGCTAGGCTAAGTACCGTTTAAACTATGGTTGGTTTGACCACCAGATTGTATGTCTCTTTGAAGTCGAGGCCAAGGCACTGGTGAAATCTTTTAGCAACAAGTTTAGCTTTGAAACAATCGACAGAGCCATTAGGTATACGTTTGATGCGGTACACCCATTTGTTGCCAACAATGTGCAGGGATGGATCAGGTGGCACAAGTTCCCATGTGTTGTTTCGAAGCAAAGCAGAATATGCATCGTTCATGGCTTGCTTCCATCGTGGATCCTTGAGAGCTTGAGCAACACTAGTGGGTTCACTATCAGTGGTTGTCGAGGAGAGGAATGAGTATTTAGGGTTAGGCTTGCGGATATCATTTTTGGATCTAGTGGTCTGGGATGAGAGGGTCGAGGTGCATTTAGGTCTTGAGGGTCACGGTCAGGAATGTTGATGAGGGGATGATGTGCCTACGATTCCTAACCGTCAAGCACAAGCCAAAGTATGTATTTTGATTATTTTATTTGCTAATTGGTTTGTGAATTTTGTAGGAAAAAGGTTTACTTAAAACTTGGAATTTTAAAGAGGGAATTTGTCTTCCCTTCATCAATTGTGTAACCAAGCTAATTGCATAATTTTTAGTTTAACTTTAATTTGGCAAACAATGGCTTTTTATGTAATTTGGGCAAACATTTAGTCCTTATATTTAGTCATGCATAATTAGGCATTTAAAGGTAGATTGTGTGGTTATGATTAGTTGGTGGCATAGGTGTTTGGTAAACCCATGGGCCATAAGAGCAACAAGTCCATGATCAATTAAAGAGGAAACTGGGCCATACATGATCCACTTAGCCCATGAGAAGATTGGTCTATAAGGAAAAGGCCCATAAGCTTCACGATGAAGTTGCAGCCCACTTAATTCCTCCGCCCATCACATGAAGCAGCCCTGTTGATTTCAGCCTGCTCCTTAACTTCACGAAGAAGTCTATCGAGTACTTTAGCCAGAGAGGCGATCTTCAGACATTCTTCAGCAAGCGACCACGAGATTCAGAGATCGACGGCGAGCACTCTGCGAGCGCACGGATTGCTCACCTGGACTAGCTAACCAACCGAAACCCTTCTCTGATCCAAGCAAGCGGCCTCGTCAGCATTGAGCTTCAGTCCGCGAACGCCCAGCAGAAGCCCTCCCAACGGCTAGATTCTCCTCTGGGCATTTCCAACCCTAGCCACCTTAGGTATTTAAGCATCGCTTTTAATGTTTGTAAAGAACTTTTTTGATCAATATAAACCTATTTTCCCTCTCTGAAAATCCAGAAGGATTTCTGGTTGCCGTCAAGGTAAGCCACGGCGGTTCTGCCGTGAGGAGTGTGCCTCCATTGATCATCAGTCTTACGGTGGTTGTGATCTCTTAAATTTCCCTCCCTCTCTGTTATCAGAGTTTAAAAGGCTGAGGATGAAACCGGGCCCAGCAGCTGTTGCCTTTCCACGGGAAGGCATGCACCGAGAAGCATAACATGAGATAGCTTCTCGGTCAGCCAAGGGTTTTACACATTCTGTTTTTGAGTCATTTCTACTACATTCTCCGCTGCAAGTGCCATCCATTTATTTGTTCTGTTTTCCTCCCCATTACTCTATCAAGTGGTATTAGAGCTCAACCTGGTGATTGAGTTTTGTTTTCCTCTTTTTTACGTTATGTTCTTGTTTATTTGTTTGTGTTCTGTGCATGCTTAGTTTAGGAATTGTTTCTGTTTAGTGTCTGCCCAAGTAGCATTCCACGCTTGCTGTTTTAGTCTTTGGTTTTGTGATTTTGTTCTGTTCTTTGTGTGTTTCCTCTGTGCCTTGTTTCTATTTTATTTTGCTGTTCTGTTTTGGTGACCAAAACATCATCAAATGTTCCAGCACGTTTCTGTATCTTTGTTTCATTTTAGTCTCTTAGTGTCAGCATGTTTTGTTCAAGTCTGTTTCTAGTTTAGAAATTTTAGTTTGGTTCTGTTTTATAGCTTAAAAGGTAATTATCTATTTTGTTATTTAGTAGCTTAAATCATTTAAACACAAAAGAAGGAAAAACTGTCCTGTGTTGTCAAAGCCGATAGCATTTCCTGTTCTGTGTCCTGTTTGGTTTTATTGTTCTGTTTTCTATTGTTTCTGCTTTGTTACTTAGGCAATTGCTGTTTCTGTTGTTTGATAAAGTTCATATCGATTTACAGCATCTGTTCTGTGTCTTATGTGGTTCTTCAAGCTTTGAACACTCTCATCTAACAATCTATTTGAGCTTTATTGAATCTGTTTGAGCATCTACAGAGAATTTGTTCTTTTCTGATAAAATATTTTAGTCTGTTGTTTCTCTGGTTTTTGCGTTTTTCATAATCTGTTTTTATTAGTTATTTGGTTCTGTTATTTCTATTCTATAGCAAGACGTGATTACTTAATTGTTTGAGGAGCAAACAGAATCGACCGAGGGTTTTGTGTTTTCGAAGAGATTGAAAAGTGTTTGATAAGCTGTCGGAAATGAACTGGTAAAATCTAAATATGTGAAAGTTTGCTTTATAATATTTTGCTGATATGATAACTGTGAACTTGCTAGTTGAAAATCAATTTTTACAGCATCTTATAACTTGCCGAAGTGAAAATATTAAACAAACCCTCGCTTGAATACTGCTGTTTACTGCAAAATTGATATCCTGTTGTTTGTGCTGCTTAGTATTATTACTGATAATCTGTTTCGTTACTAAGCTGGTTGTTTTCGTTTTGCTGCTAACTCATTTTTGTTCAATACTCAGTTGATTATTATGCTTTTTGTTTAACATTCTAGTTGTTAAAGCGTTTTCCATCGGGTATTGACTACTTACTGTCTTGTGCGAATTCAGCAAGCTACCTTCGTATTGATTTTAGACTACTAATTAGCTGGTATATTTGTGACTAATATTCGTTTCATTAGGCTGATTGGTAGCGGGTTTGCAGGAGTAGTGCGCTGCTGGTGCTCTACGTGGATTCTGTTCTGCAGATTCTACTCTTTAAAAATTTCGGAGCTGGTACTGGTTATGTTGGCGTCGTTGTTAGCCGTTCTGCAGAATACTTGGGTGACTATACTATCCTGATTATTGTCGACTTAAGGGTATATAGAATCAGTTCATGGGTAACAAATTTTACAGCACATAATATTTGAATCTGCCATTCTTTTCAACTACAGCACGTTTTCATTGTTGTTGATTGGCTGTTAATTTGAATACTCATAACAAACCTTTAGTAGTGAATTGTTTTAAAAGTCTAACGTAGAACCTCAGCATGCTTGCAAAGTGTATTGAAATTTAATAAATGCTGTTTGAAATTAAGAGACAACGACTACTCTTCAACAAGTACTGATTTAATATACTGTTATCATTATATTATTTGCTGGAAATTTTGTGACTACGTGGTTACCAATCTGCAGAAATGCCTTGCTGGATTTGTTTGGCGATAGTGCTTCGTGAGTTAAAAGTTTGTAGCCCAATCTTTATGCACCTGAACCTACCTTTGTGTTAACTGTGTTGTATTTTCCTTACTGATAAACTAGTCGCTGTTACCTTAAAATACTCTTTCTCACTAGAAACGTTTGCTGCTAAAGAAATGATGCAATCTGTAGGTTGAATTAATTTTACATGCAAAAGAGTAGAGGTGAATGAATCTGTTTTAGCTATTAATCATCTTTGTTTCCTTTTATCTTTGCTATTTTGAATTTTTCCCTAAAATTAATTAATATTTAAATTTGGATTAATTCAAATTAAGTCTTAAAATTTAAAGTTCTTCTAAGTATTATTCTAACCGTCCCAACTTTGGACCTCAGCCTAGACATGAATGTATCATCCAAGTGTGAGGAACATTCAAGGGGTGAAATGAGGATGGGGCATAGAGTTGATTACCGACCAAACCGAGAACCAAATTTTGAACCTAAACCGAATCTAAGGACTTCCTATAGCTATTTGGATATTGTGGAACCATATGATGATTTCTTACCAAATTTTAATGACCGTTCAAAAGATTACAATTATTGGATAGCAAGAGTAGAGGAATTGTTTGGGCTTAATGATATTTCGGAGAGAAGCAAAATCAAGCTAGCTGCTTCTAGTCTCACCGAGGATGCTAGATTGTGGTGGGAAGAAATTAAGATAAAAGAAAGGACGAAGGGCAAAATTTGCACTTGGAGGTTAATGAAGAGACTATTAGAAAAAGAATTTGCCCTAATCCTACAAGAACAAGACCATTGTTACTATCCAAAACCACCTCAAGAATACATGCCAAATAGAAGGGCCAAAACCCAAAGAGTAAGGGAAAGAAATAGGACCAACTATGAGTATCCACCAAACCTTAAATTGAGCAAAAATGAAATGGATGAGTTGTACGAAGGATTGTTGAATATAAGGAATAAACTTGAAGTGTTGTCCAAAACCATTAAGGCCTCTTGTGATCAAAAGGTGTATAATCAGGTGGCGGTTATGGAGAAGAAATTTGTAGAGCCATCACCTCCCCTAGCCCCAACTCAAGCTGAAATTATTAAAGGATCCCATGGCCTAGAAGAAGTTAATTGTTATCCCGAAGAAGGTCCACTTCTCGAAATGGACAACCAAAAGGACGAACTTCATTGCTTGGATGAAATGTTTTCTGCCATACAAAATCGAATAGCTCCTGAGGTTATCATGTGGTATAACCCATTTTATGACGACCCTAGGAAAGAAATTTTAGTTGAAGACTTTGTTGAGTTGCCCATAGCTAAAGAGGAACCCCTCCAACTTGTGGCTAAAGGTATGTCGGATCTCCAAACCCGACAAGGCACAACCATGGTAAGCACTATAAACCCAAGGTGTGTACATTTAGATACTTTAATTTCTTGGTTGTTTAAAATTGGATGGTTTGAAAGTTATTTGGATAAGAGTGCTACTTTATCTTGGTTGCTTAATATTAATGAACAAATTAATCTCTTTGACTTGTTTAAAAATAAAGCTTCTATTATGTCATCTCTTGATTTTTCAAATTGCCTTAGTAAGCAAAATTATGACTTATTGAACTTTACGAGGATGAGTCTTCCGTGCTTCAACAATATGTTGTATCATTTTAAAAGGTTCATAAAATTTGTTTTACCTTTTTGTGGTATGAGACTTATTATTGAAGTTAAACTTTTTGAGTTCATAACCACCTATTTTTGGAAGAATAGTGAATTTAAAGTCTTGATTGAAGCTTATTTGTACATTTTCGTAGGGAAGAATTTGTTATGTTGGTTTGGCATTGATAATGAATATTTTACTTTTCGATTTATTGGTGATAACTTGTTAACCGAACTTGATTCATATGTTGTAGAAAATGAGTATTTTTCTGTTTTGAGTACTAAAATCAAAGAAAATTTTTGGAGAACCTCATGGTTTCCCAAACCTCTAACGGAAGATGCCAGCCAAGGGGCCACAGGTGAGTCAATTATTATGACTAATACAAGGTATGTATCTCTTGACCATCTACTTGATTGGTTATTTAAAATTAATTGGATGGAAAATTATTTTGATAGTGCATTAAAGGTTCCTCATATTTTGCATAATGGTTGGGATAACTATATAAATTTGGATCTTTCTTGCATTCATCTTTCCTTGCGACATTCCTTTAGTTTCGTAAAGATTATTCTCTGCTTAAATGACATGAGGCTATTGGATAAATTTAGAATCATTGAGATAGAGAATTATGACGATAATGATGTTGTTTGGATTACTTGTGAGTTTATTTTTGACGAATCCATACTTGACTCACCCATGTTCCGTAAGTTTCACTTGCCAAACTATGACTCTTATTTTATCTCTCGGAATGTTTTATCTAATCACTTGGTTACTTAGGATTGGATGGTTAGATGATTATTTTATTCGTGTTATTACTTTGGATGTTTGTGATCAAGCTCTTCTTATTCTTGCTAATATTAGATGCAATTTTAAATGTCATTTATCGAAGCATGATTATGAAATTATGAAAAGAACAATGAAGAGAAATGTTGTTGATACCATATTGTTATTAACGTTGGTTGAATATTATTGGTGGTTAAAAGGCTTTCAATTATTTACATTGATGAATGTTTATTTTTTAGCCCTTTTTAAATTCAAAATAGTTAGTTCTAATTTTGAAGAAAACCTACTTCGGGGGGGACCAATCATTAGATTTGAGGTCAAATCGTCAATCACCCGGAGAGGATGATGTGCCTACGATTCCTAACCGTCAAGCACAAGCCAAAGTATGTATTTTGATTATTTTATTTACTAATTGGTTTGTGAATTTTGTAGGAAAAAGGTTTACTTAAAACTTGGAATTTTAAAGAGGGAATTTGTCTTCCCTTCATCAATTGTGTAACCAAGCTAATTGCATAATTTTTAGTTTAACTTTAATTTGGCAAACAATGGTTTTTTATGTAATTTGGGCAAACATTTAGTCCTTATATTTAGTCATGCATAATTAGGCATTTAAGGGTAGATTGTGTGGTTATGATTAGTTGGTGGCATAGGTGTTTGGTAAACCCATGGACCATAAGAGCAACAAGTCCATGATCAATTAAAGAGGAAACTGGGCCATACATGATCCACTTAGCCCATGAGAAGATTGGTCTATAAGGAAAAGGCCCATAAGCTTCACGATGAAGCTGCAGCCCACTTAATTCCTCCGCCCATCACATGAAGCAGCCCTGTTGATTTTAGCTTGCTCCTTAACTTCACGAAGAAGTCTATCGAGTACTTCAGCCAGAGAGGCGATCTTCAGACGTTCTTCAGCAAGCGACCACGAGATTCAGAGATCGACGGCGAGCACTCTGCGAGCGCACGGATTGCTCACCTGGACTAGCTAACCAACTGAAACCCTTCTCTGATCCAAGCAAGCGGCCTCGTTAGCATTGAGCTCCAGTCCGCGAACGCCCAGCAGAAGCCCTCCCAACGGCTAGATTCTCCTCTGGGCATTTCCAACCATAGCCACCTTAGGTATTTAAGCATCGCTTTTAGTGTTTGTAAAGAACTTTTTTGATCAATATAAACCTATTTTCCCTCTCTGAAAATCCAGAAGGATTTCTGGTTGCCATCAAGGTAAGCCACGGCGGTTCTGCCGTGAGGAGTGTGCCTCCATTGATCATCAGTCTTACGGTGGCTGTGATCTCTTAAATTTCCCTCCCTCTCTGTTATCAGAGTTTAAAAGGCTGAGGATGAAACCGGGCCCAGCAGCTATTGCCTTTCCACGGGAAGGCATGCACCGAGAAGCATAACATGAGATAGCTTCTCGGTCAGCCAAGGGTTTTACACATTCTGTTTTTGAGTCATTTCTACTACATTCTCCGCTGCAAGTGCCATCCATTTATTTGTTCTGTTTTCCTCCCCATTACTCTGTCAGGGGAGGTATTGGGGGGTCTTGGTGAGGTATGGGCTCGAGAGGATATAGGGGCTCGAGGTGAGAAAGGGTGTCTAAGTGTGAGGGTGGAAGTGAGGCAGTTTGTGGGGAGTTGGACAATCCACTGAGAGGGTTGGAGGATGAGGTCGAGGGTTTGTTGCAAGCTCGAGGAGGTGAGGTTGATGCTTGGTTTCGAGGAGCAGAAGTCGTCGACACTGTAGAACATGGTGGAGATGGTATCCAGAGGTCAACCAAAGATGAAACAAACGGGATAGACACGAGAGTCATATTGTGGGGAGTGGTAAAGGGAAAAATATTTTCAATGAACCGAACATGACAAGACACATATACTCGATGAGTGGTTGGATCGAGACAAAGATAGGCACTTTGAGTAAAGGAATAGCCGAGGAAGACACAGGCAATAGATCGAGGAAATAGTTTGTGGGCCGTATAAGAACGAACCCAGGGATAACATAGCCAAGAAGGCTATACCCGATGAGGAGAGAGTAGAACTGGGCTTTCCACGCCGAGTAATTTTTGGAAGTAAGTTTCAGCAGTGCTTGAGCAGTGACATTGAAGACAATAAGGTTTTGGGGAGGGGTGATGACGGTGGCAACAGTGATTTCCAACAGTACAGAAGTAGATGTTGCAGGGGTCCCTTCCATCGTGAGAAGTGTTTGGAGCCAACGGCTGTTAGACCTAAAGGAGTGAGAGAGGAGAGAGAGAGAGAATGAAGTTTAGGTCAAAGGGATTCGACAGAAGCATCTTGAAGCTCGCATGCTATGGAGGAACCAACAGTAATATGGTAAAACCAAAAGAAAAGGAAAAGGGGGTTATTGCGGAAATTAAATGGGAGCTTCGACCAAGAGGAATGCTCGACCAAAAAAAAGGAAGGAATGTTCTGATACCATGTAGAGAGAAATAAATCAGAGATAAATATTATTAGAGAAGATGAGGTATTTATAATAACCTCCTTGAGAATACAAAGAGACAGTGGAAGAATAAATGGACATTGAGAATAGTAAGGGTTAGGAATAGCAAAAGATAAGAAATAATATCCACTAATAATTGCATCTTTTCAAAAAGATGAATAGTCTTGCAGTGGGTTCAATGGTTATTTTGCAATGACTTGATTAAAAGTTGTCTGGAATTTCTGAAGAATCTAATTACTCATTTTGGACCGTCGGAGTATCGCGATGTGAAAGGTAGGCTATCAAAAATTACACAAACGTAAAAAATTATGGAATTCCAAAATAGATTTGAGGCCTTAGCTAATGAAACAGCTGGAGTACAAACTTCTTTTCTTCAAAGTTGTTTTGAATCAGGGCTATGACATGACATTCGATGAGAGGTGCGAGCTTTACCATTGAGATCATTACATCAGGTTATTAACTTGGCGAAATTAATGGAGGATAAACTCAATGATAAAGAGTTTGAACAGACCTTTCAAAAAACAAATTATTTTGAGCCATTAAAAACTCAACAGAATCTTAAACAAGTAGTACCAACTCCAGAGAGAGAAGTAGGTAAGGCCTCCTCTGTTGAATGTGATATCTTTCTACTATAAAAGTTGAACAGTTGTCTTCGAGAGAAATGTTAGAACGGAGGGAAAAGGGATTATGTTATAATTGTGATGAAAAATTCGTAAAGAATCATATATGTAAATCAAAGTTATTTTTCATTAATGTTTGATGATGATAATGTAGATATCTCAACTACAGTAGAGGACGAGACTGAAAATCAAATTTTACTAGTTTGCATGTATTAGCAGGGAAACATTTTTCTCAGACGTTGAAATCCAAGGAATAGTAGCATGTAAGCTGGTTCAAATTGTAATAGATGGTGGGTCGACCCATAACTTCATTCAAGTTAGAATGGTTGAAAGACTTGGCCACCCGTCCAACCATCCAAACGATCTAAAGTCATGGTGGGAAATGGAGAAGAATTGGCTTGTTGTGCTTTTTGTTCTCGTCTCAGAGTGGTTATTCAAAACCATCAATTTGATATTGATTTTTATGTTCTCCCATTTCAAGGGATGGAAATGGTGTTAGGAGTTCAATGGCTGATTAAGCAAATATAGCTTTGCACAAGTTTCTATTGGGTATTTGGGAGTTGTGGTGTCGGCAGCAGGTGTTCAACTTGAGAAGGAAAAAATTGAAGCAATTTTGAACAACTGAGAAGTTTTCTGGGTCCTTTAACAAATTTGTCACAAAAGAGTGCTTTTATTAAGTGTTAGGATTAAGCAAGCAATGACTTCAACTCCAGTGTTAGGATTGCCAAATGTTAATAAACCATTTGTGCTGGAAACTGATGCAAGTGGTGTAGGCATTAGGGATATGTTATAGCAACAGCTCATCCCATTACTTATTTTAGCAGAAAGTTATTTGTTAGATGGCAAACAGCCAGCGCGTATGTCAAGGAAATGTTGGCTATAGTGGAAGCTATGAAGAAATGGAGACAATATTTTCTAGGAGGCCATTTCACTATCAAAACATATAAAAAAAAGTATTAAAGAAACGATGAGTCAGACAAGGCACACTCTGGAGCAGCAAAGCTTTCTTATTAAACTACTTGGATATGATTTTGAAATTCAATATAATCCATGGACTTCCAACAAGGTGGCAGACGCATTGTCGAGGTAGAGTGAGATTGTTCTTGTATCAGATCCTAGCTCTATGTTTGCTTTAACTCAAATTCATTGCAGATTATTATATAGCATCAAACAAGAAACCGAGACTGTCACGACCCGTGGGCGAGCCTGACAGAAATACTAGGTCGACCGATCTGATTTTTGAGAGAACCCGATCGCTTAGTCCAACGCTAGAAATACAGTGGAAGACTTCATTTAGATTGAGCCCTAACCCATAAGAATTGAGTCGAAGTTCACATAGTGATCACATAAAAATATAATAATGCAGTAATAATCCAAAGAAGATTACTATGCAGGAAATTAAATACCAAACACCCACAAAATTACTCATATAGACTGAGAAAATAAGAATAGAAACAAATGAATATAAATTATCAAAGAAGGTCCTCACCAAGAAAAGAATAACACTCAATGGAAGGAAATAAAAGAAAGAAGACCACATCAGCACAAACATCACCAACCACCTCTATGGTCCTTACCTGGTGGGAAAGGAGGGGATCTTTTGTAACACCCGACTTTAAAGGATTTCGATATATAATGGCATTTTCGTAAATATGTCAAATCAAGTTCGTTTTACGAAAGGAAAGTGTCATTAGAATCCTAATTATTAATAAGAATTTTAAGGAAATTATGTGAATTTTCGATGTAATAACGCTATATTTCGAGTAATTACGTTTCTCGTAATATAAAAGACGTTTTAGTAAAAATAGTAAACGGGGTTCGATTTGCTAACGGCAGTTTTAATAAATCCAAAATAATAAGTTGGACTTATTGGTGAAATAAGAAAATTTGAAGAAACCGAATAGTTAGCCGATTAACGAAACAAAGGACGAAACAAAAAGAATTAAGTGCGAAAGGCAAAACGGTAATTTGTCAAATCAAATTTATAAAATAAGAGAAAACTCTTTCTCTTCTTCACTTCTTCTCTGCTCCTCGCGAACGCCAGAGAGCTCTGGCGACTTCCTCCCTCAAGGCCGTTTCATTCTGACCTCCGTTTCCCCTCCGATCGATCTCCGTTCTTCACGTTTTCTCCTCCGATCAACGTTCTAGGTAAGATTCTACAGCTTTCGGACGTTAGTTTTCAGTTTTAACGAAGTTATACGGTTAGAGTTTTCGTTTAGGGTTTCGTTAAAAACGCGATTTAGGGTTCGAGATTGATAGGTTTATCGAGTTTATGGATATAAAGAACGTATTGAACGTTATTGGACGAAGTTAAACTAATTTGTGAGAAATGTTAAATTTAATGAATTTCGGGTTTTTGAAAAAATCTCGTTATTGGATGTTTCGTGGAATCGAGCGCGAATTGGTTGTTAAAGTGCCTCGATTAATTAAGTTATAGCTTTAGAAGAATTTCCTTAGTTAAGAATTTCATTAATTTGGACATTAACGGTTCAAATGCATTTTAATGATAATTGTTGTGAATTGCCGTAGGTGAACCACGCTCGTGGACGGAGCTTGAGCTGCAACGGACACGAGGTAAGTTCTCGTGATTTTCTTTGGCCGATTGGCCTACACCGTACGTCGAGGTCGTCTCGAGGAGTTTTGGTGACGTGCTTGTTTAATTGTTTTGGTTGGGAAGTTAGGTTGATTTGTTTTATAGTTTATGCATTTATAGTCTTGATGATACACATGTTGCTTGCTTATGTTTATATTGAACTGTTCACGCATCACGTGTTTTAAAAGAGCATGAAAATGAATTTTCGCACGATGTTTTAAAGAAAATGGCGATGTGGCCTGGAGAGGGGCTTTGATTTATTATGAAGATCGACTACGGGTTTGTCACAATACCACATTTAACACGTACTCATACAGTTATACAGTTATAGGTCATGCGAGATGGGGCTCAGGCACGGCTGTACGTGTTGTAAGCGTGTACCCCCCACCTCTTGCTGGAAAGAGTAGTCCAACCGCTGGATGTGCTCTCTCCGGTTAGGGGGCTGAGATCTCGGTGACACCCACAAAGTAAAGATAAAGAAAATGATGCACGATTTCTGAACTCATATGCATAGCATGTATTTACATTTACGAGAGCTTGCTGATATTTTTATCTCATAGGTGTCTGTATGGTGTAGGTGACTTCGACATAGGTGAAGATGAGATCCCTCCACCTGAGGAGTGATGCAGTTGACGGAGGATGGTCGCGGGAGTGTGTTGGCGCAGTCGAGGCGCGTTTTGACCCGTGGGACTCATGGTTAGATGTTTTGAGGGTTTTTGGGAATTGTCGGACTGATGGTTGTATAGAAACATTTTAGGGTGTTTGGTTCTGATAGTTGATAGGTTTATGTTTGAGTTTCTAAACGTTTTGAAAATGTATTTTGTAAATGTTTGGTTTAGGGAAATGTTCGATTTTTAAACATACCCATGCAGTTCGTTTTCATTTCGTTTTAAATATGTTTCGAGTCGGTTTAAATGGGGCTATGGAGGAGATACGAGTATTTGGGGTTTTATATTAAATTGTATTTGAGAATGTATGAGGTGTAGTGATAATTGGAGAAGAGAAGAGAAGATGTAGAGGAAAAGAAAGAAGACGAAGAGAAAGGAAAAAGAAAGAATGAAAGAAGAAGAAAGAGGGGAGGCAAAGGAGATGGCGATCGTTCGCCCAAGGGTGGGGATCGATCGCCCCATGGGACGCCGCGCTCTGGAAGAATTCCAGAGCGTGTGGCGATCGATCGCCACGATCGATCGCCACAAACGGGCGATCGATCGCCACTTGCGTTTTGGCGATCGCCTGTCGAGGCGATCTCTGGGCATAAAACGATCACCTAGGGGCGATCCAACTGGCGAGCGATCGCCAGTGTGCGATTGCCATGGGGCGATCGATCGCCTGTTTTGGGCGATCGATCGCCCCTTCATTTTTGGGGTGATCGCCCCTTTTTGCCCGCGATTGGTTTTTAATTAAATTTTATTGTTTTAATTAAATTGTTTTAAGTTTTATTTAAAATTGTTTTAAAGTTGAAATTAAGTGGTTCTAAAAATAGTTTTTGAACGGTATTAACGATTCCGACTTTTACTCAAATTCTGCATAGAGTCCGTTTAAAGTTATATAGGTTAAAAAAAAAATATACGGGAAAATAGGGTATAATATTAGGGTTGCTACATCTTTTAAGATGAACGACTAACTCAATAAAAATGTTATGTCTAATGCATCTTGATTTAAAAACAAGTTTGACTTTCATTTTAAAACGTGATTTACATTTCAAAACCATGCATGAATTTACAAAACAATTAATAAAAATTTTTTCCTTCTTATATCAAAACTTGCTCTACGAGCCTTAAGCGAGTTAGTTATAAAACATGTCACATACATAAAGTGGCCATACAACAAAAATAAACATCATCATTTTCCAAAGAAAACGTCCATAGCAAAAAATGAGGGCCACACAAGGACCACTCCAACACAAACCACAAAGAGACAGTGATCTGAAGACTCAACAAAGTCTCATGATACCGAGAGAAATTGTGACAATGATCGGAAGATTCAGCTCGTCGCCCGAGTGATCGGCAACCAACAGTCAACAACGACATCACCCAAACAATCAAAACCTTGATTGAGTTTAGAGATTTGAAACCCAATGAGCGTGTCATAACCGCCCTACTGCCATTTTTTTGCATACAAGCAAACAATACAACTATCACGCAACAAAAGGTGTAACAGGATAGCCTCGTGATGTTTTGATGACAAAAATGCCCAAAGCATCAAGAGGGTTCATCCCATCAACAGAGTATAAAAAAATCATACATCATGTATGCTGAAAATAAATAGGAGAAAATCATATGTATAAAATCGACGTGTTGACGACCAGGTACCGTTATACTTTTACAATTTGCAACCCACTAAAATAAAAGTTTTTGAAAAACAATGCAATGCAATACAAAAAACATAAAATCTCTACTTAAATGACTAGCACGATCTTACCCGCCAGTCGAAAGGCGCTATCAAGTACAGACACCAAACTTCGCAACGTAAAATAAATTGCCATCAAATATTCAACCCAGACCTTAAGAATATAAGATGGGCTCTAACTCAAGACTAAAAACTTCAACTAGAAATAAATGAAAATTGACCTAACAAATAGTCTATTCACACGTGCGACGAAGACAAAAAATCGAAGTTTTGATATACACGCTCGACCTTCAAAACTTCTTAACTTTTTTTATAAATCTTGAATCTATCTAATAACAACACTAACCAAGTTAAGTTTGAAGTTTTTAACTTCAACACTTGATAATAAAGTTAAAGCTTTGACCTCAATTTACGTGCAAAACAATTGGAAAAGAATTTTAACAAACGATGACCACCATTTCGTTCAGAATAAAAAAACTTGTTTAAAAATAGGGTTTGATAAATTTTTTGACATCGTTTAGCGGTCCAATAAGGCGGTCAAAAATTCATTGCCAAAGTCAAGGATAAAGGACACAGTTAACGGTTAAAGTGACACTCATCTGCCACGTCATCATTCAAAGAAAGTTAGCAGTAGTCAATGCCACGTTGTGCTGATGTCAGTCCCACATCCGCGCACCGGCGATGGCGAATTTTCCAGTCGACGACGATCTTTTCTAGCGACGACGAACGGGAGGGAACCAGACGGGTTTTATAATTTTTGAGCTCCAGAGTCCAACGGAGGGCGTCACTTTTCCAATGGTGGTGTTGGCCAGAAAATACATTTAAAGCGTCGATTGCAATTTCCCAGCGAGGCTCCGGCGACCGCTTCCGGCAACCGTTTTGAAAGATCTTCGTGTCCAATAATTGGCCTCGACGAAAGCATTCTAATGAGGGGTCAAACACCAAGATCGGAGGTCAGAATCATCACCGGCGAGCGTTCGAAGTTTCTGCGAAACTTTTCTGGAGGCAATCTTTGGCGACTCCGTTCTCTTTAAAAGTCAAACCAAAATCAACAAAAAACCTACTAAATGAAACTTGCAACGCCAACAATCAATTCATGGGCGGCTCCGGCGATCCCTGGAAGCAGCTGGCGAAGAGAGCTGGGAAAAGGAAGGAAAAAAAAAAGGGGGCAGGGGGGAAAAAACGATGCCACGGGAAGAAGAAAGAGAAAATACGACAAAAGGGAAAAAATAATAATTAAATAAAATAATAAATGTATAAAAGGATAAATATCAATTTACCTCCTAAAGTACGTGGATATTTGCAGCTGATACCTCGAAGTTTGACTTGTTCTGAACTGATACCCTCTCGTTAATATGTTCGTTAAACAATTGCCATGTGAATCGCACATGGTAATGTATTAGAACTATTGAAATTGGAAATTGGTTTGAGGTATAGAAAATCACATTGAAAACCAGAGGGTGGGTGAAGAAATTGTAAAAATTCTTCAAGCCCCAGGGCGTCGAGGAGGTTTTAGGGCCCCAGTGACCACTCTTACACATGGCATTACATGCATAAATTGAAATGCATTTGGTACCATATATGATTTTTATATATCCATCATCGAATGTTGGATGGAGATTATATGATTAATTTTCATTATATCTCGAATAGATATACTGATAGCGTCGTCACCTGCAAAATAAGCTTAAGGACCTAAACAGATCGTTAGTTCCCTTGATTCAAACAAACTGATAAAACCGAGAATGAAAAGGATGAAATGACCGATTAAATGTGCTTAGAATGAACTGAAAATTTATGTGAGATTAGTGTAGTGAGTGAAGTGTGTGATAGGAGAAGGCGTGGTCCAGATTTGTTAAGAATGAGAAATTATGTAAATAATCCTCAAGTTATCCGATAAGCAAGGTTTTAATGCTTTCGGCTAAAGTTTCTTTCGAAGAAGGAAACTCAACTTGGAGGAACCGGTTTGTCCACTTCCTACTCTTTTCCAACTCTCAAAAGAGTGGAGAGGAAGATGGTTAAGTAAAATCCTTACAAGCAACCGTGCTTGAAGGAAGTGTAACACCCGGTTTTACGGAATTATATTATTCCAATATAATGTGGTATTTTCGTAAATATGTCAAATTGAGTCCGTTTGGTGAACGGAAAGTTTTAATAGAGCCTTAATATTAAATTGGAATTTATGGTGAAATAAAGAAATTTAGAAAAACCGAATTGTTAACTAAATAACAAAATAAGTGGAGAAACTATTATAAATCAAAGAAAGAGCGATAAGGTAATTTGACAAGACAAAGGTTATTAAAACAATGAAAATTTCTCTTCCTTCCCTTCATTTTCTCTTCCTCCACGAACGCCAGAAGACTTCTCTGGCGATTTTCTCTCCTCTCCGGCGTTCCCTCACAATTCATCGTCGTAGCTCCTCCGATCGACAAGTTTTCTTCACATTTTCTTCTCCAATCCCGACCCTAGGTATGATTCTACTGTTTTAGAAGGTTTATGTTCGGTTTATGCAGAGTTAAACGGTTAGAGTTTCGTTTAGGATTTTCGTGAAATAGCCGGGTTATGTTAGAAACGGTTAGAGTTGCACTATTTATGACTTTGGTGAACGTATTAATGGGCATGGAAAGTAGTTGAGCGAGTTAATGGTCATTAATGCAAATTTTGGGTTGTTGGAGAACTTAAAAACTCCATTAATGGAGGTTTTGTAATGTCGAGCACGAATTGCTTGATAAAATGCCTCAATGGGTTGATTTAGAGTTTTAGGAGATTTCCTTAGTTAAGGTTTCGTTAGTTTGGAAGTTTAATGGTGTAAACTCAGTTTTAAATGACGAATGTTGTAAATTGCCTTAGGTGAACAACGCTCGTGGATGGAGTTTGAATTGCAACAGACGCGAGGTAAGTTCTCGTGACTTACTATGGCCAATTGGCCTACACCGTATGTCGAAGTCGCGTTGGGGAATATTGGAGTTGTTTGTTTAATTGCTTTGGTTAAGCAGTTAGGATTAAATTGCTTTTATAGGTTATGTTTTTATCGTCTTGATGGTACACATGTTGTATGTTTATTTTATGCATTTAATTGTTCATGCATCACGTTTTTCAAAGAGCATGAAAATGAATTTCGACACGTGTTTAAGAAAAGAAATGACCAATGAAATGAATCTATGTAATCTGTTATCTGGTCATGGCGAGGTGGGGTTCAGGCATGACTGTTTTCGGATGTAAGTATGTTTTCCCCCAAGTAGATGGAAAGGGTTGTCCAACCGCAGGACGTGCCCTCTCCATCTAGTGGGCTAAGACCTCAGTGACAATCTGTCTGCGACGTAATGATTAAAATGTCTACATGATTTACGAAACTCATATGCACAACATGCATTTGCATTTACGAAACTTACTGAGCCTTTAGCTCATATTTGTCTGTATGGTGTAGGTGATTTCGATACAGGTTAGGATGAGATCCCTCCACCCGAGGAATGAGCAGTTGAAGAATGATGGCCCGTGGGAGTGTGTTTGGCAGTTAGTGCGCATTTTGACCCGTGGGGATGTAAGTAAGTGTTTTGGGGGTATTCGGGTTGTTTTGGGCTGATGGTGGATTAGTTAGGATAATTGTATAGTTAGATACATTTTAAGGTGTTTGGGATCTGGATAATTAACGGATTGATGTTTTGATGTTTTATAAAATGTTTTGTTAAACCTGTCATTTTGATAATACTGAACTGCTGGATTGTTGAATTTCGTAGGGGTATTTGTTTGGTTTTCAAATGGTTCCACACAGTTCGTTTTCACGAGATTTTATTACGTTTTGAATGTGCGGGGATAGGTCGGTGGCTTATAAGTTGAGGAGGTTACGTGAGTGTAGTGTATTTTGTGATGAATAAAGTTAAGCCGTTGGGTTGATGATTATGAAGCGTTTTTGTATGTATGTGATGTTGAGGTTTAAGGAGAAAGAAGAGGGAGTGTAATGGTGCAGGGAAGAAGAGAAAAGGGAGAAGCAAACTCTCTGGAATTTCGGATTCCAGAGAGGTTGCCGATCGATTACCTAAGGGGGCGATCGATCGGCAAGAATTGGTAGCTTCTCTGGAAAAATCCAGAGAAGTTGCCGATTGATCGCCCAACAAGGGGTGATTGATCGGCGGTGATCAATCGCAGGGGCGATCGATCGCCTGTATGTGGGGCGATCGATCCCCCCTTATGTTTTTCAATAGCCGATCGATCGGCCATGACATTTTATGGGAAGTTGCCCTTTTTGCCCTCGATTCTACTTGGCCGATTCCTCTTCTGTTTTTAATGGTTTTATTTAAATGGTTTTTAAATATGTTTCAACGATTTATACTTTGATTTAACGCTTTAACGAAAGGGGTCACTCGAAAATGTTTAAAAAGAAAAATTTGTACGGGAAATTCTAGGAATAGTTTAAGGGTCGCTACAGGAAGTGGAGGCGCAACTCATCGGTTGATGTAACGCCCCGAGTTTCTAAACTCAGTTCGTTAGTCATAAACCCGAACATAACTAGGAAATTTCGGACCAAATTTAAAACTTCGCTCGAAAGTCAAATTTGAACGTTTGCTAAAAACACAAAACTTGCAGCGGAAAATCTTTGAGCAAAGCAAAGTTAAGCAAAACTATAAAACAGTGTTCGAATATTCAGTTAAAAAAAAATATTAAGAAAAGAATTCGGCCGGAAGAGACGAAAGCTTACGCGTGGAATGCCTAAAGTTCAAAAAGTCAAACACATCATCCGCTGAACGAAGTCAACAAAAGGGCAGAAATAAAACCAAAGGTTTCCACCGATGACGTCAGCCGGATGAATCGTTCATCCAACTTCTGCTGATCGCAAAACGACAAGTTTTGCTACTCGTATCTACCGATGACGTCAGCTGGATGATTCGTTCATCCAGCCTCTGCCGATCACAAGACGACAAATCTTTTACTCACGTCTTCCGAAAGAACAAATTGTGTACACCGATCACTAAACGACAAAACTTCTACTACATCATCTGATAGATTTAATACCCGACATCCACCGATCACTAAACGACAAAACTTCTACTACATCATCCGATGGATAAATTACTCGACATCATCCGGTTACAAAACGACAAATTTTCTACTTATTTCTTCCTATGGCTTCTACTGAAGACATCATCCGATGAATTTACTGAAGACATCTTCTGATAGACAACAAAACAACAACCCTACATCTGCCGATAGACTTCATCTATCGATAGATTAAAAATACTCAACGAAAACAGCATAGCAACATTTTCACTCTAACAAAGAAAACTCCGACTACCAAAAGAATTTGAGCATTTTACTAAAAATCGTTCAAACTATTTAAATCCGTGTATTACTCCAAACTTTAGTAAATACCACTATTAAATCCAACAGAGTATCATTATCAGAAAAGTCTCAAATTGAATTCAAACATCAAAACTATCACTGTCATGGAAACTCGCAACATACTTAAATTGAATCACATAGTTCACTAAACCTTCTCATCCACTGACACCAGTTAAACCGCCCCATCAGTTGCCAGATTGTTACATAGATGCACTCCTCCAACCAGATTAGTCCTCAGCAAAATCAGTGAACACACCTGCTGTCACTTCTTCACCTACATCACAAAACTCATTTATTAGCCTAATGCTAAGTAAATAAAGAGATAATGAAATGAAATGCTGAAATATAAACTCCTAAATATGCGGTTTCTACTTTCTCATCTCAGTTGCATATGCATCGTTTCTGATCTGATCCCCCTATGAAATTGGGAGTTTGATCACTTCTCTCAAAGTCATACATCCTCTCTCTTGATTAAGGGGCGGATTAGTTCCCTTAACAAACTGATCTGATCCTCCTGTAAAATTTGAGTTTGGATCACTTCCCTCAAAGTCATATATCCTCTCTCTTGGTTAAGGGGCGGATTAGTTCCCTTAACAACTGTTACAGTCTGTTCATTCCTTACTATGTCATTTCATGTAAATTCATTTTCGCATAAATTTTCAAAATATGATGCATGACATACAAACATTCAAACACACATTATCCTACTGTTTTGTGATGTAGGCCTGAAGGCGCAAGCAAACTTTACTTACTTGGCTCTCCTGAAAATCGCTCGGCTGTTAGCTACTTTAGAAGTTCGCTCACCTAAGTTCATAACAGAACATCAATCAAACTTTCACTAAACTTTACCAAAAATTAACTAGAAGAACAAGGAAACCAGTTTGGAACTCTACTGCTTGCACATTTCCATTTATCCCCAAAAACCCGAACCTACTCTCATCTACAGCATCCTTGAAATCCTCACATTGTACTCTCTCAGCTATCTAACTGCTAAAACGCAAGAGAATGAGGAAGGACGTACCTAAGTTGAAAGAGAGTCGAGCAAGAAAGAAATCGCTCAGAGGTTTCTGCTGGAGAGCTGAAGGCCGAGAGGGAAAATAGGAAATAGTGGCGGCTACAGTGCATTAAACCCAAAACCCCTTTCCTTAAATACGTTATCCACTTTCAAATTTCCAATTACCCTTATGCCCTTGCCTAGACATCCATTAACCCTACCTTTATTATTATCATATAAAGTGTGCCATTAATTTAAAAAGAAAAGGGAATCGGTTTGATAGAACCGGTTGTTACAGTTGAAGACAACCGAATTTACCTTGGTAGCTTCTCTTGCTCCAAGTGTTCGTCTCCTTGGGAGAAACCGTGTATAATCCTTAAAAACTAGTCAAAACGTTTACAAACACCAATATCATGCTTATATAGACCTAAGGGTGGTTGGCTAGGGTTTATGGTTCATGTGGGCCATTGGATCGACCAAATGGATGATGAAGTGTGCGGCCGAGATGAGAAAAACGTGTAGCCGAGATTAGCTCCGAAATTTGATGATCAATGGTCAGCCACGAGCCAAGTCATGGATTCATGTTTTGTCCCAAAGTGGAACGAAAGACAAGAATCAAAAAGTGGGCTTCACTTTAGGCCACCATTTGGATCTTCAAGTCTTCAAGTGGTCTAAATTTTTAACCAAGCCACCTCTAACCTACCATACATCTAGTCTTAAATGCCTAACATGCGTGCATATAATAAAGTTTAACAAGAAGACCAACGTTTGCCCAAATAAGTTTTAAAAAAATAAGGAGTTAAAAAATTCACCACTCGGGAAGACAAATTCTCATATGAGCATCATGGACGCCTCTCTTGATTTTCCAAGCGATTAGGTGCTTTGGTTGGTCCATGTCCCTATCTTTGATCTCCCACTTCAAGTATCTCACGGTGTCCTCAAAGCCTTCACACGATCCATTACCTGCAAAAGAAACAAGTGTGTGAGTACATAAGTTAGATAAATTATGGATTTGGACTTGAGATCGTGTAATAGGCCTACAGGACACATCATATACTCTTAACTAATGTGTGGAACATATTAGTCTATAATATAAAAAAAGGAGAGTAACTGAAGAGCTAATGGAACCTATGATTTCCATCAAATTAAGGAGTTCTAATAATTATTATATAAATTTTTATTTTATGGGGAAACGTTATCAAAGCATCTAATTACTAATGGAGACCAAGCACATCGGTATGCTAGAAGATAAAGAAGATAACATAAACTTGTCAAAGAAACTACAAAATCAACCTTACTACTTTCATGGGAAAATAAGGGAGCTCAACGATTCATGGTTGAAGAGAGGTGTTAATGATATCAATTTATATCACTAGAGAATTAAGAGAAGATAGAGCCATCTAAGGAGATCAAGGTCAAGCATAAGTGGTTTTTGGCTTGTCGATATGGATCAAAGATCATAGATCCATGAAAGCACAAAAGATTAAAAGACATTAGGCATATGAGTTAGAGGCTCATTTGCATGAAATTCAAAGTCCAAGATTAGCCAAAGTTATGCATGGAAGAGTTATTAATTTTAAAGGTGGAAGATTGATTGCTAATTTGATGGAGTTCATGAAAGGCACGTTTTGAAAACACTCTGTCTAGCCTTTAATTATTCTCATGTGCCATTAAATGCATTGTTATCCTCTATATATATAGAAGGTCAAGCATAAGTGGTTTTTGGCTTGTCGATATGGATCAAAGATCATAGATCCATGAAAGCACAAAAGATTAAAAGACATTAGGCATATGAGTTAGAGGCTCATTTGCATGAAATTCAAAGTCCAAGATTAGCCAAAGTTATGCATGGAAGAGTTATTAATTTTAAGGTGGAAGATTGATTGCTAATTTGATGGAGTTCATGAAAGGCACGTTTTGAAAACACTCTGTCTAGCCTTTAATTATTCTCATGTGCCATTAAATGCATTGTTATCCTCTATAATATATATATATATATATATATATGTGTGTGTGTGTGTGTGTGTGTGTGTGTGTGTGTGTGTGTGTGTGTGTGTGTGTCTACTAAATTTTGTAAAACAAAACTTTTGGAAGCTTCATTATTTTAGAGATTATTTTACCGAAATTGAAATACTTGTCTTGTTTAATCAAATCTCTTCTACTTGTTCGTTGATTTTGTTGTAGGATTTTCTTCCATATCGCTTCATTTGCATAGTTGGTGGAGTATGGCGGAGTTAGATGTTAGTTTGACTATAACTTTTGAAGGTGGAGTAGAAGAAAACTATCACCACTTCAACGTTTATTTCATAAACTTTCTATTTCCTCTTTGTGTTGATTTGGTTTGAATGATTCCGACCATCCATCATTCTTCAACTGATCTAATACCCATAAGTGAGATTTTGGAAGCCTTATTGAGTCCTCTTGAGTAATTTATAAGAGTGTGCAACACAGATCAGCGAAGAGGGCCATTGTTAGTGGTGACCTTTCACATTGATAGCTTTTATTTTGGGACTTTAACTAGGTTTGTGGCTCATTAGCTGGAGTTATTATCATGTTATTTTTCATTTAAAATACATTTTATTGGAGTATAGCCTATACTTTGACTATTTTGTTTGCAAATTTCCATACCCACATTTTTATTTCTATCAATAACTATGTATGCAGCAGAGTGCCACTCCATAAATCTTAAGAGAAGAATTGTCGCTACCACATTGATGGTAAAAGCTCAAGAATGTAGCAGTGTGGAACTAGATGTGTGCGTGTATGCTCATTACACTTAAAAATGACATAATGTGTATGTTTTAAGTGTATCTACATTCATGTTCATTGTGTTACACTTGGATTTAAAATTAAATAATGATTTTTACGCCGCAGCTTACAAAACAAGGACACCTAGGCTTTATAATGCGTGGCGCAACACAATTGAGGCCGTGACATAACAGTTAGCTCCGGTTAACACGTGTCTGTCACGATTCCTTGGCGTTCCTCGAATAACTGGCTGCAACACGCATCAGGTCCCCACGCCTATCCAAAACCACAATAAATGTTGTGCATGTCTAAATTAGTACTGTGACATATAATTGCTAAATTCTTGTTTTTATCGTTACTTAAAATGCCTTGGCATTCAAAACATAATGCATCGACATTATGTTCTCCAGATCAAATTTACATAAATTTAATTTTTTCTTCGGTCACAACTTTGATTCATGCCATCCTAACCTGAAACTCAAATCAAACTAATCCTCTAATGTTTTCGTGTGATTTCCTATGACTTTTATCCATTTTCTGATATTTCACTAAAACTTTGAAATTTAGCCGAAACTTTTACCAGAGAGATTTTGATTTTGGCTGACCTCCAAAATGCTATAACTCATGAAAGACCTTGCATCGTAATCCCTTGGTGAGCGAATCCGCAACCATGAAGTCTGTTCTTATGTGATCTATAGATATTTGACAACTCTGGACCATTTTCTTTACAACAAGGAACTTGATGCCTATAATCTTAGACTTTGAGAAGCTCCTATTGTTGTTGGACAACATCACAACTGACTGATTGTCACATAAAATCTGTAAGTGGTCTTTCAATACCATTCGAGATTCTTAATCCCGTGACAAAGTTACTCAGCCATAATGTCTGGTTGGATGTCTTATAACATGCTATAAACTCAACTGCCATAGTAGAAGAGATTGTAATACCCTGCTTGACACTCTTCCAAAAGATACCTCCTCCAGCTAAAAGAAAAATATAGCCCGACGTTGACTTCAAGTCATCTTGGCATCCAGCAAAATCAGAATCAGTGTACCCAATGATCTCGAGCTGATCTGATTTCTTGTATGTGAGCATATACTCTTTGGTTCTTTGTAAGTATACGAGTACCCTTTTTACAGTCTTCCAATGATCCAATCCAGAATTTCTCAAGTATCTACCTAACATGTCAACTATGTACGCAATATCTAGACGCGTGCATACTTGAGCATACATTAAGCTTTCTACAACCGAAGCATATGGAACATTTTGTATTTCTAGGTCACTTGAGAGACATTGATTTTTATTTACTTTGTCTCATTTGGCAACATAGGTATCTTCTAGTTTGCATTCTTGCATGTCATAGCTTTTCAAAACCTTCTAGATATAGCTCTTTTGTAATCATCCAAGTATACCTCGGCAACGATCTCGGTATATATGGATTCCTAATACAAAAGAAGCGTCACCAAGATCTTTCATTTAAAATTTCTTTGAAAGAAATTTATTGGTGTCGTGCAACAAGCCTATATCGTTGCATGCCAATAATATGTTATCGACATATAAAACCAAAAACATAATTTTATCCCCACTAAATTGGTGGTATACACAATCATCAACTTTATTCGCCTCAAAACCATATGAGGTGACTGATTGATGAAATTTGTAATACCATTGACGGAAGCTTGTTTTAGCCCGTAGATGGATTTCTTTAATTTGCAAACTAAGTCCTTTGATTTATCTGAATTAAAGAACTCGGGTTGCACCATATAGATCGTTTCATCAATGTCACCATTGAGAAATGCCGTGTTTATATCTATCTAATGTAGTTATAAATCAAAATGAACTACTAGTGCCATTATAGTTCTAAAGGAATCTTTCGAAGATACTGGAGAGAAAGTTTCGTTATAGTCGAGGCTTTCTCTTTAAGTAAAACCCTTAGCAACAAGGCGTGCTTTAAATATCTCAATGTTACATTTTGAATCCCTTTTGGATTTAAAAATCTATTTACATCCGGTGGGTTTTAAACCTGCAGGTAATGGGACGAGATCCCAAACATCATTGTCCTTCATGGACTTTAACTCTTTATTCATGATATCAGTCTACTTTTAAGAATTAGAACTTTTAATGGCTTGGTTGAAAGTGAAAGGGTCATCTTCCACTTTGCTGAGTTCCTCATGTTCTTGTAAGAATATGATGTAATCATCTGAAATTGTACTCTTTCTCTCTCTAATGGACCTTCTTAATGACATATTTTCTTGAGGCTGTTGAGTTTGTTCCTCGGGAATGACTTCCTGAAGAGGTTCTGGAAGTGATTAAACATTGTCTTTTTCATTATCCACTTGATCGAAATCAAGGAAAACCAAAGGAAGATGAACAACTTCCTCATCAAAAACAATGTCTTCCTTATCTCCCCTCACAAACTCTACATCCTCGAAAAATCGAGCATTTTCCATTTCAAAGAATGTCTTTGCAGTGGGATAGAAAAATTTGTACCCCCTTTACCGTTCAGGATACCCTACAAAATAACAACTAACAGTCCTAGGTCCAGTTTCTTTTCATTGGACCTTTAAGGCCTTGCCTCAGCTAGACACCCCCACACGTGTAAGTGTTTTAGAACTAGTTTTCGGCCCATCCAACACTCGTATGTTTGTTAGCCGTTGCTTTAGTAGGTATCATGTTAAGGATATAAGCTGGCGTCTTCAATGCCTCACCCCAGAGGGATTCTGGTAAGGTCGAATGAACAATCATACTTCTTACCATGTCCTTAACATTCTATTCCATCTTTCAGCGACACCATTCATGTTGGGTGAACCTGGCATGGTGTACTGAGGAACAATACCACACTTCTCTATGTATTTAGCAAATGGTCCTGAACGTTGTTCACCCGACCCGTCATACCGACAATAATATTCACCACCACGATCGGATCTGACGACCTTAATCCTTTTATCAAGCTGATTTTCAACCTCAGCTTTAAAGGCTTTGAACACGTCCAAAGATTGAGACTTCTTATGAATGAGATATAGGTAGCTATAACGCGAGTAATCGTCAATGAATGATATGAAATAACATTGACCATTCTAAGATGCCGTAGGGAAAGGTCCACAAATATCTGTGTATCAATTCAAGGACTTCCGAAACTCGATTAGCTTCCAATATCCTTACACTTGTTTGTTTCTCTTTAATACAACTGGCACAAACCTTGAAGTCAGTTATACCAAGAGTGCCAAAATTTTGTCTGACACAAGCTTTTCAATTCTCTTTTGAGAGATGTGACCTAAGCGCTTGTGTCATAATGAAGCTGAATCATTATAAGTTAATTTACGTTTTGTACCTCTTGAATCAATATGCAAGGTTTCATTAAATGAAGCTATGGTTTCAAGCATTTATAGATTGTCATAAATAGATAAAAATCTAAAACCCTTTATATTTGAATTTAATGATAAACTGAATTTTTCATTTCAAAATAAACAAGAATAACTAAATTTGTCCAATGCAGAAATAGAAATTAAATTCCGTCTAAACGACAGTACAACAAAAATATCATTCACATCCAAAAATTGTCCAGATTTTAGTAACAATCTAAAGTCTCCGATAGCTTCAACTTCAACTGATTTGCCATCGCCCACAAAGATGATTCTTTCAGCATCATTCGGCTTTCAACAACTCAGGCAACCCTGCATAAACATACTAATGTGAGTAGTAGCGCCTGAATCTAACCACCACATGTGTCTAGATACAGAAACCAAATTAACCTTAGATTAAATAAGGTTGAGAAGTGTACCTTTGTACACTCGTCATGCGTGATATTTGACACAATCTTTCTTTTGGTGCCCTTCTCCATTACAGAAGAAACAATTGAAGCCCTTGGACTTCTTTTGTTTTGACTGAGAAGGAGCACCAATAGCTTGTTGATGCTAGTGCTTTAGGATAATCATATGGATGATTTTTGTAGATCACATCTTATTTTAATATGGGTAGTTATAATGTCTTGCTAGAGACCAATTATAACTTGTGGACCCTAAAAATGTTTTAGGCCCACTGTCATATTAAATGAGCCTATTGGGTCGCACAACTGAGCGGGTTTTGGGTTAAAATCGTTATGGGCTTATGAAGCCCATATGAAGGGAATTAAAAGGGTTTTAATTTCGCAACCCTAAGAAGAGTGAGACGATTATCATTCTACACGATTTTTTTGATCGTCGGTTGATAAAGGCAAATTCGAAATCAAACCAGAATTTGCGGGTCCTAGCAGACAAGAATCCAAGGCGTTGGATTCCCGCTCACGTGTGGATACGAATAGAGGGCGTTCGATTATTTCAGCGTCTCTGTGATCGAATCGGCATCTTAAAGAGAAATTCGAAATCAAACCAGGTTAGCATAATCGTTGTGGTTTAATCAAAATGCACGATCGTACGTTTCGTTTGGGTCTGCGATTTTTTTATTGAATTAATCGTTTTCCGCTGCGTGACCTAAACTAATCGTGAAGATAAAATACCAACATAGCTTCCTTCTTCATTTTCTTTCCTTTATCCTTAGAAGATGATGCCAAATGAGAACTTTCTATCTGATCATGCTTAATTATCTCTTCCTCTTGGACACAATGAGATATTAGTTCATTAAGCGTCCATTTATCCTTCTGATAGTTATAATTGATCTTAAACTGCCAAAACTGAGGAGGAAGAGAAATCAAGACTAAGTGAACAAGTATGTCTTCAGACAGCTCTAATTTAAGTTTTTTAAGTCTTGAAGCAAGATGAGACATTACCATTATGTACTCCATGATATTCCCCTTTTCATTATACTTGAGTGAGATAAGCTAAGCTAAAAGTGTGCTTGTCTCAGCCTTCTTGTTTTTCTCAAAATGTTTCTCAAGTTGTTCGAGGGATGTTTTAGTATCAGTGTCTTCCGACATGTTGCCCCGAAATGCTTCTGGAATGACGCGCTTCATGATCATCAGACTTACATGATTCGAACGCTCCCATCTTTCTAGCTCCCTTTTATCATCAAAAGGTATTTGATGCTGAAAGAGGTGGGAAGCATGCAACCCTAAGAGCAATGTCTAGATCTATGTACCCAAGAACAATCATAACGTTCACTTTCCATACTTTATAGTTAGTCCCATTAAGCATAGCAACTGCATTAACGTTACCTATTATGCTTGAGATGTTGACTGTAACAACAGAGAAAATAAAATAACATTAGCTCACAAAATAATATGCACATATATGACAATAATATAACTTAAAATATAGTGCATCCATCAACAAAGAACCAATACAACATTAACATTTAGTTTTTTGACTAAAAGTGTTAACTTATAATTGGTAACTTGGTCAAGTATATAAACATTGACAATTAGACCTGTCAAATAATGAACTTATCTTTGGACAAGTTCAGTGTTCACATGACATCCTAGTAATTGTCATATGTTTTTAATACTACTAACAATCAATGAAATTGTATAAACGTCAACCTTCCTTTGGGCCGGTCGATATTCATACAATGTCATATCTCATGCTCAATATATAAAAACAGGATAATTAAAGCAAGAGTGGCTAATTTTATAGCATGTTACACAACCATCTTATTTTACAATGTAAGACTTCATAAAATTGCACTAAAAATGAGTTAAGAAAAATCATGTATATACATATTCAATATCTAGGCAACCATAGTAGTCAATTAGTAACAAAATGATCAACCTACTTAGAATAGAAGGTTCAAATCGGCCACAACGGACAAAAAACAGGGTGAATCGGGGCAAACCGAGGCCTAAATTATCCATAAATAGTCATTAAAAAAATTCAAAACAGCCGAACCAAAGTGAACGAGGTCCATTTGTCCAAATGGACTGGCCCTTTTTTTTGGGCTCGATCAACTGAACTGGATCGATACGGTCTAGTTGAACCGATCCGGGTTGACTGAACCAAACCGATCAGGGTCAAACCAACCAAAGAACTGGTCCAGACCATAACCGAACCGAGTTTGTTTTGATCCGATTTGGACCAAACCTAACCCAATTGAACCGAATCAGTCCGAATTGTCGCAAAAAAAAAAAAAAAAAAAAAAAAAAAAAAAAAAAAAAAAAAAAAAAAAAAAAAAAAAAAAAAAAAAAAAAAAAAAAAAAAAAAAAAAAAAAAAAAAAAAAAAAAAAAAAAAAAAAAAAAAAAAAAAAAAAAAAAAAAAAAAAAAAAAAAAAAAAAAAAAAAAAAAAAAAAAAAAAAAAAAAAAAAAAAAAAAAAAAAAAAAAAAAAAAAAAAAAAAAAAAAAAAAAAAAAAAAAAAAAAAAAAAAAAAAAAAAAAAAAAAAAAAAAAAAAAAAAAAAAAAAAAAAAAAAAAAAAAAAAAAAAAAAAAAAAAAAAAAAAAAAAAAAAAAAAAAAAAAAAAAAAAAAAAAAAAAAAAAAAAAAAAAAAAAAAAAAAAAAAAAAAAAAAAAAAAAAAAAAAAAAAAAAAAAAAAAAAAAAAAAAAAAAAAAAAAAAAAAAAAAAAAAAAAAAAAAAAAAAAAAAAAAAAAAAAAAAAAAAAAAAAAAAAAAAAAAAAAAAAAATCGGAGAGGGGTTGCGAATCAGCGACAAAAATCGCCGGAATCTCATTGATTCTTGCAGATTTTCACCACAAAATTGTCTGATTGATCAAAAATAATAATAGATCGGTCAATAATCCTTAACGTGCATTACAAAAATCAAATCTTTAAGGTCTCGAAACATGCATTATAGTGGAATTAGATACATAAAAAAAATTCCAAAAATTAAAAAAAAAATTGATTCTTTATCCGATTTGAAGCCAAAATTGATTACTTGTAATCTAACGTGATCGGCTCTGATACCAATTGATGAAATCATTAGAATTAATGAACCCTAAAACAAACGAAAACCTAATTCCCAAATTGATACGTTATAAATTCTATAAGGAAATTAATAAAACTAGAAAGACTTACACGGATCCATTGTCTGAATGCAAATACTGAAAATCGGGTAAGTGGATCTTCCGAATTCGACATTCGCCTTTTCAAATTCTCTCTAGAGTGATGGTGGTTCCAAAGAGGCAAAAAGTTAAAAATTGTGAATTGGGGACCATAACCCTTTAGTTAACCTAATTAGATAATTTACCATTTTGCTGATAACAATTTAATAAATTACTCTTAATTTTGCTATAAATTATAATATAACCATATTATATTCAATATACTCCAAAATCCATTGAAATTATATTAAATAACTTTAATATAGACTTAAACATGATGATAACACAATGTATAATTTATAGTTTAACAATTTAAATTCAAATAGAATTATAAATCCTTATAATTCTAACTTATATGGACTCTAACTAATCTTTACAATGATGTATCACTACAATCACCCCCATTGGGTGGCCGACATACCCATATGCCACATTCTCGCTGGGCTCTAATACAAATAATGTGACAATTCAAATTCCACCGAGTAGTATAATATTATTCGTTTTGTGTGCTCTCATGGTTTTACTATTGCGTTTTAATAAAAAAAGTCTTTTATTAGTTTGAGATAGAATGTTACACATATGTATACATATGTGGTGGCCGACATACCCATATGCCACATTCTCGCTGGGCTCTAATACAAATAATGTGACAATTCAAATTCCACCGAGTAGTATAATATTATTCGTTTTGTGTGCTCTCATGGTTTTACTATTGCGTTTTAATAAAAAAAGTCTTTTATTAGTTTGAGATAGAATGTTATACATTTATATACATGTGTACACATATGTATATATATCTAGTGTAATACAATACCACAAATTTTTGATTTGAGATTATAGTCACGTTATTTAATCTAGAATCTCAACTAGTTATCACAAGAATGGGTCAACCAAGCAAGTTAGAAGAAAGTGCTAAGAATGGAGAGATGGACGTGATGTAGATATTGCTAGACCGACAGGGAAGCTAATTGAAGCTTCATCATGAAGGAGGTCTGAGCTGTATTTCTGGTGATTTGTCCTTTGATAGTGCCATAGTGGTCTGTGTTCTTACATCTCTAAGAACCTTGGTAATATCCTATTTTTCTGCTATTTTCTTTCTTATCTTGTTTCTGTAGTTGTTTCTCATATTTTCTTTTGCCTGCTCTGTACTATCTGGTTTATTGTTCTGATTTGTTTTCTTTTAAATATGGCGGTGCTACTTTGTATTTGTATTTGTTTATTCTCTAATAATAACGTGACTTTTGTTCAATAGTGGACATAGGTCAGCTAGCTGACAAAACCGTTATATATCGTTGATGTGTTCTAGTGTTTTCGATTTGGATTTAATTATTTGGTTAAGAGAGTGATTTTGAGTGAACCTTTGCGTAACAAAACCAAACAAACAAGAAAAGACTCGTGTTTGATCGAGATATTTTAGTACTAGGTGTCATAATATAAAGAACTAGATATATTTGAGAAATAATAATAATTATTATTATTAGAAATCATAAATCGCTTTTTAAATAAATAATAAGTTAATGATTTTCTTAGAAAAGTCAATTTAAGAAAATAATCTAATTAACGTTGGTTTATTTACAATCAATACTAGTAATCGTAAGAAGTGTAGATTGCGTAACTTTACTAGAATGTTATATTCATTGAACATTCTAGATTAGTAGTTTTAATTCATAATTAGCTCCATTACAACTCTCTAGATAGAATTAATATTCTTCTATCAATATAAATAGGGTAAAAACTAAAATAAACCCTAACCTATAGGAATTTTTAAAAATAAATCCTAAATCATAAACTCAAATAACTAAAATCTTAAATTATGAAAATCTAACAAAACAAATCTTATCGAGTAGCCGATCACCCCCTGGTCACTGTTTAAGAGTAGAACAGGGGGCCGATCTTAAAAGAACGAGGACCGTTCAGCCTAGTGCTGACGTGGCACTGGACCACGTGAAACGGGGGTCGAGGTGGGGGTGTAGACTCCTCTTTCCACATGCGATGCATGTAGGCTAAGAACGGGGGTCCTGCCCACAAAACGACTCATCATTCTCAAGAGACCATTTTTGCGGGTTGAGAACGGACCTGGTCTCAACCACGCAATCATCATAGGCCTTCCAATCGGTTGAGGGAATTAGGCCCTCCAATTGGTGGGCCGATTTTGAAAAAAATTTCGATAGATCGGCCCCCGACAAGGGGGCACTGACCCCACCGTTCTCAAAATTAGGGCTGAGAACGAGGGTTAGTGCCCTCCATTGGTGGGCCGATCCCCGACAATAAATCTAAAATTTGACCATTTCACGCCTCACCGTGTTGATTTCTTCATACCTATTTGTTTCCTACGAATATCGTCCGAAAAATCCCACAAATCCGAGTTCAAAATCTCCAAATCTCAAATTCAAAACCTAAATCGCAAAATTTTCTCAAATGGCTCCTAAATTGATCATTAAATGAAAGGGTGGCCCGTCACAAAGTGGCCCGACAGACCGTGCTCCGTCAGCTCGGCCAACGATGTCATAAGGTGGTCTGACTTTCTGGGCACTGTCGTTACAAGGTTCTCCAGGTCAAGCTGTAACGCCCCGAATTATCTGAACCCGGGTCGCTACTCATTACTTGACCATGACTAAGAAATTTTCGGATAAATTTTTAAAAACTTCATTCGACAGTCAAATTTGACATTCTTCTGCCGATGACGTCAGCCGGAAGACATACTCACCCGACTTCCATTACACTTCTTCTGCCGATGACGTCAGCCGGAAGACATACTCACCCGACTTCCATTACACTTCTTCTGCCGATGACGTCAGCCGGAAGACATACTCACCCGACTTCCATTACACTTCTTCTGCCGATGACGTCAGCCGGAAGACATACTCACCCGACTTCCATTACACTTCTTCTGCCGATGACGTCAGCCGGAAGACATACTCACCCGACTTCCATTACACTTCTTCTGCCGATGACGTCAGCCGGAAGACATACTCACCCGACTTCCATTACACTTCTTCTGCCGATGACGTCAGCCGGAAGACATACTCACCCGACTTCCATTACACTTCTTCTGCCGATGACGTCAGCCGGAAGACATACTCACCCGACTTCCATTACACTTCTTCTGCCGATGACGTCAGCCGGAAGACATACTCACCCGACTTCCATTACACTTCTTCTGCCGATGACGTCAGCCGGAAGACATACTCACCCGACTTCCATTACACTTCTTCTGCCGATGACGTCAGCCGGAAGACATACTCACCCGACTTCCATTACACTTCTTCTGCCGATGACGTCAGCCGGAAGACATACTCACCCGACTTCCATTACACTTCTTCTGCCGATGACGTCAGCCGGAAGACATACTCACCCGACTTCCATTACACTTCTTCTGCCGATGACGTCAGCCGGAAGACATACTCACCCGACTTCCATTACACTTCTTCTGCCGATGACGTCAGCCGGAAGACATACTCACCCGACTTCCATTACACTTCTTCTGCCGATGACGTCAGCCGGAAGACATACTCACCCGACTTCCATTACACTTCTTCTGCCGATGACGTCAGCCGGAAGACATACTCACCCGACTTCCATTACACTTCTTCTGCCGATGACGTCAGCCGGAAGACATACTCACCCGACTTCCATTACACTTCTTCTGCCGATGACGTCAGCCGGAAGACATACTCACCCGACTTCCATTACACTTCTTCTGCCGATGACGTCAGCCGGAAGACATACTCACCCGACTTCCATTACACTTCTTCTGCCGATGACGTCAGCCGGAAGACATACTCACCCGACTTCCATTACACTTCTTCTGCCGATGACGTCAGCCGGAAGACATACTCACCCGACTTCCATTACACTTCTTCTGCCGATGACGTCAGCCGGAAGACATACTCACCCGACTTCCATTACACTTCTTCTGCCGATGACGTCAGCCGGAAGACAAATGCTTTCCTCTTCCGGTCAGTAAACGACAAAATACCTATTTCCTCTTCCGATGACGTCAGCCGGAAGACAATTGCTTTCCTCTTCCGATGACGTCAGCCGGAAGACATACTCACCCGACTTCCCTTACACTTCTTCTGCCGATGACGTCAGCCGGAAGACAAATGCTTTCCTCTTCCGATGACGTCAGCCGGAAGACATACTCACCCGACTTCCATTACACTTCTTCTGCCGATGACGTCAGCCGGAAGACAAATGCTTTACTCTTCCGATGACGTCAGCCGGAAGACATACTCACCCGACTTCCATTCATAACACTCCAAGTCATTGTATTGATCAAAATCAGTAAGAATATGAAAATCAGAAATTCTCGAAAACGAAGTCAAGCAGCTGTAATCTCCTTTACTAAAAACTCCATATACTCAATTTAAATCATTATCCACTAAACCTCTACATCTGTAAACAACATGCTAAACCGCCCCATCAGTTACCATGTCGAGGCCTGAATGCACTCCTCCAACGTCCACTATTCCTCAACATGATCAGGAGACACACCTGCTAACACTTCTTCACCTACATCACAAAACTCATCTATTAGCCTAATGCTAAGTAAGTAAAGCAGTATATGAATGAAATAAAATGCTGAGCTTAACTCCTAAATATGCAGTTTCTATTTTCTCCTCTCAGTGGCATACATATTCGTTCATATCATGATCAGATCCTGGTTCCCTTGGGAGTGGGATCAATTCTCCCAATGTCTACATCCTCATACTCAATTAAGGGGCGGATGAATTCCCTTAACAGCTGATCTGATCCCATGGTTCCCTTGGGAGTGGGATCAATTCTCCCAATGTCTACATCCTCATACTCAATTAAGGGGCGGATGAATTCCCTTAACAGCTGATCTGATCCCATGGTTCCCTTGGGAGTGGGATCAATTCTCCCAATGTCTACATCCTCATACTCAATTAAGGGGCGGATGAATTCCCTTAACAGCTGATCTGATCCCATGGTTCCCTTGGGAGTGGGATCAATTCTCCCAATGTCTACATCCTCATACTCAATTAAGGGGCGGATGAATTCCCTTAACAGCTGATCTGATCCCATGGTTCCCTTGGGAGTGGGATCAATTCTCCCAATGTCTACATCCTCATACTCAATTAAGGGGCGGATGAATTCCCTTAACAGCTGATCTGATCCCATGGTTCCCTTGGGAGTGGGATCAATTCTCCCAATGTCTACATCCTCATACTCAATTAAGGGGCGGATGAATTCCCTTAACAGCTGATCTGATCCCATGGTTCCCTTGGGAGTGGGATCAATTCTCCCAATGTCTACATCCTCATACTCAATTAAGGGGCGGATGAATTCCCTTAACAGCTGATCTGATCCCATGGTTCCCTTGGGAGTGGGATCAATTCTCCCAATGTCTACATCCTCATACTCAATTAAGGGGCGGATGAATTCCCTTAACAGCTGATCTGATCCCATGGTTCCCTTGGGAGTGGGATCAATTCTCCCAATGTCTACATCCTCATACTCAATTAAGGGGCGGATGAATTCCCTTAACAGCTGATCTGATCCCATGGTTCCCTTGGGAGTGGGATCAATTCTCCCAATGTCTACATCCTCATACTCAATTAAGGGGCGGATGAATTCCCTTAACAGCTGATCTGATCCCATGGTTCCCTTGGGAGTGGGATCAATTCTCCCAATGTCTACATCTCCCTTGGGAGTGGGATCAATTCTCCCAATGTCCTACATCCTCATACTCAATTAAGGGGCGGATGATTCCCTTAACAGCTGATCTGATCCCATGGTTCCCTTAGGAGTGGGATCAATTCTCCCCAATGTCTACATCCTCTACTCAATTAGGGGCGGATGGGATGAATTCCCTTAACAGCTGATCTGATCCCATGGTTCCCTTGGGAGTGGGATCAATTCTCCCAATGTCTACATCCTCATACTCAATTAAGGGGCGGATGAATTCCCTTAATAGTTTGTCTGTCGCATACAGTTCATACCTTACCATTCCTTACATGAAATTCATTTTCGTAACTTTTAACAAAAACATGATGCATGGACAATAGAAATATTCAAGCATACATAAACCTACTGTTTTGTGATGTAGGCCCGAAGGCACAAGCAATACTTTACTTACCTGGATTCCTTGCAAATGCTCGGTTAAGAGCTACTTCGGGGGTTTGTTCACCTATATTCATAAACAGAACGTTAAACCTCAATCTAAGCTATTCAGAAATCTAAGGAGTGGGTTGGGCATTTCTATTTATCTAACATTCCCGATTCTGCTCTAATCCTCAAGCAGAATCTCTCACTCGTAACATTAACAAAATGCATACGTTGGGATCCTTAAGCTACCTAGGTACTAAAATCAGCAATTAATCGAATCAAAACTCACCTGGGTTGGAGGAATCGGTGAGGAAATCGCCTAGAGAGCTCTGCTGGGTTGAGCTGAAAACCGAGAGTGAAATGAGTATGACGGCTATACCTCATTTACTCTTTCCTTAAATACGTTATCCATTTGCAAATTGACAATTACCCTTATGCCCTCACTTAGTTACTCATTAACCTAATTGATTTTACCCCTAATTTCATTCTATAAAATTCACACTTAGAAGATTAATAGATTATTTTAATTCTAATAAACCGGGTGTTACAATCTACCCTCCTTAAAAGAATTTTGTCCTCAAAATTCAGTACCTGAACAATCTTGGATGCTGGTCCATCATGTCTTGCTGGCGTTCCCATGTTGTCTCCTCTATATTCTGATTATGCCATAAGACTTTTACTAGTGGAACTTCCTTGTTGCGTAATACCTTCACTGCATAATCCAAGATTCTTACTGGTCTCACCTCATAGGTCAGTGTGGGTTGAATTTCAATGTTCTGTTGTTCCACAATCTGAGATGGATCCCTTAAGCACTTCTTAAGCATAGAAATATGGAACACATTGTGGATTCCTTCCATAGAGTCTGGCAATTGCAGTTCATATGCTGATTTCCCAATCCTCCTCAAGATTGAGAAAGGTCCAACATATCTTGGTTAAGCTTCCCTCTCTTCCCAAATCTTACAACTCCTTTGAATGGTGATACCTTAAGAAAAACCTCACTACCAACTTCAAACTCTAACTCTCTGCGTCTTCTGTCAGCATAACTTTTCTGTCGACTTTGAGCTGTTAAGATCCTCTGACGGATGAGAGCAACCTTCTCAACAGTTTGCTGCACAACATCAGGACCAAGTAACTGTGCTTCACCAACTTCATCCCAGTACAAAGGTGATCTACATTTTCGTCCATATAATGCTTCATACGGTGCCATTCCTATTGTTGCCTGAAAACTGTTGTTATAAGAAAATTCCACCAAGGGCAAATACTTGCTCCAAGAACCTTGAAAATCCAAAACACATGCCCGGAGCATATCCTCTAATGTTTGGATGGTTCTTTCTGATTGTCCATCTGTTTGAGGGTGGAAAGCTGTACTGAAACTAAGCTGAGTCCCCATTGCCTTGTGCAAACTCTTCCAAAACTTAGATGTAAATCTAGCATCTCGGTCCGAAACTATGGTGCTTGGAACTCCATGCAATCTAACAACTTCCTGAACATACAACTCAGCAAGTTGATCCATCGAGTATGTCGTCTTCATTGGCAGAAAATGGGATGATTTGGTCAAACGGTCAACTATCACCCAAATTGCATCATGTCCTTTAGTTGTCCTAGGTAGTCCCACAACAAAATCCATGGTTATTTGTTCCCATTTCCATTCAGGAACTGGTAAAGGTTGTAATGTTCCTGAGGGTCTCTGATGCTCGGCTTTAATCTGCTGACAACACAAACATGATCCAACATGTTCTGCCACACTTCTTTTCATACCTGGCCACCAGTAATGCTGTTTAAGGTCCTTATACATCTTCGTACTCCCAGGGTGAACTGAGAATCTAGAAGAATGAGCCTCAGAAAGAATCTCATTCCGAAGTTCCATAATGGCAGGAACAAACCATCTGTTTCTAAACTTAAGAATTCCATCGGAAGAACAGTTAAAGTCTAAATTGTCCGCAGAATCCATACTTGACTTGTACTTGCTGCATTCATCATCATTTGACTGAGCTTCCCTTATTTTCTCAAGAATTGTAGGTCTTAAGGTTATGGCCGAAAGTATAGCTGTTACATTGGATACTGCCTCTAGATTAAACTTTAGGAATTCAGATTCTAAGGCTAATGGTAAGTCAAGTATCAATGCTGAAACTGATGTTGTCACTCTGCTCAAAGCATCAGCTACTACATTCGCCTTACCGGGATGGTACTTAATCTCAAAGTCATAGTCTTTTACAAATTCCAACCATCTACGTTGCCTCATGTTTAGTTCATTCTGTGTGAAAATGTACTTCAGGCTCTTATGGTCGGAAAATATTTCACAAGATTGTCCATACAAATAATGTCTCCAAATTTAAGTGCAAATACCACAGCAGCTAATTCTAAGTCATGTGTAGGGTAATTCTTCTCATGAGTTTTCAACTGTCTAGAAGCATAGGCTATTACCTTTCCATCTTGCATCAACACACAACCAAGACCAATCTTGGATGCATCACAGTAAATACTATACTTACCACCTTCAACTGGAAGGGTTAAAATAGGAGCATTGGTCAGTTTCTGTTTCAAAGTTGGAAACTAAGTTCACATTCATCGTCCATGTGTACTTTACATTCTTCCTAGTCAACTTAGTGAAGAGGTGTAGCAATCTTTGAAAATCCTTCAATGAACTTTCTATAGTATCCTGCTAGTCCAAGAAAACTTCTGATATCGGTGGCATTCTTCGGTTGGGGCCATTCCCTAACTGCTTGAACCTTAGCTGGATCAACAGATAATCCATTTCCAGAAATGACATGTCCTAAAAAGTGAACTTGGTCCAACCAAAATTCACACTTAGAAAACTTGGCGTATAATTGGTGCTGTTTCAGTAATCCTAACACTAAGTTTAAGTGTTCTGCATGCTCCTCCTTGGTTTTGGAATAGATTAGAATGTCATCTATAATACAATGACAAACTTGTCCAAATACTCATGAAACACTCTGTTCATAAGGGTCCATGAATGCTGCTGGTGCATTTGTCAAAACCAAAGACATACCAAAAACTCATAATGCCCATACCTTGTGCGAAAGGCAGTCTTTGGGATATCTTCAGATTTAACCTTCAACTGATAATAACCTGACCTCAGATCAATCTTAGAGAAAACTCTTGCACCATTGAGCTGGTCAAATAATCATCAATCCTAGGCAGGGGATACTTGTTCTTAACAGTTAACTTATTCAGTTCTCTATAATCGATGCACATGCGCATTGATCCATCCTTCTTTTGACAAAAAGGACAGGTGCACCCCACGGTGAAAAGCTCGGGCGTATGAACCCTTTCTCTAACAACTCTTCCAACTGCTCTTTTAATTCCTTGAGTTCTGCAGGTGCTAACCTATAGGGATTTTTAGACACAGGTTCAGCTCCAGGGTAGACATCTACAACAAACTCAATTTCTCTATCTGGTGGCAAACCGGGAAGGTCATCTAGAAACACTTCAGGGAAGTCTTGGACAACAAGGATATTTTGAGGAGTTGCCTTACCTACAAGTTGTGTATCTAGAACACATGCCAAGAAGCACAAGTACTCCTTGCATGGTGAAGGTCTAAATTTAAAGAAGTCATAACAGACATTTCCTTACTCTTCTCTGAAGCTTGGAAGGTATGTTCAAACCACCAGGGGGTTGGAAACTAACTATCCCAGTCCTACAATCAATTATGGCGTGGTGTTTGAACAACCAATCCATTCCTAAGATTACATCAAATCCCATTATATCCATACAATTAAATCAGCAGATAGATTTTTGTCCCCTACTAATACCATGCAATCATGCACACTTGGTTGGAATGTAAATGTTCACCAGAGGGTAAGCAACATTGAATACATGCCTAGAAGGTGTGGATTGTACTTCTAACTAATCAGCAAAAAGCAGACGCAACAAAAGAATGGGTTGCTCCTGAATCTAGCAAGGTAAAAGCAGGCATAGAATTAACCAATATAGTACCTGACACACAGCGGGCTGGTCCTCTTCGCCCGACTCCATCATGGAAAATATTCTCGGTTTTATCTTAGCAGGGCCACTCTTCAACGTTGGGCAGTCTCTGATGACGTGGCCAGTCTTATTACAGTTGAAACATCGAAGGACTCTGGGCTTCGGGCAATCCTTAAGCGAATGTCCAAACTACTCACAGTTATAACACTTACCAGTCCCAAACTTACACTCGCCCAGGTGGCTCTTCATACATTCATGCACTGAGGAAACTTCTTGGCATCAGGTACCTTCTTTCCAGTACCCTGACTACCCGCCTTCAGCAGGCCTCTTTATCCCTCTCTGCTGGTGGGGCTGAAAGAACTTTCGCGGGGCTTCCTTTGGTCCAGCACACTTCATTTCAGCTTCTTCTGCCGATGACGTCAGCCGGAAGACAAATGCTTTCCTCTTCCGATGACGTCAGCCGGAAGACAAATGCTTTCCTCTTCCGATGACGTCAGCCGGAAGACAAATGCTTTCCTCTTCCGATGACGTCAGCCGGAAGACAAATGCTTTCCTCTTCCGATGACGTCAGCCGGAAGACATACTCACCCGACTTCCATTACACTTCTTCTGCCGATGACGTCAGCCGGAAGACAAATGCTTTCCTCTTCCGATGACGTCAGCCGGAAGACAAATGCTTTCCTCTTCCGATGACGTCAGCCGGAAGACAAATGCTTTCCTCTTCCGATGACGTCAGCCGGAAGACAAATGCTTTCCTCTTCCGATGACGTCAGCCGGAAGACAAATGCTTTCCTCTTCCGATGACGTCAGCCGGAAGACAAATGCTTTCCTCTTCCGATGACGTCAGCCGGAAGACAAATGCTTTCCTCTTCCGATGACGTCAGCCGGAAGACAAATGCTTTCCTCTTCCGATGACGTCAGCCGGAAGACATACTCACCCGACTTCCATTACACTTCTTCTGCCGATGACGTCAGCCGGAAGACATACTCACCCGACTTCCATTACACTTCTTCTGCCGATGACGTCAGCCGGAAGACATACTCACCCGACTTCCATTACACTTCTTCTGCCGATGACGTCAGCCGGAAGACATACTCACCCGACTTCCATTACACTTCTTCTGCCGATGACGTCAGCCGGAAGACAAATGCTTTCCTCTTCCGATGACGTCAGCCGGAAGACAAATGCTTTCCTCTTCCGATGACGTCAGCCGGAAGACAAATGCTTTCCTCTTCCGATGACGTCAGCCGGAAGACAAATGCTTTCCTCTTCCGATGACGTCAGCCGGAAGACATACTCACCCGACTTCCATTACACTTCTTCTGCCGATGACGTCAGCCGGAAGACATACTCACCCGACTTCCATTACACTTCTTCTGCCGATGACGTCAGCCGGAAGACATACTCACCCGACTTCCATTACACTTCTTCTGCCGATGACGTCAGCCGGAAGACAAATGCTTTCCTCTTCCGATGACGTCAGCCGGAAGACAAATGCTTTCCTCTTCCGATGACGTCAGCCGGAAGACAAATGCTTTCCTCTTCCGATGACGTCAGCCGGAAGACAAATGCTTTCCTCTTCCGATGACGTCAGCCGGAAGACATACTCACCCGACTTCCATTACACTTCTTCTGCCGATGACGTCAGCCGGAAGACAAATGCTTTCCTCTTCCGATGACGTCAGCCGGAAGACAAATGCTTTCCTCTTCCGATGACGTCAGCCGGAAGACAAATGCTTTCCTCTTCCGATGACGTCAGCCGGAAGACATACTCACCCGACTTCCATTACACTTCTTCTGCCGATGACGTCAGCCGGAAGACATACTCACCCGACTTCCATTACACTTCTTCTGCCGATGACGTCAGCCGGAAGACAAATGCTTTCCTCTTCCGATGACGTCAGCCGGAAGACAAATGCTTTCCTCTTCCGATGACGTCAGCCGGAAGACATACTCACCCGACTTCCATTACACTTCTTCTGCCGATGACGTCAGCCGGAAGACAAATGCTTTCCTCTTCCGATGACGTCAGCCGGAAGACATACTCACCCGACTTCCATTACACTTCTTCTGCCGATGACGTCAGCCGGAAGACAAATGCTTTCCTCTTCCGATGACGTCAGCCGGAAGACAAATGCTTTCCTCTTCCGATGACGTCAGCCGGAAGACATACTCACCCGACTTCCATTACACTTCTTCTGCCGATGACGTCAGCCGGAAGACATACTCACCCGACTTCCATTACACTTCTTCTGCCGATGACGTCAGCCGGAAGACAAATGCTTTCCTCTTCCGATGACGTCAGCCGGAAGACAAATGCTTTCCTCTTCCGATGACGTCAGCCGGAAGACATACTCACCCGACTTCCATTACACTTCTTCTGCCGATGACGTCAGCCGGAAGACATACTCACCCGACTTCCATTACACTTCTTCTGCCGATGACGTCAGCCGGAAGACAAATGCTTTCCTCTTCCGATGACGTCAGCCGGAAGACAAATGCTTTCCTCTTCCGATGACGTCAGCCGGAAGACATACTCACCCGACTTCCATTACACTTCTTCTGCCGATGACGTCAGCCGGAAGACAAATGCTTTCCTCTTCCGATGACGTCAGCCGGAAGACAAATGCTTTCCTCTTCCGATGACGTCAGCCGGAAGACAAATGCTTTCCTCTTCCGATGACGTCAGCCGGAAGACATACTCACCCGACTTCCATTACACTTCTTCTGCCGATGACGTCAGCCGGAAGACAAATGCTTTCCTCTTCCGATGACGTCAGCCGGAAGACAAATGCTTTCCTCTTCCGATGACGTCAGCCGGAAGACAAATGCTTTCCTCTTCCGATGACGTCAGCCGGAAGACAAATGCTTTCCTCTTCCGATGACGTCAGCCGGAAGACATACTCACCCGACTTCCATTACACTTCTTCTGCCGATGACGTCAGCCGGAAGACAAATGCTTTCCTCTTCCGATGACGTCAGCCGGAAGACAAATGCTTTCCTCTTCCGATGACGTCAGCCGGAAGACAAATGCTTTCCTCTTCCGATGACGTCAGCCGGAAGACAAATGCTTTCCTCTTCCGATGACGTCAGGCGGATGAATTCCCTTAACAGCTGATCTGATCCCATGGTTCCCTTGGGAGTGGGATCAATTCTCCCAATGTCTACATCCTCATACTCAATTAAGGGGCGGATGAATTCCCTTAACAGCTGATCTGATCCCATGGTTCCCTTGGGAGTGGGATCAATTCTCCCAATGTCTACATCCTCATACTCAATTAAGGGGCGGATGAATTCCCTTAACAGCTGATCTGATCCCATGGTTCCCTTGGGAGTGGGATCAATTCTCCCAATGTCTACATCCTCATACTCAATTAAGGGGCGGATGAATTCCCTTAACAGCTGATCTGATCCCATGGTTCCCTTGGGAGTGGGATCAATTCTCCCAATGTCTACATCCTCATACTCAATTAAGGGGCGGATGAATTCCCTTAACAGCTGATCTGATCCCATGGTTCCCTTGGGAGTGGGATCAATTCTCCCAATGTCTACATCCTCATACTCAATTAAGGGGCGGATGAATTCCCTTAACAGCTGATCTGATCCCATGGTTCCCTTGGGAGTGGGATCAATTCTCCCAATGTCTACATCCTCATACTCAATTAAGGGGCGGATGAATTCCCTTAACAGCTGATCTGATCCCATGGTTCCCTTGGGAGTGGGATCAATTCTCCCAATGTCTACATCCTCATACTCAATTAAGGGGCGGATGAATTCCCTTAACAGCTGATCTGATCCCATGGTTCCCTTGGGAGTGGGATCAATTCTCCCAATGTCTACATCCTCATACTCAATTAAGGGGCGGATGAATTCCCTTAACAGCTGATCTGATCCCATGGTTCCCTTGGGAGTGGGATCAATTCTCCCAATGTCTACATCCTCATACTCAATTAAGGGGCGGATGAATTCCCTTAACAGCTGATCTGATCCCATGGTTCCCTTGGGAGTGGGATCAATTCTCCCAATGTCTACATCCTCATACTCAATTAAGGGGCGGATGAATTCCCTTAACAGCTGATCTGATCCCATGGTTCCCTTGGGAGTGGGATCAATTCTCCCAATGTCTACATCCTCATACTCAATTAAGGGGCGGATGAATTCCCTTAACAGCTGATCTGATCCCATGGTTCCCTTGGGAGTGGGATCAATTCTCCCAATGTCTACATCCTCATACTCAATTAAGGGGCGGATGAATTCCCTTAACAGCTGATCTGATCCCATGGTTCCCTTGGGAGTGGGATCAATTCTCCCAATGTCTACATCCTCATACTCAATTAAGGGGCGGATGAATTCCCTTAACAGCTGATCTGATCCCATGGTTCCCTTGGGAGTGGGATCAATTCTCCCAATGTCTACATCCTCATACTCAATTAAGGGGCGGATGAATTCCCTTAACAGCTGATCTGATCCCATGGTTCCCTTGGGAGTGGGATCAATTCTCCCAATGTCTACATCCTCATACTCAATTAAGGGGCGGATGAATTCCCTTAACAGCTGATCTGATCCCATGGTTCCCTTGGGAGTGGGATCAATTCTCCCAATGTCTACATCCTCATACTCAATTAAGGGGCGGATGAATTCCCTTAACAGCTGATCTGATCCCATGGTTCCCTTGGGAGTGGGATCAATTCTCCCAATGTCTACATCCTCATACTCAATTAAGGGGCGGATGAATTCCCTTAACAGCTGATCTGATCCCATGGTTCCCTTGGGAGTGGGATCAATTCTCCCAATGTCTACATCCTCATACTCAATTAAGGGGCGGATGAATTCCCTTAACAGCTGATCTGATCCCATGGTTCCCTTGGGAGTGGGATCAATTCTCCCAATGTCTACATCCTCATACTCAATTAAGGGGCGGATGAATTCCCTTAACAGCTGATCTGATCCCATGGTTCCCTTGGGAGTGGGATCAATTCTCCCAATGTCTACATCCTCATACTCAATTAAGGGGCGGATGAATTCCCTTAACAGCTGATCTGATCCCATGGTTCCCTTGGGAGTGGGATCAATTCTCCCAATGTCTACATCCTCATACTCAATTAAGGGGCGGATGAATTCCCTTAACAGCTGATCTGATCCCATGGTTCCCTTGGGAGTGGGATCAATTCTCCCAATGTCTACATCCTCATACTCAATTAAGGGGCGGATGAATTCCCTTAACAGCTGATCTGATCCCATGGTTCCCTTGGGAGTGGGATCAATTCTCCCAATGTCTACATCCTCATACTCAATTAAGGGGCGGATGAATTCCCTTAACAGCTGATCTGATCCCATGGTTCCCTTGGGAGTGGGATCAATTCTCCCAATGTCTACATCCTAATACTCAATTAAGGGGCGGATGAATTCCCTTAACAGCTGATCTGATCCCATGGTTCCCTTGGGAGTGGGATCAATTCTCCCAATGGTCTACATCCTCATACTCAATTAAGGGGCGGATGAATTCCCTTAACAGCTGATCTGATCCCATGGTTCCCTTGGGAGTGGGATCAATTCTCCCAATGTCTAAATCCCTTCATAAGTTAAGGGGTGATTAGTTCCCTTAATAGTTTGTCTGTCGCATACAGTTCATACCTTACCATTCCTTACATGAAATTCATTTTCGTAACTTTTAACAAAAACATGATGCATGGACAATAGAAATATTCAAGCATACATAAACCTACTGTTTTGTGATGTAGGCCCGAAGGCACAAGCAATACTTTACTTACCTGGATTCCTTGCAAATACTCGGTTAAGAGCTACTTCGGGGGTTTGTTCACACTATATTCATAAACAAACGTTAAACCTCAATCTAAGCTATTCAGAATCTAAGGAGTGGGTTGGGCATTTCTATTTATCTAACATTCCCGATTCTGCTCTAATCCTCAAGCAGAATCTCTCACTCGTAACATTAACAAAATGCATACGTGTGGATCCTTAAGCTACCTAGGTACTAAAATCAGCAATTAATCGAATCAAAACTCACCTGGGTTGGAGGAATCGGTGAGGAATCGCCTAGAGAGCTCTGCTGGGTTGAGCTGAAAACCGAGAGTGAAATGAGTATGACGGCTATACCTCATTTACTCTTTCCTTAAATACGTTATCCATTTGCAAAATTGACAATTACCCTTATGCCCTCACTTAGTTACTCATTAACCTAATTGATTTTACCCCTAATTTCATTCTATAAAATTCACACTTAGAAGATTAATAGATTATTTTAATTCTAATAAACCGGGTGTTACACAAGCACTGCGAATGGTGTTTTTGTCGATAAAATTTTGAAACCAGTTGTGCAAATACCAATTTGAGCAGGATATGGCAAGATGCTCCATTATTCATTCGTAGATCGTTAACTTCATAGGTTGGGAGTCTTTAGCGATCAAAGAGATGTTCGACCTAATTGCCTTACACGGGATGTACGGTCTGCGGGACGATAGCTGTGTCAGAGTTGTTCGCTTGTTTTATTCGAATTTGACATCTATCAGGAGGATTGGCTGGCTAAAGACGTACAACTTTGGTACGGAGATCGTCATCCCTCCAAACACGATTAACCTATTGCTCGGGTTTGTCACAGAAGGGGTTGACGTGGAGCGATACTATCATGCATAAACATAGAGCCAAACACTAAAACCTAGAAAGGATGTTTATAACAATGCTAAAATCCACTTGCATTACAAGGAATATCTAAATATCCACAAAGGTATGATTTATACCTCTTCCCGGCTCTTCCAACTGCTTCAATCTAAGTGATCTTTAAGGATTTCTCTCAGGTAGTCGAGCTGCTCAAACCCACCTTCCAAAGCCTCCCACTACAGCATGCATGTCATTTATTAGCATCACACCAACAGATAGAACTAGATTTAACATCTCCAAACAGATTTTATCATCAAATAAAACTGACCTCTTGATGGACAACGAAATGAGGTTCCAACCAGCAGCAGTAATGTACCGACGTTTTAGCGCTGTATGTCCGAGCGGTGCCCCTGGAAAGAAGCAAAAGCACAAATCAAATTGACAAGGAAAAATGTCCACATCTTGCAATGTTTTGAATTTATCTAAAAACAGAATCCCCCACCTGTGTTCCTTGAAAAATGAGTGGGGCCATCTATCTCCAAAGCAACCTTCTTATCAACTACAACAGCATCTAAAGTGTACCCATCTACAACATGTTCCTTGATCCAATCATGGCCAGTGCTAACAAGAAGTCGAGCTAGAGTTCTTGAGTCAACTTCACCGCAATGCCGACATTGTAGGGTTCGTAAAGCCAAAATCAAAGGATTTGAACAGTAGAGCTCGGGTTATTCACAATATAATAACTCACACCCTCCTATCTCGGGATGGATATAGAGATCTCTTGAGCTGCATAGATGTCTATGTTATGGAGAAGCTCTACAACGGCAAGCTATTCAACCTCGGCTTTGTCATATTAGGTCACATGCTAGAGATCGATCAGACATGCAACAAAAACCTTCCATACAACACATTGATCTAGAAGATCGTCGAGCGAGCTGGGGTTTGGTTACCTATTGGAGAGCCGATGAGAGCACATAGATCCGGTGATGTGTTTGATAGACTCCATTTGATTCGGATGGGCCTAATTGAAGTTGACGGGACTTGATCTTCAAGGGTGATCATGGGGCCTCCACCTCTCGGGATCTTCCTATAGGGGCCTCCACCTCTCGAGATATGCCTATAGAGGATACAACTGCGCAGCGATTATCCCCCCCAGATGGCTAATCGGTTGGACAGGATGAAGCAGAGGATCGAGGAGATGATTTAGTTCTAGAGAGAGATACTCGACTCACAAATAGAGATGATTGAGTCTTAGAGAGAGCTCAGGCAAATCGTTTTGAACTGGATGAACGACAATGAAGATGGTCTCCCACCATCTGTTATATAGTCTTTATATTATTTTATAGTATAATGTTTATATAGTTATGTTTTACTTTATGCTTGTACTTTGTGTTATTTGGAACTGACTGTTGGTTATAAAGTGTGATTTAAATATACAGGAATTATTTGAAACTAGCTATAGGAGAGTCATAAAACAAAGAAAATTCTGTTTAATTTTTCAACTTTATGTCATTAAATTACAAATTACAATAAATATATACATTACACATAATAATAAATCTATTAATTACATATTACAATAAATTCATTAAATTACAAATTACAATAAATACATACATTACACATAATAATAAATTTATTAATTACATATTACAATAAATTCATATATGACACATTATAATAACTACATAAATTACAGAATGAATAGTCATAAATTTCTATGTAAGCCGTGTGTAGAAGATCCCTGCACATAATGAAAATGATATTAGAAAATATACCTGCACATAATAACAACAATATTATGAGCGAAATATGTTAAAATCTTCCCTTACCAGTATGCTTTCCACCTCATTATCCTCCGAGTCAACCGGTGTTCGAATCTCATCGTCTACAGTTTTCGACGTCGATTGCACCTTTATTTATTCGTTACCTTCTAAGTGATCGAACGCCTAAAGCTCACCATATATAGGTGTGAAGTATGAATACAGTCCATATTGACATCACCAGTTGTTGTTTTGTCTAAATCAACCGATCTACTTGAATCAGACTTTATCGACGTTGCTAATACAAAGAAAATTCATCGGAGTAGAAAATGATGGAGAGATTTTAGAGTTTTTTTGCGATCTAGGGTGAAAATGAAGATGAAAAGTTATAGTCTTGGGGATCAGCCCCCCGATCGAGGGCACTGACCCTTATTCTCAGTAATAATTTAAAGAAAGGGGTTAAAGGGGCAGTGACCCCCTATTATCAGCCCAGAACGGGGGGCCACATAGTGGGTCGTGACCCCCCGTTCTGAGCTGAGAAATCTCAAAAATAGTTTCCTGAGAACGGGGGGCCGTTTGGTGGCAGGGACCCCCCGTTCTCAGCCCACATGCAACACAGTTAGAACGGGGGGTCTCCGCCCTCCCACCTCGACCCCCCATTCTCAACATAGAGCCTGAGAACGAGGGGCCGTTCTGTGGGCTGGATTCTCCCATTCTCAGCCCACATGCAATGCACGTGGAACGAGGGGTCTCCACCCCCCACCTCGACCCCCGTTCCACGTGGTCTAGTGACACGTCAGCACAGAACATAACGACCCCCTGTTCTTTTAAGATTGGCCCCTCATTCTAGTCATAAACAGTGATTGGAAGGGTGATCGACTACCCAACAAGATTTGTTTGGTTAGATTTTCACAGTTTAAGGTTTTAGTTGTTAGTGTTTATAGTTTATTTTAAAAAACTTCATAGTTTAGGATTTATTTTGGTTTATACCCATATAAATATAATAGTGACTGGAATACAACCACCTTCCAATTTAATGATAAGGAAGGTCTATGTCATAATATTGTATTGAATGTACATATATTATATGTGTTTGTTTATGTTAATAAAAGCCACAACCAATTTGCAAACAATAGCATAGCTTCATGGTCCAACCATAGGCTCTAGTCACCTTTCCTCCTTGAGGCAAGAAGGGGATGTTAAGTGGCTCCTTTTTCAACCCCCGTGAGAAAATACATCATTGGGGTCTGGTGGTACCAATGCACACCTCTCGAAGATCACCGAGGTTTCTGACATATCAAAGTAGACCTTCATTCATCAATCACAAGATGACTCTTCAAACAGAATAATGATGTTCGCAGAGATGCACCACCCTTAATAATTTGGTGAGCACTAGGGCCAACCAATGAAAATACATTCGGCCACATAATAATCAACTTTTCGCATTAATGTGATACAAACAAGGTAAGTATAATTATACAGTTATATGTATTCATAAAAAATATAATTATCTCCCAACCATTACGTGTCTATACCATCACATTAACCATAAACTAGTTCTTTATTCATAAAATGAGTATCTTACATAAAATTTCCAATATGGGTGTTGTACCCCTATGCTTGGGAGCTACAAAGCCTAGATATTGTCCAAACATGTGCACCTGGGTGCTAGAGCTCTGTAGCACTCAAGTTCTGTTTTCTTTGATAATTTACCAGATACTAAGCACTAGACCATTGGAGCTCTCACTTTGTTTTCCGTAACTCGAAACATATTTTTCATTCAAAAACCCAACTATGATCACAACCATGTCATCCTCTCAATATATATTGTCACTCTATCTTTACTAAAACCAAGTATTTCATTCTATCAATTTTTTCCTAAGTATGCCATCAAGGGTAAATTTCTACTAACGAAACTACATCAATTTTATTCCTTCAATCAACCAATTCAACCAATTTTATCCATCATTCTTTCAATTACGTTGGAAACAATAATTAACTTTCACAAAAACAATCCCCACCTAAACCATGCAATGTACAACCTAGTTTAGAGAATACTTAAGTTAGAAATTCTTACTTGGTTTAAGACCTCTTCCAAGTGCACTTTTTCTTGGTTCAAGTGCAAAGATTTGTCTTTAGATAGCCCTTCACTTGTTGATCAAGTTTGCTTTTGGAGTGCAAACCCCACCTCTTTCTTCTTCCTCCTCTTCTGCTGTCTTTTTCTCCTTTCTCCTTCTTTCTCTTTTCTTCAACTTTTTCTCCCTCTTCTCTCTCAAAAGATGCATGAAAATTGGTAAAGCGATTTGCCCTTTATTCGTCTCAGTTAGGGGGGACTTACAAATTCACTCTATTGGTCTCTGTTAAAATATCAATTTGACTTTTATTTTTACACTATTACTTGCTTAAAGAAGATAAGCTTGAATATCTAATTTTAACTCTCTTTAGTTAATTAAACTAATCACGATTAATTACCCTTATTAATCACTAAAACAAGCACCTCACCTAAAAGTATATTAACTATCACGTGTCTGCATCTTATTGGTTGTCCAGAATTATATCTAAGTAAGTGTATAAAGAGTTATCACACCCTTAAACTTAAGTCATTGTTTATTCATAAGTAATGCTAAAAACTAAAAGTCGAAAACTCTTTTTGCAATATTCAATTTCTATTCTATTTCTAACAAGATTTATCAACTTTTTTTTATGGCACAACTCTCCAAAACTTTCAATCAAATATCAAGAATAGCATTTATCAAAAAGTGGATCTAATCACTAAAATTCATATTCCAAACAATTCTTATAGTAGTGTGTGCAAACCATGAACAGATTGCTACAACATACTCAAGCATAATCAAAATGATTATGCTTTAAGATCAAAGTTTTATGAACCACCTTTACGTACCTCTTTTAATTGCAACAAACAAACCAAAAAAATAAGATTAAGGAGACAATTTTAGATAGCTTCTTAAACAAAATGGGTATTTATTCATCATTTCTTCATTTTTTATTTATTATCTTGTAAGATTACTCTTACTCGTCACAATACCTTTTTAAGCGAGTGTCAACACTGATAATGAAAATCTTCCGTCAATTAGTAAAGTCACATTAAAGGAATACTCATATTTTGAGGTAAAACTTTGTCTAAAATAGCATAATACAATTATTTTGCTTTTAACCATCAACAAAGTTCCTCTCTTTGTCCCTCTATTTATGTGCAATTTCCACCCATCCAGTATCCAAAAGACTCATTTGAGTTGAAAGTGGATTTTAAGAATAAAAAAGCTTTTACCCCAAACTTACATTTTTTAGTACATTCTTTTCTAAATGTTGCCTCCATAATCCAACAAAAACTCAGTTCATTTATTATAGCAAAGCAAAATCCATAAAGCCTTATCAATAACTCAAACTTTGATGTACCACAAAGGTGGTAACTTTAAAATAAACTCAGATTAGGGTTTTCTTGGCAGATTATAGCACGAATTGTAGCATATCAAAAACCAACTGAATCAACTTATTTTTGCATGAAATTTGCACCAAGATAAGATTTGGATGTCTACTAAATATCCTCCAAAAATCACGTTCAAAAGCCTTAAAATAAGAAGATATGATAAGATCATTTTTTATCGTCCTGGGAAAAAACTAGGGTTTGCATAAGCTAAAAGTGTCAATTGTTCGTGTGATGTAGCCCTATAAAAAAATGCTTTTTGAAGCAAATTTTGGTTAGATTTCCAATATGTGAATGCTGAACAATCCCTCCGAATTTTGTACAAAGAATCGCTAAGGAGTAGAAGTTGTGATGCAGTGAATATCCACCACTTTGATGGAATACCGCATATGCACACAAACCAATAATCAGGTGTATAGTGATAGATGCTTTTAAAATGATGGTGATGAGAGTTCTAACCTCTTGTTGAAATGTCCTTCTTCTTGAATAAGAATTAGCGAAGAAGATAGTAATGAAGAACCCACGTAACTCAAATCAAAATAATGGACTCTTGAAATACACAAAGCCATGTATAAAACTATCAACAAATTGTAATGCAACGAAGTTGAACTCCAAAGGTGGAACAAAAGTTGGGTTTTTCTATTTCTCAATGGAAAAGGCTACCATCCTAAGACAGCAACAATATAATATAAATACCCTCATAATTAGGATTCGTAAAATAAACTAAAGAAATAATTGACCTCAACAAACTGCTCTAAATAACTTAAAAGAAAACAATTAAAAATGAATGAAAATTGTTATATTATGTAACGACCAAAAATTTTCAAACTTATTAGATACATACATACATATATATATATACACACACACATATATATACACATACATATATATATATATGTATATACATACATACATACATATATATATATATGTATATCTATATCTATATATACATATGTACATACATATATATACATATGTATATATACATATATACATATGTATATATAGATATACATACATATGTATATATGTATATACATACATATGTATATATGTATATTGTAACGCTCCCGAACCCGCCCTGGCTCGGAGCGCTACTTTGCTAACCAATCCCACGTTAATGCCTCATATCAAAATAAACCTAACACCCTAGGATTTAAAACTAAATCTCCTGAACCTCTTTACGTCATACCTAGCTGCCTAGACTCTTCCCCTTAATCCTAACCTTTAAGCACCACGGCATCCTTCCCGAAAATTTCGGCAAAATAACGCCTAAAAATGGCGCCTCCCAAAATGCTGGGTACCTGCAATAATTCAATCCCCAAACAGTTCCAGAATACTCCTAACCAACCAACTATCCAGCATACGGCATGAGAAATCTCCAAATAGCAGTAAAGAGTTAAACTAAAATATTAACAACCCTAATTAAAGAAAGACCACAATATAGGGCGACATATCACCCTTAGCTTAACTATATACAACAACAGACGTATACAACACGCTATCAAAATACAAAGTCCACATCTCCGAAGACCATGGTGGAGTCGCCCCGACAATTGCCCGCACCGGCATACAGCGTACATCAACGGCTGCGTCCCAATCCTAGCTTTCTTCGTAGCTCTAACCTGTACTCCAGTCGTCACCTACACCACAGAACACACACACACGTAAGCTTACGCTTAGCAAGTAGGGAATAACAAATATAATTTAAAAACCAAGCACTATGCACAACAACACAATACGGCCAAGCAATGCAACACAACACAACACCACAATGCAACTCAACAACCCGACTCATCACAACACGACGACACGACCAAACAATACTAGTTGCCTGCACCGAAGTGCCTTAGTTGCCTGCACCGAAGTGCCTTAGTTGCCTGCACCGAAGTGCCTTATTTGCCTGCACCGAAGTGCCTTAGCCAACGACAAACACTCAGCGACAACCCAACGACAACTCAACGACAAACACTCAACAACCCAACGACAACTCAACGACAAACACTCAACGACAACCCAACGACAACTCAACGACAACCAACGACATCTCTTACGAGACACCAAGGTACATCTCTTTCGAGACACAAAGCGTAATCTCTTTCGAGACACCAAGCGTACATCTCTTCGAGACACAAAGCGTACATCTCTTCGAGACACCAAGCGTACATCTCTTACGAGACACCAAGCGTACATCTCTTGCGAGACACCAAGCGTACATCTCTTACGAGACACCAAGCGTACATCTCTTCGAGACACAAAGCGTAATCTCTTTCGAGACACAAAGCGTACATCTCTTCGAGACACAAAGCGTACATCTCTTCGAGACACAAAGCGTAATCTCTTTCGAGACACAAAGCGTAATCTCTTTCGAGACACCAAGCGTACATCTCTTCGAGACACCAAGCGTACATCTCTTCGAGACACCAAGCGTACATCTCTTCGAGACACAAAGCGTACATCTCTTCGAGACACAAAGCGTAATCTCTTTCGAGACACAAAGCGTAATCTCTTTCGAGACACAAAGCGTAATCTCTTTCGAGACACCAAGCGTACATCTCTTACGAGACACAAGCGTACATCTCTTCGAGACACCAAGCGTACATCTCTTACGAGACACAAGCGTACATCTCTTCGAGACACAAAGCGTAATCTCTTTCGAGACACAAAGCGTACATCTCTTACGAGACACCAAGGTACATCTCTTTCGAGACACCAAGCGTACATCTCTTGCGAGACACCAAGCGTACATCTCTTCGAGACACAAAGCGTACATCTCTTACGAGACACAAGCGTACATCTCTTGCGAGACACCAAGCGTACATCTCTTTCGAGACACAAAGCGTAATCTCTTTCGAGACACCAAGCGTACATCTCTTCGAGACACCAAGCGTACATCTCTTACGAGACACAAGCGTACATCTCTTACGAGACACCAAGCGTACATCTCTTGCGAGACACCAAGCGTACATCTCTTACGAGACACCAAGCGTACATCTCTTGCGAGACACCAAGCGTACATCTCTTACGAGACACCAAGCGTACATCTCTTCGAGACACCAAGCGTACATCTCTTACGAGACACAAGCGTACATCTCTTACGAGACACCAAGCGTACATCTCTTACGAGACACAAGCGTACATCTCTTCGAGACACCAAGCGTACATCTCTTGCGAGACACCAAGCGTACATCTCTTGCGAGACACCAAGCGTACATCTCTTTCGAGACACCAAGCGTACATCTCTTACGAGACACCAAGCGTACATCTCTTACGAGACACCAAGCGTACATCTCTTCGAGACACCAAGCGTACATCTCTTACGAGACACAAGCGTACATCTCTTACGAGACACCAAGCGTACATCTCTTACGAGACACCAAGCGTACATCTCTTACGAGACACAAGCGTACATCTCTTCGAGACACAAAGCGTACATCTCTTACGAGACACCAAGCGTACATCTCTTACGAGACACAAGCGTACATCTCTTCGAGACACAAGCGTACATCTCTTCGAGACACCAAGCGTACATCTCTTGCGAGACACCAAGCGTACATCTCTTCGAGACACAAAGCGTAATCTCTTTCGAGACACAAGCGTACATCTCTTCGAGACACAAGCGTACATCTCTTCGAGACACAAGCGTACATCTCTTACGAGACACAAGCGTACATCTCTTGCGAGACACCAAGCGTACATCTCTTGCGAGACACCAGCGTACATCTCTTTCGAGACACAAAGCGTACATCTCTTACGAGACACCAAGCGTACATCTCTTCGAGACACCAAGCGTACATCTCTTCGAGACACAAGCGTACATCTCTTTCGAGACACAAGCGTACATCTCTTACGAGACACCAGCGTACATCTCTTTCGAGACACAAAGCGTACATCTCTTACGAGACACAAGCGTACATCTCTTCGAGACACAAAGCGTACATCTCTTTCGAGACACAAGCGTACATCTCTTACGAGACACAAGCGTACATCTCTTTCGAGACACAAAGCGTACATCTCTTTCGAGACACCAAGCGTACATCTCTTGCGAGACACCAAGCGTACATCTCTTTCGAGACACAAAGCGTACATCTCTTTCGAGACACCAAGCGTACATCTCTTTCGAGACACAAAGCCTTTCATACTCACAAATCAACCAAAGCTAAGCAACCAACTCACACTTCACACCAGGCAAAGCAGCCAACTCACCATTCAAACAAAACAAAGCAGCCAACTCACAAATACTTAACCAGATCAGAACAAAGTAAAGCAATCAACCATCAACAATGCTTGACCAACAAAGAAGACAACCAAACATCAAACAGCAAACAACCAACAAGGCTTAACCAACAAAGAAGACAATCAAACATCAAACAACAAACAACCAACAAGGCTTAACCAATAAAGAAGACAATCAAACAACAAACAACAAAATAAATCCTACCGTTCCGTGGTGTAGGCCCGAAGGCAAAACAAACGTCCCCTACTTACCTGGCGTCCTAGCTCGCTGAGGCTACTCGGTTACCTGTCCACCTACGGCTCGACCTACGACAAATATTCAATTTTATTAAAATCAAGCCTACAATCACCAATTACTTTCAAACAACTATTTCTAGCCTAATCCGACTAAAATCTAATTAAACGGGCCACTAATTTGGGTTCGGTAAAAACCGACCCGAAACTTCAAACGTGCATAACTTTCACGTCCTTTATCGGAATCGAACGATTCCAGCGGCCACGTACTCCTCTAATAACCTATTTTAACGTGCCAAAAGGAATTTTAAAACAAACGAGCGTAGCTATGTCAATTTGGCAAAAACCCGATTCTGCCCTAAACCCGGAAAATCCCCCTTTTCGATTTTCCATCAATTCTCACCCAATTCCTCCCTAATCAATCACTCTCACACCTAATTAATATAAACTAACCAAAATTCAGAGGCTACACCTAGAAAAACCGAAATTCCCCAAATTGGAGTTCACTGTTTTTAGCTCCAATCGGTGCCCTCCCTTGCCCGACGATTCACGCCGGTCAAAGCCCAGCCATTTGATGCCGAGACAAGCCAAAAATGGCCGGTGGTCAGAGCCCAAGCTGGCTCGCCATTCACGGCCTCAAGCAGAACGAAAACAGGGGAGAAAAGCACCTGTTTCCGGTCGGGTCTGGCGCGGAGAAAGCCGAACCGAGCTCTGGCTTCAGCTCGCCGGCGCCTGCACGTCTGAACGGTGGCCGGAGCCGTGGTCGCCGTCGGAGCGAGGTCGCTCGCGCTCTCCCTCCTCTCCCCTGCTCCTCGCTCGGCGTCGGGCTCGACAACAGAATGGCGAATGCCATTCTGTTGTTTTATGTTTTTTTTTTTAAATAATTAATTAATTAATTAATTAATAATAATAATAACTTTAATAAAACTAAATTAACTTTAATAACTAAATTCCCATTAAGCCCTTTCAAATTCCGATAAATCTTCTCTCCAATTTTCCATAAAAAAAAAAACCCGGGTGTTACATATATACATACATATAGATATATATATGTATACATACATATGTGTATATGTATATATACATATTACATATTACATATATATATATATATATGTGTGTGTGTGTGTGTGTGTGTGTGTGTGTGTGTGTGTGTGTGTGTGTGTGTGTGTGTATATATATATATATATATTATATATAACAACTAAAGTTACATTCGACCATTTTCTATTTACAAAACATAGTTCTCAACTATCAAATCTGTTTTAACATGTTATTACATAGTCTATATATATATATATATATATATATATATATTTTTCATACCAAAATACTTAAAAGAATCGTCCACAGGACAAAATTGCGCTAACAATCACAAGTTTTCGCCATGGACATACTCCGTCAACTGCCTCATCCAATCTAGTTAGTGCTCATAATTATCACCAACAATTTCATAACCTACATTACAAAGTTCATCTAATGAGTCTGATACTCAGCAAGTAATGTGTAATGAATAATTTAAGTAAACTACCATGATTATGCAATTTTTAAAACAATGCAGTTTCAGTTTTCTTTTACTTTACAGTCCAATCATTAGGGGTGACTCAGTCTAAGGGGAGTAGGCACCGTTTGTTCCAACTCATGTGAGACAGCCACACTCAAGCCCCGCCCCACAATAACTATTTACGTACATTCATATCGTTCAGCCTTTCTTACAAAAAAACAGATGCATAAATCATTTTCAATACTTTCATAAAACATGATGTATGATACATAGAGAATACGTATAAACATGAAAATTTAAGCACTTCATATTCTCAATGTCAACCCATTTCAATTTATCTATGTTACTACTAAAGGCTTATCATTCAGCATTATAACATAACAATGGCAAATACTTAAATCTACAATATAACACATCCATAAAATACATCTCCATCTCCAATTTAAACCGTTAATAACAATAATCATCCTAACACTTTGTAATGTAGGACAAGTGGTCAAACACACGCAACCCTACTTACCTTGAGCCTAACACAATTACAGCAACTTGTTCAATCTTTTGAAGCTTGATAAACCTATAAAATATTCACTTCTCCATTAGCTTTATAATTTACCACATTTGCTTTGAATATAATGGAGCAATTTAACCCTTAATGAATCAGAATTTTGGAATATACCTCACTGTTTTGTATCAACTTTAAAACCTCATATCTCATGGTATACATATTCAATTGCTTCGATACCAAAGCCCATAGTTTTCTTAAGATGTCTAACATGAAAAAAGTTTTTAACAATTAGATGCTGTTAAAATAGGTTAATAATACAAAATACAAATATGTCCCGAATTTCACAGTTTTGAACAACTTAGCATTAGGTGCACTAAACATGCATAATTTAACATTTAGTTCCTTCTAGAACCCGAACTATGATTTTAAAACATAAATATGTACCTTTTTAATAAGGAAACTCAGATAGAAGACCTTAACTTCGTGGGTTTCCACAACTTCTTCTTTGACATAACAAAAAGTGCACCAAACAACCTCTTATATGCACTTAAATTCTTAAATTCCTTCAATTTCAAAAGGTAGCTCCACTTGAACTTCTTACAATATAAAGAAAAGAGAAAAATTTTGTTGCTCTTCCTTCCCGATGAGAATCATCCTTAGCTATGTTTTGGCTAGATGAGAGATGAAAGGTTGAGGTGGCTAAGTAAGAGATGAAAGGTTGAGATGTAAAGCCATAAGCATGATGAGTCATCAACCATGTTTTGTTGTCTACCTCCACAATATTTTCTTTCTTCACAATCATTAGTGGACATATTTCACCTTGCTTCTTTAAGTCCTAAGAATTGATGACTCTCATTTGGGCTTTCACATTTAGCCCACGGGTTTTGGACCAAATTATCTTCTAAGAGCCCACTCCTAAAAAAATTTTCCTTCCTTTACTAGTCTTGCATAACCCTTAGCAATTTACCAACTCCCTATTTTTAACTTACCAAACTATACTTTAATATAATTTAATAACATTTACTATTTTTTATCGCTAGTAACTTAAACACAAATAAGTACATACATTTAATAAATTATGTAATGAGATTTTTAGGTTTTACATTCTTCCCCTGTTAATTAAATTTTGTTCTCAAAATTTTCTTACCAAATAATTCTGGATATTGACTCATCATATCATGTTGCCTCTCCCATGTTGTTTCCTCTACAGTGTGGTTGCTCCATAACACCTTAACTAATGGGATTTTCTTGTTGCGTAGCTCTTTTACTGTTGATTCAAGAATTTGCACCGATTTTTCTTCGTAGGTTAATGTAGGTTGAATCTCGATACTCTTCTGTTCTACTACTTGAGATAGATCACGTACACATTTTGTTAGCATTGACACATGAAAGACATTGTGAATCTCATCCCTTGATGACGGCAATTGTAACATGTAGGCTATTTTTCCTATTTTCTTCATAATAGGAAAAGGTCCAACTTCCCAAATCTCATAATTCCTTTAAATGGCAAAATCTTCAAAAATACTTCATCACCCTCATCAAACTCCAACTCTCTTCGTCTTTGGTCTGCATAGCTTTTCTGTCGACTTTGAGCTATTTCTATCATTTGTCTAATAATTACGATTTTTTCTGCAGTTTGTTGCAAAATTTCTGGATCAATTAGCTTTGCTTCGCCAACTTCATCCAAATATAAAGGAGATCTATAGTTTCTACCGTACAATGCTTCATTTGGAGCCATATCAATCGTAGACTGATAGCTATTATTATAAAAAAATTCCACCAATAGTAAATATTTACTCCATGAAGCTTGGAATTCCAACACACAAGCTCTTAACATATCTTCCAATATCTGAATAATTCTTTCAGTTTGCCTATCAGTTTGTAGATGAAATGCTGTGCTGAAATTAAATTGAGTACTCATTGCTTTGTGTAGGCTCTTCCAAAATTTAGAAGTAAATCTAGAATCCCGATCTAATACAATAGACGCTGGGATCCCATCCAATTTGACAATTTATTGAATATAGAGCTCTGCATATTGGTTCATGGAGAATGTCATCTTTACTGGTAAAAAGTGGGCTGACTTCATTAACCTATCTACAATAACCTAAATACCATCATACCTTTTCGCTATTCTAGGTAATCCCACAATGAAATCAATTGTTATATGTTCCCACTTTCATTATGGGATTGGTAAGGATTGAAGAGTTCCTGTTGGTCTTTTATGCTCCACTTTAACCTGTTGGCATACAAGACATAATTCGACATGATTTGCTACATCTTCCTTCATGTTAGACCACCAAAAATGTTGTTTCAAATATCTGAATATTTTGATACTTCTGGGGTGCACTGAGAAAGTAGAAGAGTGCGCTTTTGATAATATCTCCCTTTGTAATTTCTTGTCCCTTGGAACATACTATCTGTTTCTAAATTTCAATACACCATCATCAGAATAACTAAAATCGGAAGAATTATCAGACACCTTGCTCAATGTGTAGGTGTTGCACTTTGGATCCTCTTACTGTACTTCTTTAATTTTGTCTAATATATTTGGCTATAGTGATAACGCAGAAATCATAGCTGTCAGCCCCGAAACTATCTTCACTTTGAATTTTTGAATCTCTGATTTAAGTGTTACTGATATTGCTGAAACCACAGATTATATCGGTGTTGTCATCCTGCTCAAGGAATCAGCTACAACATTTGCTTTTCTTGGGTGGTACTTAATTTCAAAATCGTAATCTTTAACTAATTCTAACTATCACCTTTGCCTCATATTTAATTCTTTCTGTGTAAATATTTACTTTAACTCTCATGATCTAAAAATATTTCACATTGGTGCCCATACAAATAATGTCTCCATATTGTCAGTGTGAAAACGACTGTAGCCAATTCAATGTCATGAGTAGGGTAGTTCTGCTCATAATTCTTTAATTGCCTTGAAGCATAAGCAACTATTCTTCCTTCTTGCATTAGCACACAACCCAATCCAACCCTAGAGGCATCACAATAGATACTAAATTTGTCATCTTCAACTGGAAGTGCCAAAATAAGAGCTATTGTCAATTTCTGTTTTAATTTTTGAAAACTTTCTTCACATTCTTTTGACCACCAAAACTTCATATTCTTTCTTGTTAAACGAGTTAGAGGCATTGCTACTTTCAAAAATCTTTCTATAAATCTTCTATAATATCTCGCTTACCCAAGAAAACTACATATTTTGCCAACACTTCTTGGTTGTGGCCAATCAATAACAGCTTGTATCTTTGTTGGATTGACCGAAATACCCTCCTTAGAGATAACATGCCCTAGAAAATTAATTCCCATAATACACAATTCATCAAGTCCATAAAATTTGTAGGAGTATTTGTTAACCCAAAAGACATTACTAAGAATTCATAATGTCCGTATCTGGTTCAAAATGCAGTCTTAGGAATGTCCTCCGTTTTAATATTTTATTGATAATACACCGAACGCAGATCAATTTTAGAAAACACCTATGCACCTTGAAGTTGATCAAAAAAGTAATCTATTCGTGGCAGATGATACTTGTTTTTTATTGTCATTTTATTCAACTCCCTATAATCAATGCATATTCTCTTAGATTAATCCTTCTTTTTAACAAACAGAACAGGGGCTCCCCAAGGTGAAAAACTATGGTATATAAAACCCTTCTTTACTAATTCCTTCAATTGTGCTTTCAACTCTTTCAATTCTGTCAACGCCATTCAATAAGGATTCTTAGCTACATGTGCTGCTCTCGATTATACATCAATAAAGAATTAAATTTCTCTATCTTGGAGTAATCCCGGCAAATCATCTAAAAAGGCTTCTGAGAAGTTTTCAACAACTGGAATATCATGAAGTTTCATATCACATTGCCTCAGTGTATCAACCACACTAGGTAAAAACTCCATACATCCACTTCTCAAGAATCGCTGGGCTTTAAGGATAACACAATGGGTATTTTACTTGTATTCTTTAATGCTTGAAAAAAATACTTTCCTCTATTTGAGGGTTGAAAAAAAACTATTCCAGATCTATAGTCGATAATAGAGAAATGTCGAAATAACTAATCCATTCCCAAAATAACATCATAACCCTTCATATTCATTACTATGAAATCAACATATAATTTATTATCATCTACGGAAACGGTACAATCTTGCACAACATGGTTCAAGTGCAAACATTCCCCAGACGGTACCATTACGTCATAAAAATTCTCAGCTACCCTTGGCAAACAATTTATTTTAACCACAAATGCAGACGATATAAATGAATGTGTAGCACCAGAATCTATCAGTGTATATGCAGCTACATTGCCAATCAAAATTGTACCTGATATCACAGCAGGTTGTTCAACACTATTAGGTTCTATGAGAGTCGGTGCAATTTTCATATGATCTTTATTAGACATTGGACAGTTCTTGGTGATATGACCAATTTTCTTACATTTAAAGCATTGGCCCGTACTAGCTCTACATTCACCAAAATGATTCTTTTTACACTTTGGGCACTGATTAATTTCTGAAGGCCCTTGCATGCGTTTCTCTTTTCCTTGAGAAATTTTTTCATCACTAGGCCTTTTTACACCCCTTAGTGGCTGTTGTCATCCTTTATTTTATTATGGTTGAACTTCTTTCAAGAACCTTCTTGCAGACTCCCTTTATTTTTTAAATTTAAGCTCTACTTCCTCCACTTCAATAGCTTTGGCTACAACCTTCGAATAAGGTACGTCTAGAGTTCCCGATATATTTACTCCTCTATAGATTTCAACCTTTAAGCTTTGCACAAACTGATGTACTTTGTGTTCGTTGCTCCTCACAAGGTGAACAACAAAATGAGACAATGATTCGAACTTACGAATGTATTCTGGCACTGATCCTATTTGACGCAGTTGAACAAATTCCACCAGCTTATTTATCAAGATGGTGTGGTTGAAATATTTATCATAGAACACTTCTTTGAATTGCTCCCAAGATATTGTTCGTGGTCTTTACAATATCCGACCAATATCTCACATCCCTTGCTAACATAAACACAACACAAAAGATCTTTTCTTCTTCTTCATTCTTAGCATATTCGAACATGTCCTCTAAGGTTCGGATCCACTCCTCAGCATGAGTTGGATCTGTAGCTTGTCCATCAAAATTGGGTGGTCGAAGTTGATGAAATCTTTCGTAACTTGGGTCATCAAGAGCATTTGAGCGAGAATTTCCTTGTTCCTCTCTAACCATATATCTTTCGAGTTGTTGAAACTAGTGATCTACAATATCTGACAATCACTTAATAGCATCATCCCTGTCATCCAACCTTTTGTGTTGAGCTCTTTGAGAGCTTTGATTTTTTGGGTGGCACGTAAAAATTTGACACTCATAGCCAAAGTTATGACTGTTTTAAGCGGAAAAGGTCAAATTCACTAACTAACAAGTTTTAAATCCGTTAAATGATAACAACCGATTCGTGCATGCTCTTTAACATATTGGTGAACTTGTTATATATAATCCAAACATGAAGATGTAACTAATTAGCTTATCAACAGAACATTATTAATCAAAATCTCATCAAAGCATATAGTGAAATGTCGAAATAAAGGATGACAACAACCACTAAGGGGTGTAAAAAGGCCTAGTGATGAAAAAAGCGACATAAAGCAACACCAAAAGTAGTAGATAATTTAGGTTATGCACTTTACTTAACTTTTGCTCCTTTTAGCAACGTTTACTTTACCAATGTAATTCAAATGTAAAAGGAAGATGCTTCCAACATATTATTGTACTCAAACAACAGCTAAAAACATACATAAAGTATTAGACATAAAGCTCGGATTTGGCAATATGCAAACAACAGCAAACTAGAACAATTAGAACACTACACAAAAACTGTTTTCTGATTTTATTTTGAAAAACCAATATCTTAAACAAGCAAACCAGTCACAAAAAATGATGTTATATGCTTAGATCTAGAACTATTAGAACATGTTCATAAATGTTGGAAAAAGTAAACATACAGCAGCCAAATCATCTAACCCGAAAGGGAAATAAAACAACAAGTACAAAGTTTGTTAACGAATGTTCTACCAAAAGAGGAAGGAAAACAAGCAGCACGAAAATGGTGGAATAATTTTCAAAAACTCAAGCTCAAAGTTGCAGACAACTAATAACATGTTATGGAAATGATTTTTGGAAGCAAACAAAACGAGAAGAAGAAAAAACAGAAAGAACAACAAGAACACCAAACCAAAATAAGAAGAACAGCAAATCGGTTTTGATGCCCTCGGTTTTGGCCAACCAAATGGGTTTGGAAAACCAAACCAATCTAGTTTCCCTCACCCTAAGGGAGCTATCCAAGCTCTGATACCAAATGTTGGGCCCCGACCTGCAAATACAACTCAAGAACTCAAGAATATGACCGTTAGTTCCCTTGGTGACACAAACCAAGAAACCCGAGAATGAAGAACACAAACGAAGTATCAAAAGTGCTTGGAATGAACTGAAATTTTAGGTGAATATTTTGAAGTGAATGAGGTGTGTGCTGGTGAAGAATGTGGTTCGGATTCATTAATATGAAGGTGTTATTCAATATTTCTGAGAATCGGCCAATGAGTGCTCAATGTAGCTTTTGGCAAGAGTTTTCTTCCAAGGAAGATAACTCGATTCAAGGAACCAGTTACAGACACTTCTTGCTGTTTTTCGCTATCAAAAGAGTGGAGAAGAAGATGGAAAAATCCACTCCTACTAGCTACCAAGCTAGAATAATGGTTCGGGGGCACAACCCCTCAGTTGTTGTCAACTGAGCTTACCTTGGTACTCCAAGCTCCAAGCTTCTTCTATGGTGAGAAGGAAAATTCGTGGATGCTCATAAAAAAACAGCTAAAAAGTTTACAAACACCAATGCCATGAATTTATAGACCTATTGGTAGGCTTGGGCTTGGGTTTGGGCTTGGAGGTGGATGATGGGTCATCATTGGGGTTGAGCCATGTCTTTAACTTCAAATGGGCCAAAGCATAAACCAAGCCACCAACTAATCCTAACATTCATCTAATCCTAACATGCATATAATAAAGTTTAAACAAGAAGGCCAACGTTTGCCAATAAGTTTGAAATTTCAAAAAAACTACAAATATCAGAGCTCGGGAAGACAAATTCCCATGTGAGCATTAAGGTCGCCTCTCTTGTCCTTCCACATGATGAGGTGCTTCGGTTGGTGAACGTCCTAGATTTAATCTCCCACTTCAAGTCACCCACGGTGTCTTCCAAGTCTTCACACAATCCATGACCTGCAAAAGAGATAAGTGTGTTAGTTAAATCATGGACTCGGGTCTGAGATCGTGTAATGGGCCTATGGGGCACAACACTCTGCTTCTTCCCCTCACAATAGTGTGCTAATCTAAAATGAATTATATACCTAAGTAATATACATTATAACATAATTTCACATAAGTATTCTTACAGTTTATTAAACATTTCTATTCAAAGACTTGTGTTGTTAGGCAGTCTACAGAAATACTTTTAACTCGGTGGCTTTAATACCATAATTGTAACAACCCAAAATTTTCAAACTTATTATATATATAATATAACAATCAAAGTTACCTTCGACCATTTTCTATTTACAAAATATAGTTCTCAACTATCAAGTCTGTTTTAACATGATATTACATACTATATATATATATTTTTCATACCAAAATACTTAAAAGAGTCGTCCACCGGTCAAAATCGTTCTAACAACCACAAGTGTTCGCCATGGACATACTTCGTCAACTGCCTCATCCAATCTAGTTAGTGCTCATAATTCTCACTAGCAATTTCATCACCTACATTACAAAGTTCATCTAATGAGCCGAATACTCAACAAGTAATGTGTAATGAATAATTTAAATAAACTTCCATGATTATGCAATTTCTAAAACAATGCAGTTTCAATTTTCTTTTACTTTACAATCCAATCATTAGGGGTAATTCAGTCTAAGGGGAATAGGTCCCATTTGGTCTACCTCATACGGGACACCAAACTCAAGTCCCGCCCCACAATAACTATTTACGTACATTCATATCGTTTAGTCTTTCTTACAAAAAAACAGATGCATAAATCATTTTCAATACTTTCATAAAACATGATGTATGATACATAGAGAATACGTATAAACATGAAAATTTAAGCACTTCATATTCTCAATGTCAAGCCATTTCAATTTATCTATGTTACTACTAAAGGCTTATCATTCAGCATTATAACATAACAATGGCAAATACTTAAATCTACAATATAACACATCCATAAAATACATCTCCATCTCCAATTTAAACCATTAATAACAATAATCATCCTAACACTTTGTAATGTAGGACAAGTGATCAAACACACACAACCCTACTTACCTTGAGCCTAACACAATTACATCAACTTGTTCAATCTTTTGAAGCTTGATAAACCTATAAAATATTCACTTCTCCATTAGCTTTATAATGTACCACATTTGCTTTGAATATAATGGAGCAATTTAACCCTTAATGAATTAGAATTTTGGAATATACCTCACTGTTTTGTATCAACTTTAAAACCTCATATCTCATGGTATACATATTCAATTGCTTCGATACCAAAGCCCATAGTTTTCTTAAGATGTCTAACATGAAAAAAGTTTTTAACAATTAGATGCTGTTAAAATAGTTTAATAATACAAAATACAAATATGTCCCGAATTTCACAGTTTTGAACAACTTAGCATTAGGTTCACTAAACATGAATAATTTAACATTTAATTCCTTCTAGAACCCCAACTATGATCTTAAAACATAAATATGTACCTTTTTAATAAGGAAACTCAAATAGAAGATCTTAACTTCGTGGGTTTCCACAATTTCTTCTTTAACAAAACACAAAGTGCACCAAACAACCTCTTATATGCATTTAAATTCTTAAATTCCTTCAATTTCAAAAGGTAGCTCTACTTTAGCTTCTTACAATATTAAGAGAAGAGAGAAATTTTGTTGTTCTTCCTTCCCAATGAGAATCATCCTTAACTATGTTTTGGCTATGTGAGAGATGAAAGGTTGAGGTGGCTAAGTGAAAGATGAAAGGTTGAGGTGTTAAGCCATAAGTATGATGAGTTATCAACCATGTTTTGTTGTCTACCTCCACAATTTTTTCTTTCTTCACAATCATTAGTGGTCATATTTCACCTTGCTTCTTTAAGTCCTAAGAATTGATGACTCTCATTTGGGTTTTCACATTTAGCCCACGTGTTTTAGCCAAAATTATCTTCTAAAAGTCCATTCCTAAACAAATTTTTCTTCTTTTATATTATTACTTAACCATTAGCAATTTACTATTTGTTATCGTTAGTAACTTAAACACAAATAAGTACATACATCTAATAAATTATGTAATGAGATTTTTGGGTGTTACATATTAGGTTTTGGTGAAGAATGTAGAAATATCCTCCATATCCAAAGAAAGGCTTGGTTTCCCACCACAACAACGGGCTTGAGAGATTCCTCGTCCATTGGGCCTCTTTGGAAGAAATAAAGTTCTCTATAATGGATATGGTTGTCATAGCAAATGTTATTCAATTTTGACGCGACACCCCATTCCAAAAACCTTCAGAGTCAGCTACAATCTTTAGAAAGAATGTTTTTATTTTAAATATTGGGAAGACTTTGTAAATGGCCAAATACTCTTTGGGGGTCAGATTTTGGGCAAATTTGGAATATTTCGACAATTCTCTTGACTTGTGGTTTGTTCTCCACTCGTGCTTCAACATGATGAACTCTTGATTAAGTTTGTTTGCACCATGAATGAAATTGAGGCATTGACTACTCTTTCTCCCTTGATCACCTACAAAAACAATACTACCAATATCGTTAGAAGATCTCAATGCTCACATGTTAATGGATAGATCTTGTGACACATCATCATCAAGTGATTGAAAAGGATTTGTCCTCAAATCTAAATTTTCCTTGACTTCTTTAGCTCCATTCTTCTCAAGAAATCCAAACTTATAAGCTATAACAGAGGTAACTTCGTATAGCTTATTTAGATCTTCGACTCTTAGAAAGATTTTGAGCTTCCATTGCTTGAAAAACTACTTTAACAAATATGACATGATTAGGTACAATAGAACCTTAAGCGAGAAATTCATGTTGTATCCTCTCCATCTTAAATGTCTTTCTTCCCCCCAAGGGTTCCACAAGTGATTATCATTCTCAGCCCAAACTTCATTCTTCTCCTCTACAAAGTATGTGGGTTCGTTCTGCAAAAATTTAATTTTGCCACCTCCCCTCAAACAATCCAAGATCTCATAAAAAAAAAACCAAACCTTTCGTGAATAAGATAATCTTTAAAAATTTTCTTGAGGGTTGCCAGGGAGGGTTAACATAATTAGGATCCTTATTAAATAAACAAGTCAAATCAACATGTTTAATAAAAGGTACCTTCAAGAGGGTTTGTTGAATCTCTCTTCTTTCTTCAAATATAACCTGATTCCTTAGTGTCTCATTTGAAGGAGGGGAATCCCATAAATCATTTTTATTTTCAACTTCTTCAGTGCTTTCTTCTATCATGGTTGTTGCCAAGAAATTTTTTTCATGATCCTCAATGATTGTTTGCTCTATTTTGCTACGTTTTTCATGGGCATGCATGGTGGAGAGTGCTCATTCAACAAAAATGTGGGTTTCCTCCAAAACTGTGGAGTTGTCTTCTTATGGAGGAATTTCTTCTTCAATACTCTTTGATTTTAACGTCTCCTCCATAGTTGAGAATCTGCTACCCTTTTTGTTGTAAAGTATTTTTTTTTTTCAAATTTAGCCAGTGTTTCGTAAGGTAGGGTTGTCTTTGGTGCAAACCAAGAAGTGTTTCTTCTTTACCCACCTTTTCTTTTGCCTTTCAACCTTCAATACTAGTTGAATAATATCCTCCATGGTAGTATAAGATTGAAGCTTCACTATGTCTCTAATATCTCGGTTTAGGCCCTAGATGAACCTTGCAATAGATTGTTCTTCTTTCTCTACTACGTCATTTTGGATTTTTAGGGTTTTGAACTCGGCTAGATAATCTTCCACGGACAAAGAGCCTTGCTTTAGAGTCTGAAGTGGCAAGAATAATTCTTGCTTATATTGTTGAGGAATAAATTTACCTCTCATGAGTGCTCTCATGGCCCTCCAAGTTTGGATCTCTTCCTCACCTAGGCGCCTTCTTCGATTCTTCAAACTTTCCCACCACATACTAGCACAACCAGAGAGTTTGAGTGACACCATTTGTAGTTTGGTCTTTTCCGAATAAGTGTAGTATTCAAATACTATATCAACCTTCTCTAACTATTCTAAAAAATCATGACCATTACAAAAACCTTTAAAATTAGAAATAGATACGTTGACATGCTTCATATCATCATTATTGTCGCGCCTTTGCCTCAGACTAAAAGGTTCTTCCATATCAAAATTTTCTTCATCAAGCTCATCTATTTTCTCATAGTTAAAATATCTCCTTTGATTGTCCTTTCTCCTTCGAGGTCTAGGGTTTTGAGGAGCCCTTATATTATTGTTCCTTGATCCACATATTTCTTGTTGCATGGCGGAAAACATGTTCTTCAATTCATTGACTTGCTCTTGCATGCTCGGCTCAACCTCATTGGTCGGTGGTGGTGCAGTTGCTTAACTCGTGAACTCACGATTTCATGCATTGACAGCACAGCTTCTTGTCATCATATTGGCAAAAATATTCAAAATATAATAGAACACGTGGGAAATAATCAGAGCTCTGATACCAGATGATGTACCACAAAGGTGGTAACTTTAAAATAAACTCGGATTAGGGTTTTCTTGGCAGATTATAGCACAAATTGTAGCATATCGAAAACCAACTAAATCAACTTATTTTTGTGTAAAATTTGCACCCAAATAAGATCTGGATGTCTACTAAATATCATCCAAAAATGACGTTCAAAAGTTTTAAAATAAGAAAGATATGATAAGATCCTTTTTATCGTTCCGGGAGAAAACTAGGATTTGCGGTAGCTAAAAGTGTCAAGTTGATGTGCAATGCAACCCTATAAAAAAAAATGCCTTTTGAAGCTAATTTTAGATAGATTTCCAATATATGAATGATGAACAATCCCTCTAGATTTCGTACAAAGAATAGCTAAGGAGTAGAAGTTATGATGCAGTGAATATCCACCACTCCGATGGAATATTGCGTATGCACACAAACTAATAATCGGTTGTCTAGTGATAGACGCTTCTAAACTGATGGTGATGAGAGTTCTAACCACTTGCTGAAACGTTTTTCTTCTTGAATAAGAATTAGGGAAACGGATAGTAATGAAGAATCCATGTAACTCAAATCAAAACAATGGACTCTTGAAACACATACAAAGTCTTGGATAAAACAACCAACATATTGTAATGCAACGGAGTTGAACACCAAAGGTTGAACAAAAGTTTGATTTTTCTATTTCTCAATGGCAAAGGCTACCATCCTAAGGCAGCAACAATGGAATATTAATACTCTCATAATTAGGATTTGTAAAATAAACCAAATTAAACTAAAAAAAATGGCCTAAACAAATGGCTCTAAATTACTTAAAAGAAAACAATTAAAAATGCATGAAAATTGTTATAATATGTTTTGATGAAGAATGTAGGAATGTCCTCCATATGCAAAGAAAGGCTCGGTTTCCCACCATAACAATGAGCTTGGGAGATTCTCATCCATTAGTCCAATTTGGAAGAAATAAGGTCCTCTGTAATGGATTTGGTTGACATAGCAAATGGTGTTTGATTTTTATGCGCCACCCTATTCTGAAAACCTTGAAGAGTGACGTGCTTCAACTAAGGCTTGGAAGTTGACGCACAAAACTCTGAACAAACCAAAACTGTTTTACCGAAAATACTTCTATTTTGCCAATGTACAACATCTTCAAACGAACTTCAAATGAGCTGATATTTTAATGACAACTTATTTTCAGTGTGATGGAAATGCCCTCTAAAAAACCAGAGGTTGAATCGCTGTGGATGAAAAGTTATGGATGAAAGAGTGTTTGCTGGTCTGAGGAGGAAATAACAGCACTTCTCGGGATTTGGCTCCTACTTGAATGGAAACACTCCAACTAGCCTTGAATGAGATTTGAAATACACATTTGCTGGTGATTCTCCATGCCAAGAAAGAGAGGAGGAAGGTTGCAATAGAAATGGTACCACTTTGGCTCTCACAAATTGGATACCAACAACAACAACACAATCAAATATTACTCACCGAATGGATTGAAGACTTGATGCTGAAAAGCTTCAAGGTTTAGGGGAAGAAGGGTTCTTCGATTTTTGCATTCAACAAAGCTGCCTCCAGCAACCAAAAAAAGTGGTTTAAATACCACTTCACTTTACAAATTAGGGTTCTCAAAGGGCAGCCACAAGGAGAGAACAAAAGAGGTTTGTTCGGCTAGTACACCTAACCGAGTACATGAAGGCTTGGCCGATTTTGGCAAAGCCACTCCTCTCTCCAAATGTCACTTTCAAGTGGTCAATTCTTTTACAAAACACAACTAAAAAGAGTGCACTAATTGCTAAGAATGTTTGGCCAAACAAAAATGAGACAAAAGCAACTAAAGAAACAAACTAGGTGACAAATTCCTTCTTCCATTTTTGGGGTGGCCGAGGGTTTCTCCCATGTTAGCAAGTGGCAAGACTTCTCCAAGTCTAATGCATTTTTCTCCATCCACGAGTCTTCAAAGGATGCTTCACCTACAAAAATAGCACACTCATTAGTTAAAGGCTCGACCAAGAATTTGGCTCGTGATTGAGTGATGGCTCTTCTTGGCACATTATCCTCCCCAGGTGATTGAGGATTTGACCTAAAATTTGAATGTACTTCTTCTCCTAGCTCGGTCTCTTCCCCAATGTACGGGGATAAGTCTTGTTCATTGAAAGTGGTGGATACTCAGTATTCTCCCGGTAATTCAAACTTGTATGCATTGTTATTGATTCTTTCCACTACCTTGAACAGTCTATTGGCTCTAAAAAGATGTTTGGATTTTCTCTGGTTAGGAAACCTCTCCTTCCTCAAATGTAGACATACTAGATCGCCTTACTTGAAGATGACTTCTTTCCTACCGCGGTTAGGGTGCTTGGCATATGTCTCATTCTTGTTTTAAATGTTCTTCCTAACCTTCTCATGCAAAGTCTTCACTTGTTTGGCTTTAGTTGCTTCACTAGGATTGACCATGTCTTTTGTGGGTAAGGGAATAAGGTCTAGCGGTGTGATGGAGTTAAAGCCATAAACCACCTCAAAATGAGTCATTTGAGTGGTATTGTGCCCACTCCGGTTAGAGGAAAATTCAATATAGGGGAGTTGTAAGTCCTAATTGGAGAGCTTCCTGCCTACTATACTCCTTAACAAAGTGCTCATTGTTCTATTCACCACTTCAGTTTGAGAGTAAAATGAAGTACTAAATAGCAACTTGGTGCCTAATTTGCCCCAAAGAGTCCTCCAAAACGAACTAAAAAATTTGGTTTCTCTATCTGAGACAATGGACTCAATACAAGTAGGACCATCCATCTTTGTGCACAGCTAATTTTGTAAGAGAATAGGTTCCTTCTTTCTAGTCTTCCTTGAGGCCAGAAAAGCGTGCTATGCTAGTCTTTGTCCTTCTCGTGAGAGAAGATAATATAAATAGGGCTCTTTCCTCTTTATTAAGAGAACATCAAAAGCTTGAAAAAGTGTCTATGCTTGTTAGTAGATGTAAATGTGAAGGTGCCTACCCTGACATACGTTGTTTATTTATAAAAGGCACATTTCAGCTTTCGAGTCTGAGGGAGAAGCTTAATTGTGAGTGCCCTTACAACCTTGGGATATATGCAATTCTAGTGCATGGTTCCCTTCCAACGAGTGTAATTTCTTTTGCCCTTGAGAAAGTTGGAATTCCTAATATTCAATCCCTCACAATTTTAGGATCTTTCCTTTATGAAGGATTACGTTACTTTCCAAGTAGGAAATAGAAAATCCTTAAATCATACCCTTTTCCAAAAGTCCTAGGCATTTACTTTCTTCACTTTGTCCATCTATTATTTGAATACCAACCATTGGGTTTCATCTTGTCTCAGATCAACTATCCGATGCTTCATACAAAGCTATGATCTGAAAATCTCTTGCACATTTCGAGTGAGGCGAGAAATAATAGACAATTTGGTATTCTGTACATGCAAACTACTTCTTTAAAGAAAAGCTCGATTATATGATTAGAGTCGTTTGTCTTCGAACAGGCTATGAAGTGAGCCATTTTTGAAAATCGGTCTACTGCCACCATGATGTGCTACGGACTCCTACCCGTCAAACACAAACCAAGGTACGTATCTTAACTAATCTTTCATCTAACCGTTTTGTGAGTTTTTTAGGTCATGTTCGATGAGGAGCATTGAAGAGGGAATTTGTCTTCCTATTAACAAATCTTGTAACCGAGCTATTTATTTATTTTTATGCATGACTTTTAGCATTGGGTAAACATTAGCCTTCTTTGTATTTATTGGCAAACTTGTAGCCTTATTATTTATGATGCTTGCATACTTAGTTATATAGAAATGCTCTTGGATTGGGATTGGCACACGAGAAGAGTGACATGGTCAAAATTATAGTGCGCACAGAAGGTAGCCAAGCCAAGGAGGAGAGACGCACAACAGCGCACGCAAGTGGAGAAAGAGGTGCGCGCGAGTGAAAAAGGCGGCAGCAGGCACACAACGCGCGAGTGGAGCAAGAGGTGCCCGCGAGTGAAGATGGCGGCAACAACAGCAGCATGGTGCACATGGCCAGAAGGAAGGACACACATGACAAAGGAATGGCGGGCACGACATGAACACGATGGTCGAAGTTGGCACGCAAAGCAAAGAGGCGTATTTGGTTCTTTTAGGCATGAACAATACCTGGGCAAGTAACACTTTAGGCATGCGCGCAGACTCATCAGTAGAGTTTGTGCGCACGTGCGGATGCATCAAGAGGGCTTGTGCGCACGAGCAATTAAAGAGGCTGTGCATGTACAAAGGAATCCTAGTGCACGACAGTGTGCGCACAAAGGAGTCGCAGTGCGCACACGAAGGAAGCCAACGTGGCACTGATTGCGCGCACATGTAGCGAAGGCATTGACGCTCCAATGGGTATTTTTCACTAAATGGCTATTTTGTTTTTCCATTTCTGGATTTTTAGCCGATTGTTTCTGTAATATTTAAACTCTTTCTAAAGCTTTGTAATTCAGTTTTTGATAAAATGAAAATATAGTGAAGTTTATCTTCTCAAAATCAAAGGGCTCTTAGAGTTTCTCACGTTCTTCATTCTCGGTGCGTAACATCCAAGAGGTTACCATTGCCCACCACGTTTTTGTTGCTTGGTGGTCTCTTATCACCATTCCTTCTCGCCGTCCATTTCTGAGTGGGGCAAATAAAAGAATGGTGGACAACCGTGTTTGTTGTTGGTGTGTTCTTCATTCGCGGAGGACACTGTTCTGAGAAAGAATCACAAGTGGGTAGTTCCATTATCAGCTTACCACGTATTTTAACTTTGTTTGCCACTGCAACTTATATTGTCTTTTGGTTGTTTTCTCTGCTTCACTGAGAGATTGCCGAACCGTGCTCACTGTTCTACTTAGCGATAGATTTGTGAGACTCGTGGTGTGTCATTTGGTATCAGAGCCGAAGCGCTCCTTTGTTGTGTTTCCTTCTCTGTTTTCTGTTTTTTTTATGTAAAATTTTTATGTTTCTGTTTTTGCTGATCTGTTTCTTAACCCAATAGTTTCTCTTATGTTAATCATCATGTTATCTTGTTAAGATAATCAGATTACTTCCTTGCTGTGTTTAGTTTTTGAATTTTGTTGTTGTTTTGTTTTCTCCATTTTGTGATTTTTATTTTTGTTTTAAACGTGTCTTTCGTATTTGTTTCCTTGTGTTGTTGTCTATTTTTGCAATGTCGTTTTTATTTTTTCGACCTGAATTACCCATGTTGCATGAGCTATCATTCTGTTTAATTAATCAGCATGCAGGGATATTGCTGTTAACAAAATGTTGTTCTAATGTATCTGTTTTTCATCTTTGTTTTTGTTTTCTATTCTATCTTCGTGATATTTTCTGTGTGTCTTTGTGTCTGTCTTGTTGTCCAGCATGTCTACATTTGTATAAGGCTTTTATCTGGGATCATTTGAGCATAGTTCGTTTGAAAAGCTTAGCTGCAGTCTTCTGTTTAGTGTTGTTTAGTGTTTTGATTCTGTTTTGGTATTTTCTTTTCATGAATTTGTTGTTTCTGTTCTAACCCGATAGAGTTGTTTGTGTTTTGTCCTAACTATTTAGAGTGTCCCACATTTAGGTGTTCTTTGTTTCTTTTTTTTTTGTTCGCTGCACAATTTGATGCTCATAATGAATTTGGATTGAGATTTTGATAGCATGTTACTCATATTGTTGAATAACCTCTGTTAAAATTTCAGAATATTTGGATGAGAATTGTGATAGTTTTTTTGTTTAGTTTTTCTTTGTTGTTTTGTGGCTTTGTTTAGAAGTAAATGTTATCATTAGTTTACACCATTTGATCGCATTGTTTGCTATGTTTTTGGTGTAAGTTTATGTTATGATGACTATCACCAAACTAAAACTGCATCTTTAGCTTATTATTGATAGCATTCTGTTTGTCTAGTGTTTTTTTTTTTGTTGGTTAAGATATTTAACATTGGTTTTTTGATTTTCTAGTTAGTTTGCATCTTTAGTTTTCTTTCCTATATTTTTGCATAATCTGTTATGTTATTTTTTAATTGAATTGTAGAACTTTCTACTGAAATTTAGAGTCTTCTTCGGCCATGAAATTGGTGTAAATCTAAGGAGCCTTGTTTGTTTGTCATTCTCTTTTGTTTGATAGATTTTTGTTTCTAATCTTAGAGCTTAAATGTGGAACCATAAGTTAGAACTTCAAGAGCCTCCACATAGGAGAAGAATACAAAACCGAAAAGACTTAGATGATGAATGTTCCAAGACACCTAAATCGGTTGTTGGAAAACCCAGATACTAAGAGCAACTCTAAGAGCTAAATCGCAAGTTTGAAGAAATTCATCAACGGTACATGAGAAGTGAGCATTTCAGAGATCCTAAAGAACCTTTCCATAGGAAGAAAACCGAAACACCTAGGAGAAGAGGTCAAAATTGAAAGGACCTAGATGATGAGTGGCCCGAAGGTGAGGAGCAAGAACTTAAATCTTTTCAAACCTCAAAGCCAAGAAGAAAGACCAGTAACTTTGGTGATTTTGAAAGGACACCAAAACCGATAGTTGGTAAATCTGTAACGACCCCAGTTCCTATACCTTAATTTCCCGTAAAAAGTTTTCGTTTTGTGCTTTGAGTAAACTTGACTTCTGAAATCTTTAGGGTAATTGAAATCGTTTGAAAATTATTTAAATAAAACAATATAAATATCAAAATAACAATCAGCCAAATGAATCGAGGGCAGAAGGGGCATATCGCCCAAAAATGTGTAGCCGATCGATCGGCGGTGGCGATTTGATGCAAGGCGATCGATCGCCTGATCGATCACCCCTCCCGAATCACAACTAGCCGATCGATCGCCTCTACCAAGCGATCGATCGGCACACACTCTAGAAAATCCAGAGCGCGGTCACAGTAAGGTAGCCGATCGATCGTCCATTCTGGCGATCGATCAGCAACCTCTCTGGAAAATCCAGAGAGTTACCAACATAAATGCCGATTGATCTCCCCCTTTGGCGATCGATCGACATGCTCTCTGAAATCCAAATTCAAGAGAGCTGCCTCCTCCTTCCCATCACGCCCTACACACACACACTTCACTATTTTTCCTTCCTCACTTTCATTCCTTCGTCAACTTACCTCTAAACACAATTCATAACAAACACTTCAACATAAAATCATTCATAACCTCATTCATTCCTCAATTCCTCGATCACCAAAAACACGACTCGAAACATATTCTAGAACGTATTCAAAACAAGACAAAGATTACGAAATCTAACTGCATGGATAGCTCTAAAACTAGAGCGTATCCATACCCAACCTAAGATACCTCCAAACAGATCCAGTATAATCCCAATAAAAGACTTAGCAAAATAAATTCATAAAACAAGTTTTCCAAAACATCAAAACATGTAAGTTTCCTAACCAATCACCCATCAGCCCAATTAAGCCCTCCTATACATCTATCAACCATTTCTATCTATTAAAATCCCAAAATACCTGCATGTCGTCCTCACGGGTCAAAATACGCGTCGACTGCCCAGTACGCTCTCACGGGCACCCTTCTTCAACCTGCTCATATGTCGGGTGGAGGAATATCATCCTCACTTGTTTCGAAGTCACCTACACCATAGAAATAACTTATGAGCTAAAGGGCTTAGTAAATCTATGTAAATGAGAATGCGTGCTATGCGTATGTAGTTCATAAAATCATGCATCATTTTCATTCTTTAGTTACAAAGCATGGGCGTCACCGGGGGTTTACTCTCACCAGATGGAGAGGGCACATCTGGCGCTTAGATAGCCCTTTCCATCTACAGGGGAAAACATATTCGTCCTCTCAGGACAGCCATGTCTGAACCCCACTCCGACATGACCGTAATTACATACATTCATATGTTTCTTTAGTCGTTTCTTTTCATGAAAACGTATGCGGAAATTCATTTTTCGTCCTAGTTCGTAAAACATGATGCATGGACATGGATTTGCGCAATAAAAGTAAAGAAAGCATAAACAATACATAGAAACTAATGAAAAACATTCTAACATAACAATTATCCTAAACTACCCATCCAACCTACACTAAACAATAATTTCACCAAACATCCTCGAACAATAAACTCTCCTATGGTGTAGGCTGGATCGGCCAAGCGAGTCACGAAGACTTACCTCACGTCCGTAGCACACCGAGCTCCGTCCACGAGCGTTGTTCACCTAAAGCAATTCATAGCAATCGTCATTAAACCGAGTCTAAACCGTTGAGTTTTGAAAACTACAAAACTCCTAGCTAAAGGAAATTTCCTAAAACTCTATTTTAACTTGTTGAGGCATTTCATCGAGCAATTCACGCTCGTGAATTCCTAACCTTCATTAATGGAGTTTCTAAGTTCTCCAACAACCAAAAACTCCAATATCTCTTGATAAATCGACTAAACATGTCCAATAACCATCAATACATCCATTAGAGGTGCAATCATGCTAAACCTATCCATTTCAAACCTTAATCCACGTTTTTAACAAAACCCTAAATGAACCCTAACCGTTTAAGAAATCGAAATCTAACGTACCAAAACTATAGATTCTTACCTAGGGAGTGTTGTCAGAGAAGAAATGTGAAGGATCGATCGCCGGAAGGAGAAGCTTCGTCGCCGGAAAAGAGCAACGCACGAGAGGGAGAGTGGAGTCGCCTGGAGAGGAGAAAAATTTCGTTGAAGTGTTGAGGAAGAATGAGTTTTTCCTATTTAATTCAAATGACATGCCAAATGACCATTTTGCCCCTCCATTTGATTTTCCTTTTATCTAATTATTTGACCATCGGTTCGATTTTCTCCAAATTTTCTTATTTCACCAAAAATTCTCATTTATTGTTAAGGCTCTATTAAAACTTTCCTTTCATAAAACAGACTTAATTTGACATATTTACAAAAATGCCATTATATATTGGAATAATAAAATCCCGTAAAACCGGGTGTTACATTCCATCCACTTTAATTAAAATTTTATCCTCAAAATTTGATTATACAAACAGTTCAAGATACTTAGACATCATATCCTGCTGCCTCTCCCAAGTGGCCTCCTCCACGTCATGGTTCTGCCATAGGACTTTTACTAGCAGAATCTTCTTATTGCGCAATAGTTTGATAGAGGATTCCAAAATTTGCACTGGCTTTTCCACGTAAGTTAGCGTCGGTTGTACCTCAATCTCTCTTGCTTCAATGACATGCGACGGATCTCGCACGCACTTCCTAAGAATTGACACGTGAAATACACTGTGGATGCCTTCCATTGACGCCGGAAGTTGTAATTGGTAAGCTAACTTCCCGATCCTCTTCAAAATAGGGAAGGGCCCCACATAAGGAGGACTCAACTTACCCTTCCTTCTGAATCTCATAACACATTTAAATGGAGAAATTTTAAGATAAACCTCATCTCCCTCATTGAACTCTAATTCCCTCACTCTTGTGTCAACATAGCTTTTCTGGCAGCTCTGTGTTATCTCTATACGTTGCCTGATAACAGCGATCTTCTCTACTGTTAGCTGTAAAATATCCGGGCCAATTATGCTAGCCTCGCCAACCTCATCTCAATATAGCGGAGACCTACACTTTCGTCCATACAGTGCTTCGTACGGAGCCATGCCAATCGTAGCCTGGAAGCTATTGTTGTATGAGAACTCAATCAACAGCAAATATCTACTCCACGATCCCTAAAACTTCAGCACATAAGCTCTGAGCATATCCTCAAGAATCTGATTTGTTCTTTCTGTCTTTCCATCAGTCTGAGGATGAAATGCTGTGCTGAAATTTAGTTGAGTTCTCATCGCCTTATAGAGACGCTTCCAGAATTTCGAAGTAAACTTGGCATCTCTATCAGAGACAATCAAAATGGGTACTCCGTGTAGTCTAACAATCTCCTACACATACAGCTTGGCAAGCTGATCTATAGAATAGGTCATCTTCACTGATAGAAAGTGGGCCGATTTTGTCAAGCGGTCAACTATCACCCAGATGCCATCGTGCCCTTTCATCATTTTCGAGAGTCCAACTATGAAATCCATAGAGATCTGCTCCTATTTCAACTCCGGAATCAGCAGTGGCTGTAAGGTTCCAGCCGGCCTTTGGTGTTCTGCTTTAACCTACTGACAAACCAGACAGGTTTCTACATATTTGGAAACCTCTCTCTTCATGTTAGGCCACCAGAAATACTGTTTTAGATCCCGATACATCTTGGTGCTTCCTGGATGCACTGAGTATGCTGAAGAGTGTGCCTCGGCCAAGATTTCCCTCTTTAGTTCTTCATCATTAGGCACATACCACCTATGCCTGAACTTTAATACTCCGTCTTCTGACAAGTTGAAATCAGACAAGTCTTCAGAGATCATGTCCAACCGATACTTCTCGCACTCTAAGTCTTTCTATTGAGCTTCTCGGATGTTGTCTATTATTGTCGGTCTAAGATAAATGTTAGCGAGCATAGTGGACAACTCAGCCATGATCTCCACATATAACTTCTCGTTCTCAGACTTTAACATCACCGACATTGCTGCGAGCGAAGGCTGACTCACAGTAGACACTCTGCTTAAGGCATCGGCGACCTTATTTGCCTTTTCTAGGTGGTATTTAATTTCGAACTCATAGTCTTTAACAAACTCCAACCACCTTTGTTGTCGCATATTCAGCTCTTTTTGTGTAAACAGATACTTTAAGCTCCTGTGATCAGAATACACTTCGCATTGTTGTCCGTACAAGTAATGTCGTCATATCTTTAACGCAAAGACAACTGCCGCAAGCTCAAGGTCATGTGTCGGATAATTCTGCTCATACGGCTTCAATTGCCGAGAAGCATAAGCAATAACTCTACCCTCCTACATCAATACACACCCAAGTTCAATCTTTGAGGCATCACAGTAAACACTGAACTTATTGCCTTCAACTGGCAATGTTAAAACAGGCGCCGTAGTCAGTTTCTGGTTTAGCTCTTGAAAGCCTTTGTCGCATGCAGCCGACCATACAAATTTTTCATTCTTCCTGGTCAAACAGGAAAGGGGGATTGCAATATTTGAAAACCCCTCGATAAACTTTCGGTAATACCCGGCCAGTCCAAGAAATCCTCATACCTCTCGCACATTCTTAGGCTACGGCCAATCTCTGACAACCTGAATTTTGGTCGGGTCCACAAAAATTCCCTCTTTAGATACTATATGGCCAAGGAAACTAACTCGGTCCAACCAAAACTCACACTTGGAGAACTTTGGGTATAGTTGATGCTGCTTCAAGATCACTAGAACAATTCGTAGTTGCTCCTCGTGTTCCTCTTTCGTCTTTGAATAGATCAAGATGTCGTCAATGAAAACAACAACAAACTTGTCTAGGTAATCCTTGAAAACACGATTCATTAAATCCATAAACGCTGCAGGGGCATTTGTAAGTCCAAAAGACATCACAAGAAATTCATAATACCCATAACTCGTACGGAACGCAGTTTTTTGAATATCTTCTCTCCGGACCTTCAACTGATAATACCCCGAGCATAGGTCAATCCTCGAAAACACTCAGGCACCCTGCAGTTGGTCAAACAAGTCATCAATCCGGGGCAATGGATACGTATTCTTTACTGTCAATTTATTTAATTCTCTGTAATAAACACACATCCTGAGAGTTCCGTCCCTTTTCTTAATGAACAGAACTGGCGCACCCCAAGGAGAAAAGTTGGGTCGAATGAACCCCTTGTCTAACAACTCTTCTAACTGAGACTTCAGCTCCTTTAATTCAGCAGTGCCAGTCTGTACGGATTCTTCAATACAGGCATGGAACCTGGATAAACATCAATAGTAAACTCGATCTCCCTATCTGGCAGTAATCTGGGAAGATTGTCGAGGAAGATCTCAGAGAATTCTCTAACTACCGGAAGGTCTTCTGATCTTACCCTGTTGAGCAACTGAGTATCGACCACTGTGGCCAGATAAACTGAGCATTCACCTCTAAATTGTTCTTGGACTTTCATAGCATAGGAAGTAGGCAGACCGCTTGTCCTATTCATCGCCTGGAATGTAAACACTTCTTTCTTTGAGGGGTGGAAAGTCACCACCCCAGACCTGCAATCGATCGTGGTGAAATGCGTGACATCCAATCCATCCCCAAAATAAGATCGTACCGTTCTATGCCCATAACTATCAGACAGGCATAAAGGGTATTACTCCCCACCGAGACAACATTGCCCTGAAAGATACAATCCGACTGCATAAACTCGCCCGAAGGCAACATCACTTTATACTGGCACACTGCTAACTCAGACACTAGCTTCAATCTAATCATGCAAGTAGTTGAAATAAAAGAGTGAGTAGTTCCCGTGTCTATCAATGAAAACACCGCAATACCAGTTATTAAAATAGTTCCTGCTATAACAGAAGGCTAAGCCTCGTCGTCGATATCACCAGACTCGATAAAGGCAAAAATCCTCGGCGTGACTTTTCTTTGATCCCTTCCTGGCTAGTCTCTATTTACTTTTGGACAATCTCTGACATAATGGTCAACCTCACCACATCGATAGGACATATTTGTGCCAAACCTACAATTGCAACTATCTTCTTTCTGGCACTTAGGGCACAAAGGCTGTCGAGGAGCCTCCTGGACTTGCTTTCCTTTTCCCTGGTCACCCTTCCCATCATAAGGCCTTTTCACTCCACGTTGTTGTACTTGATGTTGTTGCCCTCTTGGTTGCCAACCCCGATTCTGAGGTCGAGGCTGAATTTCACGGAAAAAGCCCCTAGTAGGCTCCCGTGGTTTAACGCATGTCAATTCTGCAGCTTCAAAGTCCAAGGCTCTTGGCGCGATATTTGAGTAAGGTACATCCAGAATTCCTGATACTATAATATTCTTTCAAATTTTCGGATTCAGTCCATCCATGAATTGGTGCACCTTGTCTTCGTTGTCTCTCACCAGGCGTGGCACAAACCGTGATAAAGCCTCAAATTTCTGAATATATTCCGCGACCGTACCAGTCTATTTCAGCTGCACGAATTCCATCTTTTTAGCCGCCCTCATTGTACGGCTGAAGTACTTATGATAGAATACTGTCTTAAACCGTTTCCAAGTCATTACCGTAACATCCGTGGTCTCTTTGATGGAGTTCCACCAAAATCGAGCATCTAGCACAAGATGAAATGTAACGCAAGCGACCTTCTCCCCATTGTCAATCTTAGCATATCCCAGCATGTCTTCCATAGTTCGAACCCACTCCTCAGCAATAGAGGGGTCCGAAGACTGTCCGTTGAACACTGGAGGCCGTAGTTTTTGGAACCTCTCCATGCCGTGATTGTTCGGAATGACTATATCTTGGACTTTTTGATTTTCTCGGTTTACTAGGTTCTCAATTTGTTACGCCTGCCTGTCCATATACTGGGCCTGACAGTTTAGTAAATCTGTCAGCCTCCAGGGCTTCATCCCTGGTGTCTTTTGCTCGGACCATTTTATAACTCCTATAAAGGTTAAAACAAATAATCCTAAGAAACAAAACAAGTAAATAAAACAAAACGTACTCACAGTTGAGGAAGGATGTCCGCATAGTGGCAGTACAACCGAGCAGTCTACAGAACCGATTTTAAAACCCGGGGGCTCTGATACCATAACTTGTAACGACCCTAGTTCCTATACCTTAATTTCCTGTAAAAAAATTTCGTTTTGTGCTTTGTGTAAACTTGACTTTTGAAATCTTTAGGGTAATTGAAATCGTTTGAAAATCATTTAAATAAAAACAATATAAATATCAGAATAACAAATGGCCAAATGAATCGAGGGCAAAAGGGGCATATCGCCCAAAAATGTGTAGCCAATCGATCGGCCATTTCAGCCGATTGATCGGCTGTGGCGATTTGATGCCAGGCGATCGATCGCCTGATCGATCGCCCCTCCCGAATCATAACTAGCCGATCGATAGCCCCTACCAGGCGATCGATTGGCACACACTCTGGAAAATCTAGAGCGCGGCCACAGTAAGGTAGCCGATCGATCGCCTATTCTGGCGATCAATCGGCAACCTCTCTGGAAAATCCAGAGAGTTACCAACATAAATGCCGATCGATCACCCCCTTTGGCGATCGATCGGCATGCTCTCTGCAATCCAAATTCCAGAGACCTGCCTCCTCCTTCCCTTCATGCCCTACACACACACACTTCACCATTTTTCTTCCTTACTTTCATCCCTTCATCAACTTACCTCTAAACACAATTCATAACAAACACTTCAACATAAAATCATTCATAACCTCATTCATTCCTCAATTCCTCGATCACCAAAAACATGACTCGAAACATATCCTAGAACGTATTCAAAACGAGACAAAGATTACGAAATCTAACTGCATGGATAGCTCTAAAACTCGAGCGTATCCATACCAAACTTAAGATACCTCCAAACAGATCTAGTATAATCCCAATAAAAGACTTAGCAAAAGAAATTCATAAAACGAGTTTTCCAAAACATCAAAACATGTAAGTTTCCTAACCAATCACCCATCAGCCCAATTAAGCCCTCCTATACATCTATTAACCATTTCTATCTATTAAAATCCCAAAATACCTACATGCCATCCCCACGGGTCAAAATACGCGTCGACTGCGCAACACGCTCCCACAGGCACCCTTCTTCAACCTGCTCATACGTTAGGTGGAGGAATATCATCCTCACTTGTTTTGAAGTCACCTACACCATATGTCACGACCTCGTTAAGGGCCGAGACTAATTCATATTTTCGTGGAACTTTTATTCTAAACATACTCTCTGCACACATTTTTTTTTTTTTTACAGAAAGAACTTTCAACACTCGACTCATCCATAAAACTGTCGGCATAACTAGTCGCAGAGCAGGGTGACTAAACTCAGACATTGATCTCGTAACACGATCGGGCAGAAGGGAGGTGCCTTCAGACCTCACGACTTCATCGTTCCCGGGCTGCATGGACATGCAGGCGTTTAACGATAGGGGACACATCGCTCGATGGTCACATGCCCTTCGCGTGACTCGTTAAACATCGCCCGGTAGAAGACACCTACCGATGGGCATGGGCAAAGCACGTGGTTCTTAGACATTTCCCAAAACACAAGACGACAAACCTTATACTTGCTTCCACCGATAGCTAAACGACAAAACTTATATACACTCATCCGATAAAATAAACAACATCATCTGATAGGATAAACAACGTCATCCGATTGACATGCGTATCTCTACCCACATCATCCGATCACAAAACAACAAAGTTTAGACTACTCATGCCGATGACGTCAGCCGGATGATTATACTACTCACATCATCCGATCACAAAACGACAAAGTTTAGACTACTCGTGCCGATGACGTCAGCCGGATGATTTACTCAACCGATCACAACAATACTACTCACATCATCCAATTACTCATCTTTACTCACATCATCCGATCACAAAACGACAAAGTTTAGACTACTCCTGCCAATGACGTCAGCCGGATGATTTACTCAACCGATCACAACAATACTACTCCACTCAACCGATCACAATAATACTACTCCTGCTCTAACTTAAACATAAACTCAATCTGAGTATACATAGCGGAAGACTTTATTAAAATGGACCATCACATATATGTAAATCCTCAAAATCATTCTCGAGCTCAGAAGCTAAAACAGGTAATATCTGAAAATATAACGTTCTTAAGAGAAACCTCATCCTACTTAGAAATTGTATCAGTCATATTCTAGTATCTAATGACATGAGAAAACTCATCCTATTTTAACCTCAGTTTTCATAATCCTTACTGACATCACATGAGCAGTAACCACGGGTTATAATCGTCTCTTCCAGCCACGCACTGTCACCCTGAGCACATCCAGCAACTAGCCTTAGACTTCCTCATTGAATTTGGAATCCTCACCTGTTAATTCTTCACCTACATCATAAGGTTTAAACTATAAGCCTAATGCTTAGTAAAGAATGCAATGCTAACACATATGCATGAATGCACAGTTTAAAGTAACACAGTGTAACATCCCTAATACTGTGCCCAAATTCCCGTACATAATTTTTTTTATTTTCTTTTATTCCTATACTTTAAATAAACTCTAAGCGGAATTTAAACCGAAATCAGAATTGAAGTCTATTTTTTTTTAAACCAATTAAAAACAAACACAAAACTAATTAAATATAATTTTAAACTTTTAATAAAACAATTAATCAATTGGCCGAAAAGGGGAGGACATATTCGTCTTCTGGCGACCAAAATGAAGAGGCGATTGATCGCTGAGGCTAGCAGCGATCGATCGCTGAGACTATAAGCCCCCAGCAGCGACCGATCGCTGACCTCGGCAACGATCGATCGCGCCAGCCATCGATTGCGCCCGCGATCGATCGCTGCATTGGCAACAGGGAGGGGCGATCAGTCGCCCCTCGCACCTGCGCCCGATCGCCTAACTCCACTTCTTCTTTCTCTATAATTTATCATGCAATGCTCTCTGGAATCGGATTCTACAGAGCAAACTCTAAGTTTCTTTCACCATCTTTGCACACCACACACTTCACAATTAACATGCTCTTCAACACTTCAATTCCATTTTTAAACATAGCTAGTTTTTCCTAAAAACAAACCGCGTGGATATATTTAAAACTATACCTTTCCTCCTGTTTTAAAATGTCCAAGCAGTTTATAAATCAGATTTTTAAAATGTTTAAAACATGCAAACCTAAACCTATCAACTATCAGTTCTCAAACATCCTAAAATGTTCTAACTGTACAATTATTTTATATAATCTACCATCAGCCCAAAACGCCCTGATACCCTCAAAACACGTACATACTTTCCCACGGGTCTGGTCAAGCATCAACTGCGCAACACACCACCGCAAGCCATCCTCCGTCAACTGCATCACTCCTCAGGTGGAGGGATCTCGTCCTCACCTATGTCGAAGTCACCTACACCATACAGACACTTATGAGATAAAAATCTCAGCAAGCTCTAGTAAATGTAAATGCATGCTATGCATATGAGTTCAGAAATCGTGCAGCATTTTCTTTATCTTTACTCTGTGGGTGTCATCGAGATCTCAGCCCCCTAACCGAAGAGAGAGCATCTAGCGGTCGGACTACTCTTTCCAGCTAGAGGAGGGGGGTACACGCTTACAACACGTACAGCCGTGCCTGAGCCCCATCTCACATGACCTATAACTGTATGAGTACGTGTTAGATGTTGTATTGTGACAAACCCGTAGTCGATCTCCACAATAGGTCGAGCCCCTCTCCAGGCCACATCGCCATTTTCTTTAAAACATCGTGCGAAAATTCATTTTCATGCTCTTTTAAAACACGTGATGCGTGAACAGTTCAATATGACAGAAAGTAAACATACATGATTCGTACCATCGAGACAATAAAGCATTTAAAAGCATAACCTATACAGAACTAATCCTAACTACCCGACCAAAACAATTTAAACATCCGCGTCACCAAAACTCCTCGAGACGACTTCGATGTATGGTGTAGGCCAATCGGCCAGAGAAAATCACGAGAACTTACCTCGTGTCCGTTGCAGCTCAAGCTCCGTCCACGAGCGTTGTTTGTCTGAGGCAAAACACAATATTCGCCGTTAAAACTAATTTCAGCTACTCCAATTAACAAAACATTACTAAAGAAATTTCCTATAGCTTTAATCAAATTCATTGAGCTATTTCATAGACCAATTACACGCTCGGCACCTCAAATCCCTAATTACGAGCTTTTCCTAAATCTCGAATTTTCACAAAATTTAACATTCGTCCTAAATCAATTAAGTTCGTCTAATAACGTTCAATACGTTCACTATATCCTTAATTACGGCAAACCTATCGATTTCGAACCCTAAATCTCGATATTTACGATAACCCTAAACGAAAACCTAACTGTATACTAATTTCAGCTACTAAATGTCCAAATTAACAAAACATTAACTAAAGAAATTTCCTATAGCTTTAATCAAATTCATTGAGCTATTTCATAGACCAATTACACGCTCGGCACCTCAAATCCCTAATTACGAGCTTTTCCTAAATCTCGAATTTTCACAAAATTTAACATTCGTCCTAAATCAATTAAGTTCGTCTAATAACGTTCAATACGTTCACTATATCCTTAATTACGGCAAACCTATCGATTTCGAACCCTAAATCTCGATATTTACGAAACCCTAAACGAAAACCTTTTCTAAAAATCAAAAACTAACGCTCTAAAACTATAGATTCATACCTAGAGCGTCGATTGGAGGAGAAAACGTGAAGAACAGAAGACGAACGGAGGAAGAACGGAGGTCGAAAAGGTTGAATCGCCGCGGAGAACAGAGAAGGAAATAGCCTCTGGCGTTTTCGTGAAAAACAGAGAAGAAGAATAAATGAGGGAGAAAGAAAAGAAGTTTGTTTTTAATTAAATTTGACTTGCAAATTACCATTTCACCCTTAGCACTTAATTCTATTTGTTTCGTCCTTCGTTTCGTTAATCGGCTAACTATTTTGTTTCACCCAATCTCCTTATTTCACCAATACGTCCAAATTATTATTTGAGATTTATTAAAACTGTCCGCTCGCAAATCGGACCTCGTTTACTATTTTTACTAAAACGTCCTTTATATTACGAGAAACGTAATTACTCGAAATATAGCGTTATTACTCCGAAAATTCTCGTAAATTCCTTAAAATTCCCATTAATCGTTAGGATCCCATTAACGTTTTCTTTTTATAAAACGAGTTTGATTTGACATATTTACAAAAATGTCATCAAATATTATAATATAAAAATCCCGTAAAACCGGGTATTACACACAGGCTCATGAATCTTTTCTCGTTCTTGTTCATATTCATATCCATATTCATATTCATATTCTATTCATATTCATATTCATATTCATATTCATATTCATATTCATATTCATATTCATATTCATATTCATATTCATATTCATATTCATATTCATATTCATATTCATATTCATATTCATATTCATATTCATATTCATATTCATATTCATATTCATATTCATATTCATATTCATATTCATATTCATATTCATATTCATATTCATATTCATATTCATATTCATATTCATATTCATATTCATATTCATATTCATATTCATATTCATATTCATATTCATATTCATATTCATATTCATATTCATATTCATATTCATATTCATATTCATATTCATATTCATATTCATATTCATATTCATATTCATATTCATATTCATATTCATATTCATATTCATATTCATATTCATATTCATATTCATATTCATATTCATATTCATATTCATATTCATATTCATATTCATATTCATATTCATATTCATATTCATATTCATATTCATATTCATATTCATATTACATTGTATGGATTAAGAGACGATTTGTGCCGGTAAAGGGGGTTCGACAGTGAAAGTGTACATAGCCCCTTGCGGGTCGTATTCTTGGTCCCTCTTTTGGACAGTGACATACGTCAAACCGCCCCCAACCCCCTCATAATCCATGTTGCATAGGTTTCATATTCATATTTTATTCATGAGAGAAAACATGCAATTAAAACGTTTTCATATGCTTGAGAAACATTCGTGATGCATGTTTAGGGATACCCTTGGTTCATCATTCTACTGAACAGGTCATACATCTAACAAGGATCATTCTTTCAGTTCAAGTGTCGTAACTAACAGACAAAAGTTCAGATAATCTTTAAACAGCGAAAGACAACTTCTAACTAGTACCCCTGTGATGTAGGACCCTAATGGTCGGGCAATCCTACACATTCACTTACCTAGTTTCCTTAGCAAATGAAGCACTCTCTGCAATCTTCTTCACCTAAAACATTTCACATTACAGAGTTAAACAAAATCCTAAAAGTCCTAACCAATAGTTATCCTAAAGTCTAACACATTTGTACTTCTAGGTTCTCTAGTCAGCACCTTGTGTGCGTGGATTCAGTTTCCAGATCCTAAATAATCAGATTCAACCTAGCAGCTGTACACAATCAATTATCTTAATGTCCAGATTCGAATCGGAAATGCCATTACTGAATGCAGATTAAAATGTCACTAAAATAACTCTGCCATTAAAGAATCCGAAACTACAGAGCTTAGCTAAAAAACAGAGCTCAAAATGGTTAATCAGCAACTACATTGTTGAGTCATACCTAGGGTGTGAATTCGTCGGGGTGGAGACTGAAGAATCGGTCACCGAAAGGAGCTGAAGATGGCAGAGAGAGAGAGGGCTCTGGAGAAGAGAGAAATCGCCGAGAGTGAAAGTGTCAGCTACAGTGAGGTTTTAGTGAGATTTAAGGTTTCCATTTTCTATATATATACTAACTAAAATTCAACTTAATTACAAACTTGCCACCCAACCTAGTTTCACTCAACTTGTAATAAATATGTCTTGACATTAAATTTAAAATCATAGAGATTTATAAAAATGGTGACAATCAAAATAGTTAAGAAAATCACCTGGTCGAAATTGTCAGGTGTTACACCATAGAAATAACCTATGAGCTAAAGGCTCAGTAAATCTACGTAAATGAGAATGCGTGCTATGCGTATATGGTTCATAAAATCATGCATCATTTTCATTCTTTAGTTACATAGCATGGGCGTCACCGAGGGTTTACTCTCACCAGATGGAGAGGGCACATCTGGCGGTTAGATAGCCCTTTCCATCTACCAGGAAAAAACATGCTTCTCCTCCCAGGACAGCCATTTCTGAACCCCACCCCGACATGACCGTAATTACATACATTCATATGTTTCTTTAGTCGTTTCTTTTCATGAAAACGTATGCGGAAATTCATTTTTCGTGCTAGTTCGTAAAACATGATGCATGGACATGGATTTGCACAATAAAAGTAAAGAAAGCATAAACAATATATAGAACCTAATGAAAAACATTCTAACATAACAATTATCCTAAACTACCCATCCAACCTACACTAAACAATAATTTCACCAAACATCCTCGAACAATAAACTCTCCTATGGTGTAGGCCGGATCGGCCAAGCGAGTCACGAAGACTTACCTTGCGTCCGTAGCACACTGAGCTTCATCCACAAGCGTTGTTCACCTAAAGCAATTCATAGCAATCGTCATTAAACCGAGTCTAAACTGTCGAGTTTTGAAAACTACAAAACTCCTAGCTAAAGGAAATTTTCTAAAACTCTATTTTAACTCGTTGAGGCATTTCATCGAGCAATTCGCACTCGTGAATTTCTAACCTCTATTAATGGAGTTTCTAAGTTCTCCAACAACCGAAAACTCCAATATCTCTCAATAAATTGACTAAACATGTCCAATAACCATCAATACATCCATTAGAGGTGCAATCATGCTAAACCTATCGATTTCAAACCTTAATCCACGTTTTTAACAAAACCCTAAACGAACCCTAACCGTTTAAATCCTAGAAATCAAAATCTAACGTACCAAAACTATAGATTCTTACCTAGGGAGTGTTTTCAGAGAAGAAATGTGAAGGATCGATCGCCAGAAGGAGAAGCTTCATCGCCGGAAGAGAGGAACGCACTAGAGGGAGAGAGGAGTCGCTTGGAGAGGAGAAAAATTTCATTGAAGTGTTTGAGGAAGCATGAGTTTTGCCTATTTAATTAAAATGACATGCCAAATGACAATTTTGCCCCTCCATTTGATTTTCCTTTTATCTAATTATTTGACCATCGGTTCGGTTTTCTCCAAATTTTTTTATTTCACCAAAAATTTCCATTTATTGTTAAGGCTCTATTAAAACTTTTCATTCGTAAAACAGACTTAATTTGACATATTTACAAAAATGCTATTATATATTGAAATAATAAAATCTCGTAAAACCGGGTATTACAAAATCAGTTTTGCAAAGACAACTAGATGAGATCAACCAATAGTTTGAAGTTGTTAGCAAACTTATGGAAACCCGATATAATGAACCTTTGAAGAAGAGAAGACTCGAACCCCCTAGTAGAAAGGCCAAGCACTTAGGAGGTTTGGATAGATGTGGAACCGATTACTTAAGATCAAACTGAAAAGCTTCCACCAGCCACCTCTGTATTGTGAGTTGTTGTGATATATCATTGCCCTGTTTTGATGGTTACTCAATGGGTTTTAATGATTGGCTAGGTAAAGTTGAAAGGTTGTTTGAATGTCAAGATTTTTAGGAAAAGGGAAAAATCAAACTTACCTTCCTAAGTCTCACCGGGTATGCTAGTTCATGGTGGGAGAAACTTAAGAGAAAAAGGAGATTGGATGACAAGGAATAAGTTTGTACTTGGAAGTGGATGAAACGTTTAATGAAAAAGGAGTTTGCTCAAAACTTCGAAAAAGAGCTTGAACCTAGAAAACCTTGACTTTGAACCACCACCTTCCTTAGCCCTAGTCCAAGATGAACTTAGTGATGAGTCCTCAAGTGAGAAGGAGGACATTATGATCAAAGAAGAAATCTTACACCCCGAAGAAGGACATCTATTTGAATTCGAAGGACAAGAGGGTGTAAAAGTAAGTGAGGAAGAAGAAGCTTCACAAGAAGAGAATTGGGATTGTTGGATTAGCTCCTTACAAACTTGTTTTAATTCTTGTGAGCAAATTGAGGAGAATAATTGTGAGTTGTTAGGAAGAGATTATGAAGAGATTTTTCCTCTAGATGACGAAACCTTAGAACCACAACTCATAGTAGATGATGTGACGACCCCAACCCGGCCAGGGCTGCCACGGAAAGACCATAATGTAATCTTAACTTAAATCCTCAAATAGCTCGCGTGAAATTTTTCTTTTTATATCACTCGTAACGTTTCGACTTCTAAACCACTAAATCGAAGTCTCGGATTATTGAAATCCCTTAAAATCATTCGTTTAAAACAAATACTCATACAATCAAAACTTAAAACAACTAAATCAATTAAAACTATTAACTAATTAAAGTAAAACTTAAAATAAAAGAAAAACTAACATGCTATGGCGATCAGTCGCCACGCTCTCTGGATTTCTCCAGAGAGCGGCGACCAGATGAGGGGCGAACAATCGCCCTCCATGGCGATTGTTCGGCAACCTCTCTGGAATGGTTTTCCAGAGAGCTCGCCCCTCCACCTCTTCTTTCTTTCTTCCTTCTCCTTTCAATTTCCCTGCAAAACACACTTAAAACTTCACCACTTTTCTTTCATTTTCATAACAACTCCTCAACGTATTATCACTACACACATATACCACTTTCACTCCACAATCATTCAAAAACCGACTCAAAAGGACGTTTAAAACATAACCTGTTTTCAAAACGTTTAAAACATCGAAATATAAACCTATCTACTATCCAGATTCCACATCAAACTCATCCAACAACACGCATCACCCGACATTATTCATTACTCAACACAACTCTAACTTAATCTATACACTTCCAAATTTCACTAAAACTAACTGCATGGATCGCTCTAAAACCTTGCGTATCCATACAGTCGTAAATCACCTAAAATCATCAAATAAAACCCAATCAAATCCTCAACACAAATATCGAACATAACCACGGAATTTACTAAAACATCACCAAAGACATACATTAACAAATCATTCAAAATAGCACTACTTCAAACCTACATCCGCTATAAGATTTCCTAAATAATAAACCTAACTATACACCCTAAAATCCATCACCTTTCTAACCAACAAAACTAACTCACATCCATTCGCCACAAAACAGTTCGGGGCACACCATTGGATCATCTAGCCAAACTGAAACACACTCCGTCGCCACGAGCACAATCTGTCGACCGCCTATGCCTTGTCATCAAGAGAAACTCTCACCTTCACACCTGTCACCTACATCATACAACATAAACATTAAGCCTAATGCTTAGTAAGGGAATGTACTATACATGACATATGCATGAATGCATGATTCTTTTCATAAAACATGTTCATTTTCTTGTTCTTATACTTTTTCTTTTGGTTGACATAGATTAAGGTGGGGATGTGCCAGGGAGTAGGCCAAGTGCGTGTACATAGTCCTATCGGCCGTATTCATAGTCCATCGCATGGAAGTGACATTGGTTTTGTTATTCTGGCCATACTGTCCCAACCCACACTTAACCGTTACCTTTCTTTTACATACATCATACATGAAATGTTTCATATGACATTTGAGAAAACATGATGCATGAGGAATCTACGTATAACATATCATCAAGACAAATCATCGAGCAATTCACAACATACATTGACATACACTAATCTTAATGAATTTCATAAACAACTAATAACTAACATTCTAGGCTACCCGACTCATTAAACCCCACAATCAGAAAATCATCATCAAAACAACAAAAGCCTAACGTTGACACGATGTAGGGCCTTAAGGGCCGGAAACCTAACACCCACTTACCTGGCGTCCGTAGCAAGCCGAGCACCGTCCGAAAAGTCGTCTCCACCTAAGGCATTTCACAAATCCATCATTAAACCGATCCTATATAAACAATTTCCAAACTTAAACTAAGCTCCTATCTAAGGCAATTTCTCCTAAAATTTCTATTTTCTCCATTGAGGCATTTCATCGAGCACGTGGTGCTCACAAAACACCAAACTCCATTAATGGAGATTTTTACAATCTTCAACAACCAAAAATCTAACCTAAATCTGTCAATAACCATAATCTCTCATAACTATCGTCAATAGTCGTAACTACATCATCAAAGGGCACTAATTTAAACACCCTAACGATTTCTAACCGAAAACGTAAATTTACTCAAACCCTAAATCAATAAAATCTAACGAATAACAACCCAAATCGACAACTAAACCCACAATATGCTAGAGCCTTACCTAGAGGGTTGAATCGTCGAAGAAAATGGAGGAGGAACTTCGTTGAACTGTCGGCGTGAGAGGAGTCGTCGCGAGAGGGAGAGAACGCCAGCGAGGGGAGGGGAGAAGCATTCTGGCGTGGGAGGAGAAAAGAGAGGGGGAGGGGTATTTAGTTTTTATAAAATTTAACTTAACAAATTACCATCTTGCCCTTTGTTCAATTCTTTGCTTAATTCGTTATTTCGTCTATCAATTTGGTTTCTCCGAAACTCTCTTATTCCTCCAAATATTCCAACTTATTCCTAGGGTTCTAACGAAACTCTCCGTTCGCAAAACGGATCTAATTTACTATTTTTACGACTTAAAACACTATAAGCGGGAAAATCGAAACTCGGCGTTACACTATCGATTGGATTTCTAAAAAGTTACTTATTCTTCTAAAAATCATCATAAATTCCTAGGGTCCTAATAAAACCTCTCGCTCACAAAACGGACCTAATTTACTTATTTACAAAAATACCCTTGGAGCGGAAACTCGAAAAACTTGGGTGTTACAGATGAAGAGGCATCAACTTTGAATGGTCAAGAGGAGCCTTGCCATGTGATAGAAGTGATCAAAGAGGAATGTGAATTTAGAATTTTAACAACAACCAATCAAGAAGAGAGTATCTTTGGAATTAGTTATATGATCATTGGCCAAGCTCATTCCTTCAAGTTTAGTGATGGTAATAGTGACAACCCCACTTTAAACCAATTCATAAATAATCTTTTTGTGAGACCACTATCAAAGCCTTAATACTTTTTTTCAAAGGGTCCAACAAAATAAACTCCCACTTAAAGTTTTCCATCCTTTCTAGGGATTTCTTGAACGAATTAGCCTATGTCTTAGCTTCTATAGTCGATAAGACTAATATCCTTAATAGACTTAGGCTATTTACACTTAATGCACTTTTCAATTTTCAATTAGGTGAAAGAACAAACCAACTGACTTACCCATTGGGATGATACAAATTTTATCATCAAACTAAGGAAAAGGAATTAGTTGGTTTATTAACAACAAGATATCTACCCTTCACCTATTTGATCACTTGGCTTTTTAGGATGGGTTGGGGTAGAGATTATTTAAATGGTCGTATTAATCTTAAGTTCTTGGTAGAAATTTTAGAGGAACTAAATCTTTGGCTAAAGGAGTATGATAGGAACATTATTTAACTAGGACAAATCAATTCTACAATCGAAAATGAAAATTCCTTTTATAACCCTTTCACCTTTACCATAGAACTTTCTTTAAATAACGAGACCATCAAAGCACCTAAAATTTGGAAGATTTATCAAAAGCGTTATTGGTGGTTAAAGGGCTTTCAATTATATTCCTTGATGAATGACTATGTTTTAGCCCTATTAAAATTTAAACGCTTAGGGAATCTAGTTAGGAACTTTAGGCATAATTTTGAAGGAGCCTACTTCAAGACGAGCCAACCACTGGATTTGAGGTCAAATCCTCAATCACCCAGAGAGAATGATGTGCCACGGACTCCTATCCGTCAAACACGAACCAAGGTACGTATCTTAACTAATCTTTCATCTAACCGGTTTGTAAGTTTTGCAGGTAAAGTTCTTCTTATAGCTTGGATAAGGAGCATTGAAGAGGAAATTTGTCTTCCCATTAACAAATCTTGTAACTGAGCTATTTATTTATTTTTATGCATGACTTTTTGCATTGAGAAAACATTAGCCTTCCTTGTATTTATTGGCAAACTAGAAGTCTTATTATTTAGGATACTTGCATACTTAGTTATATTTAGGAATGCTCTTTGATCGGATTAACACACGAGAAGGATGGCATGGTCAAAATTATGGTGCGCACGAAAGGGAGCCAAGCCATAAAGGAGAGACACATAACAACACATGCGCGAGTAGAGCAAGAGGTGCACGTGAGTGAAGAAGGCAGTAGTAGACGCGCAGCGAATGAGTGGAGCGAGAGGTGCGCACGAGTGAAGAAGGCAGCTGCAGCAGCATGGCACGCATGGCTTGGAGGAATGACGCACATGGCAAAGGAATGGCGTCCACGGCTTGAAGACGATTGTCGATGTTGGCACGCAAAGGAAAGAGGCATGTTTGGGTTTTTTAGGCATGAACAGTACCTGGGCGTGCAAGGAAAGGAGAGCAATACGTCAGGCGTGCGTGGACGCATCTGGATGGCTTGTGCACGTGCGCAAGAGAAGAGGTTGCGCGCGCGCATGAAGGAATCCCAGCACGTGGGAGGGCTAGCACGAAGGAGTCCCAGGGCGTACGCAAAGGCAGCCTGTACAAAGCTGATTGCGCGCACACGTGGCCAAGGCATCGACGATCCAATAACTATTTTTCACTCAACCGCGATTTTTGTTTTTCCTTTTCTGGATTTTCAACCAATTGTTTCTGTAATTTTTAAACTCTTTCTAAAGCTTTGTAATATATTGAGTAGTTTAAAGCGACCCCTTGAACTTCTCACTAAAATAAGCAAGTGGCTTGCCCTATTACATAAGCAATGCTCCAATCCCTATTCTAGAAGCATCACATTCTACTTTAAAAACCTTGTTGAAATCAGGTAGAGCATAAGGATAGGGGCATGACAAAGTTTCTCTTTAATCAACTCAAAGTTTTGTTGACAAACTTGATGCCAATGAAATTCCTTTTCCTTCTTGGTGCAATCAGTCAAAGAGCCTACAATTGAACTAAAATCCTTGATGAACCTTCTGTAAAATAAAGTTAATCGATGAAAGCTTTTTAACTCTGAAATTTCCTATGGAGTCGGCCAATCCCTTATGGCTTCAATTTTAGCTTCATCCGCTTTTTTGCCCTCCTGGTAATTATGAAACTAAGGAAATGAACCCTCTCTTGCACAAAAGAACACTTTTTGAAATTTCTATATAATTTAGCATCTCGAAGAGTATCAAATAAGAGCGTAAGATGACCCAAATGTGAATTGAGATCCAAACTATAAACAAAATGTCATCAAAATAAACCACTATGAACTTTCTCAAGAAATCTATAAAAACGTAATGCATGAGTCTCATAAAATTGATAGGGACATTAGAAAGGCCAAAAGGCATCACTAACCATTCATAGAGTCCATACTTGGTATTGAAGGCCGTCTTCTATTCATCTCCTTCTTTCATCCTAATTTGATGGTAACCGCTATTTAAATCTACTTTAAAAAAGATTGAAGCACCGCTAAGTTCATCCAACATGTTCTCAAGTCTAGGAATGGGAAACTTATACTTGATTGCGATTTGATTGATAGCTCGGCTACCAACACACATCCTCATGGTTCCATTTTCTTTGGCACCAACAGTGTAAGCACCATACACGGGCTCATGGATTCTCGGATGTATCCTTTCTCAAGCAATTCTTGCACTTGCTTGTGTAGTTCCTTGGCCTCTTCTAGATTCAATCTATAAGAGGGCCGATTTGGTAGCACCACTTCCGGTTGCAAATCAATTTGGTGCTCAATACCTCTAAGGGGTGGCAATCCTTGAAGTAACTCTTCTGGCAACACATCTTGGTATTGATTCAAGAGTGTTCGAACCTCTCTTGGGGTTTCACCCAATTCTTCTATCCTTTCTGGAAAAATAAACAAAATTAGAGGTCCTCCTTCATGAAAGGATTTCCTCAACTCCTTCTTAGACATGAAAAGAGTGAACTTCAACCTTTCTTCCTTCCTTAGCTACTCATTCAAAACCACTTGTTCCGACTTGAGGGGCACTAATTTGATTGTCTTTCCTCCAAACTTAAAGGAGTAATAGTTGGAGTATCCATCATGAACTACCCACCGATCATATTGTCAAGGCCGTCTTCTATTCATCTCCTTCTTTCATCCTAATTTGATGGTAACCGCTCTTTAAATCTACCTTAAAAAAGATTGAAGCACCGCTAAGTTCATCCAACATGTTCTCAAGTCTAGGAATGGGAAACCTATACTTGATTGCGATTTGATTGATAGCTCGGCTACCAACACACATCCTCATGGTTCCATCTTTCTTTGGCACCAACAGTGTAAGCACCATACACGGGCTCATGGATTCTCAGATGTATCCTTTCTCAAGCAATTCTTGCACTTGCTTGTGTAGTTCCTTGGCCTCTTCTAGATTCAATCTATAAGAGGGCCGATTTGGTAGCACCACTTCCGGTTGCAAATCAATTTGGTGCTCAATACCTCTAAGGGGTGGCAATCCTTGAAGTAACTCTTCTGGCAACACATCTTGGTATTGATTCAAGAGTGTTCGAACCTCTCTTGGGGTTTCACCCAATTCTTCTATCCTTTCTGGAAAAATCAACAAAATTAGAGGTCCTCCTTCATGAAAGGATTTGCTCAACTCCTTCTTAGACATGAAAAGAGTGAACTTCAACCTTTCTTCCTTCCTTAGCTACTCATCCAAAACCACTTGTTCCGACTTGAGGGGCACTAATTTGATTGTCTTTCCTCCAAACTTAAAGGAGTAATAGTTGGAGTATCCATCATGGACTACCCACCGATCATATTGTCAAGGCCTTCCTAACAAAATGTGACTAGCACTCATTGGTACCATGTCACAAAGAACCTGGTCATTGTATCCTCCAATTGTAGAGGCAATGTTGACTTACTTGGAGACCTTAATATCCTCTTGATCATTTAGCCACCTCAACTTGTAAGGGCTCGGGTTTAGGGTTGTCTCTAACCCTAGTTTCTCCATAAGGTCTTTAGATGCAACATTAGTGTAACTCCTTCCATCAATTATGAGAGAACACACCTTATACTTGATTAAACATCGGCTATAAAAAAATATTCTCTCTTTGACAATCTTGATGGCTTGTGATATGAGAACTCTTCGGATGACCATCAAAAGTGGCCCTTCTTGAGCATGAAATACTTCTTCTTGTAATTCAAAACCCTCCTCTTGCTCATCTTCACTTACTATCTCATCGGTGCTTTCTCTAAGAATCATAACTCTTCTATTGGGGTATTGAGAAGCAATGTGCCCCACTCCAAGGCACTTGAAACACTTGATCTCTCTTGATCTTGGCCGGGTGGCATCTTCCACTACTTTCTTTTCTTCTACCCCTTTTGTAGGCCAACTCTTTATGAAAGTCTTCTTTTCATCCACCTTAGATGGTGGCTTGTAGGATCTCTCAATTTTAAATGGAAACCGATTACTAATCCTCTTTCCCTTCCTTTTCACTTCTCTTTCAACCTTTAAGGCAAGTTGGACAACAACATCCAAAGTTTCTAAAGTTTGTAGCTCTACAACATCACTAATTTCTCTATTCCAAGCCCCTTATAAACCTTGTAATAACTTTTTCCTCATGCTAATCCAATCCACTCTTAATTTTAAGAGTTTCAAACTCGGTTAGATACTCTTCAATCGATTGTGAGTTTTGCTTCAAACTTTGCATTTGTAGGAACAACTCTTGTTTGAAGTGGTTTGGCACGAATCTCTTTCTCATTCAAGTCTTCATGACCCTCCCAGTTGCAATAGCCTCATCACCTTCACTCATTCTTTGTGCCTTCAAAATTTCTCACCAAAAACTAGCATAACCGGTTAACTCTAGTGACACTAGTTGTAACTTCACTTTCTCCGAATAGTTGCAATACAATCAGATATTATTATTCACCAAATAGATTGAAGACTTGATGCTGAAAAGCTTCAAGGTTTAGGGGAAGAATGGTTCTTCGATTTTTGTATTCAACTAAGATGCCTCCAGCAGCCCAAAAGAGTGGTTTAAGTACAACTTCACTTTACAAATTAGGGTTCCCAAAGAGCAGCGACAAGGAGGGAACAAAAAAGATATGTTCGACTAGTACACCTAGCCGAGTACATGAAGGCTTGGCTAATTTTGGCAAAGTCACTCCTCTCTTCAAATGTCACTTTCAAGTTGTCTCATCTTTTACAAAACACAACTAAAAAGAGTCTCCTAATTGCTAAGAGTGTTTGGCAAAACAACAAGGGGGCAAAAGCAACTAAAGAAACAAACTAGGTGATCAATTACACAAGTTGTTTCAAGGAAGACAAATTCATTCTTCCATTTTTGGGGTGGCCGAGGGTTGCTCCCATGTTAGCAAGTGGAAAGGCTTCTCCAAGTCTAATGCACTTGGATCCATTCACAAGTATTCAAATGATGCTTCAACTATAAAAATAGCACACTCATTAGTTAAAGGTTCGGCCAAGGATTTGGCTCGTGATCAAGTGATGGCTCCTCTTGGCACATCAATGAGTCCGTTGCAATCTTTATGAAGAACATTTTTTTTTAAGATTGGGAAGACTTCGTAAATGTCCAAAATACTTTTCAAAGATAAAATTCGAAGCAGATTTGGAATATTTTGACAATCCTCTTGACTTATGCTTCACCATGATGAACTCTTGATTAAGTTTGTTTGCCCTATTTTTAAAATTGAGGCATTGACTACTATTTTGCTCTTGATCACCTACAAAGACAACACTACCAATATCGTTAGAATATCTCGATGCTTGCATGTTAATACACGGATCCTGTGGCACATCAAACTTTCAATCCAAACTTCGCAAAATTTTTCAAGGCTTCCATAGCTTTCATATCATAAGTTTTGTGCATTAGTGGGGAATATGTTTGGAAAACAAACTTACCATGCCTACTTCTAATTTTTAAAGCATCCTTATCCATCACTTAAATAGAAAAATCGGCCAAGTATTTGCAGCTATCAATAAAATTATTTAGAGATCAAACATAAAGTAAATATCATGATTTTTCATTTTTTTAAACAACACTAATTTCTTCTATGAGAGAAAATACAACACCAACTTTTTATTAAAACTTCTAATCTATTCAAGCAAAGAACTCAAGCATAATAACAAAAATCATGCAATTTGACTCAAAGAAAGACGCAAAATAGCAAAACAACAAAAGAAAAGAGAAATCATCCTTCAAAATTGCTAAATCATTTCTTCTTCTGAAAATTTTTTCTTGCTTTGCCTTCGTCTTCTCAATTGTCGCTCGCTCCTTGATTTTTGCCTCCAATTTCTTGATATGCCTCAAAGGCCTTTGACTCGATCTCAAACCAAGGTACGATCACCAATTAATCTTTATTCTAACAATTTTGCTAGTTTTGCATGTGAAGGCTTTTTTAGTAGCTTGGAGTGGGAGCTAAATTCTCAAGACACAGGGAAGCCTACACATGTTCTCTCTTGATAATCACTTCCAGGATCATCTCACATTGAAGAGGGAATTTGTTGTCCCGGAGGCAAATCATTGTAATCAAGTGTTTTGTGTATTTTTTTGTTTTTGGCAAACATTGGCATTTTCTTATATTTTGTGGCAAACAATGGCCTTTATTTTGTTAGTATGCATTGCATGGTAGCTTGTAGGTTAGTGGGTGGCTGAGGTTTTGCATGCACATGGCCGAGATTTGGTGTGCACATAGCTGAAGTTTAGCGTGCACATGGCTGAGAAATGGCACATGAGAGGTCATCGGACGCACGCGCAGAAGGAGGCAAGGTCGAGCGCGCACAGATGGGTGACCTAGCCCGTACCTGGTGGTGGCTCTTAGAGACATCCTTTCTCTCCAATCTTGAAAAGGTTGGAAGCTATAAGAAATGTGGAAAAACAAGCCTAGTGTGCTGAAGCATTCCTTCTTCATTGAAGATCTCATTATCCGAAGGTGTCATAAGTTGCCTCTCAGACCAGCCGCAGGAGTTACTTGCATATCTTATTCATCTAAATTATTTTCTTTCTAAATTTTTAAGGGCTTACTCATCACTCACCAGGTAAATGTCCTATAAATTTTCATAGCATTTGGATCTATTTTGATAAAGTTGTGCATATTGTTTTGGGGTACTCTTCGGATTGAGCCAAGAGTACCGAACATTGTGTTGTTGTTGTTTTTAACTGAACTTTTGCAGGAGCAAATCATATCATTTGGTATGAGAGCATAGAGTGCTTCCATTGTGTGTTTATCTTGTGTTTTAAAATTGATTTTCTTATTTATTTCAAATAGTTTTAACTAACTAAACTTAGTTTCTATTTGGGTTTAGTGCTCGGCCGAGAAGAGCGTGTTTATTTAGAACCATTTGAGTTGGTTGTTAGCCTTATTGATCCTTAAAAATTTAGAAGCTATTTAGGATCAAAAATGAAAACTCGAAGTGTCATTATTCGTGACCAAAATCGGGACCAAGAATTGCCTCAAACTGAAGCTCAAAACCATCAAGAGGGAGAGTCAAAGTGTCCAAGGCAAAATCAATGAGTTTAACCAAGAAGTAGACCATCTTTCGAAAATAATGGCTGATTGTACAAAAGAAAGCCGAGAACCCGTGTGTAGAAGGAGAACCAAACCACTAAGGAGAGGGAATCAAAACCAAGAGTACTTGGATGATGAGTAGACCGAAGAGGATGATGAGGACTTTACTCTTAACCAACGTAGGGGCAATTAGGAGCTCAAGCATGTTAAGCTATCCATTCCCTCATATAACGGGGCTTGCAATGGAGATGCATTCCTCAATTAGGTTGAGTTAATGGGATATGTAACGACCCCTTATCCCAGTAAGATATTGTCCGCTCTGGAGATTGGACTGTAACCCAATATCCTACCCTCACGGCTTTGTTTGGCGAGGACTTCCCAGTCGGTAACCCAACCTGTACTACTCTCGTCGAAGCACTTTTAACTTCGGAGTTCCTATGGGATCCATTGTCAATTGTGCTCCAAAATGCATCTTACTATCTTAGGAGTGTCTCTTTACATATGTTTCATTTCCACATACTTCCCCAAGCGATGTGGGATTGTGACGACCCCCTTTCTACGATCGAACCCTCTGGTCCAAGTCCAACCCGAGATCCACGAAGTTTTAACCCAACACGTCACCCTCCGGCCCAAGTCCCACTCGAGATTCGCGGAGCACTGGGTGGTTCCTCCTCATACGTATCCATTCGGGTCATCACAATCATCCCTCCTCGGGGGCCCAATGTCCTCGTTGGCCATATTTTTGGTTGGGTACAGGCTTTGATACCATTTGTAACGACCCCTTATCCTAGTAAGATATTGTCCGCTCTGGGGATTGGGTCGTAATTTAATATCTTCCCCTCACGGCTTTGTTTGGTGAGGACTTCCCAGCACATCACCCTCCGGCCCAAGTCCCACTCGGGATTCGCAGAGCACTGGGTGGTTCCTCCTCATACATGTCTATTTTGGTCATCACAATCACCCCCCCTCGGGGGCCCAATGTCCTCGTTGGCCACATTTTTGGTTGGGTACAGGCTCTGATACCATTTGTAACGACCCCTTAACCTAGTAAGATATTGTCCGCTCTGGGGATTGGGTCGTAATCTAATATCCTCCCCTCACGACTTTGTTTGGTGAGGACTTCCCAGTCGGTCACCCAACTGGTACTACTCTCACCGAAGAACTTTTAACTTCGGAGTTTTTATGGGATCCGTTGTCAATTGTGCTCCAAGACGCGTCTTACTATCTTGGGAGGGTTTCTTTACATATGTTTCATTTCCACATACTTCCCCAAGCGATATGGGATTATGACGACCCCCCTTTCTACGACTGAACCCTACGGCCCAAGTCTAACCCGAGATCCGCAGAGTTTTAACCCAGCACGTCACCCTTCGACCCAAATCTCACTCGGGATTCACAGAGCACTGGGTGGTTCCTCCTCATACGTGTCCATTCGGGTCATCACAGGATATGTTTCGTTATGGTGGGATAACCTGAAGGCTCAGAGGAGACGAGAAAGGGAAGATCCTAGCATTACATGGAGAGCCATCAAGACTCTCATTAGGAAAAGATTTGTGCCCAGTCATTACAAGCAGGAACTATTCTTGCAGATGCAAAACCTAAGACAGTATAGGCAAACTGTGGAGGAGTATCTCACAGAATTTGAGACGCTCATAGGGCCATCACTCAATCACAATTTATCTAACTTATGTTCTCACACACTTTTGTCTTTTGTAGGAGATGAACTATATGTTGGCTTGGAACACACCCTTGGTGACTTAATGTGGGAGGTTGAGGCTGTAGACAAGGATCAACCAAAGTACGTCATTGCATGGGAGACAAGGATTGAAGATCAAGAAGCTCACATGGGAATTTATCTCCCAGAGCATTGGTTTATGTAAACTTTTTATTATAAACTCTAATTGGCTAACATTGACCTTTTTGTTATAATTATTATATGCATGTATGTTAGGGATTTATGATTAGATGTATGGTAGGGTAGATGGTGTTTGGTTTTAGTTAACCTAAGTTTGGAGTGCAAAATCATGCATGGAGACTCGACCACGCACGCAAAAATGGAGGGCCAAGTTTGGTGCATCACATTGAAGCTTCTTTACCTGATTTGGCCACACCAAATGCTGCCCCTTGAAGATGCTTGTTCCCCTTACCACTTTGAGAGAAAATATAGATCAATGACTTGGCATTCAGCTAGCCTTTGATCACTTGTGCTTCCCCTCATCTCGGCCACTCAAGCTCATCACCTTGGCTGAACACATGGTCTCCTTTCCAACGCTCATTTGAAGGTCAAATCCTAACCCTAAACTAGCCACCCTAGGTCTATTTAAGCATGGCTTTAGTGTGTGTAAAAGTTTGATCGTTGATGAAATGAAATAGAGCCCTTTTTCCTTAAGGTAAAACCGAGGAGTGAAGATCAAAGGTAAGCATCGGCCAAGGCCGAAAGGAGTTAGCCTCCTATCTCATTAACCCAATGTTTTTGTTATAGCTTTAGCTCCACTTTCCTCTCCTCCCTTTCAAGGGTGGAAACAAGTAGGAAGTGGCTAAACCTGTTCCTCAAAGTCGACATCCTTTTCAAGGAAAGGTTGTTTTGTCAAAAGCCACAAACTCTAGCTTATTGGCTGACTTGGGGTTTGTTTGCAAAATTTATTTTCCTTAAGTCATTTGGACCTCGCCTTCCATAGTCACACACCTCACTCACAACACAAGACTCAAGCTCCTCGGCTTGGCCGAGCCCCAAGAGGGCTAATGATCTTTGTGTAGTTTTCTAGTGACTATTGCAAGTCTACACCGTAACACTCAAAATCCACGAAAGACTAGATGAACCTGAGAGCAGGTGATAGCTAGACTCATCAGGGGTTTAAATCGAGATATCGGTGACGTACTGGACATGGTGGTATAATTGGCCTTGAAAGTTGTGAGACAACTAAAGAGAAACAAGAAGGCACCCAACCGCAAAATATTTACTTCCAAAACCCAGGACACCAACAAAACATTTAGTAGGGAAGAAGGGAAGAAGTCTTTTACTCGAAGTTGGTCTGCTAAGGAAGGGTATAGTAAACCTGCAGTGGCAGATGCAAATCGGCCAAAAGCTAGGGAAATTAAATGCTTCAAGTATCTTAGTCTAAGACATATGGCAGCCCAATGTCTAAACTGACATGTAATGGTAATCAGAGATAGCACGGGAGAAATTGAAAGTGAGGATGAACTAGCAGAGGAGATTAAAAAGGAAAGTGAGTCAGCCGACGTAGTTTTCCATGCACAAGAAGGACCTTTACTAATGATTATTCAGTGGACCCACGTAACAAAGAACATAGAAGAAAACTGTCGGTGAGAAAATATTTCTCACAGTCGTTGTTTAATCATGAAGTCAGTATTCTCATTAATCATCGATGGAGGAAGTTGCACCAATGTGGCTTCCCATGACATGGTAGAAAAACTAGGGTTAGACCCAAACCCATACAAATTACGGTGGTTAGATGATAAAGATTACGTGAAGGTCACCTAACAAGTTACTATTGAGTTCACCATCGGAGGGTACAAGGACTCTGTCCTTTGTGGCATCGTACCAATGAATGTCATCTACTTATTTTGGGTAGGTCATGGCAATATGATAGAAATGTCACGACGCCTATTCAAATTACTACTTCTTAAAGTTCGGAGGAAAAAAAATCAAGCTTGCGCCATTAACCCCGAACAAGTAGCCAAGGACGAAGCAGACAAAAAGAAGGAAAGGGACAAGACCAACCTTTTTATGTCAAAGGGAGAACTGGTGACATCATTACTAGAGGAAGGACCCCTCATTTTGATATTATTCATAGACAAGATGAAGGAGTTAGAGGATATTTCAGTCCTAGTACAAAACCTACTGAAACAATTCCAAGACGTATTCTCCGAGGAGTTACCACAAGGATTACTATGTTACCAAACCGTCCAGCCTATAGAATGAACCACAGAGACTAAAGAACTACATCGTCAAGTACAAGAGTTATTGGAGAAAGGTTATATCAAAGAATCTAGGAGTCTGTGTGCAGTGCCCACCCTACTTGTCCCAAAGAAAGACAGCTCAATGAGAATGTGCATGGACAATAGAGCCATTAACCAGATCACGATTAAGTATAGATTATCAGTTCCTCGACTAGAGGACATGCTGGATGAGCTCAGCGAAGCAACAATATTTTCAAAGGTAGATCTAAAGAGTGGGTACCACCAGATCACGATGAAAGAAGGCAACAAGTGGAAAACAACCTCCAAGACCAAATATGAGTTGTTTGAATGGATGGTTATGTCATTCGGCCTTTCAAATGCTCTTAGCACATTTATGCAACTAATGCACCATGTCTTAAAGAAGTTTCTAAGAAAGTTCATAGTTGTTTACTTTGATGACATCTTAGCCTACAACTTAGACTTACCTTCACACATGGACGATCTAAGTACCTTATTCCAGACCCTCAGGGTTGCAAAGTTATACGGCAACTTAAAAAGTGTTCATTTGCCCAAGAAAATATTTATTTTCTAGGATTTATCATTACTAAGGATGGGATGGAAGCAGATGAAACCAACATCGAGGACATCAAGGATTGGCCCATTCTTACAGAAATAACAGAAGTGTGTAGTTTCCATGGATTAGCCTCATTTTACCGAAGATTCATTAATGATTTAAGCTCTATCATGGCACCTTTCACAGACTGTACTAAAAAGGGACGAGAATTTCACTAGACTCAAGCTTACCAGCACAGTTTTGAGCTGATCAAGGAGAAACTGTGCCACTCCCATGTACTAGCACTTCAAGATTTCAACAAGGTATTCAAAATAGAGAGTGATGCATCTAGAGTGGGAATCAGAGCCGTTCTCATGCAAGAGGGAATGCCACTTGCATTCTTCAGTGAGAAGCTCAAGGGAGCAGCTCTCAAGTATTCTACGTACAACAAGGAGTTCTACGCAGTCATACGGGCTCTGGAGCAATGGCAATATTATCTATTGTCTAAGGAATTCGTTATACACACTAACCACCAGGTGTTAAAACATATTAAGAGTCAGGGTAAACTAAACAAGAGGCATGCCAAATGCATAGAATTTCTGGAAAGATACCCTTATATCCTCAAGTATAAGAAATGAGAGACCAATGTGGTAGCGGATGAGATATCTAGATGGCACATTCTTTTAACTGAACTAGGAACCAAGTTCTTTGAATGGATTAAGAATAGTTATGAGGAAGACCCGGACTTTGGACTATATTACTTAAAGTGTTAAAACAAAGTTGAGGGAGATTATCATATCATAGATGGATATTTATTAAAAGGAAGCAAGTTATGTGTCCCCAATGGCAGCTTGAGGAAGTGTCTAGTTAAGAAGGCTCACAATGTGATGTGCCCCGTAGGCCCATTACACGATCCCAGACCCGAGTCCACAATTTGACTAACACACTTGTATCTTTTGCAGGTCATGGTTCATGTGAAGACTTGGAGGACACCGTGGACGACTTGAAGTGGGAGATTAAAGCTGGAGACGTTGACCAACCGAAGCATCTCCTCATGTGGAAAGACTAAAGAGACACCTTAATGCTCACATGGGAATTTGTCTTCCCGAGCTTTAATATTTGTTGCTTTTTTTGAAATTTCAAACTTATTGGCAAACGTTGGCCTTCTTGTTAAACTTTATTAGATGCATGTTAGGATTAGATGCATGTTAGGATTATATGGATGTTAGGATTAGATGAATGATAGGATTAGTTGGTGGCTTGGTTTTGTCCATTGAAGTTGAAGACATGTCCAAGCCCAAGCCCAAGCCCAAGCCCACCATTAGGTCTATATATTCATGGCATTGGTGTTTGTAATTTTTTTGGATTATTTATGAGCACCCACGGATTTCTCTCTCAAAAGAAGAAGAAGAAGCTTGGAGCAAAGAGCTTCCAAGGTAAGTTCGGTTGACAACAACCGAGGGGTTGCGCCCCTGAACCATTCTTCTATCTTGGTAGCTAGTTGGAGTGGATTTTGCCACCTCCTTCTCCACTCTTTTGAGAGCGGAAAACAGCAAGGAGTGGCCTTAACCGGTTCCTTGAATCGAGTTTTCTTCCTTGGAAGAAACTCTTGCCGGAAGCTCCATTGAAGCACCCACCGGCCGATTCTCGGAAAACATTTTATAAATCCTTCATCTTAACGAATCTGGAACACGATTTTCACCAGCACACACCTCACTCACTTCACAAGATTCACCTAAAATTTCATTAAGTTTCGAGCACGTTTGATATTTCTTTTACATTTTTCATTCTCGGTTTTCTCGGATTTGTGTCACCCGGAGCTAACCGGTCTTCTTCGAGTTCTTGAGTCCTTTTTGCAGGTCGGAGCTCATCAGCTGGTATCAGAGCCAGGTTAGCTCCCTTAGGGTGAGGGAAACCAGATCGGTTTGGTTTTCCAAACCCATTTGGTTGCCCAAAACCGAGGCACCAAAACCGGGTGCTTGCTGTTCTTCATTTTCGGTTTGGTGTTCTTGCTATTTTTCTTACCTTCTCTTTTAGTTTCTTGCAAAAAAAAAAAAAAAAACGATTTCCAGAACGTTTATTAGTTGTCTGCAACTTTAGCTTGAGTTTTTTGAAAATTATTCCACCATTTTTGTGTTGCTTATTTTCCTTCCCTTTTTGGTAGAACAAACCCTAACAAACTTTGTACTTGCTGTTTTTCTTTCTCTTTTGGTTTTGCTGACTTGGCTGTTGTGTATCTTACTTTTCCAGCACTTAAGAGCATGTTGTTATAATCACAGATCTGAGCATTAAGAAATATGTTTGATTAACATCATTTCGTGTTGCTGTTTGGTAGTTTAAGTTGCTGTTTAGTGTTATAGTTTAATGTTGTTGCATATTTAAATCCGAGCTTCTTGTTATAATGTTCTGTTGATGCAGTCCTAGTACATTAATCTGATGAGAATATTTGCCTTTTCGTTTGAATTACATTGGTAAAGTAAAACGTTGCTAAAAGGAGTGAAAGTTAAGTAAAAGTGCATAACCTAAACTAGCTTCTACTTTTGGTATTTGCTTTATGTCGCTTTCACTTTGTGTTTGGATGAGATTTAAATTAATAAGGTTCTGTTGGTAAGATATTTGCTTGTAATTGCATGTTTGGAAACATATGTATTAAGTTCACTAAAACGTTAAAGAGCACGTACGAATCGATTATCTCTGTTTAGTGGATTTAAAGCTTGTTTGTTAGTGAATTTGACCTTTCCCCACTAAAATGGCCATAACTTTTGCTACAAGTGTCAGTTTTCGACGAGCCACCTGGCAAATCGAAGCTATCAAAAAGATCTACAAGGGTGTCGTCATACATTAACATCTATGACACCCACATTTGACCCCAAAAAAAATGTCGTTTAGACCCTCAAAAATGCGTTTCAAAATTTCTGGATTGAAATTCTAGTTAGGTTTCCCACCTTTACCTTCCCTAACACCCGTGATCAACTTGAACCTAATTAATATTTCCTTCCTAAAACTTTAGTATTCACATGAATGAAGACTAGGAGTGCAATTAATCGAGAGCTAAACCAAGATATGAATCAAGAACCGAACCGGGACAAGGACATTCCCCAACCCGAGACTCACACCCCACAAGAGGGAGAGTCTAGCATGCAAGGACAATTAGATGGACTTAGTGGAGAAGTTAACCATATAGGCCAACAACTTAAGGACTTAACCCTTAGCATGAAACACATAATGGAAGTCCTTAATGCGAGAATTCCAAATGAAGCGACCCGAGAACCCCCACCTCGATTTAGACCCAGAAATCCTAGGAGACGATTTCAAGAACCATATCCCACCTCGGATGAAGAAAGACCTGAGTATCCTAGGAGACGAAACCCACTTTATGAGGAGGAGGAAGAATGGACCTTAGACGAAGAAGAGACTTTTCGACCAAATAGACGAAAGGATCAAGAGGACCTTAGAAATGTCAAGCTACATATACCCCCATTTGACGGGACTTGCGATGGAGATACCTTTCTAGAATGGATTGATAAGGTAGAGAAAGTTTTCGACTATTATGAGTACTCCGATAAAGTAAAGATCCAATTAGTATCCGTAGAGCTATCGGGATATGCGGCCCTCTGGTGGTCCAATATTAAGCTCCAAAGACGACGGATAGGAGATACCCCCATTACGACATGGAGAGCAATGAAGTCGCTCATGACTAAGAGGTTCATACCCACCCATTACCGTCAAGATCTATTCCTTCAAATCCAAAACCTACGACAAGGAACTCGATCCGTTGAGGCTTACCTAGCCGAATTTGAAACTCTAAGAATACGAGTAGATATGGAAGAACCTGAGGAGCAAGTTATTGCTAGATTCATTCGAGGATTGAATAGAGACATAGGAGACACCGTTGAAATACACCCGGCAGAGTCCTTAGATGCAATTGTTCATATGGCTATGACGATTGAGCGACAACTCAATAGAAAGAGGAAATCCACCTACCCTCCTAAGTTTACCACCCACATTCCACCCAAAGTCACCCCTAAGTCACCCGTGCCAATCAAGCCTTTTGACAAGGCTGAAGGAAAGAAGCCTTTTAACCCTAGTTGGCCACTTAAGGAGTCAAGTAGCAAAACCTTAGTCGATAAAGCCAACCCACTTAGGGCGAGAGAAATCAAGTGTTATAAATGTCAAGGTCTAGGTCATTATATGGCTCAATGTGCGAATCGACGGGTGATGATTATCAAGGAAGATACGGGAGAAGTTGAGAGTGAGGATGACCACGAGGTTGGAGTAGATGACAAAGATGTTGAGGAGAGTGACACTGAGGACGAAGTCGTGCGCCCTCCTGAGGGACCCTTGTTGATGGTTAGGAGGCGAGTCCTTGTGACTAAGAATTCAGGAGAAAATTGCCAACGTGAGAATATCTTTCATAGTAGATGTGTTATCAAGGATAAGATATGCTCTTTAATTATAGATGGAGGAAGTTGTGCCAACGTGGCATCTGATGAGTTAGTTAAGAAGTTAGGATTAGAGACAACTACGCATCCCCACCCTTATAAGTTACGATGGCTAGATGATAGGGATGATGTTAAGGTCTCTCGACAAGTGAGAGTAGATTTTGCTATGGGAAAATATCAAGATTCTGTTATATGTGATGTCGTGCCCATGAGTGCTAGCCACTTACTTCTTGGACGACCCTGGCAATTTGATCGAAGAGTGAACCACGATGGATATTCTAACTACTATTCCCTTAAGTTTGGTGGTAAAACAATTAAGTTAGCACCTTTGACCCCCGAGGAAATATCCAAAGACGATGCCGCTAGGAAAGAAGCGAAGAATAAAGCAAATCTTTTTATGACTAGATCGGAGATAGAGGCATCGGTGCTTCGAGGAGATCCCATGATCCTTATACTATTTCGAGATAGAGTTATGGAGCTAGGAGTAATCCCTGACCCTGTAAAGAAGTTGCTCAATCAATTCCAAGATGTGTTTCCTGAGGAACTGCCCCAAGGATTACCACCTCTACGTGGTATAGAACATCAAATTGACCTCATACCCGGGGCCACCCTTCCTAATAGACTGGCCTATAGAATGAACCCCGAAGAAACCAAGAAACTTCAAGATCAAGTTCAAGATTTATTGGATAAAGGATACATACGAGAGTCAATGAGCCCCTGTGCAGTTCCCTCACTATTGGTACCTAAGAAAGACGGCACAATGAGGATGTGTGTTGATAGCCGAGCCGTGAATCAAATTACCGTAAAATATAGATACCCTATTCCAAGGCTCGAGAATATGTTGGATGAGCTCAGTGGAGCCTCAATATTTTCTAAGGTGGACCTCAAGAGTGGTTACCACCAAATAAGAATGAAAGAAGGTGACGAGTGGAAGACGGCATTTAAGACTAAGTACGGGCTTTTTGAGTGGATGGTGATGCCCTTCGGGTTATCTAACGCGCCCAGTACCTTCATGAGACTTATGCACCACGTGCTTAAAGATTTCCTAGGAAAATTTATTGTTGTCTATTTTGACGATATTTTGGTGTACAGTCTAGACCTCCCACAACACTTCAACCATCTTAGTGTCCTTTTCCAAACCCTACGAAAAGCTCAATTATTTGGGAATTTAAGCAAATGCTCATTCGCGCAAGATAAAGTTTATTTTCTAGGGTTTGTCATTTCTAAAGATGGCATGGAAGCTGATGTTGACAAGATTAAGGCTATTAAGGATTGGCCTACCCCCAACTCTTTAACCGAATTACGTAGCTTCCATGGTCTGGCCTCTTTTTATCGGAGGTTCATAAAAGACTTTAGTTCAATAGTCTCACCGCTCACTGATTGCACTAAGAAGGGAAAAGAGTTTACTTGGACCCCAGTTTGTCAAAAGAGCTTTGAGCTAATCAAGAACAAGTTATGCCACTCACCTGTGTTAGCACTCCCCGACTTTAACAAGGTATTTGAAATTAAGAGTGATGCTTCTGGAGTTGGCATTGGAGCCGTACTCATGCAAGAGGGGAAGCCAATTGCATACTTTAGTGAGAAACTGAAAGGAGCCGTGCTCAATTACTCAACTTATGATAAGGAATTTTATGCTGTTATTAGAGCATTAGAGCACTGGCAGCATTACCTCTTGTCAAGAGAATTTGTTATCAATACTGACCATCAAGCTTTACGATATATCAAGGGTCAGCACAAGTTAAACAAGAGGCATGCTAAGTGGGTGGAATTCTTGGAGAGGTTTCCGTACATTCTAAAGTATGTGAAAGGGGAAAATAATGTAGTCGCCGATGCACTTTCGAGGAAACGCATTCTTCTTACCGAATTAGGGACTCGATTCTTTGGATTTGAATGGATCAAACATAATTACGAATCTGACCCTGACTTTGGATCTTATTACACCAAGTGCGAGGAAAAAGCTGAAGGAGAATATCGACTTATGGACGGCTATTTACTAAGGGCGGGAAAATTATGTATTCCGCAAGGAAGCTTAAGGCGATGTCTTGTAAAAGAAGCCCATTGTGGAGGATTAGCGAGTCATTTCGGGGAGAAGAAGACCCTCGATATGCTTAAGGAACACTTCTTTTGGCCACATATGAAAAGAGACGTGCACCGCATGGTGGAGACATGCATCGTGTGTAAGAAAGCCAAGAGTAAGGTTCTACCACAAGGATTGTATATGCCTTTACCCATTCCTTCGCACCCTTGGACCGAAGTTAGTATGGACTTCATTTTGGGATTGCCACGAACTGCTCGTAATAAGGATTCGATCATGGTGGTTGTGGATCGTTTCTCTAAGATGGCACATTTCATTCCTTGTGCGAAAACGGATGACGCCTTTTCTATAGCTGACCTATTTTTCAAAGAAATCGTTCGCCTACATGGTATACCGCATTCCATAGTGTCGGACCGAGACACTAAATTTTTGAGCTCCTTCTGAACCACTTTGTCGAAGAAGTTGGGGACGAAGCTGTGTTTTAGCACATCTTTCCACCCCCAAACTAATGGCCAAACGGAAGTTGTTAACAGGACCTTAGGCTCCCTCTTACGCAGTATTGTAGGTAAGAAACTATCCAGTTGGGATGTAGTCCTTCCCGGATTGGAATTTTCCTACAATCGCACCCTTCATTCCACTACTGAGCAAACGCCCTTTGAGGTTGCCTATGGGTAATCCATGTACACCGTTGGACCTTGTTCCGTTACCCATTAATGAACTAGCCAACCCATCAGGAGCAAACAAGGCCGAACAGATTAAGAAATTACATGAGAACGTGCGTCAAGCCATCGAGAAGAGAAATGCGAGCGTGGCCAAACGAGTAAACAAAGGCCGAAAAGAGGTTATCTTTAATGAAGGAGATTTGGTTTGGTTACACCTACGAAAAGATAGATTCCCCAACAAAAGAAAATCTAAACTTCTTCCTCGTGCGGATGGACCCTTCAAGGTGTTGCAGCGGATCAATAATAACGCTTATAAGATTGAACTGCCTGGAGATTATGGAGTATCGGCAACGTTCAATGTCATGGACCTATAACCCTATATAAGCGATGAAGAAAACTCCGAGAGGCCTGACTTAAAGGATTTGAGGTCAAATCCTCAATCACCTGGGGAGGATGATGTGCCCCGTAGGCCCATTACACGATCCCAGACCCGAGTCCACAATTTGACTAACACACTTGTCTCTTTTGCAGGTCATGGTTCGTGTGAAGACTTGGAGGACACCGTGGACGACTTGAAGTGGGAGATTAAAGCTGGAGACGTTGACCAACCGAAGCATCTCCTCATGTGGAAAGACTAAAGAGACACCTTAATGCTCACATGGGAATTTGTCTTCCCGAGCTTTAATATTTGTTGCTTTTTTGAAATTTCAAACTTATTGGCAAACGTTGGCCTTCTTGTTAAACTTTATTAGATGCATGTTAGGATTAGATGCATGTTAGGATTATATGGATGTTAGGATTAGATGAATGATAGGATTAGTTGGTGGCTTGGTTTGGCCCATTGAAGTTGAAGACATGTCCAAGCCCAAGCCCAAGCCCAAGCCCAAGCCCACCATTAGGTCTATATATTCATGGCATTGGTGTTTGTAATTTTTTTGGATTATTTATGAGCACCCACGGATTTCTCTCTCAAAAGAAGAAGAAGAAGCTTGGAGCAAAGAGCTTCCAAGGTAAGCTCGGTTGACAACAACCGAGGGGTTGCGCCCCCGAACCATTCTTCTAGCTTGGTAGCTAGTTGGAGTGGATTTTGCCACCTCCTTCTCCACTCTTTTGAGAGCGGAAAACAGCAAGGAGTGGCCTTAACCGGTTCCTTGAATCGAGTTTTCTTCCTTGGAAGAAACTCTTGCCGGAAGCTCCATTGAAGCACCCACCGGCCGATTCTCGGAAAACATTTTATAAATCCTTCATCTTAACGAATCTGGACCACGATTTTCACCAGCACACACCTCACTCACTTCACAAGATTCACCTAAAATTTCATTAAGTTTCGAGCACGTTTGATATTTCTTTTACATTTTTCATTCTTGGTTTTCTCCGATTTGTGTCACCCGGAGCTAACCGGTCTTCTTCGAGTTCTTGAGTCCTTTTTGCAGGTCGGAGCTCATCACAATGGGGGATTATCGAGCTATTTCGGAGAAAAGAAGACCCTGAACACGCTCAAGGAACTTTTTTTTTTGCCCCATCTTTTGCGTGATGTACATCGGATACTTGAGTAATGCATAGTATGCAAGAAAGCAAAGAGTAAGGTCCTACCTCAAGGATTATACATACCCCTCCCCGTTCTTACACATCCATGGGTAGAGATTATCATGGACTTTGTTTCAAGACTCCCTCGCACAACTATAGCTAAAGATTTCATTATGTTAGTCGTGAATCGTTTCTCCAAGATGGCACATTTCATTGTGTGTGCCAAAACTGATGACGCCACACCATTACTGCTAAACTCTTCTTTAAGAAGTAGTCAGAATCCGTGGAGTACCACAGTCTATAGTGTCTGGTAGAGACACTAAATTCTTGAGCACATTTTGGAAGACCTTATGGAAGAAGATTGAGACAAATCTTCTATTTAGTACATCTTTTCACCCCCAAACTAACGGTCAGACTGAAGTAATCAACATGACTCTAGGAACCCTTCTAAGGATTGTCGTGGGAAAGAAGTTAATAGATTGGTATGTCCAACTCTCATATTTAGAGTTTGCTTACAACTGGAGTGTCTACACCTCTACTCCGTAAACACCTTTTGAGGTAGTATATGGCTTCAACCTCCTAACACCATTAGACCTTATGCCACTTCATGTGATGAGTCTTGCAAACCCAGTAGGAGCCAACAAAGCTGAACAAGTCAAACAAATACATGAGGTGGCTCGGAGAGCCATACAGAAAAAGAATGAGGCCTAAACAAAACATGCTAACAATGGGCGTAAGGAAGTGATATTTAACGAAGGTGATTTAGTGTGGCTCCACTTGAGTAAGGAACATTTTCCAAGCAACGAAAATCTAAACTTCTTCCACCAGTTGACCCTTTAAGATTTTAGAGCGCATTAACAATGATTCTTATAAATTGAAATTATCTGGGGACTATGGAGTATCAGACACATTTAACGTGCAGGATCTATCACCGTATGTTGGAGAGGAAGATGACATCGAGCAAGACGAATCCCTAGATTCAAGGTCGAATCATCCTTCAAGATTGCTAAATCATCTCTTCTTCTGAAATTTTTTTCTTACTTTGCCTTCGTCTTCTCAATTGTCGCTCGATCCTTAATTTTTGCCTCCAATTTCTTGATATGCCTTAGAGGCCTATGACTCAATCTCAAACCAAGGTACGATCACCAACTAATCTTTATTCTAACAATTTTGCTAATTTTGCATGTGAAGGCTTTTTTAGTAGCTTGGAGTGGGAGCCAAATTCTCAAGACACGGGGAAGCCTACACATGTTCTCTCTTGGGAATCACTTCTAGGATCATCTCACATTAAAGAGAGAATTTGTCTTCCCGAAGGCAAATCCTTGTAATCAAGTGTTTTGGGTATTTTTTTTGTTTATGGCAAACATTGGCCTTTTCTTGTATTTTGTGGCAAACATTGACCTTTATTTTGTTAGTATGCATTGCATGGTAGCTTGTAGGTTAGCGGGTGGCCAAGGTTTGGTACGGACATGGTCGAGATTACGCGTGCACATGGTCGGGTTTGGCGCGCAAAGGTTATCTCTTGCACGTGGCCGAGAAATGGCGCACGAGGGGTCGTTGGACGTGCACGCATAAGGAGGCAAGGTCAAGCGCTCAGGGATGGGTGACCTAACCTATACGAAAGAGCGATAGCAGAGCACGCACGGATGGCTGACTTGGCCAGTGCCGTGGGCCATTGATCTGCGTGCGCAAGAACAACCACGCGACCAAGCAATGGACAAAAGAATCCTTCTAGAATTTTCCTCCAGCATTTTGAATTCACTCCAGCTTAGCCACGTTCCAGCAAGGACTAAGGACTAATGGAGGGACACCAAGATATCCATGCAAGGACATGCACATCGGACGCTGAAGTAAGGAGGCACACATGTGCGTGGTTGAGACCCGAGCCTAACAGCTTTTTCCTTTGTTCTTCAGCCGAAAACCTAGCAATCCTTAGGAGATATTTAAGTACATTTTCCAGCATTGTAAAGACACTTTTAATTAATAGAAAAATTTTATTTCCCTACAAGCTTCGAAGAGCTCTTCGTCCTTCAAAGTGTTTAGCCTCGATGTGTCATATCTGAGTGGAGTTTCCCTCCATTGTCCTCCAATTTTTGAGGTTACTTGGTGGCTCTTAGAGACATCATTTCTCTCCAATCTTGCAAAGGCTGGAAGCTAGAAGAATGGTGGAAAACTAAACCTAGTGTGCTAGAGCATTCCTTCTTCATTGAAGGTCTCATTATCTGAAGGTTCCATAAGTTTCCTCTCGGACCAGCCGCAAGTGTTCCTTGTATATCTTATTCATCTCAATGATTTTCTTCCTAAAATTTTAAGAGCTTACTCATCACTCACGAGGTAAGTGTCTCCTAAATTTTCATAGCATTTAGATCTATTTTGATAAAGTTGTACATACAGTTTTGGGGTACTCTTTGGATTGAGCCGAGAGTACCGAACCTTGTGTTGTTGCTGTTTTTAACTTCGCTTTTGAAGGAGCAAATCATATCATTTCTCTTCCTCCATGTTTGTCTTACTTTCAGCCTGATTCTCTTCTTCCCACTTCCTTCTGTAGATTACCTAATGGTCTTTAAATGCTTCAAAATATTTAGACTGAATTTCTGGTAATGTTCCTATGGCCGTGAGCAACTCCCCTCCATGGATAGCCTCAGTTGCCTGTCTCTACCTCTAACGTGTTACAACAAGTAGTGTGATAACATGTTATGTGCCTACGATCCCGAACTGGCGGGCACGAACCAAGGTATGAAGTTTAACTAATTTTGTCAACTAATTAGTTTGTGAGTTTTGTAGAAAAAGGCTTTCATAAAGCCTTGGAATGGAATCATCAAGGGAGAATCTATTTTCCCTTTAACAAATATTGTAACCAAGCTTTTATATGTTTTAGTTTGTAGGAAACTTTAGTTTTACTTAAAACTTATTTGTTGGCAACTTTTAGCCTTATTATTGTTTAGAATGCATGTATGGTTAGATGCATTTAGGCTAGCTCATGGAGCAAGGATGTTGCACGAAAAGGGAAGCATGGCTAAGCCAAGGATCGTTGGTGACGCACACGGGTAAGCATGATCAAGAAAGATGGCGCGTGCTGAAGGGCTATTTTGTGGAGCAGTTGGCTCACACAACAAGATGATGATCAAGTGATGGGCACATAATATCAGCATGGAGCGCACATAGAAAAGAAGGCAAGGCCAAGCAGGGGCGCGCACAAGAAGATCGCCGGAATGCAGAAGTCACGCGCTTCCAGAAGCAATGCACGAGCAGATGAATGATCAGCTGATGGCGCGCGCACAAAAGAAGGCCAGTCGGTTAAAGTATGCGCATACGGATAAAGACATGAGGGCGCATCAGAGGCACGCAGATGAGTTGCCAAGCGAAGATTGAGCACGCATGCACACAAGTGGCCAACCGTACTCCAACGGCTAGTTTTTGGACAACTGCTCTCTTGGATATTTGTTTTCCTTTCTTCTTCCCGAATGCTCTGTCTTCTACTCAAGCTTCATTCCAAGCTATTGTAAAGCAATTGATTGATTAAATATTTGGAATAGAAGTTTTACTTCAAAGCGTGGAGTTTTTCCTCGTTGTCTCGGAACGTCCAAGAGCCTCAATGTTTAGCATCGAGTTGTTGTTCATTTCTCACCAAGTTTGTGACGACCCCAACCTCGTCAGGGCCACCACGGACTTACCGTGAGTTACATGTCACTTAACGCTCGCCCGTTCACATAAATTTTTTTGTTTTTCTCCTTAACACATTAAAGAATAGACTTAGACAATCGATCCTCCTCTATCAACATTTAGGGTCTAACTTAAAACGTGTATAAAACGACTTGTCTATGGTCGAAAAATATCACTTAAGGCTTGGGGCTTCAAAACATGAAGGATGGCATGCATGGGGCGCGCCCAAGCTTCGGCGTGCGCGCCCCTCGCGCACCTTGCATGCATGCCGCATGCGCACCGTACAACCACGGCGTTGGCCCTGCGCGCCTGTGCTGCATGCAGTCCTGACGTGCCCACCTTGCACCGCGCGCCTACCCGCTCCACCACGGCGCACGCACCGCACGCATCAAGCCTCGTTGTGCGCTCCTTGCACGCCAACCGCACACCACGCGCCTATTGCTCGGCTGCAGCGAACGCACCATGCGCACCGTGCTTCGCCGCACGCTCCTCGCGCGCCCACCGAGTGGTCGCCATCGTGTCACGACCCTAACACTGTACCCTTATTTCCCGTATTATTATTATTATTTTTTTTTTAATAATCCTTTATACTTTGACTTATATGAACTCTAGGCGGGATCTAAATCGAAATCGAAATCGTTAATGTTACGAAAAACAATTTGGAATCCATATTTTAACACCACTTAAACATGCCCAATTTCTTCCACAATCACCACTAACATCACACACACCTTCACAATACTATTTAACATCAAGCACCCGATACTCATACGTCTTCCGAAATACCACCCCAAAACTGACTCGAAACACAACTATAACAAAGTACATTTTCACGAAAATAAACTGCGTGGTTTCGTTTGAAAGTTTAACATATCCTCCTGTTTTAAAATCACAAAACAGTTCCAAAACGTTTAAAACATTAATATATAACCTATCAACTATCCAGAGCCAAGCATCCTAAAATGTTCTATACAACCATCAGCCGAGCCAAGCATCCTAAAATGTTCTATACAACCATCAGCCCGACAATTCCCAAAAACCCTCAAAACACCTACCATGAGTCCCACGGGTCAAAATACGCCTCGACTGCGCCAGCACACCACCGCAAGCCATCCTCCGTCAACTGCATCACTCCTCAGGTGGAGGGACCTCGTCCTGAATTTCATTATGCTATGGCTCAATATTCAATTAGGATTGGTCTTTTGAAACAATTCATTGCATTGATCAAATACAATATCAATAAACCATTTTACCTAGGCTCACTAGCCCATTCCCATACTACTTACTAGGTAAATCAAATTGATCGTTCCAAAATGAGCCACTATGTGGATAAAAAATATTTATGTACATATATTATTCTAATATAGAATTAGAATATATTCTATAATAATTATATACATTAAACTTATAGTAGCTAGTGGTTTATTGATAAATTGAGTTAAATGGGCCCTTTTAACTCAGTGGTAGAGTAACGCCATGGTAAGGCATAAGTCATCGGTTCAAATCCGATAAGGGGCTTTACTTTCGATTTTATCATCAAATTCCAACCGTAGTATTCCTATTTGATTGAACGGAAAATAAACATATTGTTTGTTTTGCTTCTATTTGTAATAAAAAAGATAATAAACCATTTCATTAAATGAAAAAAATGGAATTATAGATAATTATTTACTTTTTAGTTACGCCTATGTCGAAGTCACCTACACCATACAGACACCTATGAGATAGAAATCTCAGTAAGCTCTACGTAAATGCAATGCGTGCTGTGCATATGAGTTCAAAAATCATGCATAACGTACAGATCATGGTAGACAAAATATCACCGAGATCTCATCCCCCTAACCGGAGAGAGCCCATCCAGCGGTCGGACTACTCTTTCCAGCTAGAGGAGGGGGTACAAGCTTACAACACGTACAGCCGTGCCTGAGCCCCACCTCGCGTGACCAGATAACAGATTTCGTATTTTATTGCATTACATGAGATGTGGTATTGGTCAGACCCTTAATCGGTCCACACAATAGATCGATAGCCCCCTTTCATGCCACATCGGTTTTCAGAAAACATCGTGCGGAAATTCATTTTCATGCTTAGTTAAAATACGTGATGCATGAACAGTTATAAGTATAAAATAAACAACCATCATGCATACCATCAAGACGAATAAAACATAACCTATAAAGCAACTAACCTAACTACCCAACCAAAGCATTTTAAACAAACAGTTCACCGAGTTTCCTCGAAACGACATCGACGTACGGTGTAGGCCAATCGGCCAGAGTAAGTCACGAGAACTTACCTGTCTTCTGTAGCTTGCTGGGTTGGCACCTCACGTCACCAATGGCTCGACCTATGACAAACATTCAAGCTTCATTAAATCAAGTTTACATTCACCAATATACTCTCAAACTACTATTTCAAGCCTAATACAACTAAAACCTAACTAAACGGACCACTAATTTGGGTTCGGTAAAAACCGACCCGAAACTTTAAATGTGCATAACTTTCGAACCGGATATCGGAATCGAACGATTCCAGCGGCCACGTACTCCTCTAATAACCTATTTTAACCTGTCAAAAGGAATTTTAAAACAAACGACTGTAGCTAGGTCAAATATCCAAAAACCCGAACTGCCCTTCACCCAAAAATTTCCCCATTTCAATTTTCCATCAATTCTCACCTGATTCCTCACCAATCAATCCCCCTCATACCTAATTAACATAAACTAACCAAAATTCAGAGGCTACTCACAGAAAACCCGAAATGCCCAAATCGAGCTTACTGAATTTCGCCCAAATTGGGCTCCCCACGGCCAGGCGACTAAAGCCGGCCTAATGTTCGGCAATCCCGAGCCAAGACCACCCAAAAACGGCCGGTAATCGTAGCCAAAACAAGCTCGTCACCAACGGCCACGACCGAACCGAAAACAGGGCATGAATAGGGCTCACCGTTTGGTTTGTGCGCGGAGACTGGCCGGGAGCTACTCATCGGAGTCGTCTGGTCGGAGAGCGTCGAATCGCCGGTGGTCAGGCCGTCGCCGAACGTCGCTCGTCCCTCGTCTCCGTTCTCCTTCTTCGTCGGGCACTCGCGAACAACATAATGGCTTCGAGCCATTCTGTTGTTTTTATTAATAATAATAATAATAATAATTCCTATCGAAACATTTTACCATTTTTGCCCTCCCATGTTTTCAACCATTTTGAAACTCCGTTAAATCCCGTATTTCTCCAAAAATCCATATAAATCATTAGGATTCTAATAACACTTTCTGCTTGCAAAACGGACTTAATTTGACATATGTATAAAAAATGCCATTATATTATGAAATTATAAAATCCCGTAAAACCGGGTGTTACACATCGTGCCCACCCTGCACCGCACGCCCCGCGTGCCTACCCTGCACTCACGAGCATGCACTGCGCGTAGCTTGCCTGGCGCCCCGAGAGGGTCAATCGATCGGCCACCCCGCCGATCGATCGGTACCCACGCTGGTGCCAGGCCACTTCGCGCTACTGTTGGCCGATCAATCGGCCGCGCCGAACTCAAAAATTTTGCAAATCGATCGGCCATATGGGGGCCGATCGATCGGCTGAGTAGGGCAGTGCACCTGTCGCACGCCCTACTCGCCCTTCCTGGCCGCTCTGCATGCGCCAACTGCGCGCCCAGCGCGCCTCCACCTCTCTTCTCCTTTCCTTTGCCAATTCTCCACCTTTTCACCTAAAAATTCATCAATATAAATTCCTCAATTCATCTATATCCATCCCCACCTAACATACCACTTTCACGTACGAATAAACGCATTGAAATCATCACTTCCGACCCAAAAACCTAACCCATATCATCAACATCAAACGTACGCAACGGAAACTCGTAAAATCATTCCAAAGGTAAACTCATATATAAAACCATCCAAAATAAACATTATCTCCAAGCTAATCCATTATACAACCTAAAATCCATATCAACTAATCCTAAGTCTATCATAGTCTCAAACATTTACCAAAAATCTCTTGGAGCACACTCATGTGTTAGTAAGCCTTGCCAAAACACTTTCCGTCGCCACGAACACCATCCGTCGACCACCTATGCTTTATCATCAAGAGGAGGTTCCTCACCTTCAATCTCGTCACCTACATCATACGATTTAAACTGTAAGCCTAAGGCTTAGTAAGGAGTGCACTAAACATACATATACATGAATTCATGACTTTCGTAAAACATGTTCATTTCATTTCATTTCTTTAACGTTAACATAATCGTCTACTCCGTAGACCACCCTGTGAGAACACATATCATATCTCGTGAGATCGTTACTTCGTTTTCATTCTCTACTTCACTTTTTATGAAAACATGCTTATAAAATATTTCATGTGTTCATTTCAGGAAAGCATGATGCATGAGGGAATTGCATATATAACATTCATCAAAGACAATTCATAATCATTTCTTAAACATACATAGCTCGTAAGCGAACAAAACACACAACTAATAGCTAATGTTCTATCCTAGGCTACCTGACTCACCGAAACCATACAACCATTTCATCATCATCAGACTTATATCCTAGCATCGATACGACGTAGGGCCTTAAGGGCTGGAAACCTAACACACACTTACCTTGCGTCCTTAGCAATGCCGAGAACCGTCCTTTAAGCTTGGTTTGTCTAAGACATTTCATAATTCGTCATTAGAATTGATTCTACATAAACAGTTTCTAAAACCAACCGAAACTCCTAGCTAAGGCAAATTTCCTAAAACTTCAGTTTACTTCATTCGAGTATTTTATCGAGCACTTTGCGCTCACAACTCACTAACCTCCATTAATGGCCTTTTTACAACCTCTAACTACCAAAAATCAAACTTAATTATCAACTGATCATCATTAATTCACTCTAACTACCACAATAACCATAAATGCATCATCAATAGACATTAACATCATCAAACTATCTATTTCAAGCATAACCTAAAATTTCTCTAACCCTAAATAAAAAACCCTAACGAAATACAACCCTAAAAATCGAAACTAAACGTCTAGAATACTAGACCCTTACCTAGAGCATTGATTGGGGAAGAAAAACGGAGGAGAAACTCGCTAGAGCTTGGAGCGTTGAGCGGCCGATTAAAGAACGGAGACGGGAGGAAGAAAATCACAAGAGAGAAAGGGGGGAGGAGCTCTGCATAATGGAAAAACCGTGGGAGGGGGAGGGGGGAGGGTTTTATTTTTTTTTTTAAATTTGATTTCCTAAATTACCATTTTTCCCTTTAGCCTATTCCTGTAATTAATCGTTATTTAACCTATCAATTTGGATTCTCTGAAATCTTCTTATTCTACCAAATATTCCAATTAATTTCTAGGGTTCTAACAAAACTTCTCGTTCGTAAAACGGGCTTAATTTACCATATGTATGAATTTAACCCTAATAATCAGAAAACCCAAAAACCTGAAAACCCAGTTGTTACAAAGTTTCTAGATTGCTTGGTGGATCTTATTTACCATCCTTCTCTCCAAACCTCATGGAAGGTTGGAAAATAGTAGAATGGTGGAAATCCTTGCCACTTTGCTTGAAGATTCCTTCACGGAGGCATTTTCATCCCGTGAGGTGCTTAGGTTGCAAACAGCCACAACGGTGGTTCCTTCACGCTCCATCCATCCCATCGGAGCTCTCTGAGTAAATATCGATAGGTATCACTTTCACCCACCTCCATTTCATCCTCCGCTTCATTTTCATTTTCTCCCATGTTTTTACATTGTTTTTAACGTCTGTTATAGGGTGTTCTTTGAGCACCGACTCTGTTTCATTTAGTCTTTTGTGTGCGTATTTTCTTGGTTCGTTTTTGTGTCAACATGTGACTTCTTTAGTTTCTCTTTTGTTGTCCTTATTGTAATCCATGTGCCCCTGCAAAGATGAGTATTTGAAATGGAAACCAGATTTGACCTGAAGTCTTTTTCATACAAATGAACATATGTTCCTGGATGATCCTCCCCATATTATTGACTTCTTTTAGAAAATACAGTAGAGCAGGATTGCTCTCTTTAGACACAGTTTGCACATGTTATGAGGACATCAAGCAGGACTTTAGAAAAAGATACCATATCTTGACTTGAGGCAGCAGGCTGTTGTGAGGTAGTGTCTAATGCAACTATTGTATACCCTGCCTTTCTATAGCGTTGCATATTTGATGATTATTACATTAATTACACCAATCTTTGTTTACCATATCACCTAGTGTTTTAAAATGGTAGGATAAAAAAGTAAACGTAGCATTACTCAATTTTAAATTTTCAGCCAAACTCTTCATTAGTGAACATTCAAGTTGACTATGATGTGAACCAAGATGCCACCAAGCTAGAGCCTAAGGATCACGATCAATTACAAAACTTAGGAGGCCCAATGACAAGCTTGAGAAGCAAGGAAAGACCAAAAAAGAAGCATAAAAACCACCATAGTTTGCTCAAAGAAAGCCAAGAGAAAGAGTCATCAAAACAAGAACAACAATCCAAGAATATACCGAGCATTGATTAGGAAACAATGAAGGAAGAGCCATCAAAACAAGAGCAAAGGCCCAAGACTATGTCAAGCATGGATGAGGAAACAATGAATGAAAGTCATGGAAAAAACAAAGTAAAGAAAGAGTGTAGAAGAAAGTTCCAAAGTAGAAAGAAGTGGTTACCCATTGTTGCACGTGCTAGTCCATGCAGCAGCGCACCAAGCACGCCCACAGCCTGTTAGCGCTTGCACCGCATGCCTCCATCACAGCACAAAACGCGCGCCAAGCTTGTCTGTGCGCCCATCATCTTTACGCACTGCATCAACGCACCTACCTGTATATCCCGCACCTTATAATAGCGCGCGCAGCAAACCCAGACAACACAGCATCCCATGCACGTGCGACACCATGTATCTCGCTTCCCATGTATACTCCGCCTAACAACGCGTTAGGCGTGCAATGACACCCAGCGCCTGTAAGCAACGACAGTGCATTCCGCACCCATCGGCATGCAACAAGCCTACCCCACACGCATAGCCTAACCCACACGCAACACCCAGCCCATTGCTTCACCCTCCACACACATTATTCTTATCTGCTGCCAACTTTTATTTTTTAGTCTTTTTTAGACATGAGTAAGCCTTTGTCTTGGGGGACATTTTTTAGATTAATTTAATTGGTATTTTTTTAGATCATTGATACCAGGGAGTTACACTAATGTGGCAATCACGTTATTGGTAAAAATATTGAATTTGACGACCGATAGACATCCCAAGCCTTACAAATTACAATGACTAAGTGAATGTGGTGAAATCAAAATGACTAAAAAAGTGGAGGTTACATTATCAATCGGAAGGTACAAAAACAAAGTTGTATGTGATGTAGTGTCGATGCAAGCTACACTAATGCTTTTGGGAAGACCTTGGCAATTCGATAGAAAAGTCAAGCACAATGGATCAAAGAACAAGTACTCTTTGGACCAAGACGGAAGGATGGTGGTTATAACATCATTGAAGCCATGGAAAGCTAGTAAAGACCAAGAGAAAATGGCAAAAGAGTTCCAAAAGATTATGCCTGAAAAAGAGAAACAAAAAGAAGAAAAGAAATTAGAAGAAAACGAGGCCGAAAAATAAAATGAAAGTGATTAAAAGAATTTAGTTAAAAAAGTGAACGAAAAGAAGAAAGACAAAGGACAAAAGAAATTGGTTGAAAAGAATAGAAAGAAAGAGAGAATAATCGAGGAAGAGAGAAAACAAGAGATGAGTGAAAACAAGAGATGAGTGGAAAAAAAAGTGGAATAATAAGGAAAAGAACAAAGACAAAGGAGAAAACAAATTGCTTGAAAATAATAGAAAGAAAGAAAGAATAATCGAGGAAGATTAAAAACAAGAGATAAGTGGAAAAAGAGTAGAATAATAAGAAAAAGTGAGATGAAAAGTGAAGTGAATTTATTTCTATAAAAAGATATTTATTTTTCATCTAACAAGCTAACAATTTCTTTTCTAAGTATTATGTGTCACCTTTTGCAAAAAAATAAACATGCAAGTCCTGAGGAGTTCCCAAAAAAAATTCCTACGTTGAGGGAAATTGAGAAACAAAAAGAACTCATACCAAGTACATCAATTCCAAGTCGACTAGAAACATCAAATAGGTTTGAGTGGTTAGTAAGACCATTTGGTTTAAATATTGCACATATTAGTTGTGTAAGATTGATAAATAATATGTGAAAATCTAATAATGAAAAATTGTTTACTTTGCACACAACTTGAAAACATCAAATAGGTTTGAGTGGTTAATAAGACCATATGGTTTAAATATTGCATCTATTACTTGTATAAGATTGATAAATAATAAGTGGAAATCTAATAATGAAAAATTTCTCATTGTTTACTTTGCACGCAACTTGGTTTATAACAATAATTTTCAAAACTTAAAATTATATTTTAATATTTTAAAGGATGTTAATTCTATTATATATTATTCACTATTTGATATTATTGATTATTTTAATCCATTAAATCTAATAAATATTTTAACTCTTTGCTAGTAAATTTGCTATTGTGCATAGAAGGAAAATGATGAAGTTGTTAGAAAATTTCATACAATAGTAAGATTTATTTTTGAATCCGAAGATTGGGTTTGGTTACATCTACGAAAAGAAAAGTTTCTCAACCAACAGAAGAATGAGTTACAATCGCTAGGAGATTGACCTTTCCAAGTCTTAGAGTGTATCGATGATAACGCTTATGAGTTCAATCTACCGAGTGAATACGGTAATGTAAGCGCATCTTTTAATATTAGTGATGATGTGCCTCAAGGCTCGATTCATGAAGCTAATTAACCTACTCATGTCATATGTAAGTGAATTCCTCAAAGCCAATGATGTATTTGATCCCACGCCTCAAGATAGAGAAAAGGCATTTCCTTCACTTAAGTGGAATAAACCCGAGTTCACATCAATCCAAGAAGAGGAAATTTGTCTCCCTTGATCAACAATTATTGCAACTTTTTTATTTGCGTTTATTTTACATATTTAGAAGGTTGCATGCATGGGAGGGTATGATGGTAATTTACAAAAGATAAGGAATGGTTCCTTATTTCAAGGGAAGATAAAGAAGGGTTTCTTAGTAATTTACAAAGATAAGGAAGGGTTCCTTATTTCAAGGGAAGATAAGGAAGGGTTCCTTATTTCAAGGGAGCGTGCGGCTCATCCTTGCATGCGCGCCCATGCGTTCATCTTTTCATTTAATTCTTACTTTAGTTTTTAGCCTATGTTTTATTTCAAGAATGGTTTATTAAAAACCCCCGAGACTCTTATGTTTGGAAGATTTGATTGAATAGAAAATTGAGGTTTCCTCTCCCAAAAGTCAAGTTCTTCCTTGGAAGGTTTCGCACAGCTATTTTTCCTTCCCGAGATTAATTGTCCTTAAAATTATCTTCATATTGTGAGTCTAATGAAGATTCTTACGAGTGCATTCCTTTCTACCGTCTTAGTTGAAGGTATAACGTAAACATAAGGGTTACAAATTCTCAAACCGCCTCGTTGGAGTTCTCTTAATCCATTAGAGACAAGGTCGACAGTTATCCTACTTAGTACCTCAATCGAACCAACCAGGGTTTTAAAATTATCATTTTTTTTTATTTTGCTTTCGCATCGCATCAAGTGACTTGTTTTTATATGATGCAGGAGATTCAAGGACGAATCTTTTTTAAGAGGAAGGGAATAATGTGAACTAAGGTGCCACCAAGCTCAAACCCAAGGATCATGACCCATTACAAAACTTATGAGGCCCAAAAAGAAGCATAAAAACCACCATAGTTTGCTCAAAGCAAACCAAGAGAAAGAGCCATCAAAACAAGAGCAAAGACCCGAGACTAGGCCATGCATGGATGAGGAAACAATTAAGGAAAGAAAGAGTGCAAATGAAAGCTCAAAAGTATAAAGGAGTGGCTTCCCACTGCTTCGCGCGCCAGTCCACGTAGTAGCACACCAGCCAGCTTATGTGTGTATCATCTTTGCGAGCTACATCAACGCGTCTACCCACGTATCTCGCACCTTACGACATCATACGTAGCGCACCTAGATGATGCAGCTTCACATGCATGTACGACACTGTGTATCGCAATTCTCGTGCAAGAGCGTGCATACTCCACCCAACGTGTCTCGTGCACAACGACATCCAGCACCCGCGCACATCATATTGGTTCAAATTTTGTGGTTTATTCTTTCTAGATTTACCGTGGTTTATTTACTTATGTAATATTGTCTTATTTATTATTACCATATAAATTGTGAGTGAGCTTGAGGAAAGAATAAGAGAGAAGCAGAGGGAAAATGAGAGAATATAAGTGAGAGAGCAGGTGTGCTCTTGGAGAAGTATTCGAGAGAGAGATTCGTGAGTCTCTGGTAGAAGAGCAGGGAGCGATTCTTGTATTTGGAGGCAATGTTGCGCGATTGATACAACATTGTGGGAAACTCCTATTCCTTAATTCTCGAATAAAACTTCGCTAATAGAGTCTTGTGTGTGGACGTAGGATGATTTTGTCTGAACCACGTAAATCCTTGTGTTCTTGATTTCTTCTCTACTCTTCGTGCTTAATTCTCGTGATGTTGTTGGTTTTATAAATCACAACAATTGGTGCACTAAGCGTGGATTGTTTATTTCATCTTTCCTGGTGAGATTCGAGGTTAACAAATTCATGGACGAGAATGATGAGAAGAATAATGCGAGATCAAAATCTAGGCAAGGCAAGCAGTGGTTCTTTTACAATAAGGCATGCACTTCAAGAAAGATGAATTCAAACGGGAGAGAATGATAGCCGAGAAAAAGACTGAAACTGGTGATCCTGCAGTGGTCTCAAATGGCTATAATTCTTTTAATGTTCGAGTAGTTTCAGCGAAGGATGCCAGTAAACAATGGGTCCTTGACTCAAGAACCAAGGAGGAGTCGACTCCGGGAACGAAAAGTGGTTCGAAGGAAGCATGGTAAAAAGTGTTTCAGGAGGAGTGATCTCCTTTAATGGAAACTTGTTCAAGGGAAGTATGGTAAATAGTGTTTCAAGGGGAGACAACTCAAGGAACAGAAAGTGGTTCAAGGAAAGCATGGTAAATAGTGCTTCAAGGGGAGTCAGCTCTGATAACCAAAACTTATTTAAGGAAAGTGTGGTAAATAGTGCTTCAGGAGGAGATATCTCTAGGAATGGAAACTTGTTTAAGTGAATCATGGTAAATAGTACTTCAAGGGGAGACAACTCTGGGAACAGAAAGTGGTTCAAAGGAAGCATGATAAATAGTACTTCAAGGGGAGTGAGCTTTGGGAACCAAAACTTGTTCGAGGGAAGGAGGGTAAATAGTGCTTCAAGAAGAGTGATCTCAAGGAACGAAAACTTAATCGAGGGAGGCATGGTAAATAGTGTTTCAAGAGAAGTCATCTCCGAGAATGGAAAGTGGTTCTAGGGAAGCATGCCAAATAGTGCTTCAAGGGAGTCAGCTCAAGGAAAGAAAATCGGTTCAATGGAAGCATGGAAAATAGTGTTTCATGAAGAGTCAGATTCGAATGTTATTGTCAAAGTTCTCCCAATTATCAAGTTTAAGTTTTGTTTAAGCTTGGTGGGTATGAAGGAAGGTTAATATGGGCAAGAGGATGCACAAGCTCTGGATAGCAGCATTGAGGTGTTCAAAATTTGAACAGAGGAATAAATTGTTAATATTAGTTCAGATTTTGTGGTTTATTCTTACCGAATCTATGACGGTTTATTTCCTTATGTAATATTGTCTTATTTATTATTATCATATAGTTTGTGAGTGAACTAGAGAAAAGAATAAAAGAGCTGTACGAAAAGAATAAGAGAGAAGTAGAGGGAAAATGAGAGAATATAAGTGAAAGAGCATGTGTGCTCTTAGAGAAAATATTTGAGATAGAGAGACTTCTGAGTCTCTAGCGGAAGAGTAGGGAGCGATTATTGTATTTAGAGGCAATGTATTGCGCGATGCTGCAGTATTATGAGAAACTCATATTCATTGATTCTCGAATAAAACTTCGCTACTTGAGTTTTGTGTCGTGGACGTAGGACAGTTTTGTCCGAACCACATAAATTTTTGTGTTCTTGATTTCTTCTCTACTCTTCGTGATTAATTCTCGCTGTTTGTGTAAATTGGTTTTAATAAATCACAACAGTTGATAATTCGGCAGTCTCAACCTACTTTGAGATGTAATCCACCGTTACAAAATGTATTGATTTCCAAAAGAGTAGGGGTGGGCAAAACCCGCCGAAAACCGCAGGACATGGCTAAGGTGTTAGATTTTTTTTGGCTTGGTCAAAGCTAGTTCTGTGGATTCTAGGGACCCGCCACAGTTCTAGGGTGCAAAAAAACTGCAGTCCACCGTGCGATTTACAATTTTGGAGGTCAAAAAACAACCAAATCATGGAAAAACCAAACCGCATATTTAACCTAGAAATTTGGGTTAACATAACCAGGTCCATTCTCCAACTAAACCCACTTGCGCAACATGCCCCAATACCCACTCTCTCTGAATTACCCTACCCAGCCCGATCTAGTTTACTCAAAACCTAACCCTAAATTCTAAACCCACCTCATTCGACGTTCAGATTTCAAATTTAAGATTTCTTCTCGGCTTTGCAAATCTCAACCTCAACCCTCGTCAATCGTCAATCGTTGGTCTGTCGTTGACAAGGCCTCCAAAACGGGTTGTGTAGCTGAGCCACCAAGAAGACACGCAGTAAACCACAGCCAGCCTAAGCCCAGCTGATTCGGCCAGCTGTCGCAAACTAGCTGGTTGTCGACGTGTCCATACCGTTGGAAGGAGAAGGAGTTATAAGCAGAGGCGAGGGGCATGAGGAGAGTCGTTGAATTGTCTGTTTTTACTATCTTTCCTTTTATCTTTTCTTTTGTAAACATTTTCGAGAGAATATAGCTGAGCATTTTCACAGTTACTGGTGTTTCCACAACAATGGTATCAGAGACACTACGATCGGAGATGGCGGAGACCAGAGCGAAATCGAATGAAGAAAAGATGAAGAAACTCACGGGGGGTACCAGGAGCTGCAGAAGGCTGTCACCGAGATTACGTTTTAGTTAACTGCATCGGACCACAATCTCCAGGAGCTACAAGCTAAACAGGAGTGTTTAGATCAATCCTTCAAAACCTATATACAAGATTCAACCGTAAAGCATGATGCCATGCTGTCTCTTCTGACCAAAATTTCTCAGAACAAACCAGACTTGGGGCAAAAACAACCTATGGGGATCAAACCTTGGCAGAAGCCACAGGTGAAGGGTGATTCTCCGTTGCCGTCTTCGAGCACCCCGGTTCTGAGCGATTCAAATCTACCCCTACCAAAACAATCTAGTTCCACCGATTCAACTACAACAACCATGGAGTCCATGGTAGAATCCACCGGCTCGGTTGCCACTTTACCCACCAGCACCTGTAGAGCCTCCACACTATGACCATCAGCTATTGAGACTCCCGAAGCTCGAACTTCCTTATTTCACGGGACACAATCCTCAGGAGTGGGTACGGAAGGCGGATAGGTACTTCGACCTACACCGAACAGCTGAGAACTACAAATTAGAATTGGCATAACTCTTTTTGCAAGAGAAAGCAGATGTTTGGTACCACGGGTGGGTGGTAACGAGACTTGGGGCAACCTGGAGGCAGTTTACAGCAGCATTATGTAAGCGCTTCTCAGCCAACCCAGAGGAGGACATACTAGAATCTCTCAGTAAAGTCACCCAAACGGGGACTGTCTCAGAATACTTAGAGAAGTTCGAAGGGTTGAAAGCCCAAGCACAGCTACGTCTACCAAAAATGCCGGAGTCCTTCTGGATCGCAGGATTCACCAGTGGATTGAAAGAAGAGATAAGAGCGATTGTCAAAATTGCCCGATCCTCAACTCTGGAACAAGCAATAGAGGTTGCCGCCCTTCAAGAGACTGCACTTGGAGTGTTAAACAAAGGGTGGAAACATGTTTGTCAACCACTGCACTCGAAGTAGACAGATGTCCCTAGAGCTACCCTGGCTAACAATATACACGGCAAGGCCGAGAATACGAAGCCATCAGTAAAGACGCAGAAAATCCCACAATCTAAACTCCAACTTAAACGGAAATTGGGCCTCTGTTTTAAGTGTGATGAAAAATACTTTGCTAGACATGTCTGCAAGAACTGGGCATTAAACGTGCTCATAATTGACCTAATCGAAGACGAGAACGAAACCTCTTCGGGCAAAGAAAGCCCAGACGGCATTTCTGATACCACCCCTTAGAAGTCTCTCTTCACGCTCTCACCAGGCAGACAACAAACTCCACAGTATGAATCTCTGGGCCGCTAGGTCACCAACACATTTCAATCCCCATCGACAGTGGAAGCACCAATAGCTTTATCGACGAAAGGTTGACAGCTCATTTTCAGTTACCGACAAAACCTGGGAAGACAGCCGACGTGGTGGTGGCCAACGGCGAGAAGCTGAGTAGCAAGGAGTTGTCTGACCCAGTGACGTGGAAGATGCTGGGTTTTCCATTCACTTATCCTTTGCGAACTCTGAAATTTGGGGGAAGCGATGTGATCTTGGGCATTGACTAGATCGCCACCCATGGCCCAGTAACTTTCGACCCACCTCTTAAGCAATTGTTGATCCATTATGAAGGGATTCCTCTTAGTCTACCTTATGCCAGCCTCAAAGATATCAGCAAAGTGTCCAACCCGAAGGCACTAAGAACGAGCTGGAGGAAACAGCCCGGTGGATTTATTACCCAACTACGAATGCTAGAGTCAGATCCCGAGCAACCAGAGCCAGAATGTGCGAAAGAAATCATCCAAGATTTCGCTGATGTTTTTACCCAGCTGTTGGGTTTGCCACCTGAGAGAAGCCACAACCATCAAATTTGTAACACCCGATTTTACGGGATTTTGTAATTCCAATATATAATGACATTTTTGTAAATATATCAGATTAAGACCGTTTTGTTAACAGAAATCATTATTAAGGTCCTAATAATTAATATGGATTTTAGGAGAAATTCATGAATTTTTGGAATTGTAACGCTAAATTACAAGTTTTACGTTTCTCGTAATATAAAGGACATTGTGGTAAAAATAGAAAACAAGGTCCGTTTTGCAAATTGAAAGTTTTAATGGAGCCTTAATAATAAATTAGAATTTATGGTGAAATAAGAAAATTTGGAGAAACCGAATCGTAGGTTAAATAAAGAAATAAGTGGAGGATTAATAAGGAAATTGAATGAAGGGCAAATTGGTAATTAGACAAATCAATTTTTACTTAAAATCACAAATCCCCCTTCCTCCAGAACACTTCACGCAAAATTCTCTCTGCTCCCAGGCAATTTTCTCTCCTCTCCGGTGTTCCCTAACGATTCATCGTCGTAGCTCCTCCGATCAACAAGTTTTCTTCACGTTTTCTCATCCAATCAACGTTCTAGGTAAGGTTCTAAAGTTTTCGGACAATAGATTTCGCTTTTCTAGGGTTTAAAAGGTTAGGGTTTCGTTTAGAGTTTTTGTGAAATGGCCAGGTTATGCTAGAAATGGCTAGAGTTGCCCTATTTATGACTTTGGTGAACGTATTAATGGGCAATGGAAGTAGTTGGGCGAATTAATGGTCATTAATGTGAATTTTGGGTTGTTGGAGAACTTAGAAACTCCATTAATGGAGGTTAGGAGTTTATGAGCACGAATTGCACGACAAAATACCTCAATGAATTGATTTAGAGTTTTAGAAGATTTCCTTAGTTAAGGTCTCGTTAATTTGGAAGTTAACGGTTTAAACTCGGTTTTAATGACGAATGTTGTGAATTGCCTTAGGTGAACGACGCTCGTGGACGAACCCAAATTTCAAAGGACGCGAGCTAAGTTCTCGTGACTTACTATGGCCGATTGGCCTACACCGTATGCCGTAGTCGCGTTGAGGAGTATTGGTGAATTGTTTGTTTAAATGCTTTGGTTGGGTAGTTAGGATTAGCTCTTTTATAGGTTATGCTTTTATCGTCTTGATGGTACACTTGTTGTATGTTTATTTTATGCATTTAACTGTTCATGCATCACTTATTTCAAAATAGCATGAAAACGGATTTCTGAACGTGTTTACGAAAAAGAAATGAACTAATGAAATGAATCTACGTAATTTTTTATCTGGTCATGCGAGGTGGGGTTCAGGTATGGCTGTTTACGGATGTAAGCATGTTTTCCCCCCCGACAAATGGAAAGGGCTGTCCAACCGCCAGACGTGCCCTCTCCATCTGACGGGCTGAGATCTTGATGACATCTTTGTTATCTATAATGATCTGTTCTGTTAAGTAATCTGCATGATTTCCGAACCTCATATGCACAGCATGCATCTGCATTTACGAAACTTACTGAGCATTTAGCTCATAGTCGTCTGTATGGTGTAGGTGATTTTGATACAGGTGAGGACGAGATCTCTCCACCCGAAGAATGAGCAATTGAATAAAGATGGCCCGTGGGAGTGTGCTGGGCAGTCGGTGTGCATTTTGACCCGAGGAGATGTAAGTAAGTGTTTTAGGGATTGATGTATTGAAGGATAGGAAAAATTGTATAGTTGAATCATTTTAGGATGCTTGGTTCTGGATAGTCGATAAAAAGACGTTTTGATGTTTTGGTAAACTTATTTTGATGTTTTATTTGGATGTTTTGGAAAACCATTTGTAATCCACTTTTTGGAAAGTTATTTATCGAAGTATACTGAACTACTTGGTGATTTAATTCATAGGGATATGTTCGGTTTTTAAACAGATCAACGCAGTTCGTTTTTATGAAATTTGATTACGTTTTAAATATGTTTTGAGTCACTTTTTGAGTGATTTTGGGAGTGTGAATTGTAGAAGGTAGTAGTGTTAATATGTTGAAGTGTGGTTATAAGATGTGTTTAAAAGTAAATTGATAAAATGAGGAAGGTTGGGAGTGAAATGGTGAAGTGATGGTGTGAGTATGTGTGTTTGGGCGTGAGAAGGGTGGAAGAAAACAGAAGAAAAGAAGGAAAGGAAGAAGAAAAGGGGTAGGCGTTCTATCACAGAAGGAAGGGCGATCGAACGCAGAACTCTCTGGTTTTCCAGAGGGGTTCCCAATCGTTTGCCTGCAATGGGGCGAACAATCGGCTCCTGAAGGCCACGTTCTGGAGTAATACCAGAACGTGAGCCGATCGATTGCCAAAGATGGGGCGATCAATCGGCTGGTCAAGGGCCGATCGATCGGCTGTCATGTGGCTGATCTATCGCCCATTTGTTTTCTCGCTCTCTGACGTTTTTGCCCTCGACTCCTTTGGTTGATTTCTCTTCTATTTTTATATGTTTCTTTAAACGTTTTCCTTTTCCTTTCAAAGCAATTTCAACACCTATTTTATTATATTTTCTTTAAATGGTTTTGAGGATGTTTTAATTGATTTAGAGGTTTAAAAAGAAAAATTTACATGGGAATTTAAGGGATAGGTTTAAGGGTCGCTACAGTTATGGTATCAGAGCCCCCGGGTTTTAAAAACGGTTCTGTAGACTGCTCGACTGCACAGCCACTATGCGGACATCCTTCCTCAACTGTAAGTATGTTTAAAAGCTTTATTTGATTTCGATTTTTCTTAGGGTTATTTGTTTTAATTCTATAGGAGTTATATAAAATGGTTCGAGGAAAGGACCCTAGGTATGAAGCTCTAGACCGACTTACGGATTTGCTGGACCGTCAGGCCCAGCAAATGGACAGGCAAGCACAACAAATTGAGCGCTTAGTAAACCGTGAGGATCGTCATGCCTGAGAGGTGGTCGTTCCAAACCATCAGGGCATGGAGAGATTCCAAAAATTACAACCTTCGGTATTCAACGGACAATCATCGGACCCTACTTTAGCCGAAGAGTGGATCCGAACTAAAGAAGACATGTTAGAGTACACAGGCATAGAGAACGGGAACAAAGTTGCCTACGTCGCCTTCCATTTGGCATTGGATGCCCAATTTTGGTGGGATTCGATCAAGTCAATAACGGATGTGTCAGTTATGATGTGGGAACGGTTCAAGACCGTGTTTTTCGATAAGTACTTTAGCCACTCTGTGAGGGTGGCTAAGAGAAATGAGTTTACGCAGCTGAAGCAGACGGGTTCAGTTACAGAGTATATACGGAAGTTTGAAGCCCTATCTCGATTTGCGCCGCGTCTGGTGAGCGATAATGAAGACAAAGTACACCAATTCGTGGATAGGCTAAATCAGAAAATCCGAATGAATGTTATAGTGTCAAGGATTATCGATGTGCCTTACTCAGAGATCGCAGCAAGAGCCTTAGACTTCGAGGCTGCCCGAGTGACTTGTGTTAAAATGAGGAAGCCAGCTAAGGGCTTCTTTCGTGAGCTCCATCCTCAACCACAGAATCAAGGCTGGCAACCTATAGTACAACAACCCCAGCAACAACAGAGAGGCGTGAAGAGGCCTTCTGAAGGGAATAATGATCGAGGGAAAGGAAAACAGGTACAAGGGGCTCCTCATGTAACACCCGACAACTTTGGGCAGGTGAACTTTCTTTTAACGCAACTGAATTAACTGCCATCCATGCATATATTCCCTTGGTCAAAAATTTAGGCGCCAAAGTTTAATCAGTTTCTCTTTTTTTATAAAATTAGGTTTGATGGCAAACTTGTAATTAAACCTAGCATATTAAGTGTATAAATAGAAAATAGAAATCCTAAAACCTCACAAAAACCTCCACCAGCCGACTTCCTTCTTTCAGCCGACTCTCTCCCCTCAGCTCTTTTCTCTATTCTCCCTCCAGCGATCAGCTTCTTTCTGTTTTCTTCCGATACTCCAAGCTCGAGGTAAGATTTGGACAATGTGTTTACTGATTAGTCATTTGAGAGTTGATTAGAGATTTAGATTCGGGTTTTCTGAGGAAATTGATGTATCATGGTAGATATAACTATTAACATAGCATTTATGATTGTTGTAGATAATAAGTAGAAATAATGAACGTTGGCTGAGCCTGGGTAGTTGGTGAACCCGAACACCATTATCGTTTAGTTGAGGTTTTTATGCACACTAGGTGATTGATATAATACTCGAATGGAAATGAGTTAGACTTCTAGGATATATACTTAATTAGAAAGCTACTATTCTGCAATATTAGACTACTTAGGATTTGTATTCTTACATTAATACGTGAAATGACTTAGGTGGGAGAAAGCTCCAAGTGAAGGAAAGACATTTGCTAAGGAATCCAAGTAAGTGAGTGTGTTAAGATTTCCGGCCATTAGGGCCCTGCATCACAAGGGTAGTAGGTTGAGTTTGTTTCTGATATCCGATTATGTTTGGGAGGTTGTCTGTTTTTAGTATAATGTTTGGAATAGTGTATGCTCTGTTTTCTGATAAATGACTCTTTCCATGGTCTCATGTTTTGAGAATGTTTATATCCATGCATCATGATTTAAATATCGAGTATACAAAATGTTTTACACGCATACTCCTTTATGAATGAAACAAGAAAACGAAACGTATGAAACCTTGATTAAGTGAGGGTTGGGGGCGGTATTGGCCATGTCACTGTCTAGGGATGGACCATGATTCTTGCCCGTAAAGGCCATATACACGCACTCTGCCTACCCCCTTCGGCACAAACTCCTCCTTAATCCATGATATAAAAACGATGAACAAGAATATGATTCCCACAATTTGAAAGTGAATGTGAACACAAGCATGATTCCCGATTCGAGTAAAAGATGTGAACATGATTTTATGCAGCATTCATGAGCATTCATGTGTTTGTGGCAATCCTTACTAAGCATTAGGCTTATAGTTTGAACCTTATGATGTAGGTGACGAAACAACAGGTGAGGACTTCAGTCTAGAAGGAAATGCTTAGGTTTGGTTGCTGGTTGCTGCTCATGGTGAAGATTTGTGGCTGGGAAGCAATTTTTAACCCGTGGAGTGTTGCTCGTAGCATGTTTTAGTAAGGTCTATGATATTGAAACATAAGTATAATGAAGTTTTCTTATGATGATGAATACTGGGGTTGTCTGGTACAGTTTCGTGTTTAAAGAAGATTTTAAGACTAAAGATTTATCTGTTTTCCGTAAGTCTTCCGCTATGCATGTTTAAGTTTCAGTAGTAGAATGGTTTCCATTCGAAATTTAAGTAGTCGCTGGACAATAGAGTCTATTGACGAATAAGTCTAAGTAGTCCGTGGACGCTAGGGTCTATGGACGAAAGGGTTAAGTAGTCCGTGGACGCTGGAGTCTGTGGACTCAAGAGTTAAGTAGTCCGTGGACGCTGGAGTCTGTGGACAGAAGAGTTAAGTAGTCTGTGGACGCTGGAGTCTGTGGACGAAAGAGTTAAGTAGTCCATGGACGCTGGAGGCTGTAGACGAAAGTGTTAAGTAGTCTGTGGACGCTGGAGTCTGTGGACGAAAGAGTTAAGTAGTCTGTGGACGTTGGAGTCTGTGGACGATAAGTCTATGTAACCTGTGAGTGGAGAAGTCACATGAACCGTGGACATTAAAGTCACATGGGTAACATGTGGTCTGAGCGATGGATGTATTCAGTGGATGTGAGCAGTAGATGTCGTCTACCGAGTTAATGAAGTCACATGGGTAACACGTGGTCTGTGGACGATGGACTTAAATAAGTCTATGGGTACTGGTCAGTGGACGTTGTTGACTGGGCAGACTGTAGACGATAGCTTCTAAGTAGTCCGTGGACGATAAAATCGTTGGATTTTGTAGACGAGAATTTTGCTCGACTTGTGTCGTCCAACTCTGTGGACGAGTACGTCGTCAGGAATGTGAAGGAGTTGAGTTCAGAGAGTTAAAGATTTTAGCCGTTGTTATTTAAGTTATATGTCCGCGAGTTTTCAAAAATACATATATATCCTTAATGATTTATTATCCGAGTCTAGGATTTATGGTGTCAAGAAGAGAAATGAAGTAAATGTATGTCAAGGCAATACTCGTGGCGGCCCTGACTGGGTTGGGGTTGTTACACCTCAGATACCTTGTTGCCCTAAGTGTCAGAAAGAGCAGAGTGGAGAATGCAGAATAGGCACAAACAAGTGCTATCGGTGTGGTGAAGTTGGCCATTACATCAAAGATTGCCCGAAGCCGAGCCGAAAGCAGCAGGGCAGAGACCAGAGGAGGGTCATGCCAAGAATCTTCGCCTTCATAGAGCCTGGTGACGTCGACGACGAGGATCAGCCTTCTGTGATAACAGGTACTATTTTGATTATGGCCGTAGCTATATTTTTGTTGGTAGACACTGGAGCTACGCACTCCTTTATTTCAACTGCTTGTGTGTCTAGACTGAAGCTAGTGCCTGAGGTAGCAGAATGTGGATATAGTGTGATGCTACCTTCAGGGGAGCGTATGTAGTCAAGTCATGTTGTCCAGGGCAATGTTGTCTCCGTGGAGAACAATACCTTCTGTGCTCGTCTGATAGTTATGGGTATAGAGTGGTATGATCTTATTCTAGGCATGGACTGGCTGTCACGCCATTTTGCTACAATAGATTACCGATCTGGGTTGGTAACTTTTCGGCCCCCAGATAAAGCTGAGTTTTCTTATCAGGCGATGAATAGGACGAGTGGGGTGTCTACTTCCTATTCTATAAAGGTAAAGGAGCAGTTTAGAGGAGAGTGCTCAATTTACCTGGCCACTGTGATCGATACTCAGTTGCTCAATGGAATTAAGCCGAGTGATCTTCCTATAGTCAGAGAATTCACTGAAATCTTTCTTGATGATCTTCCCAGATTACCGCCAGACAGGGAGATTGAGTTTACTATTGATGTATATCCAAGCTCCGCACCTGTGTCCAAGAATCCTTACAAGTTGGCGCCGGCCGAATTGAAAGAATTGAAATCCCAGCTTGAGAAGTTATTGGATAAGGGTTTCATTAGACCCAGTTTTTCTCTTTGGGGTGCGCCCGTTCTTTTTGTTAAAAAGAAAGATGGGACTCTAAGAATGTGTGTGGATTACATAGAGCTGAATAAGCTGACGGTGAAGAATAAGTATCCACTATCCCAAATAGATGATTTATTTGACCAACTGCAGAATGCCCGAGTGTTTTCAAGGATTGACCTGTGCTCGGGTTACTATCATTTGAAGGTCTGGAGAGAAGACATTCAGAAAACGGCGTTCCGAATGAGGTATGGGCATTACGAATTTCTTGTGATGTCGTTTGGACTTACGAATGCTCCTGCAGCGTTTATGGATTTGATGAACTGTGTTTTCAAGGAATTTTTGGACAAGTTTGTTGTTGTTTTCATCGACGACATCTTGACCTATTCTAAGACAAAGGAAGAGCACGAGGAGCATCTAAGGATTGTTTTGAGAATTCTAAGTCAACACCAACTTTACCCAATGTTTTCTAAGTGTGAGTTTTGGCTGGACAAGTTCAGTTTTCTCGGCCATATTATATCACAAGAAGGAGTTTATGTGGATCCGAGCAAGATTCAGGTTGTCAGAGATTGGCCACAGCCTAAAAACGTGCGAGAGGTGCGTGGATTTTTTGGATTGGCTGGATATTACCGGAAGTTCATCGAGGGGTTTTCAAAGATTGTTGTTCCACTCTCACGTTTGACTCGGAAGAATGAAAAATTTATGTGGACAGCTGCATGCGATAAGAGTTTTATGGAGTTGAAACATAAATTGACTACAGCTCCAGTTCTGACACTGCCCGTTGAAAGTGATAAGTTCAGCATTTATTCCGATGCGTCTAGAGTTGGGCTCGGGTGCGTATTGATACAAGAAGGGAGAGTTATTGCTGATGCTTCTCAGCAGTTAAAGCCATATGAGTAGAATTATCCTACGCACGACCTGGAATTAGCAGATGTGGTCTTCGCACTGAAAATCTGAAGACACTATTTGTATGGGCAACAGTGCAAGATATTTTCGGACCACAAGAGTCTGAAGTATTTGTTTTCGAACACTCGATTTTTGGTTGGAAAACGTGCCAAAATACGTTTAAAATATGTCGGAAAAAGTCGGGTTAAAACAAAGTAAAAATAGTATTTATTTTCAAAATTTTTTTTTTTTTAAAACAAGGCTGGGCGCCCCGCGCGCGCAGGGCGCAGCGCGCGCGCGCTGGGCGCACCCCGTGCTGCCCAACCGCAATCGGTCGCGTTTCGGGCCCGATCGATCCGGCCCGTTCGGGCTATTTTCACCGAAATTAACCCCGGACGCGATCGGTCGGGCCGGCTCTGGTTTTTCGACCAAAAACGTCCCAAAAACACCTCGGTTTGACTTTTCTTGACTTTCCCAACTTTTCTACACTTTTCTACAAGCTCGACACCTCCAAAAATCCCGAAATTTTTACCATACACTCCCGACACATAAATCTTCAAATCCCGTAAATTTTGTGGAAAACCGACTTCAAACGGATAATAAGAAAAATAGCAAATATAACCTGACGTTTATTATTTTAAAACCAAAACGGGCGGCGTAACGCCTAAATTTCTTTAAACCAAAACCTGAAAACAAAACACGAAAATATATGTTCTCAACTTCCCAAATAAAACAACCATTAAACACAATACCACCGACTCAAAAACACTAAAATACGTTACGAAAACATTTACAAATATTCGTACTAAACATCCAATTTATCTAAGTTGCTTTAACCAAACATCCTTACAAAATTCTTACCAAACTATCTACAACATTCTCACCAAAATGCCTGAGGACGATAGTAATCGAGACGCCCCGACAAAAGCCTGCACCGGCGGACTCCGTACTCCCCCGACTGCAGCCTAAGCCTCAGCTGACTCCTCAACCTCACCTGAAAAGAGCTCGTCACCTACACCACAGAACACGCACACACACGTAAGCTTACGCTTAGCAAGTAGGGAAAAGAAATATAAACATGCACGATGCACTCACACCGCCCTAACACATGCAGTCTCTACTCACTCTGTTGTTTTCGTTTTGCTTTCATTTTATTAAATCTTTCCACTTTCACGCGTGAATCAAGTAGGCACACATCCGAGCTCCCCGCTCATTGGACAGCCACACCTCGACCCACGGAGCAAGATATGCCAGCTCACGCCCGGGTCCCCCCCATTGGACGGCAGCACACAATCTTCTCCAACAGTACTTACATATTTTCAACTTTATATCTCGAGTAGAGTCCCAACTCACTGCCTCCCCGGCAAAATGCCTCCCCGGCATGTTACAAGTGCCTCCCCGGCAACTTGCCTAACCTGGTGACTCTACTCAACTTTATGCTTTCTTAGTTACGTTTCATACTCACCTCTTAAATTATTCACAAACTCACATGATGCATGATACTCAACATACTCAACACGTGCTTAACATAAATCAACCAAGTAACAAAAATCAAACAATAACCCTACCGTTCCATGGTGTAGGCCCGAAGGCAAAACGAAAGTATTCCACTACTTACCTGGTTGCTCGATACGTTCACTACGTCCAACTAATCACACGTGCAATTACCTAACAAATAAAGAAAATAAACTTATAAACAAACTACAGAGGTTCTATAGAAATTAACTAAAATAAACTAACCCCAACTTTTCACCCTAATCCCTCAAACCCGATCAAAATTACCGTCCAACTTTAAACGGCCATAACTTTCACGTTTTTCAACGGATTTTGACGTGCCACCCCAACTTGGAAACCTCTACACGTCTACTATCCATTGAATCACTTAAATTAACCAAACAAACACTTTGGCCAGCCCGAAATTTCCAAAGACAGAATCGGCCCATTAGTGTTCTTCAACCATTTTTGTGGAACACTTCACCAATCTTCAATCTAACCCTAAAATCTTCCTAAACCAAGTCATTCAACAACCAAATCATCAAAAGAGGAAAGAAATCTAACATTTAAACTCAATTTTCGGACTTCACATTCTAGGGTTTCCTAACCCTATGCAATCCCCCATAAAACACCCTAAAACCACTCTTAATCTTCATCCAAAGTTACAAAAACCAAAACCCATAAAGTTTTACCTTAAAATGCCTTGAGAGAAATGAAGAGAAGGGAGGAAGGGGGTCGGCTATGGAGGAGGAAGAGAGAAAATCGATGAAGATGAAGAAAACAATGGAAACTCACCTTTTTAACCTAAGATTTTTGTTCACTTTTTCTTTTCATCCACTAATCTTTTTAAAATTACAAATCAACCTCACTCTTCACCTTCTCATTGCATCCAACGTGATAGGTTTTAAATTCCCCCACTTTCTGTCATTAATTGCTTACTTCCTATTGGTTGATATAACCATTTGACTTTTCAACCCTAGGTTTGAATTGTCAACACCTCCACCTATCTTCTCTTCTATTACTCCTCAATGTACTCCACTAAACTTAAGCAATTGAACTCTCCTAACACTTCTAACCTAAGGCTACGCATGCTATCGGAAATTCTCGGGTGTTACAGGGACTCCCGAGGACAACGAAGGGGCATGATGACATATGGGTTATTGTGGACCGATTAACAAAGTCGGCCCACTTTCTGTTAGTGAAGATGACCTATTCTATGGATCAGCTTGCCAACCTTTATGTGCAGGAGATTGTCAGACTGCATGGAGTGCCAGTTTCGATAGTCTCAGATAGAGATCCGAGATTTACTTCGAAGTTCTGGAGAAGTCTGCACAAAGCTATAGGAACTCAGCTAAATTTCAGCACGGCATTTCATTCTCAGACTGATGGACAGACAGAGAGAACGAATCAGATCTTGGAGGATATGCGTAGGGCATGCGTGTTGGAATTTCAGGGATCGTGGAGCAGGTATTTGCCACTGATCGAGTTTTCTTACAATAATAGCTTCCAAGCTACTATCGGTATGGCTCCGAAAGAAGCATTGTACGGTCGAAAGTGTAGATCACCACTATATTGGGACGAGGTTGGCGAGACTATCATAGTTGGTCCCGAGATTCTACAACAAACGGCAAAGAAGATTGCCGTTATCAGACAATGTATCGAGATAGCTCAGAGCCGACAGAAGAGCTATGCTGACACTCGACATAGAAAATTTGAGTTCGATGAGGGAGATGAAGTATATTTGAAGATTTCTCCATTTAAGGGTGTTATGCGGTTCGTAAGGAATGGCAAGTTAAGCTCTCGATATGTGGGGTCCTTCCCTATTTTGAAGAAGATTGGGAAGATGGCGTATCGACTACAGTTTCCAGCTTCAATGGAGGGTATCCACGACATGTTTCACGTGTCTATGCTCAGGAAGTGTCTACGTGATCCGTCGCATATCATGGAGGCGAGAGAGATCAAGGTACAGCCTACACTAATATATGTGGAGAAGCCAGTGCGAATTCTAGAGTCTTCCATTAAAGTATTGCACAACAAGGAGATTCCGCTAGTTAAAGTTTTATAGCGGAACCACGGTGCAGAGGAAGCTACTTGGGAGAGACAGCAGGATATGATGTCTAAGTATCCTGAGTTATTTGTGTAACCAAATTTTGAGGACAAAATTTTAAATAAGGTGGATGGAATGTAACACCTGGTTTTACGGGATTTTGTAATTCCAATATATAATGACATTTTTGTAAATATGTCAAATTAAGTCCGTTTTGTTAACAGAAAGCGTTATTAAGGTCCTAATAATTAATATGGATTTTAGGAGAAATTCAGGAATTTTTGGAATTGTAACGCTAAATTACGAGTTTTACATTTCTCGTAATATAAATGACATTGTGGTAAAAATAGTAAACGAGATCCGTTTTGCGAACGGAAAGTTTTAATGGAGCCTTAATAATAAATTGAAATTTATGGTGAAATAAGGAAATTTGGAGAAACTGAATCGTAGGTTAAATAACGAAATAAGTGGAGGATTAATAAGGAAATTGAATGAAGGGCAAATTGGTAATTAGACAAATCAATTTTTACTTAAAATCACAAATCCCTCTTCCTCCAGAACACTTCACGCGAAATTCTCTCTGCTCCAAGGCCATTTTCTCTCCTCTCCGGCGTTCCCTCACGATTCATCGTCGTAGCTCCTCCGATCAACAAGTTTTCTTCACGTTTTCTCCTCCAATCAACGTTCTAGGTAAGGTTCTAAAGTTTTCGGACAATAGATTTCGCTTTTCTAGGGTTTAAACGGTTAGGGTTTTCGCGAAATGGCCGGGTTATACTAGAAATGCCTAGGGTTGCCCTATTTATGACTTTGATGAACGTATTAATGGGCATTGGAAGTAATTGGGCGAATTAATGGTCATTAATGTGAATTTTGGGTTGTTGGAGAACTTAGAAACTCCATTAATGGAGGTTAGGAGTTTATGAGCACGAATTACTCGACAAAATACCTCAATGAATTGATTTAGAGTTTTAGGAGATTTCCTTAGTTAAGGTCTCGTTAATTTGGAAGTTAACGGTTTAAACTCGATTTTAATGACGAATGTTGTGAATTGCCTTAGGTGAACGACGCTCGTGGACGGAGCCCGAATTTCAAAAGATGCGAGGTAAGTTCTCGTGACTTACTATGGCCAATTGACCTACACCGTATGTCGTAGTCGCGTTGAGGAGTATTGGTGAATTGTTTGTTTAAATGCTTTGGTTGGGTAGTTAGGATTAGCTTTTTTATAGGTTATGCTTTTATCGTCTTGATGGTACACATGTTGTATGTTTATTTTATGCATTTAACTGTTCATACATCACGTATTTTAAAATAGCATGAAAACGGATTTCTGCACGTATTTACGAAAAAGAAATGAACTAATGAAACGAATCTACGTAATCTGTTATCTGGTCATGGCGAGGTGGGGTTCAGGCATGGCTGTTTACGGATGTAAGCATGTTTTTCCCCCCGGCAGATGGAAATGACTATCCAACCGCCGGACGTGCCCTCTCCATCTGACGGGCTGAGATCTCGGTGACATCTCAGTTATCTGTAATGATCTGTTCTGTTAAGTAATCTACATGATTTCTGAACCTCATATGCACAGCATGCATCTGTATTTACGAAAATTACTGAGCCTTTAGCTCATAGTCTTCTGTATGGTGTAGGTGATTTTGATACAGGTGAGGACGAAATCCCTCCACCCGAAGAATGAGCAGTTGAAGAAAGATGGCCCGTGGGAGTGTGCTGGGCAGTAGGTGCGCATTTTGACCCGTGGGGATGTAAGTAAGTGTTTTAGGGATTGATGGATAGAAGGATAAGAAAAATTGTATAGTTGAATCATTTTAGGATGCTTGGTTCTGGGTAGTCGATAAAAAGACGTTTTGATGTTTTGGTAAACTTATTTTGATGTTTTATTTGGATGTTTTGGAAAACCATTTGTAATCCGCTTTTTGGAAAGTTATTTATCGAAGTATACTGAACTGGTTGGTGATTTAAATTATAGGGATATGTTTGGTTTTTAAACGGATCCACGCAGTTTGTTTTTATGAAATTTGGTTACGTTTTAAATATGTTTTGAATAAGTTTTTGAGTGATTTGGGGAGTGTGAATTGTGCGAGGGTAGTAGTGTTAATATGTTGAAGTGTGGTTATAAGATGTGTTTAAAAGTAAATTGACGAAATGAGGAAGGTTGGGAGTGAAATGGTGAAGTGAGGGTGTGAGTATGTGTGTTTGGGCGTGAGAAGGATGGAAGAAAACAGGAGAAAAGAAGGAAAGGAAGAAGAAAAGGTAGGCGTTCGATCGCAGAAGGAAGGGCGATCGAACGCAGAACTCTCTGGTTTTCCAGAGGAGTTCCCGATCGTTCGCCTGCAATGGGGCGAACCATCAGCGACTGAAGGCCACGTTCTGGAGTAATACCAGAACGTGAGCCAATCGATCGCCAAAGATAGGGGCGATAGATCGGCTGGTCAAGGGCCGACGATCGACTGTCATGTGGTCGATCGATCGCCCCTTTGTTTTCTCGCCCTCTGACGTTTTTGCCCTCGACTCCTTTGGTTGATTTCTCTTCTGTTTTTATATGTTTCTTTAAACGTTTTCCTTTTCCTTCCAAAGCAATTTCAACACCTATTTTATTATATTTTCTTTAAATGGTTTTGAGGATGTTTTAATTGATTTAGAGGTTTAAAAAGAAAAATTTACACGGGAATTTAAGGGATAGGTTTAAGGGTCGCTACAAAATTCCATTTCAACCCGATGCAAGGCCCTTCCGAATTGTGCCTTATTGGTACCCGTTCTCTCAAAAGACAGAGACAGAGAAACTGGTTCAAGAGATGCTTGAAGAAGGCATAATCGTCCCAAGCAACAGCTCGTTCGCATCGCCGGTACTATTGGTAAAGAAAAAAGACGGGCAATGGAGGTTTTGCGTGGACTACAAGCAGCTGAATGCCCTTACCATTAAAGACAAATTCCCGATGCCTATCATAAACGAACTATTGGATGAGCTGCATGGTTCATCGGTTTTTATCAAAATCTATTTACGGGCTGGGTACCATCAGATTCGGGTGAAGGAGTAGGATTGTCATAAAACGGCATTCAAAACCCATCAAGGACTATATGAGTTCAGAGTCATGCCTTTCGACCTCACAAATGCACCGGCAACATTTCAGGCCCTCATGAACTCCATTTTCCAACCATATTTGCGTAAGTTCATTCTTGTATTCTTCAACGATATACTGGTTTACAATCCCTCGGTGGAGGCCCACTGTGAGCACCTGAAAACTATTCTACGCTTGCTGCGACATCATAAACTGGTTGCCAAAGAATCTAAGTGCACGTATTCACCCAATTTTTCACCCAATTTTTCATGTGTCATTGTTAAAGAAGACAATCGGCAACCAGGCCATTTCTTCTCCCATTCTTCCTCCAAATATCTATGCCAATAACTCATCTGAGACCCCACTCTGCCTCCTGCAAATTCAAGTTGTCAAGCGCGGCAATTTTCCTATTACTCAGTGGCTGATACAATGGAATGAACACCTTGTTTCTGACGCTACGTGGGTGGACTCCGACGTTATTACTGCTCAGTATCCTGATTTTTGATCTTGGAGACAAGGTATGTCCGAGGGGGAGGACTGTCGTGGACAAGGCCTCCAAGACGGACTATGTAGCTGGGCCACCAAGAAGACGCGCACTAAACCACAGCAAGCCCAAGTCCAGCCGATTCGGCCAGCTGTCGCAAACTAGCTGGTTGTCAACGTGTCCATACCGTTGAAAGGAGAAGGCATTATAAGCATAGGCGAGGGGCGTGAAGAAAGTCGTTGAATTGTCTGTTTTTACTATTTTTCTTTTTATCTTTTCTTTTGTAAACACTTTCGAGAGAATATAGCTGAGCATTTTCCCAGTTACTGGTGTTTCCACAACACGGTCCTTTGCTCCTCGGCACTATGCTCTGCTTTGATCGAGTCACGCATCATCTTTAGTAGTGCAACCCTCAACCCTCGCTCCTCCGTCATATGCCGGCTGTTTTGGCCGTCATGAGCATCCTGTCAGTCAGCGCAACCCTAACCCGCGGCCCTCACTCACTCGCTCCTTTTACTTCGGCCATTGACACTCTATTATGGAAAAGTAGAAAACTAAAGGGTAAGAAAAGTAGAAAACTAAGCTGTTTTTGAAATTTTGTTCATAGATTGCGAAATAGAAAAGCCCAGATTCGGCATTCCCAAATAAGTGCTAGTTTCCTTTCTAGTTGAAATTTTTTCCATTCTTTGATTTCTTTCCATTTATTTTTCATATATTTGTTTATTTTACTATAAAAAAATATATAATTGTAACAGCACCGGGACCGAATTGTATTTCACTGTTATAACGTCTGGTTAAATTTTTTTTTAAACATCCAGAAACCTGTTCGATTGCTTATCTCGTTGTTGCTTCTGTGGAAAAGGAGGTTGTGATCTAATAACTTGCAATTCTAGTTGCTATTTCTGCGATGTTGTTGCAGCAAATTTATTTTCTGGCAACTTCTGTGCAGACAACTCTTCCATTGTTTCTTCTATAAGAGGTTCCTCTGACTCTCTTATGACTTCTTTCTTATTTCTTTTTTGTTCTTCAATAGTTTTGATAATAATGTCGTTCCTCAAGGTGATAGCTTTGCAATGCTTCTTATCCTAGTTCTTGAATTTTCCGTGTTATTATTATGAAAACCGTAAGAATACATCTATTCTTTCGTTGTATTATTATTATTGTGCTTGTTGTTCCACTTTTGAAGATTTTTATTTGAAAAAAGAGAAGCCATTGATATACATGTTATTTATTACTCGTAAAAATATTTTAAGGTTGTTCCTCTCTCATTATGACTTTAAGAAGAGTTCTCGTGATGCTCATCTCACTCCCTATGCATATGCTTCCTAACTTGTTTGTTTTCTACTTGATACATGAAAGGACCCCAAATATAGGATATATTTTGTAGTTGTTCTAAAGTGTTTATGTATAAACCTTTTGATGGGGCCTTGGGGCCTTTGTAACGATTTTATAATTACTTGTTTAATTTAAAAAAACAAACGACACATTTATTCTCAAGAAGAGAAGACGAGCTCTATTGTATAATCGAAACCTATTAGTTTCTTTTGCCATTTTAGAGGTGCTTTATGACTTTTCGATCCTATGGGACAAGGGATGGTTTTAGTCTGATAGTTTCTACATAGTGTAGGCCTCCCAAAGAGTAATGGAGGTGTGCAAAGGTTTCCATAGCCCAGACGAAGATTGGCCCTTGAGGTGTGCAAAGGTTTACATGAACTTGACTGCAAAATGCACTAGTCAAGTAGGATAGAAAGTAGACTATAATGATCTTATGATGTTGAGTGGCAGGGACGGAGTTTCCCTTGGACATGTAAAGTGCTTTCCAGAAGGTAATAAAGGGCAGAATCCTTGAGGGTTTCATCATTCATTTTAGGGTTTTAAAGAAGAACAGTTATTTTCTTCGCACAAACGTGGATAATAATGATTATCAAAATGAGTCCCATAAACGTGACATACTTCCATCGTCAAGCATTGGCTTTTGATTGCATCCTTCACCTCATTTGATCCAAGTAGTATTTGATTATGATTAAAGTAGCCTAGAAACTTGGCTAAAATCAATGCAACTTTTTGTGCATTGCTTCATATATACTATGATGTTTCATTTTTTATTAATTTTTTAAAAAATAAGGATGCTTCTTTTTGTTTTATATGGTTGGCATAATTTTTGAACTAATTAATAAATTAGAAACATTTAATTAACATTTGTTAATGTTAGAGTAAGTAGTCATGAGAAGAATTTGATTCTAGTGTAAATTAGTCATCTATCCATTGGGTGTCAAATCATAAATTGAGGACCCTCCCTCCTTCTACCTTCTTTTGTATTTTTCTCACTAATTCATTTTCCCTTTATCTGTTTCATTGTTTTTTTAAATAATTGAAAATATATATTTTTTTTTTTGTTATAATTAAGTTATAAAAATAAAATACAAAAATCATCTAGAGAAAAGTGAGATTAACAACTAATTATCTAAAATATTTTATTTTTAAGATATTAATACTAATTATTGTATAAAATAAAAGATAAAAATAAAAAATAATAATAATTGTTTGCAATGGAATGTGGATTGGGCTCTATAGGTCGTTTTCTCTTCTTCCATCTTTGTATTTAGTAGTTTTTGAGGGGGATTCAAAGAATGGGGCACCCGCAGGTGTGTTGGCTTATAACTTCTGCAAATGCAATGGAGCTTCTCCTCCACTCTCTCTCTCTCTCTCTCTCTCTCTCTCTCTCTCTCTCTCTCTCATTCAGACGAAGCAAAGTCGGGCAGTGAAGATTAATGTCCACCTTGTTGGGAATAATGTGCCCAACAAGCAAATGTTATGAACATTTTTATTGCTGTAATTAATAAATAAATTTTATGATTAATTTTTATGTTTGCATTATTCGATATGCTTTATAAATTCAAAGAAAATCCTTGATTATTTGTGCAATTTTAAATTTACATATATGTTGATATATGTGGGATTAAATTTAAAAAGAAATAATCACAATAGTCCATGACTTATATTTGAAGTATAGGATCTTCAAATTAATAAAGTCATAAATACAGTTCACTTCGTTGAGAACGTATAGTCAAATCCCGACTATATATGTAGTGACATAAAGTGATTGTATTTTATATAATATGATTATATAGGACTGGACCAGATGAAATTATATTGTTCTTATAATATCCGTTAAATGAAGAACAATTAATTTTATCATAATGATGGTCATATATGTATGATCTTAATTCATTGTATTTAGTAGACTCCTATTTCATTTTAATTTATTCTTTGATTTACTCGGTACAGTCTTGCATGAGTTGCATTACATAAACCTTGTATTTTGGGAATAAATTAAATGAGTAGCTGGGAATGCTAACATTGATACAATGAAATCCATAATATAAGATTCCCTTATTTGTTAGTTCAGGGATTGAATAATTAGCGCGCAAATTCATAAATGTTATGAATTAATTATTCAATTAAGAACTAATGGTAGTCAAGGATAAAGATGTAATATGAGAGGTTAACGGATTTTATACCTAACTCTATTACGAATCTTAATGGAGGATTAATACATATGTAATGACTATATCAATGGACATTACTTTGAGTAAATATACTCTATAGTTCTAAGAGTGCAACTCTAGGTATTTAGTGGAATTACTCTAGAGTTAATAATTGTGTTATTTAATATAAAGAGTTTATATTAATTAACAAATATTATTGGAGCTTAGAACTATAGGTCCATCGGTCCCTCTGTTATCTTATATCACTATTTAATTTCCATATTATAAGAATAAATATATAAATGATTAATCATTTATAAACACTCAAATGAATATATTGTTACTCAAAATATATAAATAGTTTTTATATTTTGAATTCAAAATAAAATATCTCATTAGATGAGATATTTTTAAGGGATTTGAATTAGATTTGAAGAATCTCATCAGATGAGATTTGAATTAGATTTAAAGAATCTCATCAGATGAGATTTGATCTTCAAATTTAAAGTGGTTATATAACAAACTATCAAATCAGATTTTTGAAATTTGAATAAAAGTAGATCTGGAAAATCTGATTACATTAGATTCGATCTACAATTGACTTATAGTTTGTTTACTATTTAAAAGTAGATCTAAAGAATCTCATAAGATGAGATTATCTTGAAAAGTAGTTTTCATAAATATATTCTAAAAACTGTTTTTAGATTATATGATTAATAGATAAATTTGATTTATTAGATAAATCAACTGCAAATCAAATTAGATTTGATTAGATAAGATTTATTTTTTAAAAATTAGTTTTTATTAAAATAAATCTGAAAATTAATTTTAATAATAGATCTATAAAATTGTCAAATGTGATTTGACAGATGAGAACACAGACGACGGTGAACGACCGAGAAACAAATCCCTAGAGAGAAAAGGTGTGACCTTTCCGTATTCGGTTTTAGAAAATCGTTTTCTAAAATCGAAGAGAGACGTCTCATGTGTTGAGAACACGTCTCTCCACAAATATATGAGTGTGTTATTCTTGTAAGAGAGACGCCCACACGTCAGGAGATTTTAGTGTAAAGATCTTCAGAGAAGACTCGACGGTATCAAAGTCTTCGGGAATAACACCTGATCCTGAGTTAAAGCTGTTAAGATCAGACGGGAGTACCTGAGTAAAAGCGTTGCTCCAAAAAGGTATTTTATTTTATTACTTCACAACCTAATTCTAATAATTTTTCTCAATGTAAATTGTTTACATTTTGAAAAATTACATATTTCTCAAAAATAATTTCTTTTAGACTAACGATCCAACTTATGGTTTTTAATGATTTTAAAATAGTTTTAAAGTCACAGGGTAACGCATGTCACTATTATTATGAATAATAGTGAATTCCGCCATGCGTAGGAACCCCGAAAACCAACACACCTACCTTCTCTAACCTTGCACTTTCTCTCTCATCTTGTGTTTCATCCATCTCCCTTTTAACTGCAAATCCAAACCCATTTGTTTTCGTTCATTTCCGAAGCTCTACTGATTCCTCAGCTCAGATCTTCAGGCAATGAGTAAAGAGGAGTTTTTGAAGATCCAGGTAATTTGGTTTTGCCTTTTCTGTTGAAATCTTCGAAGTTCTCATACTCTGTTCTTGATTTTTCTCTGTTTTTTTTTTTCCTTTGTGCATGTAGAAATGTGTTCTTAAAGTGAACATCCACTGTGATGGATGTAAGCAGAAAGTGAAGAAATGCTTGCAGAAAATCGATGGTAATTTCTTTTAATCAACTGATTTCTTTTAATCTAAATCTGATCGGGAATCAACTTGGTGGGTGCTTTTGGGTAGGTGTTTTCACAACTGATATAGATGCAGAGCAAGGGAAGGTGACAGTTTCAGGAAATGTAGAGCCATCATTCCTCATTAAAAAGCTTGCAAAATCAGGCAAGCATGCGGAGCTCTGGCCTTCTCATAACTCTAACCATTCGAAGAATTTGCAGATCCTAAATCCAGGATATTCTCTCGCCAAACCCTCCAAAGGTAGAAGTGACCAGAATAAAAATGGCGGAATTGCTCCCCCGCTTCTACCCCAACTCAAGCAGCTTGATCAGATTCGAGGCCTTCAAGATCTTAAACTTCCGCCTCGAATCAAGGACATAACGATGAAAGACCAGAACCCACATCAGAAATCTACCAAATTTGATTTGCAGGAGAATAATGACGATTTCAATGACGATGATGACCTTGATGACTATGATGATGAGGAATTTGAAGACGACGAAGAAGACGATGAATTTGAAGATATTCAAATTCCTCAAAAGGGAGGAATTGGAAAGAAAGACGGAAAAAATGATGGAGGGAAGAAACCCGGTGCGAGCGGCAGCCAAAGCCAAGATGGGGCTGCCGAAAAAAATGGAGGTAATGCCGGCGAAGCTAAAATGGGTAACAATAACATCAATGGAGGTAAAAAGAATGGAGTTCAAGCTCCGAACAATGGGTTGCAGACCTTAGGAGCTTCTCACGGTGGTCGAATGGTTAACAATGAGGCAGTTCAAGGGCTCCCTGCGACCGTTGCAAATGGCGGCGGAGGGTATCTCCTTCCCTCGGCACCGGAATCCGTGGCGGGAAATCCGTACTACCAGCAACAGTACGTAGCGGCGATGATGAACCAGCAAAGAGGAGTGGCAAACCAGCAGATGATGTACGCCAGGCCACCGGCGGCGATCAACTACGTTCCGGCGTACTCCTATCCAAGTCCGGCGGACCCATATACCCACTATTTGAGCGAGGAAAGCACGTCAAGCTGCAACGTTATGTGAGACTTGATTAAAGTAGTAGAAGAAGAAGCTTCACACCATGATGTTATGAAAGATTAAAGATGGGTTTTGTTCTAGTCTTGAGTTTGATTTCTTCATCCACAAGATTAATATAAATAATTTTGGGGATAATCAGTAATTAGATCAATTGTAAGTAGTTATCTTAAGTACAAAAATGATAATAAATTTTATTTGAAATTGCCACTTGATCTACTTTCTCAATTATTAATAATACATGGGGTGTTTTGTTCGAATGTGACGGCATCCATGGAGTCTTCATGTGAGTGGGTCTATCTCGTCTTATTTAGACATCTACGTTCCAATTGGATTGGACCCACTCCTTAATTATATCATCCATTATTTCTACAATGACATTTTATTGAAGTGAATTTATCAATGGACCAAAAAAAATATTGTTAAATCCGAAGAAAAAATCAATAAATCTTTTATACCGTTATTAAAATAGGCTTAACAAGTAATTACTAGATCAAGTTTGAAAATATTACTACATACTTAAGTAGTTATAAATAAAGTAAATTTCACTGTTTTTGTTAGAAAACATTTCAGTAAAAAAGGAGGATCAATCAACGACCACTCCGACACACCATTATATAAAGATGACAAATCATAGATCCAGGCGCACCTCATAAGATAGGAAGAATCTGAAAAAGTGACGGCAATCCGAAGATCCAGCCACATCACCCAAGCTACCGGCGAATAACTCTGCGACTGTACAACTCATTAATTAAAGGGTGGCCGCCGAACTAGTCAGGGACAACACTACCCACGTAACGTCCATTGGTAGTCGATGAGCAAACTCCATTGCGACACCACCCAGCATATCAAGTAAAAACACTCTGGCCGGATTTAGAGATTCGAATCCCAAGGAGCGCATCTGACTATGATTTCTTTGGTTGCTCAACTAGATACAACCTAAAACAACTGAAGACCAATATCAAAAAGACTCAATCAGCCCTAAACAAGAATCAGATCTGACTCGAGTTATATTTGGTTGCTCGGTCGATGCACCTCAAAACAACTGGAGTCCGATACCAGAAAAGTTCAACTAGCCTAATAAAAATCAGCCCATGGTGCATGCATATACAAAAATTTAAAATGAAATAACATGCACCTAAAATTTAAGTGTATAAAACATTTGTACATATACGTAAAAACTAATGTGCTGGCGACCAGGCCCCATAAGGGTTTTCATAGGTGTCAATCCACCAAAATAAGTTCTGAAGACTATGCAACACATTGTAGTACAGTAAAGATACCATATCTTAATGACGAAAACAACTCTACCAACAATCTAAGCCCGTTAACAAGATCAGACATTGAAAGAAAGACCTCAAGAGTAGAGACATTGTCGGAACCTATAACCAAATCGACATCAAATCCCGAATCAGAACACAAGAGATTCCAAAGGAAAAATAAATCATAATTGGAACCCTAACTAACAAGGAACGATATTAAAACCTTAAACAATATACAAAGATGAACTGTCACAACCCGAGGGGAGGCCGGAGCAGAAACGCTGAGTCAGACGACTCGATCCCCAGGAAGGGAACCTAATCACCCAACCCAAGACTAGGTTTGCAACGGAAGTTTTTAAAGTAATTACATAGTCAAGCCTACATAGCAAAATCTCAAACAGATAGTACCATATAAAACAATACGTAATAATATTCAACCATTGTGGAAAGTAAAGAAACACACTTCACAAATTAAGTTTACATATCCAAATCAAACACTAAATCCTTACCAATGGATATGAATAAAGTTCTAACAAAAAGTAAATTACTAGCGGTCTTTCCAAGTCTCTACTGAAACTATCCATTGTTCTCTTTACCTAGATTGGGAGGGGGGTCGCTGGGGTAAGTAACTAACTTAGTAGTAACGTTATACCCAATACATCTTGTTTTAAAAACAGGTTTTGACGTTTCTTTCAAAACGTTGTTTCATTTCAAAACTATGCATGAGTTTATAAAATTGTTAAGGATACTTCTTTCTTTCTTTTTAACAAAACTGACTCCCTGATCCCTTAGTGAGGTAGTTATAAAAAATTGTCATGTATATTGGAGGCTATACACTGAAAATAATCATCATCGTTTTTTCACAAAAAAACGTTCTTAGTGAAAAAGGAGGGTCACACAATGACCTCTTTGGCACAAACCACAAAAAGACGGTGATCCGAAGACCCAACAACATCTCATAAGACTAAAGGAAACTGTGACAGCGATCCGAAGATCTAGCCCATCACCCAAGTGACCGACGACCGACAGCCAACCACGACATCAACTCGAACCTTCAACACCCTGATCAGGTTTAAGGATTTAAAACCATGGAAGCGTGTCATCACTGCCATATTACTATTTTTTGTATGTGCAAACAATACCACATTCACGCAACATAAGGTATAATAGGATATCCTCGTGATACTTTGACGCCAAGACTGCTCTAAACATCAAGACAATTCATCCTCTCAACATACCACAATAAAACCATAATCATGTAATGCTTAAAACTAAACGTGAGAAAAACCATACGTATATATATGTATAGAATCGACGTGCTTACGACTAGACCCCATCATACTTTTACAGGTGGCAACCCACCAAAATAATATTTTTCAAAAAAAACATGTTATGCAATGTAGAAATCATGAAATCCCTACCTCAACGATGACTATTCCTCAAAATCAGCAAACTTATCTGATCCTAAAAGAAAACCAACGTCATGAATATCTCACTCAACATTAGGGAAAGACATGGATGGGTCTTATACAAGTTCTAGGAACCCAATCCAGCAACGCTAAAAGCGACTGTGAACTTCACCGAGGCGACAAAATTTACCTAAAACTAAGATTGTGTGATCGACACTTTTAAGTCACCGATCGACACTTATAAGTCTGGGTCAAACCACCAATTGACAGTTAGAAAACTCAAGTTGGGTCTGTGGTCGACACTTCATACCTCTCAGGTTCTAACCCAAAATATGCTAGCGGTCAACACTTTAGGAAGTGTTGACACTTCTTCAAAATATAAAACTATGCGATCAACACTTCCAGTGTCGAGGAATTCGTGGAACTCGTCCTTCTCTATCATTTTTTGCTTCCAAACTACGATTAAACCTACAAACACTCCAAAAATACTAACAATCCAGAATAATTAAACGGAGATGAGAGGAAGTTTACCTTCACAATGGCTTCACCGAAGTTGCTGCACGCATAAAGGTGAATGCCATTTTGGCCTCCTCTCGTGATGGTTTACATGTCCAAGAGCCATCTCCCTTCTCTCCCTCTCACTCTCTTGTGGCACCCAGGAGAAAATGGGAAGTAAGGGGTGATGCGAACCTCAGAGTTTGGGAAATTTGGGACTCGTCAAAAATAAAAAATAAACAACTGAATCATCATGTGATTGAATAAAATAATGGAACTAAGCCTCGATCGAGCTTTCCCGATGGAACCTTAGTTATCAATTTAGGATCTTGACCCCAGCCACACTTGTTGGTTGAAGCAAAGCTATAAAAATGATCTATCAAGTTAATACATGATGAAAATCAAGTTCTTCAAAAAGATCTTAAGAGAAGAATTCTCACAAACTCTTAAAGACTAAAAAGCAAATTTTTATTAATCTTCAAAATTTGAATAATTAAAACAATGTTTAAATAAGTAAAATATGTAAAAAGACAAAAAAAAAAAAAAAAAAAAAAACACTAATTAGGGTTCTGGTGCGCGCAAGGGGCGTGCAAGTCACGAGGGTAGACATTTCTGATTGCGCATGGCTGCGGGCGCTGGGCTCTCCTTGACGAATTATGCATGCACAAGACACACATTGCTGAGCCTTGGGTACGCCGGGCATGCATTGGCTCTTGTGGGCACACTATGAGTGGGGCCAGCAGGCAAAATGGGCGTGCGCTGCTAGGCTGGGTACGCACTGGTAAACTGTGTGTGTTAGGCGCCGGCTAGTAAGTTGACTGGGCACTGGGCGCATGATGGCATGCTTTGTGCGGCTCCTCCTTGCATTCCATGCATGCAACTTCTTGTTTCTTTGCTATTTCTTTCTCCATTACTTCCTTATCAACTCTTAGCATCATTATTGATTTTTGCTCATATTGTTATGCCTCTTTCTCTCAGATTTCTTTAAACAAATAATAGAGGATTTATACTTCTTTTTGGGTATTTCCTTGCTTCTCGAACTTGTCATTGAGCCTTCCATGTTTTGTGATCGTTCATGATCTTGTGGCTTAAGTTTGGTGGTACATTATTTCACATCATTCACTCTCTCTTTAGAAGAATTCATCCTCGGATCTCCAGCATCATATAAGGACAAGTCACTAACATTAAAAGATGCACTTACATTACCGTATTCACTCGGTAAATCGATCTCGTAAGTGTTATAATTGGTGCGCTTTAGGACTTAGAATGGTCCGTCTCCTCGCAGTTGCAACTCGTTCTTTCGTTGTTTGGACAAATTTTCTTTTTGTAGATGTAACAAACTCAATCTTTGGATTCAAAAATGAATCTTACTATGACATACGAAATTTCCTAATAATTTCATCATTTTTTCTTACATGCACAATAGCAAACTTATTAGTAAACAAAGTTAAAATATTTAACTGATTTAATAGATTAAAATAATCAATAATATCAATCGGTGAATAGTATTTAATAGATTTATTACCCTTTAAATTGTTAAAATCTGATTTTAAGTTCCCAACATGTGTATCAATTTTTTTTTTCATAAACCAAGTTGTATGCAAAGTAAACAATGATAAATTTTTCAATTAAAGATTTCGATATATTATTCATCAATCTTATAAAAGTAATAGGTGTAATATATAAACCAAATGATATTACTAACCACTCAAACCTATTTGATGTTGTTTTGGTCAACTTGAAATTGATGTACTTGGTACAAGAAATTTTTACTTCTCGATCTCCCTCAACGGAGGAATTTCTCTTCAGAACTCCTCAGAACTTATATGTTTATTTTCTCGCAAAAGAAAAGACAACATTTGAAAGAGAATTTAATGGCACGTTAGATGAAAAATATATATCTTTATATAAAAATAAAATCACCTCACTTTTCATCTCACTTTTCCTTATCATTCCACTTTTTTTCTCTTTTCTTTCTATTCTTTTCAACTAATTTCTTTTCTCCTTTTTGTTCTTCTTTTTCAACTAATTTATTTTCACCAATTTCTTTTTCTTTTTTCGATCTTAATCTTTTGGAACTCTTTTACAATTTTCTCTTAGTCTTCACTAGCTTCTCATGGCTTCAATGGTGTTAGAACCACTATCCTTCTGTCTTGATCCAAAGAAAACTCATTCTTAGATCCATTGTGCTTGATTTTTTTTGTTGAATTGTCAAGGTCTTCCCAAAAGTATGCGTGTAGATTGCATTGACACTACATCCCATAGAACTTTATCTTTGTATCTTCTGATCGTTAATGTAACCTTCACTAGTTTAGTCTTAAGATGTTTATTGGTCTTCAAGTCTAACTTTTGTACCAATAACGTGCTTGGCACATTAGTGTAACTCCTGCTATCAATTATCAAACTACATACCTTGTTATTTACAGGGCATCTAGTATGAAATATGTGTTCATGTTGTGCCTTATCATCATCTTCCTTAAGTTGTATATTTAATGCTCGCCTTGTGACTAATAACTCGTCTTTCACCGGTTCTTCTACATCCACATGACTACAATTCTCTAGTGGTGGCATTTCATTGTCACTTGAACTCACACTTTTCACATTGCCATTATCCAATAAAACCATTGCTCTTTTATTAGGATAATTTGAAGTGTTATGTTTGAACCATTTGGTATCGGAAATACTTAATTTCACGGGTTCTAGTCGTTGTAGGAGTTTTGATCTTGACTTTTTGTGGAAAAACATTGGTAGTTGTGGTTTTACCTTTGGATTCCTTCTTCAGTTCCGGCTTTTCTTCCTTTTCTTCCTGTCAATTCGATTTCCAAGGTGAATTCAAAGTTGATCCCATTTTTGAATTTCTTTTCGCTTTTAGTTGCGGTTCGATATTGATTGATTTGTGAAGCAACTCTTCCATGTCAACATAGTGTTGTAGGTTCACTATGTCCGCGATTCCCCTATTTAACCCTTCAATAAATCCTGTCATAGTTGCTTCAACGTCTTCCTCTACGTTAGCCATTATCAAGGCTATTTCCATCTCTTTATAATACTTCTCCACACTTTATATTCTTGAGTCACATTTTGGAGTTTTCAGCACAAGTCTCTATAATAGTGTGATGGAACAAATCTTCTTTTCATGTGTGCCTTCATGTCCTCCCATGGGCGAATGAGTTGCTTACCATATCTCCTTCAGTTCTTAACTAGTTGATCCCACCAAATGCCAGTGTAGTCCGTGAATACCATTGTGACTATCTTAAACTTTTTATCCTCCATGTAGTTTTGACATTCAAACACTATGTCCACCTTTTTGTCTTATTCCAAATACTCTTGGAGATCGCTCTTTCCTTGGAAAGGAGGTACAATTACCTTAATATTTCTTAGGTTGTCATCCTATCGATTTGCTTCAAACCCTCTTTCTCTTTTGTAATTATCATCCGCATATGATTCCTCATGTTCGTATGTCATTGGGGCTTTACCTTTCCATGCATAGCTTGTCGTTGGAGACTCCAATATATCCAACCTCATATTTAGTTCTCTAAATTGATATTGTATAGTTATCATGAACATCTTTAGATCAAAATTAGAGTATTCTTCTTCACTACTCACGATTTTTTATCACAATAATAAAACAAACGAGATTGTCAGAAATAAGAAAAAAAAAATCAATTTGATGGTCCTTACCTCTCCCTCACGTGTTTATAGTCAATGGATGTAACTTCACTCAAGTTTCGCTCAAAAAAATAAAGTTTTTGTATAATACGCTAACTCTCTTGTTTTTTTACCACTCAATCTTCCCTTTTGGTTATTTGTGTTAAACTCAATCAAGAGAAAATATTCAATAAGTAATAAACAAGATTGAATCAACTTTAAAAGTCGTAAAATCAAACCTTCAAGAGTGAATTCGATCGACAATTTAAAATTCTAGAGGCAAACGAAAAAAAGATTACAAATCGATATGAATAATGATACCCAGAATCTATAAGGTATCCACGAAAATTTGACTTGAAATTCGTCTCGTGGTAAAAATTCAAAACTTGCAGAAATAGATCAACGATTGAATATTCGAACAATTGATATCAAGTAGAACAAAAATTGAGTTTTTGATTTTCACATACTCAAATTTGCTCCAATAAAAAGTTGATTTTGAATTTTTTTTTAACATTGTTGAAACTTTCAATTTTTTTTGGGAAACTATCGATTTTAACCTTGTACTATACCAGTAATTTCAGGTAGCCCCTTCTACTAAAAAAACCAGCAACTCGAATCTCATACTATAATTCTATTATTGGCATTGACCTTTTTAATTTTTCCATCAACACCCACGTTAAGTGCACGTGGTATAGCAACTTCTTAATTGGGAAACTATCGATTTTAACCCTGTACTATACCCTTAATTTCAGGTAGCCCCCTCTACTAAAAAAACCGGCAACCATGGGACTGAGAGAGAAGGATATAATTAATGGATTACAATAAAAAATAGAAAGCATGAAGCAGGTCACTATGTTGAATAAGTGGAGGAAACAAAATACAATGTATTTGCAATTGATGTTACTAACAATTGTATTGTTTGTATTTTATGTTTATATCACTATATAATTTAATGTCTGTTTGTTGTATAGAACATGGTTTTATTACATAAAACTTGTATTATGAGCATGTGGTCATTTTGCAACTTTTATCCATAAAGAAGTTTTGGCAATGTAACAGAATTGGAGGTTGATTGTTTTCATAATACTTGGAAAAGAGTTATTTTCACAAATTAATCAATGAGCTGTTCCGAACGGGTGAGCTCCTATACGATGAGATTATACATATTCTTCTACGTATTCTTTCAAACAAGCTTTGTAGAGTGATGAGATCATCCAAAGATAAACTTGTAGAAGAAGGGGCTACCTGAAATTACGGGTATAGTACAAGGTTAAAATTAATAGTTTTCTAATTAAGAAGTTGTTATACGATGTGCACTTAACGTGGGTGTTAACAGAAAGATTAAAAAGGTCAATGCTGATAACGAAATCATAGTACGAGATTTGATTTGTCAGTTTTTTAGTAGAGGGGGCTACTTGAAATTACGGGTATAGTATAGAGTTAAAATCGATAGTTTTCCATTTTTTTTGTACTTTTCTAAGCAAGAAAAACAATAGTCTATGAAGAAGAAGAGAACAACAATAGAGGTTAAAGGTGGGAGTAAAACTATGGAAACATAGGATTTGACAAAGAATGAATTTTTTTCTTACTAGTAAGACGAAAGACTAAGATGAAGAAAAGATTGACAATAGAATTTAAAGATAAACGGTTGCAAAAGTGCGTTAAAAGATTGTGAAGTCGACCAAAACCCACAAAGCGGTTGACCGTTCAACCCTAGCGGTCAAACCATTGCCCCTTTGGGTTTCCATGAAGGCTCGACAACCGATCCAAGGGATTGGCACCTCAGTGCAGAGGTCGACACCTTGAGCAAAGGTAAAACCTTTTTGCTATCAGGTTGGCAGGGGTCGACATCTTGAGCAAAGGGTCGACCCTTGACCCATTCGGGTATGGCAGCTCAGTCAATCGACTATTGCACCCTATAGTCCACCGAGGTTAACACTTGTCGAGGTGTCGACCCTTGCTCGACTCTACCATCACCATCAGTCGACACTTGCTCGACAAGTATCGACCGTGCAAACCTTTCTCCCTCCCTCCCTCCCCCCTGCAGCACCAATAGGGAAAAAATGAAACTTCCTTTAAAAAAAAATAATAATAATAATAAGAAAAATATTTAATTTATTTAATATATAAAACATAAAATAAATTATTATATTTTATATACTAAACAAATTGCATTAAGTCGAATGCCATTCTCTTAAATGCATAAGTTCCATAAGAACAGGTAAAGGTGATCTTCTCTTCATCTTCTAGTGCTAAAACACCTTGTAGTACTCCAGATAGCCATAAAAAAGAAGATCTCTTCCTCAGCCTATTTTTCCAACATCTAATCTTGTAAAGGTAGTGGAAAAATGATCATTTTTGGTGGCCTTGTTCAACTTCTTGTAATCTATGCATATTCTCCGTCACTCCCGAGACATTTCTGGTTGGAATCAATTAATTCTTGTTACTTTGAACCACAATTACTCTGCCTTCATTTGGCACACATTGTCCTGGACTAACTCATGAACTATCTGAAATAGAAGAGATAATTCATGCATCCAACCATTTAATTACCTATTTCTTCGCAACTTTTTTCATGATCGTGTTAAGTCTTCTTTGTTGTTCAATGAAGTTTCTATGATTGTCTTCTAGTAAAAAAAAATTTCATCTTTTTCAGAGGACTCCCCTTGATGCTTGCTATAGTCCAACCAATAACCTTCCTTGAATTTCTGAAGCACCTCTAATAATTCATCTTCATGCATTTAATGAAGTGTTGCAACAATAGTGACTGGTAAGGTATTATTTGGCTCGATATATGAACATTTCAAGCGTGTAGGTAGTGTGTTCAACTCCAAGTTAGGTGCGTATAAACTGCTATTTTTATATTTATTAAATTCTGAGTAAATTTTGCCTGTTATTCGTAGTTAAGTTGTTTTGCATTGACTTGAATTGATGTGGTTCATTAATGTTAGGCCACTTGGGATTTTTTCATCAATTGGTCAAATCAATAAATTTGTCAAGTTACCGCCTAGTTAAAAAGCCAAGAAAATAATGTTGGGTAATTTAAAATTTATTCCGAGTAAAATTTTGTTTCATCGAATCATAATTTAAGAAATTTAATTAATATATAATATAAATTGTTATATCATATATATTAAATTAAAATTAAAATAAAAACGAATATTTTATTATAAAGGTTAAAATCCTTTTTAATTTGGCGTAATAGCCGCGCCTTAGAGAGGGAGAAAGTTGAGAGTGAGGTCGCGACGGTTTTGGGCATTCCAACCTTTGTTTCGTGCATCTAATAAGTGAATTTTCAAGTTTAGGCATCGTTCTTCGAGTAAGTCATTTCTAAACTCCGTTTTTGCATTTAAAGTTTGGGGTAAATATTGGTTTGGTATTCAAACGTGTAAACTCAAATCCTTTAGTTATTTTTGCAAACTTGAATCCTTTGGTGTAAAAACCGGTAGAAATGCAGCGATGTTTTTGCCCTTTCTGTTGCTGGAAAATGCAGAGGTGTCAACCACTACAATAGGTTGGTCGACAATTCAAAGTGTCGACCACTACGAGAAATTTAAAGTGTCGACCCTTGATCCTAGTTTAATTTGCCTTAGCTATCGACACATACAAGAATCAACAACTTTTAAAGAAATACTCTCGAAACACATCCAAATGGCGTAACTTGTTTCGATCCATGGAAAAGAAAACTATAGGTAATAGTAGATGGAATAATGCCCTAATGGGGTTTCAACATTTTCTCCACTACTTCTTCCCCCAACACGAATTTGCTTCTTCTAGGGTAACTAAGTTGTAGTGACCCACCATTAAAAATATTAGATTTTCATTGGATTCCTATGAACTAGACTTGTAGAGATATGACAGGCAATAGAAAGAATAGTGGAATTTGAACCCACGCACTTAAACCCTAGTTGCATGCCTAAAAATCCTTTAAAAGATATTGTGTGCGCATTAACTTTCCATTCCCAATGATTGAAGTTACTCCAAACAATGGCTGTCCCCAACCCGGAAGGAAAGACTCGTTCTAAAAGAGATGCATTTTTCTAAAAAAACATCGAAATATAATTTCCTTAAAATAAACAATTACTTTTCAAATTTATGACATCCTTGTTACTTCCAAATCGTGTTCTTTACGTATAACTAAAAGCAATAAAAATAAAAAAAAAGTTTGGGTGGCTTAGATTTGGTACTTCACTCAGAATTCAATCTAATCTCACAATTTGAGGAAGAACAGATAATTTCAAAAAGTAAGACATCAAATGAAACAATAATTATTGGATGGTCTTATCACTTAATTGCAGTCCAGATGAGAGCAAAACCAATATTCTCGTCAATTATTCTCTTAACAGCTTCAGTAATTCTCACCTGAGAATGTCTACTTCTCAAAAAAGAGGCGAGTTCTCTGCCAAAGAGAGTTCAGATTCAACAGCAACATGACTACAGTCTCCGGAGCTCTTCTGATGTTCATGGCTCTTTCAATTCTTCTTCCATTGCTGCATCATATAAAACAAATTATAAATCTCAACCTTTTTGCCTCCATAAAAGAATCAGAAACTCACAACAACTTCTATTAATGAAGTGTAGCCAACTAGGAACTTTCTGCTGTGTTTCTATTCAATAATGACTCAGAAAATGAAGGTAGCTTGGGCTTCGAAGCATTTAAGAATGAGCTAAAACCAAACTAGATTCAGCTAAGACTATTAATAAATTCTTGATATAAAAATTAAATGATATCCACAGTATTTGAAAAATCAAATATAACAAAACTTCTCTCTACTATAAATTCTATGGAAGCAAATTCATTCACCATGAACATATCACCGGTGTCGTTAGTATGCTACAATGCATACCGTACAATATAAACTGATCCCGATTCATTGCATTCATCCCCTCTATGTGCCCACTAGAAATGACAATATTCTCGACATAGTATGAAGTTCTACTTTTTGAGACTTGTTTTATTTTCCTCCTTAAATACAACATAGAGAGAATATTTTGTTTAATATAAATTAAAACTTACTGAACTCGATTTATCCTAGTTGACATTCCACTGTAAGAATATTTTTCTATGTCGAAATGAAAAAGCAACCTCCATTGACAACGTAAATCTCTGCTTGATCATTTTCAAAGTGTATACAATGAAAGTAGTATTATGTCTCAATATACAAACCTTGAAGAGATTTTTCAAAATCCATCAATTGTAACTTGAACCCAACATTAGGATCTGCCAGTGGCCGTTTAATCTTCACAAGCTTTAGTGCTTTAGAAAGACTCACACCACAGCTTTTCATCAAATAGGCAACTACAATAGTCACACTGCAAGGATGAGGGTGAACAATTGTAAATATCTTAGCATCACAGAAAAGATATACGGCCAGTTTCTAATCCTTCAGTATCATGTAATCAATTGACTTGACGAATAACAATTAATTTTAAGAAAAATGATGTTTCTTCAATCATGAAGTACCAGCTAATTTGTTTTTTAAGTAAACCAGATTCAACTATCAAAATGCCTTACAGACTGAAGTTAAAAAAGTATATCATAATTTGCTGAAATTTCCAGTCAGATCATTATTCTGGAAATATTTGTAAAGAACAAAAAACATTAATTTTGTTACTTCCTCATTAATCAGTTCTGTTAACACCATAACTTAAAGGGGAAAGTTCTAAAGATACGATCAATTTATCCTAGATTGGCTAATCATCATGATCCTTAAAAGATACGAAAATCAACATCTCATCAACTTCTTGTTAATAAATTTGTTAATGGTTAGAATCATCATTGTATAAATAAGAGGACAAAGCATTGATACTGAAGGATTAGAAACTGGCTGTATATCTTTTCTGTGATGCCCATATATTTATAAATGTTATCAGATCAAGAAGATATTAAGGTCAGTAAACATTGAGAAAAAACGCAACATTAATGGCTTTCTGTGAATTTCCTATAAAATCCTACATGATTTACGAAAAGTTTGGACAAATACTTAGACAGTTTTATAAAATTTTTTTGAATTGCTGTGACTTTTGTTATAACAATGAGAAATTTCATGTACCTGAATCTAATGTAAATGCTTCACCAGTTTAAGTTTAAGAAACTAATTAGCAATCATTAAATAATTTAATTACATCTTCGAGCAATAAAGCTCATGATGGCAAAAAGCTGATGACCTAACAGACTTTGAGATCTCACCTTCTGGATCGTCCGGCAAAGCAATGAACAAGTATGCCACCACCTAACCGTCTAGCTTCATCAATAAAATTGAAACACTCATCAAAGTACCTTCTGATATCTTCGTCCGCTTTGTCCATGACTACCTCAATTTAGACATAACACTATAAATATGACGAGAATATCGCTCTGGAAATTAACACGACAGAATAAGCATACTCTACAGCAATACTTTCTGATCATAACGGTCATACATTCAAGCCAGTAGCTGTTAAATCAGCAAAAAAGAAAAAAAAAACCTTTGACTCAAATTGAAAGATTAGGATCAAGAATGTAAAGTTGGAGTTGTAGAGCTACATGGAACATTCATACTCTGAAGGGCAAAAAATGGTCTTTAGATCATACCTTTGATCACTTTATAAGTAAAATCAGTTGGATGCGAAGGCGGTAAGGAACATGCAATGGTTAAAATGTGGGTTACTCCCAACCTCTGCAGTCCATTCTTGTTAGAAGCCGCTGCAACAGAACCCAAGAACAGGCCCTTAAAATCACAAAAAAAAGGAAGAATAATTAATAAATATAGCCGCCAAAGGAAAATAAGAGAGTTTAACAAGCTAGATCCATAGTCGCAATAATGAGCAGAAATAATAGAGAAAGTGGAAAGCAAATGCATATCTATTACCTCTTCAATTTGGCAGGGTACATCATCCTTTTTAACCCATCTGCTTAAAGCTAAAACTCGCAATACTGCCTCTGCTTTGTTTTGAAAGGATTCATCAAACTGATCCATTGTCACAGAGGAAAAGTATCCAGCGTTTTCTTTTCTGTTCAATTCTGGTATAATATGCTCAGAATTTTGTCTTCATCCAAAAATTGAATGCTTACTAATTTACCAAACTTCTGTTTCATTTGAGTTTACACAATCACATATGGGGACTAAAACAACCAAAATACAATGAACTTGTCATCACCATCATGTTTGGAAAAATATCAGGTTTACTTGGAATTAGAATTTGAATGGAAGGATGAGATTGAAAAAACACAAGTTAAGCAGCAAAACTAAAGCACTTGCTTACGAACAATCAGAAATGAATAAAAGCAACGACTCTGGATTAAACTCCCCATAGAAAACCTAAATTCACATACTCTCAAATAAATTCTAGCATCAATTCTATGAAAACTGGAAAAATGAAAAACGAAATATACTTGGGAAAGTACACAACAGTGGAACAGCAATGTCGAAATTTGAAAAACCACACAGATAAATTTGTTTCTTATTTAGCAAATATTTATCCGATCTTGCGCAGAAATCCAATAATTGCACATCTAATGCCAATGGAATTGGGAAGAAAGAAGCACCAAGGGAGGCGAGAGTTGACCGTAGAAATTGTAAATGCTTGCATTTCAAGAGAAATAAACAATGGAACAAATAAAGGCAACTAAATCTGTGTCCGACATGTCGTCAAAACTACTAATAAAGTGGAGATTTAGAGTTCTTCTAGGAAGCGGAAACAAATTAAATTCTTCCGTGATTAACTCCTACAGAAAATAGCAAGCATTCCCACAAACCCAAACTCAACTTTCTTGATTTAATAACTCAATAGTAGGACTAGATTATAGTTTTAGGATTGAATTTGATTGCTTTAAATCAGGGTCTAATGGAAAGAAAACCTTATATCAGTCGAACCAAAATCCACCATGAAGAGGGAGACCCAAAGACTAAAAATCAAGGCAGCAATGAATCTTTCATCATTTAGTCGTTAGACTTCTCCTAGTCAACTTACTTCCTCTACCCACCCAATTTCTTTGTACCTCTTTTCTATTTCAACGTGAATAGAAAACCCAGAAGCAAAATCTACTCATACGCACCTTCAGACCTAGATAACCCAGGAGCCAACAACCTTCTTGGTCCAAACCTTGCATCAGTCTGACCAGCAGCAGCTAGTCCAACAAACTCTGTCAGAAACTTGGAATTTGGAGAAACCTCTTCCTAAAATAGAGAAGAAATCGGGAGAGAGAAGGGTTTGGGTGATAGAGAAGACAGTTAGGGGATCGAATCACCCACCTTCAAAGTCAGAAAAACAAAAATCACCGATGCCGTCTGTCAAGCGCACCACAATCTAAACCGACGACCTACAAGGAGGAGGAATCGACCGAGCCTCTCTCCGAATCAAATTATCTGTCAAACACATAACGAACTAAGGGTTGGCCGTCATAGAATGGAGAAGTAAAATAGAGAAGCCACAGAACAAGGAAAAGTGCCAGGAGGAAGGAAACGAAGAATGGGCAGTTTGGAATTCAGGCCCAAATATGATCAAACCCAATCAAGCCAGCGTTTTAAAGTGAAAGAATCAGCCCAAATCAATTTAGCTCAAAACAATTAAGCCCAAGTTGACTCATTCCAAGCTGACTCCTAACCAACCAAATAGACCAAAAATTTTAAAGGATTCCTATGCGAATTTGATGAATAAAATAATGTATATGGAAAAGATGGTATTTTAAGAATGAGCTTATTAATATGTAATTAGGTACTAATAATAACATAATTATTTAGGCAAGAAACGTAGTAGAAATATTCATGAAACTTTCAAATCTTAAGTATGAAAAACCATTTGATAAAATCTTATTTTTTATATTTAATTCTTATTGTAAATACTTTGTGTGAGATATAATTGTGATAAAAATAATAAAAAATTAGGATATAATTTGTGGTTGTGTAAACATGTTAAAAAATGTAAAATTGACTGATATTGGTCGATAGTCTTAGATAGTAAAACTACTGGGGGCCCTGAAATGATAGTGAGACCATGGGTCGGTGTGTGTAGCCTACTAAGTGAAAGAACGCAACTAGTTGGATTGCCTTACACGAGAAAGTTACTGGTGCCAAAAACGATAATGAGGTCGTAGATTGATGACTAGCCTAATTGATCAAATATGGAATTGATAATGTTTTTTATCTTGTGGTGTTTCCGTTTTACTTACTGAGTAAATCTCACTCTTAATTTTATAATGTAGTGAATATTTATGAAAACGAGTTATTTCTAATCGAGGATTTTCCCATTGCAGGTGAACATATAGATGAAAAATACGATAATGCAAATAAAAATCAGGGAGTCGAGGCAAAATATAATTACAGATTATATAATCTTGGTCATTTAGTGATTTTGTTGATATATTATTATGAGTGTTTTAGATATGTGATAACCAGCATTTTAAAAAATTGGAAAAAATTGAATTAAATTTTTCTAATTCTTCTTATAAAGAAGGTTGTTGATGAGGTTTGCGGGATCTCTATTTCCTGAGGTGTGAGACCACAGTTCTTATATCTGAAAGCACCATATAAAGAAGACAACGAATATAGTAGAATCAAACTCAAATCCTTCTCATCGTACTTGCATCCCATAATTTCCTAATTCGAATCTAATTCCTTAAACACGATAAAGAGTTCTTAACTGAACTACTTTCTATTAACTAATGAGAATATAAATATTGCATCATATGCAGCTTACTCATCAGAATTTTTCCATACATAACAACACCAGTTTTACCTATAACTTTGCAGCATCATGTAAAATCTGATTAGATAAATGTACACGTATCAAATATATGACTTTTCAATCCTTTCAAACTTTCTCCTCTTTAGTCAAATTCATAGACATTTTATCGATCCTTAACAATGTCGTCTAAATCCATATGTGCGAGCACATCTCGCATCTTCACATACCATAATTGAAACATCTTACTTCGATCTAATAACGATATATCAATTTTGAACAAACTCATTGCTCAAAAAATACGGCTTCAACAGAAATTATTTGCTCCAAAAATTGAAGTCCAACAAACAATATCCTAAATATTCTCAACCAAATATCCAACCACAAAAATTTTCGCAAATAAGAACATATTTTCCAAAATTGAAGAGTGGAACCCTAAGAATTTAATCAACCCAAAAATTTAATTTTTTTTTGTTGAATATCTTCACTGTTAGACGTTCTGCAAAGACCAAGCAAATGGCGCAGATTGATTGGCTAATTGAACTGATGCCGAACGACACTGCAAACTGCAGCAAATTGGAGTATGTGAGTCAATGTTTGACTTTTGTGACCGGCAACTAAAAACTGGCGGTTTTATGCAAAATTGGTGGTCGGCTTCGTTCCCTGAGCATGCAACGACGACACGATTTGATGTGTTCTTATTTGTATCTTTAAGACGCTTAATTTATAAAAAAAAAAGTAAAATGTAAAAACATGTCTTTGAAAAATATAAACAGTAAAAGACTTTCAAACAATCCTAATTTAAAACTTAATTATAAAATAAATGCATAGTCCGCATGATTGTTTGAAAACAAATATTAATTTTACAATTCATAGTTGAAATTAAACTTAGTAAAAATAGCACTTAAAAATTCAAAATTTGTTTTTAAATGTGATTCTTCTTATTCATTCCTAGGTGAATCTCGCACTAACAATCATGTAGCCTCGCCCTTGGGAGCACCTCTTCAACTGCATCTTTCATTCGTTTATTTCATCAGTCATGTCAATATTATCATCATCTACATTAAAAAATTTATCTATGAGTCTAATGCTCAGCAAGAGATATATAAAAATAATATGAGTATTAACATGCCTCGGAGGCCCGTCACTAGATCACAAACTCGGACACAAAATTTAATCACTCAATGTTCTAATGAATTGTCTCTTTTTGCAGGTTTTGATTCCATCATGGACTTCACTTGGGAGCCGACTTCGGAGGATGTGGAGAAACTTTGTCATGTCATTCATTGGAGCATTCACACGGAGCTTTCTGGCGACCCTATGGGAATTTGTCTTCCCGGCCCTTAAACGTGTAATTTTATTTTTCAAAGTTATTTGGCATACATTCGTCTTTATTGTAGGGATTTTATAATTGCATTTCATGCATTAGATTGTGTGGTTAGGGTTAGATGAATGTTGGTGGATTATGGGTTGAAGAAAGTTCAACAATTCAAAGGAAAAGAGGCTTCCACAAATTGAGCCCAAAGAAATACTTGGCTCAAAGAAGAGCCCACATCCAAAGGTATGATTTTGCAGGTACATGTGTGGGTGGAAGCATGGATTGATGACTTGGCAAAATCCTCACTTTTGGCTAAGTTTTGGCGCGGCTGCAACCTCCACCGTCAGATCTGGGCGCGCAGGACAGCACCATTTGGCGCGGGCAGCAGCGCTAGCTGGGCGCGGGCAGCTGCTAGCACACATCCGGGCTTGAGCGCGCGCGGCAGCTCCAGCACCGTCGATCAGCGCGCGCGCCAGCGCCCCTCATCCGTTGATCCGCGCGCCAACGAGCTTCAACCTTAGCCATTGATCATTTTCTCCATCCAATGGCTCTCATTCACTCTTGTCAAACCCTAATCCACCTTAGGAGTCTATAAATGCATGACATTGGTGATTGTATTACAACTTTTGTCCAAATTTATACACTACTATTTCCCTAATATCCAAGGTGCTTCCTTTGATGTTTTCCTTGGTTCTTTGAGCCAAGTGGAGTAGCCCTCCATTATTAACTTAGTTTGGGTTGCTAAGTTAATTCTTACTCATTTCCTCGCTTTCTCCATTGGGAGTTGGAATTGAGGACGAAAATCCCGGCCTACAGTGGTCGTTTTTCCTCAGGAAAAATCGTTCACTCGATAGCTTAAACCGTAAGATCGCTTTACAAGTCCGTCAAGGGTATTTCCTTTACTTGCTTGCCATCACTTTTCACACACACTCACCTCTAAGTTTCGGCCACACTACATCACACACCTTCCCTTTACTTTAATGTCATTTTCTTCATCTTTTAGCACATTCTTCATCTCGGCATAACATCTTCTCTTCATCCCCTTTTCTTTTATTTTTCTTCATATTTCATGCCATCATTTAACATGTAATAATCGACCATTACATAACCTCACTCCATTTTATTTTATTGCATTTTATTTTCATCATTTCCTTCTCTTTATTTAAGTTTTGCACAACACTCCTCACAGAGCACATTTCCTATCTTTTGTGGGTTGTACACAGACCCTTTTCTATGGGATCCCGTGTCAAGTATGATATATAATTTCGTAAAAACATGTATTTCTTTCTTTTTAGTTTTCTTCTTTCTTTACTTTCACTTAACATTCCAGTCATTGGGGTGCTTCAGTCTAGGGGAATGAGTAAGTACCATTTGGTCCACCTCATACTGGACAGCTAACTCGTCTCTGCCCACAATGACTATTTATGTTTATTCAGTATTTTCTTTCAAACCTTCATTCTTTGAGTCTTTTGTCTTTATTAATGAAAACTTTTTTTATGATGCATGAGTCATACATAAACATATCTTACATACAGTCCATCATTGCATTTCTATTTCATTCATAACAGTTCAATATCATAACATCACATTCTCAAGTCAATATCATCATAACATAATATTAAAACGCATTCTTAAATTAATGTCATCATAGACATATCATAAAGGCAAATCTTCGAGTCATTATCATCAAAAGCATGACAACAAAACAAATCCTCAAGTAATTATTATAACATCCTCATATTTGACCTTTAAACTATTCTTGAAATTCACATGAAATTTAAACTTTTGTTCCGTAATTTAATCATGCATGCATAAGGGTGTTTAACCCCAATCAGCAGAAGACTATTCACGCGTGGACAATCTCATATTAAATTAAACTTTAGTATAACCGTGATAAAATAATAAAACAGAGGCTTCAGTCGACGTCTATAACAATTCGTCTCCGGTTTCGTCAAAGGAACAGTAGGTGTGATGACCCAAATGTGAACATATGGGAAAGACTGGCCCGTATACTGGATCCGGACCCGGATGGCGGTGCGTCCGTGTGGGAAAAAGGCCGGTGAAGGAGATAGGTCGTAAAGATGGGGTCGTTACAATTCCACATCGCTTGGGGAAGTATGTGGAAATGAAACATATGTAAGAGATCCCTCATAAGATAGTAAGACGCGTTTTGGAGCACAATTGGCAACGGATCCCATAAAACTCTGAAGTTAAAAGGGCTTCGACGAGAGTAGTACCAGGTTGGGTGACCGACTGGGAAGTCCTCGCCAAACAAAGCCGTGAGGGGAGGATATTGGGCTACGGCCCAATCCCCAGAGTGGACAATATCTTGCTGGGAAAAGGGGTCGTTACAGTAGAGGTCGACAATTCTTTCTATTGGGTTTGGACAAATGGTACAGTGGGGGTCGACGTGGCCTCAGTAAAGAGATCGGTCGATGTCTATAAAATAGACGGGAAATTAATTCCCCTTGGGTTGCATCTCATTCGTCCACCAAATTGAACGATATTATCATCCATAGAATCGGACGACGTTGTCATCCACAGAATCGGACGATGTTATCGTCCACTCATAGAATCAGACGATGTTTTCATCCATAGAATCGGACGACGTTGTCATCCACAGAATCGGATGATGTTGTCATCCACAGAATCAGACGACATCCTTTTGGCCGATATCCTCATTCATAAAATCGGATGATGATCAACACTAACTAAAATCGGTCGGCATTGCCTTAGAAAAATCCGAGTACATGGCCAACTTCGCCTAGCCGATCATTCGCCATTTTGGGCGATCGATCGACTTACTCTCTGAAATCCGAATTCCAAAGAGCCGATTTTCTTACTCCTCACATCTCTCACCCTTCACAACTTCACTAATCAACTCAATTTATTAAATATAATCTATTTCAATTATCAAATCAACCTAGTTCATCAATATCCCAAAAGAAACGTCTATCCACAAAATTCTCCATAAAATATCAAAACACTTAACCCATGCTCCCCAGGTCAGTTTAGCTCAGACTGCACAGCACACCACCACAGGCATCCATTCTTCAACCTGTTCTTTCATTTTTGCAGATGATCATCCTCACCTTCTTCTATGTTGCCTACACCATAAAGACAACTATGAGCGAAAGGCTCAGTAAACTTCGTAAATGAAAATGCATGCTATGCGTGTGGGGTTTGTAAAACATGCAGTACCTTTTTTTTTTTCATTGTTTAGTTTCATAGCGGGAGGTGTCACCGGGGGTTGACTCACCAGATAAAGAGAGCACATCTCGCGGTTAGATAGCCCTTTCCATCTACAGGGTGAAAACATGCTCCTCTTCTCAGGACAGCCATGTCTGAACCCCACCCCGACGTGACCAGGATTACATGCATTTCATATCTTTTTATTAGTCGTTTCTTTTCATGAAAATATAACGTGGAAATTCATTTTCTATGCTTTTCGAAAATATGATGTATGAACATGAATCATGCTTAAGTAGGAAACATAGAAAATACGTAAAACCTAGTAAAGCATTCTAATACGACAACCATTCTAAGCTACCCATCCAACCTACGCTAAACAACAACTTCATCAATATCCTTGATCAACAACACTCATCTATAGTGTAGGCCGGATCGGCCAAGCAAAGCACGAAGACTTACCTCGCGTCCGTTGCAATTTAAGCTCCGTCCATGAGCGTTGTTCACCTATGGCAATTCACAATAATCGTCATTAAAATCGAGCCTAAATCATCAAACTTTGAAAACTAACGGAACTTCTAGCTAAAGGAAATTTCCTAAAACTCTAATTTAACTCGTTGAAGCATTTTATCGAGCAATTCATTCTCGTGAATCCTTAACCTCCATTAATGGAGTTTTCAAAACTTCCAACCACCCAAAATTCGCATTAATGACCATTAACTCGCTCAACTACTTCCAATGCTCACTAATACGTCCACCAAAGTCATAAATAGGGCAACCCTAGCCGTTTCTAACATAACCCGACTATTTCGCAAAAACCCTAAACGTTTAACTTCGCGAAAACAAAAATCTAATATCCAAAAACTATATAATCTTACCTAGGGTTGTGATTGGAGAAGAAAACGTGAAGAACTCGGGTTGATTGGTGGAGGACTTGCCGGCGTTGAAGTGAAGATCGCCATGGAAGGGGGAAGTTGCCAGAAAGGTTCTTCTGGAGAGGAAAATCGCTATTGTGGAGGAGAAAAAGAGTTTTGTTATTTTAAATGAATTTTTGACTTGTCAAATGACAAGTTTGCCCTTCCTCTTGATTTTCTATTTATTTCATTACTTATTTCATTCTTTAACCAACGATTCGTTTTCTCCCCAAATTTTTATATTTCACCAATAATTCCAACTTATTGCTAGGGCTCTATTAAAACTTTCCGTTCACAAAACGGATTTAATTTGACATATTTACAAAATGCCATTATATATTGGAATAAATAAAACCCGTAAAACTGGGTGTTATATTTCATCCACCTTAATAAAAATTTTGTCCTCAAAATTTGATTACACAAACAGTTCAGGATATTTAGACATCATATCCTGCTGCCTCTCCTAAGTAGCTTTTTCTACGTCGTAATCCTACCACAAGACTTTTACTAGCGGAATTTCTTTATTGCGCAATACCTTAATAGAGGACTCTAGAATCCGCACTGGCTTCTCCACATAAGTCAGTGTTAGTTGTACCTCGATCTCTCTTACTTCCACGACACGAGATGGGTTACGCAAGCATTTTTTGAGCATAGATACATGAAACACGTTGCTGATGCCTTCCATTGATACCGGGAGCTGCAATCGGTAAGCCATCTTCCCGATCCTCTTCAAAATAGGGAAGAGCCCCATGTAATGAGGATTCAACTTGCCCTTCCTTCCAAATCTCATAACACCTTTAAACGGATAAATTTTAAGATAAACCTTGTCACTCTCATTGAACTCCAATTCCCTCCATCTAGTGTCAGCATAGCTCTTTTGGCGGCTCTGTGCTACCTCGATACGTTGCCTGATAACGGCGATCTTCTCTGCCGTTTGCTGTAAAATGTCTGGGCCGATTATACTAGTCTCGCCTACCTCATCCCAATATAGCGGAGACCTGCATTTTCGACCATACAACGCCTCGTACGGAGCCATGCCAATCGTAGCCTGGAAGCTATTGTTATACGAGAACTCAATCAAGGGCAAATATCGGCTCCACGAGCCCTGAAACTTCAGCACGCAGGCTCTAAGCATATCCTCAAGAATCTGATTTGTTCTTTCTGTCTATCCGTCAGTCTGAGGATGAAACGCTATGCTGAAATTTAGCTGAGTCCCCATCCCTTTATGCAAACTCTTCTAGAACTTCGAAGTAAACCTAGCATCTCTATTAGAGACAATCGAAATGGGTATTACATGGAATCTAACAATCTCTTGCACATACAGCTTGACAAGCTGATCCATAGAATATGTCATTTTCACTGATAGAAAGTGGGCCGACTTTGTCAAGCAGTCCACTATCACCTAGATGCCATCGTGCCCTTTCGTCGTTCTCAGGAGTCCAACTATGAAATCCATGGAGATATGCTCTCATTTCCACTCCGGTATCGGCAGTGGCTGTAAGGTTCCGACCGGCCTTTGATGTTCTGTCTTGACCTGTTGCCAAACCAAACAGGTTTCCACATACCTGGCAATCTCTCTCTTCATGTTCGGCCACTAGAAGTGTTGTCTCAAGTCTCTATACATTTTCGTGCTCCCTGAATGCACTGAGTATGCCGAGAAATGTGCCTCGGTTAAGATCTCTCTCTTCAACTCCTCATCGTTAGGCACGTACCACCTATGTCTGAATCTCAATATGCCATCATCCGACAGGCTGAAATCGGACGGGTCCTCAGATGTCATACTCGACCGATATCTCTCACACTCCAAGTCTTCCTTCTGAGCTTCTCGGAGTTTGTCAATTATTGTCGGCATAAGAGAAATGTTCGTGAACATAGCGGACAACTCAGCCACAATCTCCACATCAAACCTCTCAATCTCAGACCTCAGCATTACCGACATTGATGCAAGCAAAGGCTGACTCGTAGTGGGCATTCGACTCAAGGAATCAGTGACTTTATTTGCCTTCCCTTGATGGTATTTAATTTCAAAGTCATAATCCTTAACAAACTCCAACCACCTTCGCTGTCGAATATTAAGTTCTTTCTGCGTAAACAAATATTTTAAGCTCCTGTGATCCGAGAACACTTCACAATGTTGCCCATACAGATAGTGTCTCCAGATTTTTATAGCAAAGACGATAACTGCTAATTCCAGATCATGCGTAGGATAATTTTGCTCATACGGCTTCAACTGCCGAGATGCATAAGCAATAACTCTCCCTTCCTGCATCAATACACATCCAAGCCCTATCTTTGAGGCATCACAGTAAATACTGAACTTATCACCTTCAACTAGCAATGTTAAAACTGGTGTCGTAGTCAGCTTCTGTTTCAGCTCATTGAAGCTCTTTTCGCATGCAGCCGACCATACATATTTTTCATTCTTCCTTGTCAATCGGGATAGAGGGACTGCGATCTTGGAGAACCCCTCAATAAACTTCGGTAATACCCGGCCAGTCCAAGAAATCCTCGTACTTCTCGCACATTCTTGGGTTGCGGCCAATCTCTGACAACCTAAATCTTGGTCGGATCCACTGAAATTCCTTCCTAAGATATGATATGGCCGAGAAAACAAATTCAATCCAGCCAAAACTCGCACTTGGAGAACTTTAGGTACAATTGGTGTTGACATAGAATCCTCAGAACTATCCGTAAGTGCTCCTCATGCTCTTTTTTTGTCTTTGAATAGATCAAGATGTCATCAATGAAGACGACGACAAACTTGTCCAGATACTCCTTAAAAACACGGTTCATCAAATCCATTAACGCTGTAGGGGCATTTGTAAGTCCAAAAGACATCACAAGAAATTCATAATGCTCATACCTCGTTCGGAAAGCCCTCTTTTGAATATCTTCTCTCTGGACCTTCAACTGATAATAACCCGAGCGTAGGTCAATCCTCGAAAATACTCGGGCACCCTGCAGTTGGTCAAACAGGTCATCAATCCGGGGCAGTGGATACTTATTCTTCACTGTCAATTTATTTAACTCTCTGTAATCAACACACATCCTGAGAGTTCCATCCTTTTCTTAACGAACAGGACTGACGCACCCCAAGGAGAAAAGCTGGGTCGATTGAACCCCTTGTCTAACAACTCTTCCAACTGAGATTTCAACTCCTTCAGTTCAGCAGGTGCCAGTCTGTATGGATTCTTTGATACAAGCCTAGAGCCTGGATAGACATCAATAGTAAACTCGATCTCCCTGTCCGGTGGTAATCTGGGAAGATCGTCGAGGAAGATCTCAGAGAATTCTCTAACTACCGGAAGGTCTTCTGGTTTTACCCCGTTGAGCAACTGAGTATCGACCACAGTAGCCAGATAAACTAAGCATTTGCCTTTGAACTGCTCTTGGACCTTCATAGAATAGGAAGTAGGCGACCCACTCAACCTATTCATTGCTTGATAAGAAAACTCTTCTTTATCAGGGGGCCGAAAAGTCATTAACCCGGATCGGCAGTCTATGGTGGCGAAATGGCGTGACAGCCAGTCCATTCCCAAAATTAGATCGTACCGCGCTATGCCCATAACTATCAACTGGGCATAAAGGGTATTATTCCCCACTGAGACGACGTTGCCCCGAAAAATACGATCAGACTGCATATACGCTCCCGAAGGCAGCATTACTCTATACTCGAAGTCTGCTAACTCCGGCACTAACCTCAATCTAGATACACATTCAGTCGAAATAAAGGAGTGTGTAGCTCCCGTGTCTATCAATGAAAATACTGGTATACCCATGACTAAGATAGTACCTGCTATAACAGATGACTTAACCTCGTCGTCAACGTCACCAGGCTCGATAAAGACGAAGATTCTTGGCATAACTGTGACGACCCCAACCTAGTCAGGGCCGCCACGAACTTGCCGTGACATAAACTTAACATAAGACCTCGTAAGTTCGTGTAAAATTTCCTATATATATATATATATATTTTTACACATTATACTTTAGCTTTAAATCAAATTCTAAGTTGATCAAACCGTCATGAAATCAATTAAGAAAGACAATATATAAAGCAAACAATAAGGAGTTCACGAAGGAGGGGCGGAATCGTCCAATTTCCCCCAGCCGATCAATCGCCCTTGCCTTAAGACAGTCGATCGATCGGCCCTTGTTGGCCGATCGATCGGCTAGCGCTCTGGAAAACTAGAGCGCCTAACCAAAACCTTTTGGCCAATAGGTCAGCCCTTTTGGCCGATCGATCGGCTAGCACTCTGGAAAACCAGAGCGCTTAGCCTCATTTGCCGATCGATCGCCGCACCGATCGATCGCCCCTTGCGGCAATCGATTGGCAACCTCTCTGGAATCTGAATTCCAGAGAGTTGCCTCAATTCACTCTCACCTATTTTTTTTTTCTTCAACACATAACACAACACAAAATACCATAACTTTCTCCCCCTTAACACTATACGTTCAACTATTCACAAACCCTCAAAACACTACCCAAAGCATAACCTAAACATAACCAAAACATATATCCGAAACACGTATTTAAAATTCATGAAAATAAACCGCGTGGATCGCTCTAAAGATCGAGCGTATCCTTACAGGTTTAAAGTACCTAAAATCATTATATACAATCCAACCTAATCCACCAAAACAAAAGTTGAACGTAAAAGCAGAATTTCTTAAAACATCTCCAAACAAATACGTTTTTCAAATCATCCAAAATACACAACTCCAAGCAAATATTCACTATAAAATCCCCAAAATATCAAACTTCCCTATGCACTCTAAAATCCTTCAAATCACCCAATATTCATCTAATTCACATCTAATTACCACAAAACGACTCGAAGCACACCCACGGGTCATCCTGCCTGGCCAAAACATGCCTCGTCGCCACGAGCTCTACCCATCGACCTTCTATGCCTGATCATCGGGAGGGAGTTCCTCACCTTCGTTCTCGTCACCTACATCATACGATAAACACATTAAGCCTAATGCTTAGTAATGAGTGCACTAAACATAACATTTACATATATGCATGACATTTGTAAAACATGTTCGTTTTGTTTCGTTTGCACATTTGTCTACTTAGTAGACCACATTCTTGCCCCGTGAAAACCATGCCTTGCCCCGTGAGAACACATATCATCCTTATTTCATTGTCGTTCTTTATTTCAATTTTTCATAAAAGCCTGCTCATAAATAGTTCGTATGCATATTTCGTAAAAACATGATGCATGAGGAGATGTACATACACTACATTCATCAAAACGACTCCTAACGTTCCCTTAACGTTTATGGCCCGTAGGCGGACAAAACTATTAACTAATAGCTACGTGCTATCTTAGGCTACCCGACTCACCAAAAACCCCTACAACTATCAAACATCATTATAACATACAATTCTAACATCGATACGATGTAGGGCCTTAGGGGCCGAAAACCTAATATTCACTTACCTGACATCCTAGCTATACCGAGCACCGTCCTTTGAGAGCTTGGGTTACCTAAGGCATTTTCATAACGCGTCATTAGTATCGACTCTAAATCATCAAATTCAAAACTAAACGAAACCCCGAACAAAGACAATTTTTTCCAAAAACTCTAATTCACTTCTTTCGGGCATTTCATGTCATTTATATAAAAATGCATGCAGGTTCGTAATTTGAACCATTTAAAATCTATCAACCACAGTTTAAAACTCATTTCAATGATTAAATCAATATAATACAATTTCAAAGAAAATCTGCATTATTTAAATACGCGATTTAAAATCATTCTCTACAAATAGATAAATCCAATGCATTATAGTAAATATGCACGATTTAAAACCATCTTTTCTCAAAACATCCAATGTCATTTTTAACATTCAAATTGAAATGAAAAAAATACAATCCACTCTAAACTGACTTATATGACCGTAATCCACCACTATAGTTCCCGGGCTTTCTTCGGTAGAGCTGTAAAACCCCTCTTGTCTCATTCTTCTTGAGGATTTAGAGATTTTCAACTCAAGGAGGACGTTTAGCGTAAGGCTCCCAATCATTTTCATAGTCATATTCATCACACATGAAGAGGCAAGTCTAGTCCAATAGGTTCTTATGTCACCACGGCTTCCAACTTCCTCTTTCCTAAATACATGCTTTAAAACAATTATAAAGCAATTATATGCATGTTTAAAATGATGCAACTCAATCCACCCATACAATTGATAATTGAAATCAATATGCTCAATTTAATGAAAATTGTCGTTTTCGAATTTCTTCGTTTCCATATTTCTTAAAAATCATAAATATACAATTTAATTACTTCACAAAACTGAAATTAAACCATTCAATAAAAATTGAATTTAAACAAACTTAACAATTCAATATAAACAATCGGTTTTGAAATGCTTTGTTTTAACATTTCAATAAAGCTGGAAATAAATGATTTTCACAATTCATTATTCGCTTTTCATAAAAACAATATCAAATATTCACTTCAACATATCCAATCTCAACCAAATCCCAATCAAATCTATCTTATCCACATCCACGACAGTTATAAAACAATTATATGCATGTTTAAAATGATGCAACTCAATCCACCCATACAATTGATAATTGAAATCAATATGTTCAATTTAATGAAAATTGTCGTTTTCGAATTTCTTCGTTTCCATATTTCTTAAAAATCAGAAATATACAATTTAATTACTTCACAAAACTGAAATTAAACTATTCAATAAAAATTGAATTTAAACAAACTTAACAATTCAATATAAACAATCGGTTTTAAAATGCTTTGTTTTAACATTTCAATAAAGCTGAAAATAAATGATTTTCACAATTCATTATTTGCTTTTCATAAAAACGATATCAAATATTCACTTCAACATATCCAATCTCAACCAAATCTCAATCAAATCTATCTTATTCACATCCACGATAGTAATTAAAATTATCTCCACCTATCAAGGCAATAAAGTATAATCTAACTATTCTAATCGTTAGAGATATTTACCGTATGTCGGTTCCTTCACTTTTTCCACAAAGCTCCACTGAATCTATTTATTTTTCTACCAAAACGTTCCTCTCACTGAGCTGAACAACTTTTCCTAAAGGACGGATTTGTAGGATCGGTATTGTCTAAGAGGGGGGTGAATTAGACCCTTTTTAATTTTAATTTCTAATCTAACCAATTTCTCTCTTGATTAAACTTATAGATTTAACACAAGTAATCAATATAATGAAAAGAGAGAGAGAGAGAAATTTGACACCAGTATTTTTACGTGGTTTGGCCAAACTGCCTACGTCCACGCTCCAAGGCACCTCCTTGAAGATTCCTTGCTTCTCCTCAACGAGAAAAAACTGATCGAACTTACGGGCTTCGATCCACAGCCTTACACAATCCTGGATTGATCTTTACGGGCGTCAATCCACTGCCTTACAAGTTTTTCAGAATTAAAACACAGATTAGTAATCTACAACCTCTCAAAACAGAATCTCAAGTTTTTGGAATAGAGAGAGATGTAGGTAGCAGATTTTTCAGAGTATGATATTCGCAGATTAGAGCTCAGGATTCAAATTGGCAAAAGTTGTTTCTTCAAGCTCTAACTTTAGCTTAAATACTCTGTCTGCAAAATCGGCTTGGCTTAAATGCTCCTTATCCAATAATAGAAACTTTGTTACCGTTGGAGCAGTTCGTACATTTTCAGGTGGCCGTTGCTGTTTGTAGTTGCAAGTCGTCGTTGCCATTAATGTTCTGGAGTTATGGCTGAAAACGACGTCACTGTAGCTTCGCGGCTAATTTGAATTCTAGCGGAAGACGAAGTTGATTTAGTCTTGGACCGCTATCGAATGATGAAGTTGTAAAACGCTTGAACCGGCACCGGAAGATGAAGCTTTAAAACGCTGACGTTTGATTAGGTCAAAGATATCTTCCGCCTTTGTCGTTTTGTGACCGGTAGAGTAACTTGGTTGACACATCCGCCTTTGTCATTTAGCGGCCGGAAGAGTAATTCCATTTACTCATCCGCCTTGTCGTTTAGTGAGCGGTGGAGTAGTTCATTTCAGCTCATCCGCCTTGTCGTCTAGCGAGCGGTGGACTTCTTCATTTTAGCTTATCCGCCTTGTCGTCTAGCGAGCGGTGGAGTAATTTCATTTACTCATCCGCCTTTGTCGTTTTGTGGCCGGTAGAGTAACTTGTAAACAACTCCGCTCTTGTCGTTTTGAGGCCGGAAGTCTGATTTAAATTATTTAATATCTTTCAGCTCTGTACGCTTGATCACATGCATTAGATACTAAAATACCCTTATCAAGGGTATTTCCAACAGATTAAAAACACAAATGCAAAATTCATACTTCTCATTTAATAAACATAATCAAATTATATTATCATAAACACACATTATCAAAAACATATTTAGACTTAAACATCAATTAAGTCAACAATCTCCCCCTTTTTGATGATGACAACCTATTAAAATTTGATTAAGTATAACTCCCCCATAATCTAAGCTCCCCCATAATATATGCAGCTTATTCAAGAAAATCAAACAGAGAGTATATGCAGAACTAAATCAAAGAACATTTCATTTCTCATTTCTCACATTTCTCCCCCATTGACATTATCAAAAAATAACAAACAGAGAAAGTCAGCAAAAAAAAAAAAACTTTGCATTCAACAATAGAGGTCCAGAACAAAAAAATGTATAAAAAAATAAATTATCTCCTATGACAGGAATCTAAATAATGCTTCCAAAAAGCATGAACAGCCCAAGAAGGCAATGTGAGGGGAGGATTGAAAAAGGCATCCACCCGAGCTTGAAGTGTAGCAAGATCACGAGGTAGAGGTTCCTGATAGATCACCAAGTCCGTACAGGTATTAACACTGGGAGATGGTTCTGGAGAAACCACCAGATCCTGACTTGGAGAAGGCTCGATTGGAGGAGCAACAGGAGATGAAGGCTCGACCAGAGAAGCACTAGGAGATGCAACCATTGGACTGGAGGGCTCGAAGGATGGCTCTTGTACAGAAGGAGCAGCAGGGGTAGAGAATGCCAGTTCAAACTGCTGTAGATCCAAAGGCATCACTCGAGAATCTGCAACAACCTCTGGTCGGGAAAAAGGAAGGAGAAGGTCTTCAAATGTAGGCTCAGAGGGTCTGAGAGGAATATGTGCTACAGGGCAAAGAGCCTCAACTTTAGATGAAAGAGCCTTAAGGTCACGAGAGAAAATCTTGGTATGCATGTCCCATTTTTGATCCAATTGACCCCGTTCCACAACTGCAACTTCGAGCAAATCCGCTTTGAGTTGATTGATCTTGGACTCAATGGACAAGTCAAAGTCAGCCTTGAGTTTGTCAATGCTGCACTTCAACTCCGTATACTGCTCCATACTGATAGTAGATCTCATTTGATATAAGATGGGAGTGGCAGGAGTGACAGTTGGGAGTGGTGAAGTCACTTGGACTGAAAGAGGCAGGGAGACTATTGGAGCAGGGGGAAGGTCTTGAGACATAAGTGGAATTGTGGGAGGTAGTATCGGTGCAGATAGAGGAGATTGAGCAACAGGAGACAGAGGGGCAGAGGCAGGCATGGAAGGCAACAACAAAGAGGAGGAAGGAAGAATATCAGGAGCTGAGATGGCAGTCTCAACAACATCATCCTGATCAGACTCCTCTGCCAGAATAAGTTTTCTTTGCCCCCTTTGAGGAACAGCAGCCTGAGCAGGGTCCATATGTGCTGCAGGCAAAGGGGACACAGAGGAAGCAGGTGGAGGCAGAGTGGGTAAAATGGAGGGAACTGGTGGACCATATTTGATGATCGAGGAAATGGCTCGAAACACCGGAGAGGTGGAAGGAAGAGCAGGCTGAGAGGGCAGAAAGAGAGAATGTGAAGGGGAAGGAGGGGAAGGATTACTAGGTGCAGAAGGAGCATAAATAGCCTCAAAGGGATTAGCTGAAGCTAAAGGAGTAGGGTGACTAGTCCTTGGAGGAGGGGCACGGCGGCTGGGCACTGGTGGAGGAAGTATAGCCCGTGTGACCCGGGGACTAGGAGGGGAAATATCAAAGGCAGGGATCTCAGAATCACCACCACCTTCTTGAACAGATGATTCCTCATCCAAACCTACGTCCTTTTTGCCTTTTCTAGCAGCGTTGACCTTAGCAGTCCTCTTCTTGGACTGATCTAAAACAAGAGTCCCTTGACGATTTCTCTTAATTCCCATCCTGGTCAAAGTGTCTTTGGAGTAGTAGCTGGTTGTTTTCAGACATATGGGATCCTCATCATCAGGGAATTCAACCTGAAACTTCTCAAAAATCTTCATGAGAAGGAGGTTATAGGGAAAAGAGGTAGATGGGCTTAAAGAAACGCTCTGAATCATTCGTCTCAAAATGATGTATCCAATGTCAACAGGTTCCTTCATATAGATGGCATATAGAATAACAAGCTCCATGCTGCTAATGTCATCATAATGACCACCCTTTGGAAGAACATTGTAGCAGATCATTTGATGGAGAAGTCGAGCTCTAATTGTTAAATGTTTGCTCTTTAAAGGATTGGGAATATTGTGCGGATCAAGAGCAATCTCTTTTAAGAATTGTTGGCCATCAGGAAGTCTTAGAAATGGAGTATCTTGCCCTATGGAATAAATTTTGGGATGTTGATCCAAATGGGGATAGCCCAAAAGCGCATTGATGGATTGGGAGGTGAGTTCAATGGTTTTTCCACGCACATAGCTTGAAATGATAGAGTGGTCAGAGGTATAGCTGAGATTGGCATAAAACATCCTAATGGCTGAGGGAAAATAGAAAGATTCAACTTCAAACAGTCCTATTAATCCAATATCTGTCAGGGGTGCTACAATGTTTAGAGATACAAGCTCGTCGGGAAACATACCACGACCAGGAATCAACTTCTTATCCTTAAAATCGCCGTGATACCTGATTTCAGCAGCCTCATTTAGAAAATAGAGAGACGGCCAACTATTCGCCCGAGGGAGCACACGTGCCGGACGAGGATTGAGTTTGGCTTTCTTTTGCTGTGGTCCAGCATTACCTCGAGACGACGAAGCGAGATGATCATGTTCACGAGCTTGTTCCATTGGAGAAATTTTGCGAAGATGACCTAGAGAGAAAGGGTTGGCTATAGAGAATTTACGGCAAGGGCGCAAAAGATGAAGCGTTTCGGAGAGGAAACCAAGTTTAAACGAGAGAGAGAGAACCACTCCCGACAAGATGAAACCACACGTGTAAAACTAATATTGTCCGATTGATGACACGTGTTGGCAGATTAGAAATATATCATCCGGTCTGAGAGTGATCTACATCTTCCGGTGAATAGAAAAAAAAAAAAAAAACTGGAGGATGTGTATATTAAAGACAGAAAAAATTAGAAGAGAAACTTAACGTTTCTCATACTTGAGAAGACCTAATCTTATTCTAATACCACAAAAGGTTTTCTCATCCAAAGGTTTTGTAAAGATATCTGCCAATTGATCTACAGAATTAACAAACTCTAAAGAAATATCACCTTTTTGAACATGATCTCTAATAAAGTGATATCTGACATCTATGTGTTTTGTTCTAGAGTGCTGAATTGGATTCTTGAAAATATTAATTGCACTGGTGTTATCACACCGAATAGGAATCCTATCATAAAACAGATTGTAATCTTCCAAAGTTTGTTTCATCCAAAGCATTTGTGCACAACAACTGCCTGCAGCAATATATTCACTTTCAGCAGTTGACAATGCAACAGAATTTTAGTTTCTTAGAATACCAGGAAACTAGTGATTCTCCTAAGAATTGACACGTGCCACTTGTGCTCTTCCTATCAATAAGACTACCAGCATAGTCAGAATCAGAATATCCTATCAGATCGAAAGAAGTACCTTTAGGATACCACAAACCTAAGTCAGGTGTCCCACTTAAATATTTAAAAATCCTTTTGACAGCAGTTAAGTGAGATTCCTTAGGAGCAGCCTGGAATCTAGCACATAGGCAAACACTAAAGAGTATATCTGGCCTGCTTGCAGTCAGATATAAAAGAGATCCAATCATACCACGGTATTTCTTGATATCCACATTTATACCATTTTCATCCTTGTCCAATTTAGTAGTGGTACTCATGGGAGTTTTAGAAGGTTTGACAGAGTCTAACCCAAACTTCTTAAGGAGTTCCTTAATATACTTTTCTTGACAGAAGAAAATTCCATCAGGAGATTGACTAATCTGGAATCCTAAGAAAAACTTTAACTCCCCCATCATACTCATTTCAAATTCACTTTGCATGAGGGAAGAGAACTCATTACACATTTTGACATTTGTTGATCCAAAAATAATGTCATCGACATAAATTTGAACTAACAAGATGTCTGCATCCTTTTGCATGGTAAATAGAGTTGAATCAGAATTACCCTTTTTGAAATTTCTTTCTTCGAGGAAGTTCTTCAATCTATCATACCAAGCTCTAGGAGCCTGCTTAAGACCATAGAGAGCTTTTCTAAGTTTGTAGACATGGTCGGGTTTATCAAAGGCTTCGAAACCTAAAGGTTGCTCTACATAAACTTCTTCTGTAATATAACCATTTAAGAATGCACTCTTTACATCCATTTGAAAGAGTGTGAAGTTTTTGTAGCAAGCAAAAGCAAGGAGCATCCTAATTGACTCTAATCTAGCTACAGGGGCAAAAGATTCCTCAAAATCAATTCACTCTTCCTGAGAGTACCCCTTAGCAACTAGTCTAGCCTTGTTTCTCACAACAATCTCATTTTCATCCAATTTATTCTTATAAACCCATTTGGTTCCAATAATGGGATGATCCTTAGGCCTTGGAACAAGTTCCCATACCTTGCTCCTTTCAAATTGATTTAATTCTTCTTGTATGGCCAAAATCCAATTTTCATCAATCTCGGCTTCTTCAAATTTCTTAGGCTCTATTTGTGAAATGAATGCCACATGGGCACAGAGATTCCTAAGAGAGGATCTAGTCTTAACTCTTAATGAAGGATCACCTAAGACTTCATCTAATGGATGGTCTTTGATGAATTTCCAATCTCTAGGAAGAGCAGGATTTTCATCCTTGACAGAAACTATATCATGAGAAATAGAAGAAGGTTCTAAAGATTTTTCTTCTTGAATGGGATCTGTAGGCTTTTCTAAGGAAAGGGAATCCAGTTGTTTTTCCAAGGGAACATCCTCATCCACATACATTAATGGCTGAGGAGTCTCATCAAAATTGACATGAACAGATTCCTCAACAACAAGAGTTCTCCTATTGAAAACTCTGTAAGCTTTACTGGTCAAAGAATATCCTAGAAAAATTCCAAGATCGGATTTGGAATCGAATTTTCCTAAGTTATCCTTAGTATTAAGAATAAAACATTTGCAACCGAAAGCTCTAAAATACTTAACAGTAGGAGTCTTGCCATTCCAGAGTTCATAGGGAGTTTTTTCAAGAATAGGTCTTATAGAGACCCGATTGAGTACATAGCAAGCTGTAGCAACAGCTTCAGCCCAGAAGTACTTAGGAAGAGTGTTTTCATTAAGCATAGTCCTAGCAAGCTCTTGGAGGGATCTATTCTTCCTCTCAACAACACCATTTTGCTGAGGGGTCCTAGGAGAAGAGAAATTGTGCTCAATTCCATATTTGAGACACAAGAGTTCAAATTTCTCATTTTCAAACTCTCCACCATGATCACTACGAATAGCAACAATGGTGAGCTCCTTTTCATTTTGAACTCGTTTCCTAAAGCTGGAGAAGGTATCAAAAGTCTCATCCTTAGACTTTAGAAAAAATACCCAGGTAAATCTAGAAAAGTCGTCAACAATGACATAAGCATAGAATTTACCACCTAGACTAGCAACATTTGAAGGACCGAAGAGGTCCATGTGAAGGAGTTGGAGAGGCTTAGAAGTGGAGATTGCATTCTTTGATGCAAAAGAACTTTTGATCTGCTTGCCCATTTGACAAGCTTCACAGATTTTATCCTTCTCAAAGGATATCTTAGGAATACCTCTAACTAAATTCTCCTTAGTAATCTTAGCTAAGGTATCCATCCCTACATGTCCTAATCTCCTATGCCAAATCCAAGAATCAAGAGAAGAGTTAACAGCAAAGCATTTTTCATCAACATGCTCAATAATATCCAAGTCAATTATATAGATATTTTCTTTTCTATAGCCAGTGAACAGAGATTTGTCATTTGATGCATCTTTAATTAAACAAGAGTTTGATTTAAAAATCACTTCATATCCTTTATCACATAGCTGGCTAATACTAAGCAGATTATGTTTTAATCCCTCAACTAAAAGCACATTTTCAATAGTAGGATTAAAACTGTTACCTATATTGCCGATGCCAACAATTTTGCCTTTTTGGTTTCCACCAAAAGTGACACTTCCTTTCTTTTTGTTGACAGCAGCAAACATGGTTGAGTCTCCTGTCATATGCCTCGAACATCCACTGTCGAGATACCACTGGTTCTTTCCAGGAGAGCACTCAACCTGCAAAACAGTAATCAATTGGTCTTCTTAGGTACCCAAATCTTTTGGGTCCTAGTGTTAGGTCTGGTTCCTTTGGGAACCCACTGTAATTTACTGCCAGATTTCATACTGTTTAATTTTAATGGACACTCAAAGGATTTATGTCCTACTTCATTACAAGTATGACAAGTAGACGGTTTAACAAAGAAATTCTTAAAAACTTTTCTTTTGTTGAACTTATCATAGCCTAGACCTGCTTTATCATGAGTAGCTCTATGGTTCCCTATTAGCAATGTTAAGTTCTTGCTACCATTTGAGAACCACAAAACCAGTTTATTCAACGACTCATTTTTCTTCTTAAGTTCAGTAATCTCCTTTTCATGCACATCTACTTCTTTCACATGCTTTTCTAACATCCCTGCATTTTCCTTTTCAACATGTTATACTTAGATTTAAGCATGCCAAATTGTTTGACCAAGTCATTAAAGGCATCAATTAGTTCACCTTCTTCATTATCACTATCGCTATCACTTAGAATACTTGAAGAAGTACTAACCTTTTCTTTGTGTGCCATAAAGCACAGATTTGCAACTTCTTCATCATCAGAAGAGGAGGTGTCGCCTTCACTTTCATCCCAAGTTGCCTTCATGGCCTTCTTCTTGAACTTCTTGGGATATTTCTTTGCTTGTGGACAGTCTGCTTTTATATGGCCAGGTTTTCCACACCCGAAGCAGGTGATTTCCTTCTCCTTTTGGGATTTTTCACCCTTTGGAAATCTCCTTCCTTGCAATCTTTTTCTCTGGAGGAATTTGCTGAACCTCCTTGTAATGAGAGCGATATCTTCATCATCATCTTCTTCTTCTTCTTCCTCAGACAGGTCTTGTTTACTTGAGGAAGCTTTCATTGCAATATCTTTTCTTTTTGTAGCTTCCCTCTCCTTGAGATCTTCCTTCTCGTTTGACCTCATCGTGATCTCATGTGTCATAAGAGATCCAAGGAGTTCCTCAAGTTTTAGAATCTTGAGATCCTTTGCTTCCTGTATGGCAGTCACCTTTGGCTGCCAGCTTCTTGGAAGACATCTAAGAATCTTCCTGACTTGTTCTTCACAAGAATATGATTTACCAAGAGCTTTTAAGCCATTGGTAATGTTAGTAAACCTTGTAAACATAGAAGATATAGATTCATCTTTTGGCATAGAAAATAACTCATATTCATGTACAAGCATATTCAATTTACTCTCTTTTACCTGATTTGTTCCCTCATGGGTAACCTCTAATAAGTGCCAGATTTCTTGAGCACTTTCACACCCCTGTACCCTATTAAATTCATCTCTATTTAAGACACAATACAGGGTGTTTATCGCCTTAGCATTAAGGCTTAGATTTCTCTTATCTGACTCAGTTAGATCAGTGGAAATCTTAGGGACACTTTGGCCATCTACAGTTTTCATGGCTTTAAATGGACCATATTCTATTATATTCCAGATCTCATAGTCCATAGCTTGAATGAATATTCTCATTCTCGCTTTCCAATAAACATAATCACTGCCATCAAACAGTGGTGGACGAGAAATGGATTGACCCTCAATATGTGAGGAGTTTGTATTGAATGCCATGGTTATATCACACAGAGTGTTAAAAAAAAAAAACAAAAACAACTTAGACAAAGGTATACCTGGCTCTGATACCAATTGTAGGATCGGTATTGTCTAAGAGGGGGGTGAATTAGACCCTTTTTAATTTTAATTTCTAATCTAACCAATTTCTCTCTTGATTAAACTTATAGATTTAACACAAGTAATCAATATAATGAAAAGAGAGAGAGAGAGAAATTTGACACCAGTATTTTTACGTGGTTTCGGCCAAACTGCCTACGTCCACGCTCCAAGGCACCTCCTTGAAGATTCCTTACTTCTCCTCAACGAGAAAAAACTGATCGAACTTACGGGCTTCGATCCACAGCCTTACACAATCCTGGATTGATCTTTACGGGCGTCAATCCACTGCCTTACAAGTTTTTCAGAATTAAAACACAGATTAGTAATCTACAACCTCTCAAAACAGAATCTCAAGTTTTTGGAATAGAGAGAGATGTAGGTAGCAGATTTTTCAGAGTATGATATTCGCAGATTAGAGCTCATGATTCAAATTGGCAAAAGTTGTTTCTTCAAGCTCTAACTTTAGCTTAAATACTCTGTCTGCAAAATCGGCTTGGCTTAAATGCTCCTTATCCAATAATAGAAACTTTGTTACCGTTGGAGCAGTTCGTACATTTTCAGGTGGCCGTTGCCGTTTGTAGTTGCAAGTCGTCGTTGCCATTAATGTTCTGGAGTTATGGCTGAAAACGACGTCACTGTAGCTTCGCGGCTAATTTGAATTCTGGCGGAAGACGAAGTTGATTTAGTCTTGGACCGCTATCGAATGATGAAGCTGTAAAACGCTTGAACCGGCACCGGAAGATGAAGCTTTAAAACGCTGACGTTTGATTAGGTCAAAGATATCTTCCGCCTTTGTCGTTTTGTGACCGGTAGAGTAACTTGGTTGACACATCCGCTTTGTCAGTTAGCGGCCGGAAGAGTAATTCCATTTACTCATCCGCCTTGTCGTTTAGTGAGCGGTGGAGTAGTTCAGTTTCAGCTCATCCGCCTTGTCGTCTAGCGAGCGGTGGACTTCTTCATTTTAGCTTATCCGCCTTGTCGTTAGCGAGCGGTGGAGTAATTCCATTTACTCATCCGCCTTTGTCGTTTTGTGGCCGGTAGAGTAACTTGTAAACAACTCCGCTCTTGTCGTTTTGAGGCCGGAAGTCTGATTTAAATTATTTAATATCTTTCAGCTCTGTACGCTTGATCACATGCATTAGATACTAAAATACCCTTATCAAGGGTATTTCCAACAGATTAAAAACACAAATGCAAAATTCATACTTCTCATTTAATAAACATAATCAAATTATATTATCATAAACACACATTATCAAAAACATATTTAGACTTAAACATCAATTAAGTCAACAATCTCCCCCTTTTTGATGATGACAACCTATTAAAATTTGATTAAGTATAACTCCCCCATAATCTAAGCTCCCCCATAATATATGCAGCTTATTCAAGAAAATCAAACAGAGAGTATATGCAGAACTAAATCAAAGAACATTTCATTTCTCATTTCTCACATTTCTCCCCCATTGACATTATCAAAAAATAACAAACAGAGAAAGTCAGCAAAAAAAAAAAACTTTGCATTCAACAATAGAGGTCCAGAACAAAAAAATGTATAAAAAAATAAATTATCTCCTATGACAGGAATCTAAATAATGCTTCCAAAAAGCATGAACAGCCCAAGAAGGCAATGTGAGGGGAGGATTGAAAAAGGCATCCACCCGAGCTTGAAGTGTAGCAAGATCACGAGGTAGAGGTTCCTGATAGATCACCAAGTCCGTACAGGTATTAACACTGGGAGATGGTTCTGGAGAAACCACCAGATCCTGACTTGGAGAAGGCTCGATTGGAGGAGCAACAGGAGATGAAGGCTCGACCAGAGAAGCACTAGGAGATGCAACCATTGGACTGGAGGGCTCGAAGGATGGCTCTTGTACAGAAGGAGCAGCAGGGGTAGAGAATGCCAGTTCAAACTGCTGTAGATCCAAAGGCATCACTCGAGAATCTGCAACAACCTCTGGTCGGGAAAAAGGAAGGAGAAGGTCTTCAAATGTAGGCTCAGAGGGTCTGAGAGGAATATGTGCTACAGGGCAAAGAGCCTCAACTTTAGATGAAAGAGCCTTAAGGTCACGAGAGAAAATCTTGGTATGCATGTCCCATTTTTGATCCAATTGACCCCGTTCCACAACTGCAACTTCGAGCAAATCCGCTTTGAGTTGATTGATCTTGGACTCAATGGACAAGTCAAAGTCAGCCTTGAGTTTGTCAATGCTGCACTTCAACTCCGTATACTGCTCCATACTGATAGTAGATCTCCTTTGATATAAGATGGGAGTGGCAGGAGTGACAGTTGGGAGTGGTGAAGTCACTTGGACTGAAAGAGGCAGGGAGACTATTGGAGCAGGGGGAAGGTCTTGAGACATAAGTGGAATTGTGGGAGGTAGTATCGGTGCAGATAGAGGAGATTGAGCAACAGGAGACAGAGGGGCAGAGGCAGGCATGGAAGGCAACAACAAAGAGGAGGAAGGAAGAATATCAGGAGCTGAGATGGCAGTCTCAACAACATCATCCTGATCAGACTCCTCTGCCAGAATAAGTTTTCTTTGCCCCCTTTGAGGAACAGCAGCCTGAGCAGGGTCCATATGTGCTGCAGGCAAAGGGGACACAGAGGAAGCAGGTGGAGGCAGAGTGGGTAAAATGGAGGGAACTGGTGGACCATATTTGATGATCGAGGAAATGGCTCGAAACACCGGAGAGGTGGAAGGAAGAGCAGGCTGAGAGGGCAGAAAGAGAGAATGTGAAGGGGAAGGAGGGGAAGGATTACTAGGTGCAGAAGGAGCATAAATAGCCTCAAAGGGATTAGCTGAAGCTAAAGGAGTAGGGTGACTAGTCCTTGGAGGAGGGGCACGGCGGCTGGGCACTGGTGGAGGAAGTATAGCCCGTGTGACCCGGGGACTAGGAGGGGAAATATCAAAGGCAGGGATCTCAGAATCACCACCACCTTCTTGAACAGATGATTCCTCATCCAAACCTACGTCCTTTTTGCCTTTTCTAGCAGCGTTGACCTTAGCAGTCCTCTTCTTGGACTGATCTAAAACAAGAGTCCCTTGACGATTTCTCTTAATTCCCATCCTGGTCAAAGTGTCTTTGGAGTAGTAGCTGGTTGTTTTCAGACATATGGGATCCTCATCATCAGGGAATTCAACCTGAAACTTCTCAAAAATCTTCATGAGAAGGAGGTTATAGGGAAAAGAGGTAGATGGGCTTAAAGAAACGCTCTGAATCATTCGTCTCAAAATGATGTATCCAATGTCAACAGGTTCCTTCATATAGATGGCATATAGAATAACAAGCTCCATGCTGCTAATGTCATCATAATGACCACCCTTTGGAAGAACATTGTAGCAGATCATTTGATGGAGAAGTCGAGCTCTAATTGTTAAATGTTTGCTCTTTAAAGGATTGGGAATATTGTGCGGATCAAGAGCAATCTCTTTTAAGAATTGTTGGCCATCAGGAAGTCTTAGAAATGGAGTATCTTGCCCTATGGAATAAATTTTGGGATGTTGATCCAAATGGGGATAGCCCAAAAGCGCATTGATGGATTGGGAGGTGAGTTCAATGGTTTTTCCACGCACATAGCTTGAAATGATAGAGTGGTCAGAGGTATAGCTGAGATTGGCATAAAACATCCTAATGGCTGAGGGAAAATAGAAAGATTCAACTTCAAACAGTCCTATTAATCCAATATCTGTCAGGGGTGCTACAATGTTTAGAGATACAAGCTCGTCGGGAAACATACCACGACCAGGAATCAACTTCTTATCCTTAAAATCGCCGTGATACCTGATTTCAGCAGCCTCATTTAGAAAATAGAGAGACGGCCAACTATTCGCCCGAGGGAGCACACGTGCCGGACGAGGATTGAGTTTGGCTTTCTTTTGCTGTGGTCCAGCATTACCTCGAGACGACGAAGCGAGATGATCATGTTCACGAGCTTGTTCCATTGGAGAAATTTTGCGAAGATGACCTAGAGAGAAAGGGTTGGCTATAGAGAATTTACGGCAAGGGCGCAAAAGATGAAGCGTTTCGGAGAGGAAACCAAGTTTAAACGAGAGAGAGAGAACCACTCCCGACAAGATGAAACCACACGTGTAAAACTAATATTGTCCGATTGATGACACGTGTTGGCAGATTAGAAATATATCATCCGGTCTGAGAGTGATCTACATCTTCCGGTGAATAGAAAAAAAAAAAAAAAACTGGAGGATGTGTATATTAAAGACAGAAAAAATTAGAAGAGAAACTTAACGTTTCTCATACTTGAGAAGACCTAATCTTATTCTAATACCACAAAAGGTTTTCTCATCCAAAGGTTTTGTAAAGATATCTGCCAATTGATCTACAGAATTAACAAACTCTAAAGAAATATCACCTTTTTGAACATGATCTCTAATAAAGTGATATCTGACATCTATGTGTTTTGTTCTAGAGTGCTGAATTGGATTCTTGAAAATATTAATTGCACTGGTGTTATCACACCGAATAGGAATCCTATCATAAAACAGATTGTAATCTTCCAAAGTTTGTTTCATCCAAAGCATTTGTGCACAACAACTGCCTGCAGCAATATATTCACTTTCAGCAGTTGACAATGCAACAGAATTTTGTTTCTTAGAATACCAGGAAACTAGTGATTCTCCTAAGAATTGACACGTGCCACTTGTGCTCTTCCTATCAATAAGACTACCAGCATAGTCAGAATCAGAATATCCTATCAGATCGAAAGAAGTACCTTTAGGATACCACAAACCTAAGTCAGGTGTCCCACTTAAATATTTAAAAATCCTTTTGACAGCAGTTAAGTGAGATTCCTTAGGAGCAGCCTGGAATTTAGCACATAGGCAAACACTAAAGAGTATATCTGGCCTGCTTGCAGTCAGATATGAAAGAGATCCAATCATACCACGGTATTTCTTGATATCCACATTTATACCATTTTCATCCTTGTCCAATTTAGTAGTGGTACTCATGGGAGTTTTAGAAGGTTTGACAGAGTCTAACCCAAACTTCTTAAGGAGTTCCTTAATATACTTTTCTTGACAGAAGAAAATTCCATCAGGAGATTGACTAATCTGGAATCCTAAGAAAAACTTTAACTCCCCCATCATACTCATTTCAAATTCACTTTGCATGAGGGAAGAGAACTCATTACACATTTTGACATTTGTTGATCCAAAAATAATGTCATCGACATAAATTTGAACTAACAAGATGTCTGCATCCTTTTGCATGGTAAATAGAGTTGAATCAGAATTACCCTTTTTGAAATTTCTTTCTTCGAGGAAGTTCTTCAATCTATCATACCAAGCTCTAGGAGCCTGCTTAAGACCATAGAGAGCTTTTCTAAGTTTGTAGACATGGTCGGGTTTATCAAAGGCTTCGAAACCTAAAGGTTGCTCTACATAAACTTCTTCTGTAATATAACCATTTAAGAATGCACTCTTTACATCCATTTGAAAGAGTGTGAAGTTTTTGTAGCAAGCAAAAGCAAGGAGCATCCTAATTGACTCTAATCTAGCTACAGGGGCAAAAGATTCCTCAAAATCAATTCCCTCTTCCTGAGAGTACCCCTTAGCAACTAGTCTAGCCTTGTTTCTCACAACAATCTCATTTTCATCCAATTTATTCTTATAAACCCATTTGGTTCCAATAATGGGATGATCCTTAGGCCTTGGAACAAGTTCCCATACCTTGCTCCTTTCAAATTGATTTAATTCTTCTTGTATGGCCAAAATCCAATTTTCATCAATCTCGGCTTCTTCAAATTTCTTAGGCTCTATTTGTGAAATGAATGCCACATGGGCACAGAGATTCCTAAGAGAGGATCTAGTCTTAACTCTTAATGAAGGATCACCTAAGACTTCATCTAATGGATGGTCTTTGATGAATTTCCAATCTCTAGGAAGAGCAGGATTTTCATCCTTGACAGAAACTATATCATGAGAAATAGAAGAAGGTTCTAAAGATTTTTCTTCTTGAATGGGATCTGTAGGCTTTTCTAAGGAAAGGGAATCCAGTTGTTTTTCCAAGGGAACATCCTCATCCACATACATTAATGGCTGAGGAGTCTCATCAAAATTGACATGAACAGATTCCTCAACAACAAGAGTTCTCCTATTGAAAACTCTGTAAGCTTTACTGGTCAAAGAATATCCTAGAAAAATTCCAAGATCGGATTTGGAATCGAATTTTCCTAAGTTATCCTTAGTATTAAGAATAAAACATTTGCAACCGAAAGCTCTAAAATACTTAACAGTAGGAGTCTTGCCATTCCAGAGTTCATAGGGAGTTTTTTCAAGAATAGGTCTTATAGAGACCCGATTGAGTACATAGCAAGCTGTAGCAACAGCTTCAGCCCAGAAGTACTTAGGAAGAGTGTTTTCATTAAGCATAGTCCTAGCAAGCTCTTGGAGGGATCTATTCTTCCTCTCAACAACACCATTTTGCTGAGGGGTCCTAGGAGAAGAGAAATTGTGCTCAATTCCATATTTGAGACACAAGAGTTCAAATTTCTCATTTTCAAACTCTCCACCATGATCACTACGAATAGCAACAATGGTGAGCTCCTTTTCATTTTGAACTCGTTTCCTAAAGCTGGAGAAGGTATCAAAAGTCTCATCCTTAGACTTTAGAAAAAATACCCAGGTAAATCTAGAAAAGTCGTCAACAATGACATAAGCATAGAATTTACCACCTAGACTAGCAACATTTGAAGGACCGAAGAGGTCCATGTGAAGGAGTTGGAGAGGCTTAGAAGTGGAGATTGCATTCTTTGATGCAAAAGAACTTTTGATCTGCTTGCCCATTTGACAAGCTTCACAGATTTTATCCTTCTCAAAGGATATCTTAGGAATACCTCTAACTAAATTCTCCTTAGTAATCTTAGCTAAGGTATCCATCCCTACATGTCCTAATCTCCTATGCCAAATCCAAGAATCAAGAGAAGAGTTAACAGCAAAGCATTTTTCATCAACATGCTCAATAATATCCAAGTCAATTATATAGATATTTTCTTTTCTATAGCCAGTGAACAGAGATTTGTCATTTGATGCATCTTTAATTAAACAAGAGTTTGATTTAAAAATCACTTCATATCCTTTATCACATAGCTGGCTAATACTAAGCAGATTATGTTTTAATCCCTCAACTAAAAGCACATTTTCAATAGTAGGATTAAAACTGTTACCTATATTGCCGATGCCAACAATTTTGCCTTTTTGGTTTCCACCAAAAGTGACACTTCCTTTCTTTTTGTTGACAGCAGCAAACATGGTTGAGTCTCCTGTCATATGCCTCGAACATCCACTGTCGAGATACCACTGGTTCTTTCCAGGAGAGCACTCAACCTGCAAAACAGTAATCAATTGGTCTTCTTAGGTACCCAAATCTTTTGGGTCCTAGTGTTAGGTCTGGTTCCTTTGGGAACCCACTGTAATTTACTGCCAGATTTCATACTGTTTAATTTTAATGGACACTCAAAGGATTTATGTCCTACTTCATTACAAGTATGACAAGTAGACGGTTTAACAAAGAAATTCTTAAAAACTTTTCTTTTGTTGAACTTATCATAGCCTAGACCTGCTTTATCATGAGTAGCTCTATGGTTCCCTATTAGCAATGTTAAGTTCTTGCTACCATTTGAGAACCACAAAACCAGTTTATTCAACGACTCATTTTTCTTCTTAAGTTCAGTAATCTCCTTTTCATGCACATCTACTTCTTTCACATGCTTTTCTAACATCCCTGCATTTTCCTTTTTCAACATGTTATACTTAGATTTAAGCATGCCAAATTGTTTGACCAAGTCATTAAAGGCATCAATTAGTTCACCTTCTTCATTATCACTATCGCTATCACTTAGAATACTTGAAGAAGTACTAACCTTTTCTTTGTGTGCCATAAAGCACAGATTTGCAACTTCTTCATCATCAGAAGAGGAGGTGTCGCCTTCACTTTCATCCCAAGTTGCCTTCATGGCCTTCTTCTTGAACTTCTTGGGATATTTCTTTGCTTGTGGACAGTCTGCTTTTATATGGCCAGGTTTTCCACACCCGAAGCAGGTGATTTCCTTCTCCTTTTGGGATTTTTCACCCTTTGGAAATCTCCTTCCTTGCAATCTTTTTCTCTGGAGGAATTTGCTGAACCTCCTTGTAATGAGAGCGATATCTTCATCATCATCTTCTTCTTCTTCTTCCTCAGACAGGTCTTGTTTACTTGAGGAAGCTTTCATTGCAATATCTTTTCTTTTTGTAGCTTCCCTCTCCTTGAGATCTTCCTTCTCGTTTGACCTCATCGTGATCTCATGTGTCATAAGAGATCCAAGGAGTTCCTCAAGTTTTAGAATCTTGAGATCCTTTGCTTCCTGTATGGCAGTCACCTTTGGCTGCCAGCTTCTTGGAAGACATCTAAGAATCTTCCTGACTTGTTCTTCACAAGAATATGATTTACCAAGAGCTTTTAAGCCATTGGTAATGTTAGTAAACCTTGTAAACATAGAAGATATAGATTCATCTTTTGGCATAGAAAATAACTCATATTCATGTACAAGCATATTCAATTTACTCTCTTTTACCTGATTTGTTCCCTCATGGGTAACCTCTAATAAGTGCCAGATTTCTTGAGCACTTTCACACCCCTGTACCCTATTAAATTCATCTCTATTTAAGACACAATACAGGGTGTTTATCGCCTTAGCATTAAGGCTTAGATTTCTCTTATCTGACTCAGTTAGATCAGTGGAAATCTTAGGGACACTTTGGCCATCTACAGTTTTCATGGCTTTAAATGGACCATATTCTATTATATTCCAGATCTCATAGTCCATAGCTTGAATGAATATTCTCATTCTCGCTTTCCAATAAACATAATCACTGCCATCAAACAGTGGTGGACGAGAAATGGATTGACCCTCAATATGTGAGGAGTTTGTATTGAATGCCATGGTTTATATCACACAGAGTGTTAAAAAAAAAAAACAAAAACAACTTAGACAAAGGTATACCTGGCTCTGATACCAATTGTAGGATCGGTATTGTCTAAGAGGGGGGTGAATTAGACCCTTTTTAATTTTAATTTCTAATCTAACCAATTTCTCTCTTGATTAAACTTATAGATTTAACACAAGTAATCAATATAATGAAAAGAGAGATAGAGAGAAATTTGACACCAGTATTTTTACGTGGTTCGGCCAAACTGCCTACGTCCACGCTCCAAGGCACCTCCTTGAAGATTCCTTACTTCTCCTCAACGAGAAAAAACTGATCGAACTTACGGGCTTCGATCCACAGCCTTACACAATCCTGGATTGATCTTTACGGGCGTCAATCCACTGCCTTACAAGTTTTTCAGAATTAAAACACAGATTAGTAATCTACAACCTCTCAAAACAGAATCTCAAGTTTTTGGAATAGAGAGAGATGTAGGTAGCAGATTTTTCAGAGTATGATATTCGCAGATTAGAGCTCATGATTCAAATTGGCAAAAGTTGTTTCTTCAAGCTCTAACTTTAGCTTAAATACTCTGTCTGCAAAATCGGCTTGGCTTAAATGCTCCTTATCCAATAATAGAAACTTTGTTACCGTTGGAGCAGTTCGTACATTTTCAGGTGGCCGTTGCCGTTGTAGTTGCAAGTCGTCGTTGCCATTAATGTTCTGGAGTTATGGCTGAAAACGACGTCACTGTAGCTTCGCGGCTAATTTGAATTCTGGCGGAAGACGAAGTTGATTTAGTCTTGGACCTTGGACCGCTATCGAATGATGAAGCTGTAAACGCTTGAACCGGCACCGGAAGATGAAGGCTTAAAACGCTGACGTTTGATTAGGTCAAAGATATCTTCCGCCTTTGTCGTTTTGTGACCGGTAGAGTAAACTTGGTTGACACATCCGCTTTTGTCGTTTAGCGCCGGAAGAGTAATCCATTTACTCATCCGCCTTGTCGTTTAGTGAGCGGTGGAGTAGTTCGTTTCAGCTCATCCGCCTTGTCGTCTAGCGAGCGGTGGACTTCTTCATTTTAGCTTATCCGCCTTGTCCGTTTAGCGAGCGGTGGAGTAATTCCATTTACTCATCCGCCTTTGTCGTTTTGTGGCCGGTAGAGTAACTTGTAAACGACTCCGCTCTTGTCGTTTTGAAGGAGGCCGGAGTCTGATTTAATTATTTAATATCTTTCAGCCCTGTACGCTTGATCACATGCATTAGATACTAAAATACCCTTATCAAGGGTATTTCCAAACAGATTAAAACACAAATGCAAAATTCATACTTCTCATTTAATAAACATAATCAAATTATATTAGCATAAACACACATTATCAAAAACATATTTAGACTTAAACATCAATTAAGTCAACAGGATTGACGAATTTTACTTTTCCCCCTCCCTTTTTCTCTCTTTTCCCCGCGGTTCCCTTCTCGTAGTTTGGCGTTCTCCTCCTCCTCTCTCTCTCTCTCCTCTCTCTCTCTCTCTCTCCTCTCTCTCTCTCTCTCTCTCTCTCTCTCTCTCCTCTCTCTCTCTCCTCTCTCTCTCTCCTCTCTCTCTCTCTCTCTCTCCTCTCTCTCTCTCTCTCCTCTCTCTCTCTCTCTCTCCTCTCTCTCTCTCTCTCCTCTCTCTCTCTCTCCTCTCTCTCTCTCCTCTCTCTCTCTCCTCTCTCTCTCTCCTCTCTCTCTCTCTCTCCTCTCTCTCTCTCTCCTCTCTCTCTCTCCTCTCTCTCTCTCTCTCTCCTCTCTCTCTCTCTCCTCTCTCTCTCTCCTCTCTCTCTCTCTCTCTCTCTCTCCTCTCTCTCTCTCTCTCTCCTCTCTCTCTCTCTCTCTCTCTCTCCTCTCTCTCTCTCTCTCTCTCCTCTCTCTCTCTCTCTCCTCTCTCTCTCTCCTCTCTCTCTCTCTCCTCTCTCTCTCTCCTCTCTCTCTCTCTCCTCTCTCTCTCTCTCTCTCTCTCTCTCTCTCTCTCTCTCTCTCTCTCTCTCTCTTCTGGATTTCTTCTTTCTTTTAGTTTTTTCTTCCTCATATAGAAACCACGTAAGGATGCCACATAATCCTTTTCAAAAAGTGTTTGATGGTTAATTTACCTTTAAACCAAATTTTATCTAATAAAAAGACTATTGTGCCCTTTAAACTTCTTGATAATACCTTGATTAATTTATCCTTAACCATAATTAATTTTTGTTCGTTCACAATTAAATTAATCTTAATCAAATTTTATCTTTTTAACATATCATTTCTTTAATACACTCTTTTTCCTACTTAATAAAGGTTCGAACCATTACAACCACCAAGTTCTAAAGGAAATATGTTATTCTCATTTCACCAAAAGACCATTACAAACACTAAAGGCGATGCTTAAATAGAAATCCTAAGGTGGCTAGGGTTGGATTGAAGAAATGAGAGCTAGTCGTTGGATTGAGGCTCGGCCGTACCTAAATGGTTCAGTGCTTTAGCAGCATTCGGTTGTCCTTGCAAGAATATGAAGGGCTCTGATTTCTTGCTGAAGAGTTCGGGAGAGGTGCTCGCTGTCGAGGTTCGCTGGTCGCTGGGTTTCTTCGAGCGCTCGGGTTCGTTGAAGCTTTGTGTGAAGATCGTGGCTCGAGAGTTGAAGATGTTGGGCTGGTTTGCTAAAGGAAAGCGCTGGTAGTGAGGCTGAGCTTTAAGTGGGCTTTTTCACAAAAGGCCAATAAATGTTGTTGAAATTGATTAAATGTGGGCTGAAATGACTATCCCCAATTTGCCCTCAACCTTTTAAGCCACCACTAATTCTAATCAGACAATCTAATCCTAATGCCTAATCATGCATGATTTAATAAAAAGGCTAATGTTCGCCCAATATTACATAAAAGCCATTGTTTTGCCAAAATTAAAAGAATCTAAAATTAAATAATAGCTTGGTTACACAATTTGTAAATGGGAAGACAAATTCCCTCTTTGAAGATTCCAAGCTTTAGGAAGGTCTTTTCCTACAAAACTCACAAGCCAATTAGTAGATAAAATAATTAAAATACATACATTGGTTCATGCTTGACGGTTCAGCTTCGTAGGCACATCATTTTGGGTGGCACTATTACCTCGTTTTCTTAGTGGTTGATGGGAGAATGATACAAGTAAGATCTTGTTGTTTCAAGCTTTTCTTGAATTGAATCGCAGATATCATCTTTACATTGTTGGTGTTTGATTGCTTAAAGACCACATAGACAATTGTCAGAATATTTATTGTGATCACCAACAATTTGGCCAAGAGAATGAGAATGATTTTATGTTCCACCAAGAATTCCATTTCTAGGATAATATCAAGGTCATCCATTTGTGGCACAACGAATTGAAGAAACTCGACCACAAGCTGAGTTTCAGTTAAACTCTTCTTACCACCCAACCGCTGACATTACTTTTGCATAGATTGTCTTCATCTTGCTAGCATTCTTTTCAAGCTTTAAGCCCAAACAAAGAGCTTTCTTTTCTATCATGAAATTGTGAGTAGCCCCCAAGTCTATCTTATTAATTTTAACGGCTTTATTATTGAAAAAAGATTCTACATAAATGAGACCTTTATCAGGGGTTTTTTGGGTCTTTCATTTGTTGTTGAACTGCCGATAAGAAAGTCATAGTCCCAATTTTAGCAAGTTCTGTGGTCTCCTCTTCAACAACTTCTTGAGTCTAGTTGTCTTTATGAATTGAGGCTTGTAAAGTTGTTAATGATGTTCTACATAGGCACTCAGTGACATGGTGATGTCCCTTGCATAAGAAACATGATATAAGTCTATTCATTGGTCACTCATCACTAGACCTTTTTGATGTCTTTTGGTCCTTCCATGGAACATATGACTTTCTTTCGATCTGCATTTGGTTTATGTGACTTTGTATAGTTTGAATTGTTGGGTGAGTTATTCTCTCACTAGCGTAGTCAATAATCATTTTGCTGCAACAAGGGCACTCGAGAGACTCTGCACTCTCTGTTCATATAGTTTTGTCCTTGCCCATGTTTTAGTCCTTCGAGAAAAGTGAAAATCTTGTCTTTTTTGAACATGTCTTGTATATTCAGCATGAGATCAAAGAACTATTTAACTTACTACAGTCTGCTTTAGTTTTCATAGTAAATAACGAACATTGAATTCAACATTTTCAGGAAAGAACTAATCTTTTAGGTGTCTCTTAAGATCTTTCTATGTAACGATCACACAATCACTATTACAAATGTCATTGTACTTAGATCTCCATTAGAGTTTTGTATCCTCAATAAGATGCATTGTGACAAAAGTTGCATTTGATTTTTTATCAGTTTTAGTTGCCTTGAAATATTGTTCCAAATCTAAAATGAAATTTACTATTTGTATGGCATTGTGAGCTCTCCCAAAGGATTTTGGATCTAAAATTTTCATCCGATTAAATTCAGTTGCACTTGTAACTTGAACTTGACTTCCCATGGCTCTCATAGGGAGGTTCACTTTGATGTTTATATCAGCAATCTCGACTTTGAGAGAGTCAGACATTGCTTTGAAATTTTCTATCAGGTAGGTCACAACTCTTGACAATCAGGCATGAGCTTGGTCTATCTCGTCGACGTGCTCCATGGACCCCATTATAACACTCATGGAGCTCTGTTTGTTGTCTACCTTTTTTCTCTTCTCTTATTGGGATTCAAGATTCTCCATCTGATCCCATCATTTCTCAGACTAAGATGGTGTATATTTTGTTGTACACAACAATAATCTGAGCAGGAAATTTAGATATTTCCTTCATTTGATTCTCAAGATATCGAATGATGTCAGGGAATTCTTGCAGGTACATCATTGTTTTTTAGCTCGACTAGGCACTCAAACTGGCCTTGCGATGAATTCAAATTTTGTGACAAATTCTTCTTGAGCCAACTTGACTTTGATACAAACTGTCATGACCATATTTGAGGCAGGGCCTAACAAAACGCCAGGTCGGGTGACCTGGTCCTCAGAGAGGAACCAATCACCCAACCCAAGGCTTGGTTCGTAGCAGAAGACTTGAATATTGAATTCAAAAGCTAAGATCCACACAGTGACTACAGATATAATAGTGCGATAAAAGAAATAGCAGTTCAATAAGATTCACAAGTCCATATCCAAAACTAATAAACTATTACAAGTCCAACTAAAGTTAAGTGTTCACCAAGAATTCAACTAAACACTCAGATGCATAAAGAAATGCGTAAAGCTAACAGTTCCTAAACTCCAACTACTCACTACTCTTGTTCTTTTCTGGAAATGGGAGGAGGTCGTTGAGGTGAGTGACTAATTCAGTAGAAATGCTATATTAAATGTATGTAAAACTTCTTTTATCTTTTCTTTCAAAACATGATTAGATAACAAAATTATTTTCAAAACATCGTTCTATTGAAAACTCATTTTCACCATTTAGGAAAAACATGTTCCACGAGCCAACGATGATGCATTAAGTAAAACATTTGTCCCGTACATAGACGACCATACAAAAATAGGCTATCATCATACATTTAACTTGAAAATCATCTTAGTAAAAAAGAAGGGTCACTCAATGACCCCTCCGGCACATAACATAGAAAGGCGGCGACCGAAGCCCAGCAACACCTAATGGGCTAGAAAGAAGAGTCAAGCAACGTGCAATCTGAAGATCAAGCTCTGTTACCCGGGTTGTCAGTGAACAATAGTCATCTACGAAGAACCTATATGAACAATAATAATACTCTGATCAGGTTTAGGGATTCGAAACCTAAAGAGCACGTCATCACCGCTTTATTACCCATTTCGTGACATGCGTATAAGATAATTTTCACGCAACAAAAGGTGTACTAGAAATGTCCTTCTGATACTTTGACGCCGAGACTGTCCAAAGTATCATGAAGATAAATCCTCTATCACAACAATAATACAAGAAACCATGCATCAATGGTAAACGTGTAAATCATATGTACACATATAAATACTGACATGCTAGTGACCAGACCCTGTCGGGTTTTCATGGGTGATAGCTCACCAAAATAGGTTTTTGGAAAACATTGATGAATTGCAAAACAATCAATATGAAACTCCTACCTTTATGTGGAGTGTTCTTTCCAACTGGAGGCGCAACTGGCTCCAAGTCCTCGAAGTTGTCTGAGCCTAACATAAAACCAAAGTTAAGATTATCCAACTTAAAACTAAGGGGAGACACTAGGATTGGTCCTAAATAAGGACTAAGAACTCAATTCTTAACACTATAACGGCGGCAAACTTCACCGAGGCACTATGCGATCGAATAAAATGTGCAGTCAACACTTTATGAGGGATCGGTCGACACTTATAAGTGAGGGTCGACCCACCAGTCGACACTTAGAACAATCGGGTTGGCTGCGGTCGACCCTTTCTTTAAGCGGTCAACACTTGAAGATCTCAGGTTTAATCATCAAATGGCCTAGCGGTCGACACTTGATCCACAAGTGTCGATACTTGCTTGGTCGACACTTCCCCTGAAGTGTCGACACCTCAAACTCTTGGGTTTCAATCCATTTACCCTAGCGATTGACACTTCCCTCAAAGTGTCGACACTTACAGCTCTCTAAACCTAACGTACGGCTTGAAGTGTCAATCGACCGTCCACAGTGGTCGACACTTGGGCAATTTCCAGCGACGGGAAGTCATGGAAATTGCTCAGCCTCGCCGATTTTTGCCTTCAAACTGCGACAATACCTGTATACAGTCTTAATACACTAATATAGCCAGAAAGATCGAATGGAATTGAGCTCCATTGCTCGAATCCATCCCCAACCTAAAACCTAACTTCAAACACAAAAAGGGAGGAGAAACAGTTACCCAATCTCGAAGTCTCTTCACGAAAGATGGTGCCCAGGGTCTCACGAACAATCCCTTAACCACCGAACGTAGCGAAATGCACAAAACAGGACCAATCCTCTCTCCCCCTCTTTGGTGGCTCCAAGCAAAAAAAAAAAAAAAAAAATGAGAATAAGGTTTCTTTAATCCTATTTAATTTAACTCCACAACTTAAAGAATTTATAAATTTCACTCAAATTTAATATTAAATAAAAATCATTAAAAATACCAGTCGCACCTCGAAGAGCAATTTACTTAATCTCTACCATGACAATGGTATACATAACGGGGTGAAGAGTCACTTACCCAAATACAATTGAACTGGTAACATATTCTGTACAAACACAAGCTCTGACCTGTAATGGATGATTTTATGTGAAAACATCCTCCTCACCTGGCTGTCACCCAACCTCTTCATCCTCGGTGACTGACTGACGCAAGAAAGCGAACTACAGCAATGCAAACCAAATATAACCAGAAAAAGGAGAAAAAAAAAATGAAAAACTTAAGCTCAAAGGAATCGAATTCGAAGATAGATATCGAGTTTTCTCAACTCCGCCATTAGATCAGAGCTCATTTTTCTTTGATTTCCGTTAACGAGGATGGATAGCGGTAGCGATAGCGTAGCAATGGAGAAGAAGCGTCTACCGGATTGGCTCAACAGCTCCCTCTGGTCATCGGCCTCCGACCATCGCCTCCTCCGCTATCCCTCCCAATCTACCCTCGTTTCCCAACCTGCCGTTGAACATCCAGCTCCGCTTCCTCCTCCTTCTGTTACTTCCACCATTAGACCTGAGCCACCAAAGCAAGAAACTAAGCACTCTACGTCGCATGATAATTGTCACGCCCCAAAGGGGACCCGCAACAGAACAGGGAACGACCCGGCCCAAAAAGAACTAGATCGTCCGACCCTTAACATCAAATTTCACCAAACGCAGCGGAATATTAACCAATCAAGATTTAGGGCCCGGACAGATAAATAAACAGGTCCAACAAGTGACACCAGATGATATAATGATATATGTCCAAATAAAATAACACATGTAAATTAAATACAACAAAGCTTACACATCCACAGTAGTGTCTCTCCTCAACAATACAAGATACTCCCTCAAGAAAAATTTATTAAAACAGAGAACTTCTGCAAAGTGATTATTCCTGTGTCGATAATTAAATTCTCCTTTACTGAATCCTGAAAAATAGTAGTCGTTTGGGGTGAGTCGACTAAACTCAATAGGGATAGATTTTATTTCCAGCAGTTATAAATATTATGCAGAAATTTAATAAAAATACAGTTTTCAATTTAAATAGATGATCGGTGAAAATGGAGCCTCTCATGGACTCCGAGCACACTGGGCCATAGGCCAAAACATCGACATCAGGCGGTCGCACGCCATAATTACCCTGATCAGGTTTAGGGTTTCGCGCCCAAGGACACGGCTCTTCAGCTGTCCTATTACTTCTAGTTAAAACCACACAATTTTTATCAATGATAAAGTATGCAGTTGATAAATGTGTGAATGAAAATAATAGCATAAAATTTAAATGAACATTTTATGCCAAATAAATGAATTTAATTAATGAATTAAAAATAACAATACTTAACCGAAAATAAAATAAACCCCTACCTCGATTGATTTACCGTAGGTCCCAAATCAAATGAATTTAAGAGTGCAGGTCTACCGTAGCCCAAATATCAGAAATCAAATTATAATCTCCTCAATAATCCAACTTTTCTTCGTCCAAAGATTTCAATAAGCTAAATCAAACAAAATTTGATTTTTAATGAGTTTTCATGAAATCAACAAAGAGAAAGGGAAACAAATTAAAGATTGTGTCCTTACCACTGAGAGTAGAGAAATTTGCAAGGATACCAACAATCCATCCTACAATCTGATCCTATATCTCCTTCCTTTTCTTCACCGTTTTGAAATAAAACCTCTAGGTGATTCTCTGTGAGAGAGAAAGACCGCCAGAATAAATACGGAGGGTTGAGAGAGAGAGAGAGAGAGAGAGAGCGAGCTTAACCAGGGAAGAGATTTTTTTTTTTTTTTTTATTTTTTCTCCATCGATTTTCTTTCCTTGGCTTCCCTTCTCCCTGACCATTGTGAGTGAACGGCGCCCTCAGCAGATAATAGGGTTTTCTGGAGAAAATTTTAACAAGATGGTTTTATGAAAGGAGGGAGGAAAATTGTACATGTGGTGATTAAATGAGGGGAAAGAAATTACCTAACTGTCCTCGTCCAAAGAATTTTTGTGGGTTTCACATTCTCCCCCACTTAATGAAATTTCGTCCTCGAAATTTGGATTAACTATGGTCACATCACTAAATAGTTGCGGATACTTTTTTTTTTCTTCTTTTTTTTTTCCAATTCAAAATTCCAAGTGGCTTCTCTTTTTGTATGCTACTACTGATAAATTATTTTGATGCCTAAAATTTTTGATCTCACTACTCCAAAATCATTTAGCGTGCTATTCATACTAATAATAAGAATCTCTATCTAGGTTATGACACATACCAGATTTGAAAATATATATCCTCGATACTAGTACATAAGCATATTAATCATATTGAGCTGCAAGAGCAATTCCACCATGTTTGCTATATAACAAATCCATTCAAAATTTCAAATATTGTAATGCACTCATAACCAACTTATCTTCACACCAAAATAACATCTCGACTTTCAGAAACACACAATTATGGGTTTCAAACAACACATCTCACCTCTAAAAGTTTGCATAGTTCTTCATTCTATTTCTATAGCAACACAACTTTGTATCTATTAAATGATTCAAAAATTATAACTAAGAATCAAATCTCACGTCCTCAACATATCATTAAAAGTGAAGTGTCCTTTAGACTATCCATTTGTCGTAAGGTGATAAGTCAAATCGAAGTTATTTCATTGCCCAAAATCCTCAGCATGGGTTCAAAAACTTAGACATAAACTTTGGATTCATATAAAATATAACTAAATGAAACACAACAAAATTTATGTCCTCCACAAAGCTTTCTCAAAAGAAATTTATCCACACTCAGACGAAATGATGGTTGGCAAACAATTCATAAAAATTTCGACATTAAAATGGTCGTGCACAATTCCCATTATAGATAACAAAATCCATCGTAATGTCTTCAAATATCCACTCCAAATATACCATTTGAATAGTCTAGCATATTTCTATTGTTTAGCTCCAGACCATAGATAAGTCAAAGTTCAACCATATATCATACCACTATATTCAGTTCCATGGCAATCCATCCAAAATTTGACTACATTAACAATGTCATTTGATCTCATAATTTTGTCCTTGCAAAATATAAATGCACCAACTCAACTTTCTCATCTTACATTACTCAACTGACCAAACATTTTGTTAAATTCATGATTAAGTATTTCCTTGATATGTCGCAAAATAGTAGGAGCTATATTAAATTACATACAAAAACCATCAGATCAATGATTCAACCTCTCACTTCTAGGTCTTGTCAAAAGACGCTCTCAATCTTTTCACCCTGAATATAAAATAAAGTCTTTAGGGTGTCAACCAAAACACTGTCATATCATTAACTCACCAGTATGACTTTTCAAGATAAAATTACAACCAAATTTATATAATCAAACTTTCCCTTTTATATGAGATTCTAATCATGTTGGCTAAAGTGATATACATATTTAAATGAGATATAAACCAACTTACTTTCACACCTTACAAAAATTTGTCACATGGAGACAAAAGATTGTTAAGATCAACCGTAATCCATAAGTGGTGTAAGTTCACTTTTAATACCTCAATCTTCACAATACTTATACATGAACTCTACAAGGATGTATTATCACACGTTCAAAATGTACAACTCGTGCATCTAAATAAATCTCTTTTATCAATCACTATCGATCACTGTCAACTTAGGTGTCACTCCCAACCCGTGTCTAACTTTTAAGGTTGACATATTCCTTCGTTTCAAACATTCTCAACATTTTTTATTGTAAAAAGAGTCAAAAGATTGACCATAGAAGACAAATGTCATCGCCTCAACAACAACAACAACAACTAGCTAATTCTCAGAAATATAAACATCAATAATATTCTTTGGTTGCTCACAATCCAACACTGTCACAAACTAAGCTTGATCCAATGAAAGGTCACCTTAAGTAACATTGTCTATTAATTATTTAACTTTAGTAATCCAAAAGCAACATTTCTTTCATTGAGTATATAACCGAAGATTTTTACATTCTCACAACATAGTTTTTAAATGTTTAGTGCTCAACATAAGTCTTAACATGACCAATATGGAACTCAAACATTTTACATAAGTGGCATATGCAAGTCCAACATCAAATACTCCAAAAACAATAGAATAGATTTCTTAACATTCTCCTCTAATATACCAATCTATGGTAACATTAATCTAACACCTGACAATCAAATTCAATTACGTCAACGATAATGTCTCTAATTGAATCATAAAGGTACATCTCACGGTGCAGTACCCATGCAAGCCCAACGCTATAAATCATTCCATTTTGTACGCAGACTTCTTCACTAAACTGAAATTATTATTAATAGAGTATAAGAAATTGGAGCAATGGTAGATTCAAATTAATGCAACATAATGACATATAAATCTCGTGGTCGGGTGGTAACCCGGGCATATCCTCAAGAACAGATGTCAGAACACATGATTACAACCGACATGGTCACCACTAATAAAAGAAGCACACCACCAAAATGCTTTAATCATCTACACTCGTTACATAAGCCAATAATATAATGTCAATATAAGGCTAGCACCATGTGTTTGTCCAATGTTCACTTAACAAGCCCACAAACATGGTTAACAAGAATCATTATGAAATAATTTTCGTATACACATGGTGACTACCAAAACACTTCAACAAAAAATGTTGAAATTGGTGTTAACAAAAGAATTTTGTAAAGTCCAACCTCACTCAACTTGTGAAAATAAATAGTTATACTAGGAACAACGCATCAACAACACTAATCATAGAAGTTAACCCTTTAACTATATAAACACGTCCAAAAAGTCCATCTTCTATGACTCTTAATATTCATCGTAATAGACCATTTCCAATCATCTCTCTTCTTATACTTATTTAAACAATTTCTAAAGTCAAATTCTTTATACTTTGAACAACAAAATAGAACCGGACTATATCCTTGTTAGTCATAAACAGATTTTATTACTCTGATACTTTTTAAACTTATCATTAATTTATCGCAACCAACACCTTAATACCACAAGACAACTCTATAATTTTGACAATCTTTTTCTAAAACTAAAGGTTCTCTCATAACAATCTTGATCCAAGAATCTTTAACCACTTCAACAGAGACCTATCCTTGAGCCGAAACACACAAAATGAAGACATATTGAGAACGTTCACCCATATTTTCTTGAACCGAGAATATACGTACAATTCGTCTTTGAATTAAAATTTACGAACAACAATCCCTAACTCGGACTAAAGAATTCCCAGTAAGACAATATAAGTCTTGAATTTTCTAGAAGAGACCAATACTTATATCATAAGATGTATTTCTTATTTTTCAGATAATCTCAAAGGTTCACAAACTAATCCAAAAGAGTTCTAATCCTCTTATTCCATCCCTTATATCAATTTACGAAGCGTACACTTACCGCTTCTCCATTAATTTCCAACTACTCTAAACCACATATGCACGTATATGAAATATCCTCATTCCCTAGCGAACAACCTCGAGATGCTTTCCAAATAGCATATTTGACCCAATCAGCCTTTGTATCACATCCTTAGGCACAAGAATAATTCTCGTATATCATCATATCATCTATCTTATAAGTGTCACTTTTCAAGATGGGCAACCTGTCTCTGATACCATTTTTTCTGTCACGCCCCAAAGGGGACCCGCAACAGAACAGGGAACGACCCGGCCCAAAAAGAACTAGATCGTCCGACCCTTAACATCAAATTTCACCAAACGCAGCGGAATATTAACCAATCAAGATTTAGGGCCCGGACAGATAAATAAACAGGTCCAACAAGTGACACCAGATGATATAATGATATATGTCCAAATAAAATAACACATGTAAATTAAATACAACAAAGCTTACACATCCACAGTAGTGTCTCTCCTCAACAATACAAGATACTCCCTCAAGAAAAATTTATTAAAACAGAGAACTTCTGCAAAGTGATTATTCCTGTGTCGATAATTAAATTCTCCTTTACTGAATCCTGAAAAATAGTAGTCGTTTGGGGTGAGTCGACTAAACTCAATAGGGATAGATTTTATTTCCAGCAGTTATAAAATATTATGCAGAAATTTAATAAAAATACAGTTTTCAATTTAAATAGATGATCGGTGAAAATGGAGCCTCTCATGGACTCCGAGCACACTGGGCCATAGGCCAAAACATCGACATCAGGCGGTCGCACGCCATAATTACCCTGATCAGGTTTAGGGTTTCGCGCCCAAGGACACGGCTCTTCAGCTGTCCTATTACTTCTAGTTAAAACCACACAATTTTTATCAATGATAAAGTATGCAGTTGATAAATGTGTGAATGAAAATAATAGCATAAAATTTAAATGAACATTTTATGCCAAATAAATGAATTTAATTAATGAATTAAAAATAACAATACTTAACCGAAAATAAAATAAACCCCTACCTCGATTGATTTACCGTAGGTCCCAAATCAAATGAATTTAAGAGTGCAGGTCTACCGTAGCCCAAATATCAGAAATCAAATTATAATCTCCTCAATAATCCAACTTTTCTTCGTCCAAAGATTTCAATAAGCTAAATCAAACAAAATTTGATTTTTAATGAGTTTTCATGAAATCAACAAAGAGAAAGGGAAACAAATTAAAGATTGTGTCCTTACCACTGAGAGTAGAGAAATTTGCAAGGATACCAACAATCCATCCTACAATCTGATCCTATATCTCCTTCCTTTTCTTCACCGTTTTGAAATAAAACCTCTAGGTGATTCTCTGTGAGAGAGAAAGACCGCCAGAATAAATACGGAGGGTTGAGAGAGAGAGAGAGAGAGAGAGAGCGAGCTTAACCAGGGAAGAGATTTTTTTTTTTTTTTTTTATTTTTTCTCCATCGATTTTCTTTCCTTGGCTTCCCTTCTCCCTGACCATTGTGAGTGAACGGCGCCCTCAGCAGATAATAGGGTTTTCTGGAGAAAATTTTAACAAGATGGTTTTATGAAAGGAGGGAGGAAAATTGTACATGTGGTGATTAAATGAGGGGAAAGAAATTACCTAACTGTCCTCGTCCAAAGAATTTTTGTGGGTTTCACAATAATCTTAGTAGCGACGATGATGAACCTTCTGTAGGCCCTTCTGCCGAGGATATTTCTCGCCAGGCTCAGCTCTTGGTGGAGGTCCTTTATTTTTTTTTCAGTAATTTGTGTATTTTACTATTTGGATATGTGTTTATTGATTTCGATGTTTTGTTTTTGTTCTATTATAGTTATCGCAGAAGGTTATAAGCATGAGTGCATTGCGAAAAATAGCATCTCAGGGTCTACCTGATGGCGCTGGTATTCGTTCTACTGTCTGGAAGGTATGCCCTTCTGATCTGTGCTTAGTTTTGTTTCATTTGCTATGTTGTTTGACTGCTAGCTAACTGTGAGAATGAAACACATTGTTATTCTATAGTTTGATTTTGCCATCCTTGGCACAGTGCTGCAGATCTACAACTAAATTGCGACCGAATGGCCAATTTCATATTGGAGTTTGCAAGGAACTTTATTGCTAATTTAGTTGAAACTCTATTATTTTTATTTAACTGGACTCTTGCGTGAACTGGAAATGAAAGTTTGATGGCGGCAATTGTGTTAAATGTCAGTCAGCAGAAATGGGTTTTATATGCTCGTTCTTTATCTTCTTTTACAGCTCTTACTAGGGTATCTGCCTTCAGATCGTGGCCTTTGGCAGTCTGAATTAGCCAAAAAAAGGTCCCAGTACAAGCATTTTAAGGAGGATCTTTTGATGAATCCTGTAAGTCCTATTGGAGACCTTGTTCTTCATTACTTTGATTTACGGCTGACTAATTACTCACACTTCATCATTCCTATTCATTTTTTCTCTTGGTACATTGAACTATTTCTTTGGTTGGTAGCTAATATAACTTTACTTTGCATGTCATTTCGTTTTGTTTCTTCTTCATGTAAAAAATGGGACTGCTAAATGCTTATGTGGCTAGGCAGTCAGAAATAGCTCGGAGATTGGATAAATCCACAAATAATGAGAAAGATGAGCCAAAATCTGAAGGGAAGGGATTACTTTTGCGATCAGAAATAACTCAAGGGGAGCATCCATTGAGTGTCGGGAAAACCAGCATCTGGAATCAGTACTTTCAGGTAGTAAATGAAATCAACTTGTGTGCTATTCTCTTTGCAAATTAGTATGGTTAACGGCACTTAATTTGCACCACCATGACAGATATTAGCCTTTGCTTGCTTATTTTAAAGAGATTTAAATTTTAGCTTTTCGATCTCTGTAGCGTGGGTTTGAGTTGACTTTGTTGATATGGGGGCATGGTAGCACAATGAACTCTGGTAAAATGCATAACAGAGTAGTTGATTGTGTAGGACTCAGAGATTATTGAGCAGATTGATCGAGATGTAATGCGTACTCATCCAGACTTTCATTTTTTCTCTGGGGACTCACCGTTTGCAAAATCTAATCAGGTCTTCTTTTCAACATTGAAATTGTCAAAATGAATTGGTAGGGATTGTTTGATTTATATCATTTAACCAATTTCATAACTCTTTCATTCTCAGGAGGCTCTCAGAAACATCTTAATTGTCTTTGCAAAGTTGAACCCGGGTATCAGATATGTTCAAGGAATGAATGAAATTTTGGCTCCGTTATTCTTTGTATTAAAAAATGACCCTGATGAAGAAAATGTGGTAATTTTAATTATTTCTTGCTCTCTCTCCCTCTCTCAGTACATATGACTGGCACCTCTTTAGATTTTTTAAGTCCAGGCAAGTTGATAAATAATTTTTTTTGGATTTGTTTTTTTATTATTAATTTTGCCAATAAATACCGACTAAGGTGGTGGAATGATAGCTAGCTGACAAACTTTTTTTTTTGGCTTCACAATATTATTACTGTGTTCTAAAAAGATCATAGCAAGACTGAGAAGCAAACAGAACATAATCTTAATTGAAAATAGAAAAACTTGAAATGGATATGCAGGTTCCTCTGTTTGTTTCTCTAACTGCCAATCAAAATCTATTCTCCAAAACCATTTCTTTTTATTTCCATAAACTGCACCAATTCTTATGGGCAAGTGATAAAGAAACAAAATGAAAAACAATAGGGAAAGTTGTACTGTAGAATATAACTCATTGATAGAACCTTCTACTTTCAATAGTTATTGAAGTTTTATACAGTTCTATAATTTTCATAACTTTACATTGTAGATGATCAATACCAGATTTGATCTGCTTGTTACAAATATTCCCCTTTTGATGTGTCAATATTCCCTTTTTGTGATACTTGATAACCTATTTGTTGTCCAATTCTATTCATAATGAGGCTGTTATTCATCTTGTTCTGAGGCTTTTGTTACTGATTACACATTTCTGTTATCTTGCCACGTCTGTTTTGGCAGGCCTGTGCTGAGGCAGATGCATTCTTCTGTTTTGTTGAGGTGTTAAGTGGCTTCCGAGATCATTTCTGCCAGCAGCTGGATAACAGTGTCGTTGGAATTCGTTCTACAATTACAAAATTGTCTCAACTTTTGAAAGAACATGATGAAGAATTGTGGCGTCACCTTGAGATCACAACAAAAGTAAGATTTACTCACTCTCTTTTCTGTAGTAGGGCACAAACGTCCAATGCATGTGCATATCATCATGCAATATACGTGTAAATCGTCATGCAATTATTAATGTGTAAAAGAATTTTTTTAGACCTCGCCTTATAAAAATATTGCGTGCAAACATTAATTAAGAAAAGAAGTTCAATTAATAGAATAGAAAATGTGAGAAATGAAGTTTGAAAGACAGAATAAAATGAAGAAAATGTGTGAGACATGAAATGGAAAGTTTGAGACAAATAATTGATTTATTAGGTGTGAATCAATAAAGTTTAAAATTCTTAAACATTCATTAATGAGTGTGAATTGATAAAATTTCAAGTTTAAATTCGTAATTAATCATTATGAGTGTGAAGTACTAGAGTTTCACAATAGAATGATCGATTGATATTTGATAGTAATTCAAAGGGGTGAGAAAGGAAAATGAATTTGGTATGTTTGATTGATCTATGATGGACGATTATCAAAATTTATAATTAAATAAATGATTAAAAGAAAATACAAATTATTCATCTTTTTATACGTAGTTAGAAATAAAAAAATATCAATTTTATTTTCTCGATTTTCTTTTTCTATCTTTTTCAAAATTTGATACCATACCACCCACGAGGATTGCACCTGCATGCAAAGTTCAGCAAAAACTGACTTTGAAATGCACAACACTAGAACTTTCTGGAATTCTTCAGTTTATTTGAGTATTACAGAAGCAATCACGTGAAAATTGTAATAAAGAAAACAAGAATATAGTAATGTAAAATAATATATAAACTTTGGGAGCAAATGATGCTGCAGTTGTTAATGTTAGTTAGTATACTTACTGTTGTATTCTGCGAATAGTTATTAAACTGGCTATTTAAGTTATAAGCCAATATGCCTCACCACACCATGATTGGGTACACCCTGTTCCATCTCTGGTCCGCGTACCATAGAGTACAGGCAGGTCTGATTTTCAATTGAGATTAGTCTTTCTTTTCTAAATGTAGTTAGAAAAGCACAAAGCCAGTCAGATCGTAATCATGTGTCTTAACTTCATGCCTCGAGTCATGGCTAGAAAAATGGTTGAGACTAAAACTTAGTCAAGCTGCAAGAGACCTTGCTCTGGACTGGGCAATGACTTTGTAGTGGGGCTGGATTGGATGGATTATAATCATGTGAGGATTGTTTGAAGCTGTGAATCCATGTAATGTGCTCAATGTTTATGGAAGAAATCTCGGTGTTTGTTATAAGAAGGTAAAATGTAGCTCATCTTTTCCAATCTCAAATGGCAGGTAAATCCACAGTTCTATGCATTTAGATGGATTACTCTCCTCTTGACTCAGGAGTTCAATTTTGCCGACAGCCTTCACATTTGGGACACTATTTTGAGCGATGCCGAAGGTCCCCTGGTAACACAACGATATTTTGAAAATTTTTATTTTGTCTCTGCCTGTGTTTTGTTATCATAATTTAGTATAGCACATAGATCACAGAGGAAGATGGTGAGAGTAGGTTGATTTTGCAGGAAACATTACTTAGAATATGCTGTGCAATGTTGATTCTGGTGAGAAAACGGCTTGTGGCAGGAGATTTCACTTCAAATCTGAAATTGCTTCAGAACTATCCGCCCACAAACATAAGCCATTTGCTTTATGTTGCCAACAAGCTGCGTGGCAGAGCGTGAAGGCAAGCAAAGTGAGTGTAAATTGTTAGGATGTAAACTATGCAACAAAGAGGCTGGAGTTTGATCCTCCATAGTGTGTTCTCTGTTTAAATGTTGGTGTTCCCAGAAACACAAGATTGTATATTGTCTTAATTTTAGCTTCCATGCATGTTTTAGTATTTTGTTTGGCTAGAATGAACCCATGGTGTCAACTTCTCACTTAAACTAAAGCTCTCTCTCTCTCCCTCTACTTGGCCTCTCTAACAATTCCATTACTGTTTAAAGTTTTCAGATACAGTTGAATTAATCCCAATCTAATGAAATTTTGGCGTAAAAAGCTTGGTTAAATCGGGTCCCCGGGGGAATGTGTTATTTTCTTTTTGGGTTAAAATTATGATACTAATTTAACAGAATAACGAGGTTTCCTTTGCAAATGTAAATATAATTACTAAGTACTTGGAACTTGTATGCAGCCGACCTTAGCTCAGTTGGTAGAGCGGAGGACTGTAGTCGGGTGAAAATCGTCAGATTATCCTTAGGTCGCTGGTTCGAATCCGGCAGGTCGGACTTTTTTTATTTTATTTTATTTTCTCATCTTCGTCGTTTTTTGATTTAAATACATCGTCATTGCTGTTTGTTTCTTCGGCCGGAGAGTCGACGTCTTCTTCGGATTTTCAACTCCACTTTTCTGCTACTACTATGGTAACAGATCATTCTTCCTTTTCGTTTTCTCCTCCCTCGCCTTGTTTCGATCTCTCTTATCCTACTGTGATTCCAGATTTTAGCTCAGATGTCTGATTTCGATCAATTTTCTTGAGCTTTTTTTGTTTTACAATTTTTCAATTTCTGGATTCTTCGCTTAAACTTTATACTGTTTCCGAAATCTGATTTCCTGTCTCCTATTTCCTATGATGAATTGAAATTTTCAGGCAAACCCCTTGCGTCTTTATTTGACGTGTATACGGAACACTCTGGAGGCAGCCATGTGCTTACAGGTAGGTCTAAGGCTCTGTCTATCATTGTCTAGTTTAGCTCTTTAGTTTCAAATTTCGGTTGCGTGCCTGATTGCCTGAGTTTTATTTTTATTTTTCATAAATGGCATTGGCACTTGTTGCCACTCATTTCTTTTGGTCCTAGGGTTCGTCATTGCATTTAAAGCTTCTGATAGAATGCTGATTCTTTCTTAAGCCATCACTGGTGTGAAAAATTGCATAGCCGTCTGACACTTCCTTCATTTCTTGTTGTAGAGCATGTAGTAGGCCTTGCATGCTACATGATTAGGGATGGCAAAGCTAAAAAGTTGATGATGATAAGCTCTGTATTTGTTTCTTTCTACATAGAAAGCAAACAAATCCTGGCAAACATGCCCAAGTGAATATTTCTTGATGAGTGGTAGTTGTTAGCCATGATATGCCGTTTTAAATGATTGTTATTATGTGACTGCATGTGGTCATATTTTTTGACCTTTTACATCTGCACCTACCGGTGCACTGTCATTACTATGCCTGATTAATTAAAGTTTTTCTGTTAATATATCCTGTGCAGAATTTCCCTTGTCAAGAAGTAGAAAGACATAACAAGCCAGAGGTTGAACTGAAGTATGTCTTGCTGAATCTTAAAGCTCATGAATGGAACTGCTTTTAGACTTCAGTATCCTTGACATGACACCATCTTTAATTCCTGTATTATTCATTTCTTCATTTTTTTTGTTTTGTTTTATTGACTCATATTAACTGTCAGTGGGTTTGATCCTTGAGAAATCATTTATCTTGACATTTGGACTTCCATTTTATGGCCAAAATCAAATTGAATCGTGTTTTTCTATCCTGATAAATGAGATTCAAATTTCCGTTATTTCATCTGACAAACGAGGGCTGATTCAACTCTTTGCCCAAAAGTTACTAGAATAAAAAGTACTTAGAAGATTTTTATTTATTTGTCTTCTCATTCTGCAGGACCAGCCCAGAACTACTGCTCAATCCTGTACGATACTCTCTGTAACTATAAACTGAAAACTACCTTCCATCTCCAGTTCTATGGATCATATTATGGCTTGAAATTTTTAATAATCATACTTCTTATAATTTCTTAGATGATTAACTCTTAGTTTCGATAGTATTTAATTTGTACAAAGAAATAAATTTTTATGAAATAGTTCTCCTTATGAATTCACTTCTTATGAAACTAAAAGTTTAAGCTGGAAGCTTGAGCAAATCATTTTAGAAAAGCTTGGCGATAAAAGAAGAAAATAATCAAGAAGATAATTTAACATCTTTTTTCATTAGGGTGACCTGCACATTATTTTTGAAAAACTACTTTAGGGGAAATGCAAGTTTCTTATTATCTTCTAGCGATTGATTCATAGAGTCACAAACATTAAATGGAAAATGAAGCACTCTGCTTAAAGAGATACGGAGGAGATTTTAATTTGAATCATCCTCCCATTGTTTTATATACACGCACCTGTTTTTTATTTAACCATAAATTGTATTATGATCTTGATATTTCTATTGCAGATTTTGATATGTAGAAATGAGGCAGAAAAATGTTTAATAGAGACATCTATTAACTCACTTCGCATAAGCCTCAAGGTAAAATTCAAAATCTTGGTTTATTTTCTGTTTGTGCTTAAAAAAATCAGATTGTGTAAAAAGAATTTCTCCCAGCTGATTTTTATTTTTACAGAACAGACTATTTTGACTTTTTTGTGAATATTGGATTGGCATTTTAATATGACGGTTGACTTTGCTTAAAACGGATCTCAAAAGGAAACCAGTTTCTCTAAAACTGCAATTGCTATTGATCATATGTAAAGACAAAGAAGTAAATGCCAACGGTGGATGAAAACCGTCGAATTAGTCATATGACCAGAAATGAACAGCCTTATTAAGCACTTTAAAATGCCATTCTGCATGCTCGTATGGCTCTAGACTTTAATGCTAGGCTGCAACGTAAGGCACTTTGTATAACACCTTATTACGGACTTGAAAATTACCTTAAAGAAGGATTCTTTATGAACTACCTTATTGCTTATTTAGAGATTCCGAAACTTGGAAGTTTTCATTGAGCAGATATATTAATTGTCTTTTTATCACGTAATTTAATTTTGTAGATTTTCCCGAATTTTTTGACATTATTGACGTACGGACTTGCTAAGTTTATCCTGTTTTGTCATCCGTGGCAATTCCTTTTGTTCAGGTTAAGCAAACAGATGAACTAGAAAACATGTTAACTAAAAAGTTTCTCAGATTTTTATCAATGAGAGCGGAAGCATTTCAGGTGTTGAGAAGAAAACCAGTGCAGGTATGTCCATTATTTTGAATTCGTAATATTACTCTCTTATCCTTAAAAGTCCTTATGCTTGGTCGATATTTTTGTTAAAAAATAACTATTAAAAATTTACATCAACTATCATTATTTCCATAAAGAACGGAATGAAGTGTTTGGTATTTTCTTAATGGCTGTGGACCTGCCTGCTATGGAGAGAAATCTGGTCGTTGCCTTTAATCTTCACTGTACCCACTTTTGAATTCTTAAACGGCTTTCAAGAATTTAAACTTCACTCCAATGAATAATTAGTGTCGTTCTTCATTTATTATTCATTTTGCGTTATCTGACTTTATTCTATGTATCAGGGATATGACACCAGCTTTCTTATAACAAATTATCACTGTGAGGAGTTGCAGAAGCAGAAGCTCATAGATTTTATTGTGCAGTTCATGGAGGTAAGATAATAGAGACATGCACTAGCGTTGTTTAAATTTATCACTTTATTGCAGACTTTCCAAGATAATCACAGGTCAAATGCTTATAATCTTAACTTTTTTAAAATTTCAGGACATTGATAAAGAGATAACTGAACTTAAAATGTCGGTGAACACAAGAGGAAGGCTGGTAGCAACAGAGTTTTTGAAGCAATTCATTTGATTTTTGCTCGAGGTAACTAGGCCGATTGGATTCATCTACATGTCAGCTATATTTGATAATTATGAATGTGTATTTCTATGCTATGCAAAGAAATAAATTAATGAATCAATTTTTTTAAGTTTGATGTCTCTTGTTTCAATTTTCTTTGAACGTAACGTTTGCCCACGAAAATTTTGCCGCTCTAAAGTAAATTATAAAACTAATTTATGTTTTAAATTGGTCGTGATTAATTTCTAAAAGTGTCTTGTGGTTCCTTGAGCTGAAAATCAGCTTTGAACATCTGGTTGAAGTACTAAAACTACTTTAGACAGTTAAATTTTTTCGAGAGAAAGTAATCCTATTTTACTTCTTTGAAAAGAGCTTGTGACAAGCTAAAGCAAGCGCAGGTAAATCTCAGTTGCCACACAAAAGCTATTGGGGACGGGTCACAGAGTAATCATCTTATTGGCATAACAGCTGAAACTATCATAAACTTCTCAAACGTTAGTTCAATTTCCATCTACAACAAGTAGTTATCCAATAGTTTATGCTTTTTGCAAATGTTGAAAATTTATCGTAATACAAGAACAGAAGATCCCTCAAAATATTAATGTACAAAAACCAAGAAAAAAAATTAAGCTACTCATGCAAAGACATGTCAAGAAATATAAAAATATGATTAAAATATCTTCAGCTCAACTGCTTAAGCTATGGAGTTGTCAGTAATTGACCATCATCTCAACAAAAGTATTTATATCTCCCAATCTCATTCGTAACAAAAACCATCACAGAATAATCAAAATCTGTAAACATAATCAAAGTTCAATGCGGGAATTTCATTTTTATCTAATCGATCCATTGGAGATAGAAGCAACTGTACAAATACCCGTAGACGTGACGAATGGAATATCTTTGAAACATGCCTCTTGGTTTGAGTTTGTATGGAAATCTACCTGCAGTGTTTCCCACACCTTCTTCTTAGGATTCAAGACATCATCAGGCTCACCTTGAAACCCAGCAAATGTAATTCTTTCCCCTACAGGAGCAGTTTTGGGTGGTTCAACCAACTCAACCTGAAAATGGACTGTAATTTTCAGAAAATTCGTCTTTGACAAGATATAATGCATCCAGAACTCGATCCATATTTAAGAATCCAAAACTAAACATAACTTTTTGCATTTTTAATTGATGCCCATGCATCAGAACAAACACAAATGGATAGAGTGACTGAAAAGACAATGTTGTGAGCATAAACATAGAAATCAGCTCACTGCACTTATCCAATAAAATGGCCATATATTGAGAAAAGCAATGCTGTTTTTCTTAATAAACTGACCACGTCATCTTAGCTTAGTTTTTGGATTTCCATGAGAAAACTTCTAGCACATTAGCTAACAGGTTTAGACTTTTCAAGAATCTCTTGGAGGGGACAATGCTATGTAGTAAACAACAAGATAATTAGCTTAATTTTTCCAAAAAACGAAATTTATCGTATCTTGGGTTATGGAATCAAAGAAAGATTATACTAAAGGAAAAATGATATACCTTGGTGTGGTCACTGTTGGAAGCTGCAAGCACCATTGCTTGTGATTTAATACCCCGCATGGTTGCTGGCTTCAGATTGCAAAGAACACAGACCTTCCGATTCTGTAAAATATATATCTTGAGAGTTTGGACTGAGTTATGCATTCTAATTGAAATTCCATATTGCAATATTGTCGTATACCAGTGGCAGATTTATACACAAACCTGCATTTCTTCAAGAGGTATGTATTTGACCAGTCCACTAACAACGGTCCTAGGGATTTCCTCACCCACATCGATCTCTTCCACATAAAGTGAATCAGCGTCAGGGTGCTTCTGAGCTTTTGTAATGAGGCCAACACGAATATCCAATCTACTAACAGAAATTTCTGGTTCAACAGCAGTTTTAGATTTGGAAGCAGAAGCTAATTTGGTTGGTGGTTGCTTTTTTCCGGCACCATCTATTACATACATGGATAACCAATAAGCCATAAATCTAATATGTAGAAGATGGTTAAACTAAGAGAACATTCGTGACAGGATAAAAATTAACTACTGAAGGACATGATCAAATTACTCATTCAATAGCAATAGGCGACACATTTTAACAAAAGGTTATCTGTACGGACATTACGTTGAGGAATAAAGATAAACGGATATTCCAAGTAACATTTATCCATTACGCTATCCTTCATCTCAAAAGCCCAGAAGCCCAAATAGAAGTAAAATAAGAGCTGATCCTCCTATTGTCATTGGGTAGACCCAAAAGCCCAAGTTATCACTTCTATAGGGTCTAGAACCTAGACATGGATCCCCCCTAATCATCTTTCTAGGTTATAAAATTTTGAGTTTTGACTGGCTTTCGCAGCGTGATATCAAACCCATGTTCAAGGAAATTAGTATTGAAGTTGATGGAATATAGACAATTAGACATCATCATCTCATTTTGTATTTATATAATGGAGCTTACTACTGAAAAAAAATAACCATGAACCAAAATGTTTTTCAATAAAACATGCAGCGGTGGTAGTCATCATTTTTTTTTTCTTTTCAAAGAACACAGTGAGTGAAAATGAAGACATAGGAGATTGGATTGAAGAAAACCTGAGACTTTAGTTTTCTTCAGTTGCTCAGCAAGCTTCCCCGCTTCAGCTTCTGCTCTCACAATCCTTTCAGCTTGACTTCCAGCAAACTTCTTCCTGTAAAATTCCACTTCTTCATCTTTCTGGAAAAAAAAAAAAGACAAGTGAGTACCCATGGCGTAACAAAAGAGAGTGGTGCTACCTCCCAATTTTTTACATTGAGAATAAGATAAAAGATAAAAAAGGGGCATACCATTTCCTTGAACAATGGCTCCGGAGTACCTATTTTGTGACCAGAAGGCAAGATCTCCCAAGATCGTTTTGCCTTGGCAAAGTCTCCATTTTCATCACAAAGTGAAAATTGCATCTCAGGAGACAAATTAAGCTGCTTAAATACCTACAATGATCGAGCAAAATAAAGTAAAAGAAAAAAAATTTCAACCCAATAACCAAGAAAAATAAAACAGAACAGGAGAGTGGGCATGCCGAAGCTCACAGACAACACCCTACCTCACGAGAGAAAGAAGGCATGAAAGGTTCTAATAAACATGCAAGAACATAGACTATCCCGGCTGAAGTTCTCATCACTATGGAGCACGAAGCTTGATCCTCCTTGTAAAGTTTCCAAAATTGGCTAGCCTAAAAAGTGAACAAGAAAGCGATGCCCCAGAATCAGTTTCCAATCATCATCCAATAATGAATTAGACATAGTAGCATCCAGCCTTACTTGCAGATAAGTGTTACCCTCGCTAGAAATGGCCATTGCAGCTTTTAGTCCCTGTTTCAGTTTGACCTAGCGGATATGACAAAAAAAAAAAATCATTCACGATGATACTAAAATAAAATTAAAAATAGAATAAAATAAAATAGATAACATTAATGTTGTTCTGTGTCTTAAAGATAACAATCGGTCACACAAAAAATTACCTTCTCCATGGACTCAACGTATTGGTCGATGTATTTACCAACTTTTTCAGCGAAGTTCCCAGTTAGGTCATGCAACTTCACATCAGAAGCATCAGGAATAATAGAATTATAACCCTGACCTGCAACAGGAAGTACCAAATTTTGAGCTGTTAGGTAAGTTTGCGACTCTTATGCAGCCATAAGTGAAGTATCAGAAAGCTCTAAATAGTCTCAGTGATTCACTGTGAGATAGTTCTACAAAATGACATGAAGACATTTTTGGGATCAATAAAAGTATAAATATGCTTCTAAGTATATCAGTAAGATTGGAATACACTGTTGATCCTAAGAAAGAAAAAAGAACTTAAATTTAACTTTACACCTACAAAAAAATTCTTACTTTCCAACAATGGATGGAAACACGTGATATAACACAAGTGAAAATACGCGGACACAATGAAAATTTTGAGAACAATAGTTGAGCTTTCAAGCCTTCGATGTAAATTTAAACACTTCATCACTGACGATAGGAAAAATCATTTTAAAACGATTTGAAGACTGTGACATAGGAACATTAAGCGGTGTACCCACCTGTAGGTTTGGCAATAAAACTCAAAACTCTGTTGATAAAGTTGCCCAAATTATTTAACAACTCGCCATTTAATTTAGTTTGCAAGTCCGCCCATGTAAACAAGGTGTCTGAGACCTATTAAATGGAGCTCTTTCAAATTAGTATTGACATTGTCAAAAAATATCAGGCACAGCAATAGATTTACCTCTGGCCTATTAGTTAACAAGTAATATCTCCATACTTCAACAGGGATACTTGTATCTCTAGCATCATTGCCAAAAACCCCTATGCCCTTACTTTTAGAGAACTTTCCTGTAAAATCAAAACCATATAAAACTCAATAAAGAAACAATAAAAAGAGAGATGCCGTTTTATATCATCTATTCTAGTGATTGACAAAAACTTCAATCTAACTTGCCTGATTCGTAGTTCAAATATTCAGTGACGCTAATAGTTTTCATCAGAGTCCAGTTTTCACTTGTCCCGAGAAGAGTGGAAGGAAACATCACCTGAATTATACATTTGGCTTAATATGATTGTATTTACGAAACTTAAAGCTAAATGCTTTATATCCTACAAACTCATTCACAAATTCTCTAATTTATAATGACAAGAAAGTCAATCATCCTCTTCATGACATTCCTTGTCAAGAGTTGGCATTGCCAGCATCTCACTGCAATAGTCATTCACTTATATTTGCATAATAGTGCACTAACATATTTAGAGACATGGTGACTACGAGAAAAGTAAGTCATCAAGTCTTAAATTTTGCCTGTATCTGTTAAGCCTCCAATAATGTTTTACTTATACTAGAAGAAAAAAGGAAAAAGAGCCTGCTGCAGCTGAAGATGAGGTGGAGCTTGCTGTGAAGGAAGTTATATGAGTAGCAGCTAGTAAGGGACTAAGTTGAGAGGGAGTTAACAACTGCGGATGGTTATAAACTTATATAGATAGAGAGATCACGGGAAGGGGGGATTATGTGAGTTTACTGTAAGAAATTGTAGGGAGATATCGGACTCTTGCAGTACCAAGGGTGTGCATGTAAAGGTGTATTTTTCATTTATGTGGTTCTACTCAGTGAATAAAATTCAAGGCAGAGATTAGAATTCCACTCTGGCCACTTCAATTTGGTATCAGAGCTCGCGATCATGGCATTCAAGTAGGCGGTTACGAGACCACAGGCATCGCAAGATGTATCAATGGATTGGCAGAGGGAGATTGCCAGTTTGAAGGAAGATTTGATGTGACTTCCATCGTAGGAGGAATTGCAAGATGAAATACTCTTACTAGAAGAGAAGATAGAAAAGATTCCCCCCATGGTGCAGGATGATGAACAGCAAAGTTCATTTCAATGAAGCTAAACAGAAATAGAAATAAAACACCCTAAACTAGCCATAAATCTTAGTAACAATGCTACATTCGGAAGATAACCATGAGCGACCACTCGAAAAGATAACCACCATAGAGAAAATTGTTGCCTAAACAATATTCAATAATTCTTCACTTACTCCCCTTCCCTCTATTTATAAGAAACTAACTTGATTATAATATCTTAATTACCCTTTAATTAATTTTCCATCACAGGAATTGATCTCCTGTACGAACAGATCATTTGTTTAATATCAAAGTTGGAGGAAAAAAATGCCTCAACATTGGGTGGAGGAGAAATGCATGCAATATGTAGAAATGAAAGACTCTCTATAGCAAGCAGAGGAGAATTTCTTCCAAGGAAGCTAGAGTTACCAATTTTTATGGGAAGTGAACCTGAAAATTGGTGTTTTCGAGTTGAACAGTATTTTCTTGTGAACTGATTGGATAAATCAGAGAAGTTGGAGGCTGCCATTGTTTGCTTTTGAAGGAGCAACATCATCTTGGTATCAATGAGAGAATAGCCAGTATCCATTTGTTTCATTTTTTTCATGGGAAGCTTTGAAGACAATACTTATTGACCGGTTTTGACATTCCAGGGAGGGATCAATCTGTGACAGACTGCTGGCCTTGCGTCAAGATGGTTCAGTAGAGGAATATATATCACAGTTTGGGACAAAGACATTCACTAAGCTGGATTTAAACTCCGGTTACCATCAAATTAGATTGAGCAATCAAGATGTTCCTAACACTGTGTTTTCAGGCCTCTTCTTCACAAGTATGTGTTAGTGTATTTTTTACGACATTTTGATATAAAGTAGTTCCTGGTAGGAGCATTTGAAACATGTGGAAACTGTTTTGGAAATTTTACAACAGCATGAATTGTATATGAATGAAACACGTGGAAACTGTTGATAAATTGGAGTTATCTTGGACATATAGTGTAACGTACCAAAATTTATCCCCAATTTATGCATCAAAACCTAATTTTAGTCAATAAAAAATAATCCCCAATTCTAATTCTTAGCCTTAAAATTTAAGGAAAATTTGCTTCTTCAATGTATGAAATTATGGAAACCAATTAAGACAATCTCAAATCCCTAACATAAGGAAATCAACACCTAATTCAGGATTTATTTCTAATCTAAGAAAATGAAAGATTTTTCTTTTCCTTTTGTTACTAAATTCGCCATTTGGAAAGGGCAGACTTCTGGAAAGATTCGTGCTCCTCCTTCGCCGAAGTTATTTTTGTGTCAACGCAAATTTCCTCTCTTGGCCGAAGTTATTTTTGTGTCAACGCAAATTTCCTCTCTTGGCCGAAGTTATTTTTGTGTCAACGCAAATTTCCTCTCTTGGCCGAAGTTATTTTTGTGTCAACGCAAATTTCCTCTCTTGGCCGAAGTTATTTTTGTGTCAACGCAAATTTCCTCTCTTGGCCGAAGTTATTTTTGTGTCAACGCAAATTTCCTCTCTTGGCCGAAGTTATTTTTGTGTCAACGCAAATTTCCTCTCTTGGCCGAACCATTCTTCGTGTAAGTAGATCTCACTCTCTTGTTCTCGCTCTCTCTCTCTCTCTCTCTCTCTCTCTCTCTCTCTCTCTCTCTCTCTCTCTCTCTCTCTCTCTCTCTCTCTCTCTCTCTCTCTCTCTCTCTCTCTCTCTCTCTCTCTCTCTCTCTCTCTCTCTCTCTCTCTCTCTCTCTCTCTCTCTCTCTCTCTCTCTCTCTCTCTCTCTCTCTCTCTCTCTCTCTCTCTCTCTCTCTCTCTCTCTCTCTCTCTCTCTCTCTCTCTCTCTCTCTCTCTCTCTCTCTCTCTCTCTCTCTCTCTCTCTCTCTCTCTCTCTCTCTCTCTCTCTCTCTCTCTCTCTCTCTCTCTCTCTCTCTCTCTCTCTCTCTCTCTCTCTCTCTCTCTCTCTCTCTCTCTCTCTCTCTCTCTCTCTCTCTCTCTCTCTCTCTCTCTCTCTCTCTCTCTCTCTCTCTCTCTCTCTCTCTCTCTCTCTCTCTCTCTCTCTCTCTCTCTCTCTCTCTCTCTCTCTCTCTCTCTCTCTCTCTCTCTCTCTCTCTCTCTCTCTCTCTCTCTCTCTCTCTCTCTCTCTCTCTCTCTCTCTCTCTCTCTCTCTCTCTCTCTCTCTCTCTCTCTCTCTCTCTCTCTCTCTCTCTCTCTCTCTCTCTCTCTCTCTCTCTCTCTCTCTCTCTCTCTCTCTCTCTCTCTCTCTCTCTCTCTCTCTCTCTCTCTCTCTCTCTCTCTCTCTCTCTCTCTCTCTCTCTCTCTCTCTCTCTCTCTCTCTCTCTCTCTCTCTCTCTCTCTCTCTCTCTCTCTCTCTCTCTCTCTCTCTCTCTCTCTCTCTCTCTCTCTCTCTCTCTCTCTCTCTCTCTCTCTCTCTCTCTCTCTCTCTCTCTCTCTCTCTCTCTCTCTCTCTCTCTCTCTCTCTCTCTCTCTCTCTCTCTCTCTCTCTCTCTCTCTCTCTCTCTCTCTCTCTCTCTCTCTCTCTCTCTCTCTCTCTCTCTCTCTCTCTCTCTCTCTCTCTCTCTCTCTCTCTCTCTCTCTCTCTCTCTCTCTCTCTCTCTCTCTCTCTCTCTCTCTCTCTCTCTCTCTCTCTCTCTCTCTCTCTCTCTCTCTCTCTCTCTCTCTCTCTCTCTCTCTCTCTCTCTCTCTCTCTCTCTCTCTCTCTCTCTCTCTCTCTCTCTCTCTCTCTCTCTCTCTCTCTCTCTCTCTCTCTCTCTCTCGCTCTCTCTCTCTGTTTCTCACTCTCTCTCTGCAGAACACCACGAAAAGAAAGAAGAAAGGCAGACATAATTTTATTATGAGCCAAACCAGACCACCCAACTCATTTTTTAAATTGAACCTGACCAGTGACCGAACTGGCCCAATTGACCGAACCGGCCCAAACCCAAAATCATTCAACTGAATATTTTGAATCGTTAAGGACGCCTAAATTGATCCGAAAACCCAACGCTAGGATTTTATTGGTAAGGAATTTCTATCCTAATTGTTTTCAAAATGATTATTTTGGGTATGAACGAAAAAGTTTAAATATCTCTAATTTTTAGGCAAAAAAGATTTATTCAACGCTCGGGAAAAACAATTAAAATCTTATTCCCTAATAGCTAGGAATCCAACTAAGTGAAAATATCATGTTTTTCAATGTTTTGGCTATAGCCCCACATCACAAAATCTATATTATTTTATTACAGTTTTATTTTATATTTCTGATATGTGAGCACGCATGTTTAGACATTGTCATAATATTGTTTAAAAGATAAAATTGATAGGACATTTGTATGTGTAAAAAAACGATGGAATTGACAGAAAGTACGTGATAGCAAACACCTGAACGACAATGAGATGGTAAGCTAGAGGTGTTATTTGACCGAAGGTTGGAACAAGTTCTAACTAGAGGTGATATTTGACCGAAGGTTAGAACAAGTTCTAACTAGAGGTGATATTTGACCAAATGTTGGAACAAGTTCTAACTATATGATATTTGACCGAAGGTTGGAAGAAGTTCTAACCAGAATGTAACTGATAAGACATGATTCGGGAAAAAGTAAATGTTGACATTTGCACATATTTTCGCTTACTGAGTTTTTCTCATAATTTTTAATTTTGTGATGTAGGTGAGTTTTTATCTGAGGAAGAAGTAGCTGTGATCAAGAATCATCTAGAGGCAGGCGAGCATACAGAGGAGGACGTAGTCATCGGTTTTAAATAAAATTTAAAGTTATGCTTTTATATTATTGTAAAAAGATATTTTTATATTTAGTTGCATTTAAATTTATTTTTTTTTTAAATTGGGAGTAATTTATTGCATTAACTGTTGAATTTTTATTAAGTACGCTATTGTTTTTGAAAAAAATTTATGAATAAAGTTTTATTTAATGTTTGTTTATCATTTAATGTTCTAAATATTTATTGATATTAATTTCAAGGTTTCCGCTTAATAAATGATTTTTGTTATTTTCAATGATTTTGAATTAAGAAAATTAGGCTTTTATAATGATCCAATTTAACCTAATTTGCAAATCAATTTGGGAAAAAATTTTAGGGTTGTCAAATTGGAAAAAAATTGAAATTAAATTTTGGAGTCGTTGCATATAGAGTCCGCCAAAGTTGTTGTTGTTGATGAAAATAAGATCAAAGCAACGGTGATTGGCCAAAACTGAAAACTTTGAAAGAATTGAGTAGGTTTCTCAGTTTGACAGGTTATTATAGGAAATTTGTGGCTAATTATAGCTTGATTGCTGCTCCTCTTACTGACCAATTAGAAAAGATAAGTTTGATTGGGTGATGATGCTGATCGGGCATTTAAACAGCTCAAACAGGTCATGTGTGAAGTGCCTGTATTGGCCTTGCCAGACGTCTGTGCTGGAAAATGATGCATCAGGTTATTGGGTTGCAAAGTGCTCATGCAGGAACAAAGGCCTATAGCCTATTTTAGCCAGAAATTGAACAGTCAGGGAAGGCTCAAATCAGTGTATGAAAGAGAGCTCATGGCAATGTGTTAGCAATACAAAACTGGAGGCCATATTTGTTGGGCACACGTTTTATAGTAAGAACAGATCGAAGGAGTATGAAATATTTGTTAGAGCAATGGCAAATTGCTCCAGAGCATCAGAAGTGGATCACAAATTTGATGGGGTACAATTTTGAAGTGCAATTTAAATCCGGATTGGAAAACAAGGCTGCTTGCTGCTCTTTCCTGACAACCGTGAAAGGTGATGGAGATGTACATCTCAAAGCAATTTGGTGTACTTTATTATTATCAATGGAAGAAGAGCAATATCTCATAGACAATGATTCTGTTTTGTCCAGAAAAAAGAAAGTGTTACAGCAAGGGGGAAAGTAAAGGAAGGATTTTCGTTGAATAAAGGAAATTTGTTGTTCAATGACAGGATGGTTTTATCTAATGATTCTCCTAGAATTAAGATGATCTTGCAGGAATTCCATGTTAGGTTGCAAGGGGGACATACGGGATTACTGAAAGCTTATCAAAGAATAGCAAGAGAAATTTATTGGAAAGGATTGTGTCGAGATGTGCAGCATTTTGTGGCAAAATGTCAAGTCTGCTAACGGAATAAAGCGGAAACTGTCTCCCGCTGGGTTGTTGCAGCCCTTACCGGTGCCGATAATCAAACTTGGGAGGATATTTCAATGAATTTTTATAGAAGGGCTTCCTAAATTTGAAGGTTACGATTTGGTGTTTATACTGAACAAAAGGTGGCTGAGGCATTTTTGAAAGGAGTTTTTCATTCACATGGCTTTCCTAGATCAATTGTGTTTGATTGGGATAAAGTTTTAGTAATTTATGGAGGGAGTTATTTCGGATGCAAGGAACAAAATTATGAAGAAATACAGCATATCATCCGCAATTGGATGGTCAAACAGAAGTCGTTAACAAATGTTTGGAGGTGTATTTGAGATGTTTTTCCTCTAACAAACCTCATTTGTGGCTCAAATGGTTATATTGGGACAAATATTGGTATAATACATCATACCATACATCAATTAAGACAACCCCGTTTAAGGCAATGTATAAACATGATCCACCTCCAATTTTTTGGTGTGAAAATGAACGGGTAAAAGTTTCAGTTTTGGATGTTTTACGGGGGGGGGGGGGGAGGTTGGAAAGATGAGGTGTTAGAGGCATTGAAACATCACATGAGTATAGACAAGCGAAGATGGTTGTATCCACAAACAAGCACAGACACAATGTGGAGTTTCAAGTGGGGGACTCTCTATCTCAAGCGACGTTCATACAGACAACATCTTTACAAAAAAACAAGAGTGAAAAATTGGCTCCTAAATTTCCATTTGTGGACCGCATAGGGAAGGTGCTTATAAGCTGAAGTTACTGGATTATTTGAAAATTCACCCAGTTTTTCATGTTTCCCGTCTTAAACCAGTGCGGGGAGATGTGCCTCAAGTTGTAAATTTACCGCGGAACTGGAGTGAGAAAGAGGATAATACTTTGCAACCAAAGGCTCTGCTGGATGTTGGACAGAGTTCACAAACTGAGCCTAATGAGATACAAGTTCTAATTAAATGGAAAAATGTCCCTTCAATTGAAGCTACTTGGGAGAATTTTCTAAAATAAATTTGCAGTTTTGACAATTCGACCTTGAGAACAAGGTTGCGCTTTGAGCCAGTGGTAATGTTAAGCCTACAATAATCTTTACTTGTAGAGGAAGAAGGAAGGAAAAAAAGGTTGCTACAGCTGAAGATGAGGTGGAGTTTACTGTGAAGGAAGTTACACGACTAGCAGTTAGTGAGAAAATTAGTTGAGAGGGAGTTAATAACTGCTGATGGTTGTAAACACTATAAAGATAGGGAGTGTAAGGGAAGGGGGGATTATGTGATTTTTCTGTAAGAAATTGTAGGGAGATTTCAGATTCTCGAACTTCCGAGGGTGTGCGCATAAAGGTGTATTTTTCATTCCTGTAGTTCTAATCAGTGAATAAAGTTCAAGGCAGAGATTAGAATTCAACAATGAGCTTATCATAGTCATGGATAATATGCAAAAGATAAAACAAGGATTTATTACGAGCCAAAACTAAGAATTGAAAGGCAATCCTTACTGTGTGGAATGGCACATTATCCTTTCCCATAAACTGATAAAGCTCTACATTTTCAGGATTCTTCCACCACATCTCCCATTGTTGAGTGTAGCATGAAGTGATTGAGACATATCCAATAGGTGCATCAAACCAGACATAAAAAACCTAATTAATCATACAAATTAGCTATTTTACAAAACATTTAGCAAGATCTGAATAGCTTTCATGAGAAACCAACCTTGTCCTTGAATTTTTCAAGTGGAACAGGAACGCCCCACTTCAAATCCCTAGTTATACACCGGTGTTTGAGACCTTCTTTACGCCATGCATTTGTTGTTTGAATGGCATTTTGACTCCAAGATCCAGCCACTGATGTTTTGTCGATGTATTCATTCAATTTCTCTTTCAATCGAGGTAGATCAAGAAACAAGTGATCTGTTTCACGACTATGAGGAGTGGTTCGGCAAACCTGTTTGCAGATCCAGTAGTTGAAAATTTAAATGTTGTACAAAAACAACATTAAATAGTTCAATATTTAGAGCCTAGTGTAGACCAAATCATATAAGTTCACTGAAGAAATAAAATAAGTTGAAGGACTCTCTCAATATCAGGTGTTAGCTGCTAGAAATGTTGATGAGAAGAAAAATTTTGTATATTGAGTCCATCACAGCACGCATCAAGCTCAATGTTCCATTTGCATTTTCAAAAATCAAAATAAACTAAGAGACAATAAAAAATTAAGTGTTTTGTAGACTTTAAAATATAAACATGACCATGTGTCAAGCCATGTAAGTATGTCGCCATCAATAGTTAATGTCGGCAATTTAATAGGTCTTGAAGAATTATCCAAAAGCTTAAACATTAGCAGGTAATAGCTACACAGCAGAGTAGAATATGAACAACAATCTTTTATAAATGAACAACATTTTTACTTGATGTAATAAAATAGATAAAAATGCTATTTCACTGTTACATTTCTTAGTAAAATTATAAAAGAAACTAACATGAAGCTCTCAATTCGAAAAAGAAAAGAAAGAAAAAATTGTCATACCTTGCACCTCGGATCTATTAGTTCTGTTGGATCAAAGAGCTTTCCACATTTTTCACACTGATCGCCTCTTGCAGAGTCATACTCACAACCCGGAGTGGGGCAGGTGCCTTCCACAAGACGATCAGCTAAGAACTTTTTGCATTTATCACAGTAAAGCTGAATCATGATAAAGTTTAGCACATAATGAGTTTTGAGAAATTTCGAACAGCAGATATTCTCATTGTAACAAAAAATAAAAGATAAATATGACCAATAACCGCAACACATGTGATCAACTTAAAGAAGCTTCCCATGTACCTGATTCATAGTCTTCTCAATTAACCAATTGTTCTTCAATATATCTTTAAAAATTGCCTGGCAAATTTCAGTCTGCTGGGGGGATGATGTTCTACCGAATTCATCAAAGCTGATATCAAACCATTCGTAAACTTTCCTATGAATTGCATGGTACCTACAAATGACCCACAAATTGAATGTTCAGATAAGTGATTAGAAAAAGACCAAAAGAGAGTTAAATGACCAATTATTTTTATGATAATCTGATGTGCAAATACACAGAAACAAACAGAGGTACAAACGACATTTAAAAATGAGAAAGGAAATATTACTTGTCACAGATTTCTTTAGGCGTACAGTTCTCTTCCATGGCTTTGGTCTCTGTTGCCGTACCATACTCATCTGTTCCACATATGTATATGGCATTGTAACCTCGAAGACGGCAGTATCTAGCAAAAACATCAGCGCTAAGAACACCTGCTCACAATTTGAATTGCAGAAACGGAAAAATGATCAAACTATGCAACCAAGTCCAAGGCTATGTGAAGAAGAGGAAAGGAAAGTAAAAACAAATAGAAACAAAATTACACTCTTTTAACATTGCAAGCTACAAAGAACACCTAGTCGAAGCTCAAAATTCTGGAAAATAAAAAGAACAAACAAATAATAAAGCCACTAGACATACTATCACTAATTCTAAGCCGGAAATATCTAAATTTTGATTTTCAGCAACCAAATTTAACCAAAAAAAAAATTATTTAGCTCCTCCATTCGCACAGCATGACGCATTTGGAAACTCAGCACTAAAGAAAAGAGAAGCAGAGAAAATTCGCATTTCCCAAGCATACTCAAGCATTCACGTGCAAGTCAGCTAGAAATAGAACGAAACGTATTACATCCAATGATGTTGCCGAGATGAGGGACATTGTTGACATAGGGCAAGGCGCTGGTGATGAGAATGTTCCTCTTCCCTGGAATCGGGAGCTTGATTGCCTTCCTCCGATTCTCCACGGCCTCGATTGTAACATCCCCCATTTTTCTACCTCTCGTAAAAGCACACAAAACCGAGCTCTTATTGAGAAAATTTCTGCAAATGAAAAGAGAGGACGTGACATCCCACAATGATTTGTCTTACAAAATAAAACCCCGAAACAACATGATTTTTCCCAATATTTTCAGTTTCAGCAAAGTAGAGCAAGTAGGATAAAAACTTTCAGGTTACTTTAAAACCAGAAATGAAAAAGAAAAAAAACAAACAAACAAGTAATTCTCAGATCAAGAAGATAACTGCACCGAAATAGAAGGCGATGGTGATGAATGCAACGGAGACGGCTCGAATAAGTGATGAGAGATAGACAGCAGCTACTGTAGCAGAGAATACTGCGTCAGCTAGCGGAAGAACGATTAACGGCGAAAAGCAAGAGAGAGACACACAGAGGAGTTAGGTTTTACGAGAGAGAGAGAGAGAGAGAGAGCAGAGCAGCGCAAGGAGGTTGTTTTTCAAAAACGCGGAAGAAGGTTATTTTTCGTTAAAACCGAAGCCTTTATAATAGCAATAGACAGTAATGCAAAAAATAGTCAGCTTCCAATCCAATAGGGTCTAAATTAATATAATAATAAATTTGAGAAGTCAGAATTCAAAACTGAACATTGAGTGTTTATTCAACTTTTCTTGGAAGACAAGATTCAAATACAAATTGAAAGAAAACTAGAACAAAGCTCATTGGCCAGTTTCCATTTTCAGACCTCCAAGCTTTGAATGTAACTTACAGCTTCATTTTCACTTCATTACACACAAAATGCTAATTACTAATGAACAAGAAGAAGAACAACAACAACAAAGCTTTCACATTCTGTGTGCAGAAATCGAGACTTGCTTCAACGCATTGGTGATCTCGTCGGCGCTCGCTTCGCCGTCGATGAAAGTCACAAGCGGGCTCTCCTCCGGGACGATATCGTCTCTCAAGTAGCTCCCAGAGGTTCTCAGAAGCTCCTCTGAAGTTTTCCCCACCACTCCTTTCATAATTATGGTCTTGTGAGTTCCCGATATCATTTCTTCGTAGTCAGTGTCCCCTCCTTCTCCGAGAAACACGAACATGTTCGAAACGTTCAATCTCCATCGCACAAATAGGTATCTAATTACCAAACCAACAAGAATTTTTTATCGAAAAGAATTAGATGAATGAAATGGGATTATCTTGTATTCTAAGTAACTTATGTTGAGCCAGACCTGAGCGCCTGTGCTCGTGACGCCAGGAGAGGAATAACTTGCACTCTCGTTGAGTTTCTGCAGTACATTGGATGGCAGCGCAGGCCCCGCATACGGAGCTTTTGCCTCATATCATCCACTTTCATCGCCTGCAAAACGAAAATCATCTCGAGAAAAGCTCATACAATTCTTGTAAAATTCTGCAAATTTTTTACCTTGTCGGGATCGTTTATCAAGTACGAGATGCAGTGAGCGTTGCTTGATTTCCCGTCCTCTTCGATCGAACCTGAAGACGGGCTGGCGTTCAACAACTTCCAAATGGTTTTCTTCAGACCATCGCATCCCCACCGATAGTCGATATGGGAGGCGTAATCTGGATCTGGGTATAGCTTTCCATCTGCATCTGTGTAAGTTCCTGGGTAGTATACTTCACTTCCACTGCTGCAAATTAAAGAGTCAAATTCACTTATTTGGATTCTCCCTGCTCTTAAGAACTCGACGGTCTCGGAGATTGACATGGCTGTGGATAAAGCAAAGCCCGAAACTCTTGCAACTTGAGAGTCTAGTCGTATTGCCTTGATTATCTCTTGAATTATCTGTATCATCTTCTTTTCAGGATTCCCATGGCTGTCGTAGCAATCAAGCGCTATCACAATCAATCGTCTTCTCCTCCTCAGGATCGGATATTTGCTCGGAATCTTATTCCCCCCATCGGTTTCTACCAATTGAGAATCTGGCCTCTTCATCTTGCTCAGAACCCGTTTCACCTGGTCCTGCAACTCCGGCCCATCAGATGCCGATGTGATATCAATTGATGAATTGAAAGAAGATCTTTCCCCGTCAACCGAGAGCCGTAAGGACATGTCTTGGACGTCTTTGAGTGAATCGTTGAGAGATTCTTCGACAGCAATCTCGTCCCCTGGGATGTCGGTTTGCCACTGAGGATGCCTCATCCGACAGGCAGCTACTCGGGTCAAGTAAGTTCGGCAATGCTCAGGCCATGAGAAGAGGTGAATGTTCTTCAAACCATTTTTCCTACAGTCCTGCCACAAGCTCTTCTCTGATAGCAACTTCAATAGAGCTGCAGCAATTTCTTGCTGATCATGAGGGTCAACCAGGAGACCATTGTTCAAGGCCTATATAATCACAATCCCAAAAGACCACAATTACGCGGTTACTCATTAAAATTAATCATCTTTCTGTTTATTTATTTATTTGGTTGAAAAGGGAAATTACTTGATGAATATCGACAGGTCCACCATTTTTTGTTGCCACCATTGGAAGGCCGTGTGCAGCTGCCTATATTAGCAGCAAATGGGGAAAAAAGAAGAACAAAAACAGGCATGTCACTCCATTGAGATTAACACAAGGGAGATAAATAAGTGAAATCTTACCTCAATCAATGTAAGTCCAAAAGGCTCAACTAATGCTGGGTTTATGAAAACTCCCTGCCATAAATCTGACAATTAGATCAATCTTCGTTGCAAAGCGTAAAAAGCAAATACTTGAAAACGGGGATTAGCAAAAGAACCTTTGTTTTAGCAGCAAGTCGGTATATGTCCGGAACATCAGCTTGCTTATGATGCTTCGGATAGGCTACTTGGCCGTAGAGGTCATATTTATCGATCATTTTTAGCACCGTAGTGAGCACGCTTGCATTTCCGCCTGACATCTCTTCTATGTCATCCCTATTCCCCATGATCAGGGTCTATTCAGAGTATATTAGTTATAATTCAAAAATTAAAAACTATAAACATATACAAATGACCAATCTTTCTTACCAGATTAGCGAGCTCTCTTAATGGACGACACTCCCCAAAGGCTTTCAAGAGCGTAGTTATATTCTTCTTCGGGTCTGGTCGTGACAAGGCCAAAATCATCGGCTTGTGAGGATTTGTGAGGAATCGCATCAACTAAAGGAAAAATTAAACAAATATGACTCTGAGAAGATTGCATGAAACATAACATAAAATCTTAAATAAGAAGTGCCAAGGAAAAAATGACACTCACTTCTGACCATATTGCAGGAATTGCTTTCGGAGAAGACCCGTCTACAAGTTGTGTGAGCTCACTGTCAGCATCCGGGGCGTCTTCCTGAACCTCGACGTTGCTGAAATCCATACCCGGAGGAATAACCTGAGCGTAAATTGTGTAATCCAGATCAAACTTCTTCCCTTTCTCTCTTTTCGATATAAAGTTTTTTTCTTTGTCAAAATCATACCAATTCTGAAGTTTATTCTGTTTATTGAAACGAGATGGATCAAGAAAATTGTAGAACGAGAAAGAAATACTTACCACCATTCTAGGCATGTATCTGCCATGGCAATTCACTCCTCGCCTAGCCCGAGCCCGCAAAACTTTCTCTAGTTTCACGTCAAACCCATCATAAAGTCCCCATTGCTCTTGTATTTCCTGCTTAGTACTTGTAATTACAACTTCAGCAGCATCAAGAGAAAGCTCTTCTGCTTCTATCCTCCTCATAATCTTATATGTCGAATTTATATCCTCCTTTGATTGACGCCCTTGCTTAAGAAGCTGCTCAAGCTTGTTTCTCCCCAGTGAATGTCCAGTCAAAAGCATGGGGACGTTTAAAGCACCCGAAAGAAGAGCAGCACTATCCCCAGCATCAGCATAATGGCCATGGATTACATAAGGCCAAACAGGGTGGCCTCCACCAATTTGTTCTCCTAATGCTTTGGACATATTAAGAACATGGGACAGAGCTCCATCAACAAATTCTTGAATGTGAGGCCAAAGTAACTCTTTTCGGAGATATTTGTCGCGCGGGCCAAAAGGAATTCTTATAATATATGCTCCACTGCTCTCCCCTACATCGCCATCTTCGTCCCCGGAGCCTGCAGTGAGCATCTCTGTCGGTTCGCCATAGCTCCAGTCGATCTCCGGAGACAATATTTGTCGTGTAAAAAGATCGACCCTGTAAACTCCAGGCATTCTTGCAAGTGCTCGAGATAGCTCCACCACATATTTCACCTGAAAAACACTTCTTCATAGAAATTCCTAATAACTTGAGGTGGAATTGAATTTGGGAAGCATTTCAGAACCTGTCCGCCAGTATCAGAATCGCGTCCAAGCTCCATGTTTTCCCCTCGAACTAGACCATGCAAACTGCCCATGGCCGTATAGTTTTGTGTGAGTAAACAGCTGGAAAAATTGCAGAGATGAACATGAGATTACCTGATGAGGATGATATAAAGTTTCTTCTCCTTTTTATCATCTGACCAAACTTCCAAGTTGGAAATATTTCGCTGGAAACGTTTCTTTGGGGTCTCACTCTGGACCAGCTCTCCCAAATTGTCTCCCTTTTCCCCTTCCGACAAGTCCTCTGACATGTCTTCCGTAGCGTCTTTTCGGCCTTGTTCCCGCTCCCATCTCCGATTTGCCAACCTTTGAAGCTGCTCCCACTCCAACTGTATGAAACATAAAAATTTTGGCATATCAATTAGAAGCCATTACTTTCTCTTTAGAAAATCAAACTCCTTCAAAGTTTTACTGCACTAAAGCGATGAAGTTTCAGTATCTGTCTGAAGGAACATTTTTCATTATTTGCTAAATGAGTATAACAATGGCATTAACTGAAGTCTAAAGGCTCAGCTTAATGCAGAGAAGACACAGCCGTTCCAGCAAAAAGCTAACTGACCCAACATATAATCTACATTTAGATTCGATTACTCAAAATTTCAATTGGTATCTCAAAATCCATTTTAAGAAGAATGATCAGCCATAGCTCGTTGTCTGTAAAAAAAAATAATGAAACAGAAGAATGAAAAGAAGAACCAGAAGAATGATCAGCCATAGCTCGTTGTCTGTAAAAAAAAAAATAATGAAACAGAAGAGTGAAAAGAAGAACCTGCTTCTTCTTTCGGGCGAGGTGCCAAATTCGCCAGCACATGTTCTCGAGGCGAGAGCTTCGCTCGCGGGTGTTGCGAGTAGCAACGACCTTGATCCATGTTCGATGCAAATCAGATTCATCCACACTCGTCACCACCTCTTCCACAAAGTACTTGGTCGGATTAAAATGGCCACCCTCTCTCACATTCACCGCCGCCGGTTTCTGCTCTTCAATCGCCGACGCTCCACTGTCAAGTATGGCCTCCAGGTACCCATTAATCCACTCATTCCCAGCCATTTCCCCTTTTTCTCGATCGATAATCCGGTTTCTCGGATACGTGAACTACAATATTTTCCTCATCGTTTCCAGCGATGACATATCGCAATCTTCTGGGAAAAAAAATTATGGGTTTCCCTTTTTCTGTTGCGAAACAATACAGCAGGAGAATTCTACATAAAGATAGACAGAAGGAAATGGGAAAAATGTAAAAGAGTTGCCGAGAGGAGGGATGATTCGTTGGGATTTGGAGAGAGATGATGGGTTAGAGAGAGGAAGAAGCTAAATGTGGCAGAGAATAATGGGACCGGAGATGGGACACGTGTAAGAAAAGGGTATCTCTGCTGCTGAAAAGGTGGTGGAAGATTGATTCACCATTTCGAAAGCTGTCCGCTTCCCCGTGCGGGCTTGCCGCTTTCCCTCCGCTTAGAAGGCTGGTTGGCTATTCTAGCTTAACTTCTCTCTCCTCCATTTTTACCTCTGCAACTCATTCGCCTTCTTCCTCGCGGAGCTTCTGATAGCAAACTTTGTATTTTACTATATATTTTGCATGACTACACTGTACACGTCTGTCCTGCAAAATCTCATGAAATCATATAATATTACAGGTCTATGAGAGAGAATCGCTCCATTAATGTTTAATGATCTTACTTATATATGATTAAACGGAATACTATCCTAGTTGTACACTAATCATTCGAATATTGAATATTAAACTCAACCAGAGGATCCACTATTCTCCAATTCCATGCAATCTGTCATTGATTCTCATTACTTTCTACAGAGGAATATGCCATCTTCTTTACTGATTTTGGAAAAAGAGAAGAACAATTGCCTTGATGAGATCTGTCTTTCTTCTCGGTCCATGACAGCAGTCTCTCTCTCTGAAAATAAAAACAAGTCTTTCATCTTGGTCTAGTTTCAACTAAAGAACAAACAAAAAAAGAGAGACATCCACGAGGAAGGAGGCTGTTCATTAATTTCACGAAGGAAAAAAAAAAAAAAACTTAATTATAGAATGAATCACAAAACAAATCTTAAACTATATTCATTAACAAAACAAATATTAAACTGATCTAGTTGACAAACCAACTCTTCTATCGTTAAATCCAAGTTAAATGGGGTCGATCGGGTGATTCATAGGTCGTCATTCTCCGGTTCATTTTGCATCCATTTCAAGTGTGGGCGAGTGCATTTAAACTGCAGACGACTGTAAATGATTAGATTGTTATTGAATGATAGTTTTAAATTTATTTTATTAACGAATACAGTGTAATGTTTGTTTTGTCGCTATCATATAGTTTTAGGGCTTTTATTATTAATTACCCTATCATGAAAATACAAATTTCTAATATTGTTGGTGTGTGTAGCCAAGGTGATGAAGAAGTATGTGGTAGAAGAAGAATACGGGAGGATGTGGTCAGCATCCACATTCAGCCAGACACTTATCATCAGCTTTGTCTTCGGAACCTTCTTCACACAAGTAGCTTTCCCATTACATTATATCTTCTCTAAGTGAATAATTTATATATTATATATGTTTATGGTGATTTCTTACAACACACACCCCTTCTTTTTGCATGCTTTTTCCACTGGTTCTCCACTATAACCTGCTTATACAACACGTTAAACTTCCTAGCTGTTCTTGTGTTTATTATTGGGTTGGTTTTGTTCTAGTAAACTAAATTATTGGTGTTTTTTACACGCTCAATTCATTTAGAATTTGACACTACATCACCTGATCCTTCTCATCGCACGTCTATTCACTCGTTCATTACCATAGGTGGGACCGGTATTGTGACGACCCTTAATTTACCTTTGTACTATTCCTAAAAATCTCGTAAAATTTGAACTTTTCTTTTCCATTCTTATAATTGGACTTGCCTATTACCCTCGTCTATTCTCACATAATTTTCATTTTCATTTATCCATTCATTTCCCTTTTCATTCATTCATCAATCGTGAGAAAATAGACTCGGCATTAAATCCATATCTATAACCTTTAAAGACTAATTACTTTATTTAGCGGAAAATATAATCTTTGTACTAAAGTTTAACTTAATTTAAATTCCTCTCAGGTTTTATCAATTTGAACAGTGGTCGGGGTGATTAACACTTAGTTTCTCTCGGGTTTCATCAATTTGAACAGTGGTCTTCTCTCGGGCTTCTTTAATTTGAACAGTGGGGGTCGACAGAAATAGAAGACAGCGTGGACGACAGAAGCCGTGGGCAACAGTGACTATGGTCAATAGAGACCGTGGACAACAGAAACCGTGGACAACAGAAACTGTGGACGACGTTATCGCTTACAGCGTTTATTCGTCCACGAGACTCCTTCGTCCACGTGACTTATCGTCCACAGGACTTATCGTCCACGGGACTTATTTGTCCACGTGACTTATTCTACCACGTGACTTATCGTCCACGGGACTTATCGTCCACGAGACTTATCGTCCACGGACTTTGGACGATGACTTTCTTACTGAACACTTAACTGAAAACATATAAAATCCTGACTCTAAACCATGCATTACTCGATCGATCGCCCCTTCCTGGCGATCGATCGGCTAGCTCTTTGGATTTTGTCCAGAGAGCTGCATTCATAATCTTTCCCCTATATCTACACATCATTTACCCCAAACTTCCAGAAACATTAAAAATATCAAACCCATTTACCATTTCATCAATGTCAGTACTTACACTATCCAGATGTAACACCCGATTTTATTTACGGGATTTTGATATTCCAATATACGATGACATTTTTGTAAATATGTCAAATTAAGCCCATTTTGCGAATAGAGAGCTTTATTAGAATCCTCATAATTAATATGGATTTTAGAGGAAGTACGGAAATTTTGGAGTTTTAATGCCGAATTACGAGGGTTTTGCGTTTCTCGTAATATAAAGGACATTTAGTAAATATAGTAAACGAGGTACGTTTTACGAACGGAAAGTTTTACTAGAGCCCTAGCGATAAATTGGAATATTTGGAGGAATAAGGAAATTTGGAGAAACCAGATTGTTAGTCAATTAACGAGACAAGAAGAAAGATTAATAGAAAATCAAATGGAGGGATGGTATAGTAATTTGGCAAGTCAATTTTATTAAAATAACAAAATCTCTCTCCCTCCCTTCATTTCACGCAGCTCTCTCTCCCGCGTTTCCCCTTCGGCGATTTCTTCCCTTCCTCAGCGTCTCTTCACATTTCAACGGCAATTCCTCCTCCGATCGACTCCGACTCTTCACGTTTTCTTCTCCAAACTCGACCCTAGGTACGATTCTATAGTTTTTCGGTGTTAGTTCTCGATTTCTAGGTCGTTAAACGGATTAGGGTTTCGTTAGGTTTTCGACGAATTAGCCGGGTTATGTTAGAAATGGTTGGATATCGCCCTATTTGTGATTATTGAGCGTTATTGGGCGAAGTAATAGATGTATTTAGCATTTTGGTTGAAAATAGGGTATGTGAGGTTTTGGAAAACTCCATTAATGGAGGTTTAGGATTTGTGAGCATGAATTGGTTGACGAAATGCCTCAATGAGTTAAATTAGAGTTCCAGGAGATTTCTATAGTTAAGGGTTTCATTAGTTTGGATGTTTAACGGTTTAAACTCAGTTTTAATGACGATTGTTTGAAATTGCCTTAGGTGGACAACGTTCGTGGACGGAGCTTGAATTGCAATGGACGCGAGGTAAGTATTCGTGACTTGTTTGGCCGATCCGGCCTACACCAAGGATGAGTTTTGTTGATCGAGGATATGTGGAGATTTTATTGCTTTAGTGTAGGTTGGATGGGTAGTTTAGGATAATTGTGATACTAGAATGTTCTTTTCTTTAGGTTACGTGTTTTGTTTTATGCTTTTCTTACGTTTAATGTATCGTACATGTCCATACATCATGGTTTTCAAATAAGCATAGTAAATGAATTTCCGCATTACGTTTTTCATGAAAAGGAAATGGAAATGAATAGCGAAAATGTAAGAATGTGTATGAAAAGGAAATGAATAGCGAAAAGGTAAGAGGAAATGGAAATGAATAGCGAAAAGGTAGGAAATGAATAGCGAAAAGGTAGGATGATTGCATGATTTTACGAACAGCATACGCATAGCACGCATTTGCATTTACGTAGATTTACTGAGCCTTTAGCTCATAGAATGTCTCTATGGTGTAGATGACTTCGATACAGGTGAGGACGATGTTCCTCCACCCGAAGTATGAACATGTTGATGGAGGATGGCCCGTGGGAGTGCGCTGGCAGTCGGTGCGAATTTTGACCCGTGAGGATGTAAATAAATATTTTTGGGATTTTGATAGATAGAAACGTAGAAAAATTGTATAGTGGAGCCATATTAGGATGTTTGGTATCTGGATAGTAGACAAATCGATGTTTTGGTAAATTCGTTTTATAAAAAATGTTTTGGCTAAGCCTTTCGTTTGAGGTTATTTTAGGTTGAGTCACGGATATGCTCGAGTTTTAGAGCTATCCATGCAGTTGGATTCCGTGACTTTTGTCTCGTTTTGAACATGTTTTAGTGTATGTTTTGAGTGGGTTTTTGGGTGAATGATGAAATGGAGAAATGTACGAGGATGGATGATTTTATGTTGAGATGTTTGATAGGTTAAAAAGGTATTGGAAGTTGAAGGATGGGATGAGAAATGAGGGAGATGTATGCAAGGAGGAAGAAGGAGCAACTCTCTGGAATTCGGATTCCAGAGAGTGTGTCGATCGATCGCTCAAGGAGGGCGATCGATCGGCATGTGTAGCGGCACCTCTCTGGTTTTTCCAGAGAGGTAGCCGATCGATCGCCTGTAAGGGCGATCGATCGATCTCCCCCAATGTTTTTACCATTGCCGATCGATCGGCTGAAATGGCCGATCGATTGGCCATATACTTTTCGGGCGGAATGCCCTTTCTACCTGTGTTCTGCTGCTTTTAAGTTTTAATTTTTATAAACTGTTTTCCTATGTTTTCCTTAAATGATTTTAACTGGTTTCCAATTCCCCGAATGATTTCAATGATTTAAATTCCGATCTAAAGTTATAAAGATTAAAGATTTAAAAAAAAATAAAAAGATATTTTACGGGTATTTAAGGAGTAGGACTTAGGATCGCTACACCAGATACCAAACACCCTAAAATGAGTTATATACAATTCATATACTATAATTCCTTCAGCCCGACACAACCCAAAACCACTAAAATACTTAACCTATTACTCCCACGGGTCAAGATTAGTACCGACCGTTCAGCGCACTCCTACGGGCACCCTTCTTCAACCTGCGTATTCATCAAGCGGAGGAACGTCTTCCTCACCTGTTTCGAGTTCACCTACTGATGTGAACCACGCCAACGATGTGACGGTGACCCACGATTAAAATATTGGCGTCGTCGCTGACCCAGAATCTACAAGTTTGAATAGGAGGAAATCCTTGACCCGAAATCTATACAGATCCGAACCTTGGAATGAGGAGGACGCCACAAACAAATATGCCTATTCGTTTGATAAGTCAGATTTTGAACGCCACAAGGAGAACGTTGATAAGTTCAGAGTTTCTTCAAGAAACTAAGAGAAATTCTCTCACAATTAGATAAAACCTGATCTTCTTTTCATTCATCTAAGAATCAGTTTATAGGCATGAAACACCCCTTCATGCTAGGGTTTCTAGGATTTCCTTTAAGAACAAAATTACTAATCTGCCCTTCTAACTTTTAATTAAAATAATAACAATTGCTAAAATAATGACAACTTAAGAAAAACGACTTATGACTCGACATACGACAAGTACTTTTTAAACCCTAAAACGACAATTGAAGTAATTAAATAAATAAAACGACAATGACATAAACATCATCCCAAAACAGTTTGGATTATGAGAACAAGCTCTGGTTCTTGGTTCGGAACGCAAGTTCCTTCTTGAGGTAGGATCTGATGGACCAAATTGCTCATTTGCTCCTTTATCCACTGCTCTCGTTATTGGTCCAACCGTATCTTCAATTGGATCCTTATTCTTGGGCTTTGAATTGGTCTGAATTTGGATCACATCATTCCCTCTCCCTTCGAAAAGATTCATCCTCGAATCTCCTGCATCATATAAAAATAAATTAGTAAAATTAAAACATGTGCTTACATTATTGTATTCACTCAGTTGGTCGATCTTGTAAGCGGTGTCGTTGATGCGCTCTAGGAATTGGAAAGGATCATCTTCTCGAGGTTGTAGGTTGTTGTTCCGTGTGTTCGGAAACCTGTCTTTTTGTATATGTAGTCAAACCAAATCTCTGGGTTCAAAAATAAATCTTACCATTGCATGAAATTTCCTAACAAATTTATCATTTTTCCTTTTATCCACAAAAGCAAACTTTTTAGTCAACAAAGTTAATAAATTTAACGGATTTAATGAATTAAAATAATCAATAATATCAAATAGTAAATAATATCTAATAGAATTAAAATCCTTCAAAAACATAAAAATTAGATTTGAAACTCGCAAAATATGTATCTACAATTTTGTCATAAACTAGGTTGTGTGCAAAGTAATCAATGACAAATTTTCAATAAAATAATTTTGCATATTATTTATTAACCTTATACATATAATAGGTGCAATATAAAAATCATGTGGCCTTACTAACCACTCAAACATGTTTGATGGTTCCGATTGACTTGGAACTAACGTACTAGGTACGAGATCTTTTTGCTTCATAATCTCCCTCAACAGAGAAATTTGTCTTCGAAACTCTTCGGGAATTTCATATTTATTTTTCTGTGAAAGGAAATAATCAACACTTGGAAGAAAATTTGGTAAGTCGTTAGATGATAAATAAACATCTTTATATAAAAGCAAAATCATTTCACTTTTATCCTCACTTTTTGTTCATCAACACGATTTGTTTCTCACTTGACTGTTGTTTACTCTCTCCTTCAGTTTTTATCTCTTTTTCCTCTATTTTTCTCTCTTGCTCCCTCCGTTTTTCATCCCTCTTTGTGCTCTTTTCAACTATTTTTCTTTCTCCACTTACTTTTTCTATTTTGGCATCTTTTTCAACTAATTTCTTTTCACCTTTTTCTTTCTCCCTCTCATCCTTAATGATTTGAAATTCTTTCGTGATCCTCTATTGATCTTCTCGATCCTTTTCGATGTTGGCCCGTATCATCGTCATCTCCATATCCTTGTAATACTCATCCACACTCCGACTCCCTTGCCGAAGAGTTTGCAATTTGTTGTGTAGATCACGCCGGTAATGACTCGGTACAAATCGTCGTCGCATGACCCTCTTCATCTCTGCCCAACTCTCAATAGGAAGGTCTCCGTCTTGCCTTCGATCGAGACACAACTTGTCCCACCACACTATCGCATACTCTGTAAATTCTATGGCAGCAAGCTTCACTTTCTTTCGCTCGGAGTAGTTGTGGCAATCAAAAACTAGCTCTATTTTCCGTTCCCAGTCCAGGTACTCCTCCGGATCACTTTTTTCTAGAAACTCAGGAATCTTTATCTTGATGTTTCCCAAATTATAATCGAGTCGACCTCGGTCTTGTCTTGCACGGTCATTCCCATGTCTTCCACGACTACCCACAGACACCCTATCAAGATCATCCTCCACGTCTCTCTTATTAATTTCATTGATCTCTTCCGCAAGGACTTGCCTCCGCTGATTTCTTCTTGGTGCATTCTGCCGAGCCTGGGGTTGTACTCGTGTTGCAATCTGTTCCACTTGATCAATTTGCTCGTGGATCTCATTAATCCCTTGTCTCATCAGCTACCTCATCTCCCCCATGATCGCCTCTATTTGTAAATTTGGAATGTTAGCTGGACGTTGGTTGTCTTCTGCGTCGGACATGGCTAGGTATTCTCTGCAAGAAGTAGAAGGTGAAGTAAAATAGGACCTCACAACACTCCCTCACGTGTTTCACTTGAAAATGTGGAAAATCACTCAATTTCACTCGTGTTTGCATTCAATAATACTGGCTTTTACCTTTAGATATGCTCACCCACTCGTGCATTTTTTCACTTCTCTTTGATTTCTTTCGAAACTAACCGAATAGTAATGGAAGTTCACAAGTGGCGAACCAAACAAGACAAACCAAAATAACAGACACTACAATTAGTGATGAAAGAACTAGCTCAAAATAATTAGAATAGTATAAGGATGCAAAGAAACAATCCAATGAAATAAGGTAGTCGAACAGATTTAGAGAACCACAATTTTTTTTTTTTTTTTGAATTTGTAACAGAATTGGTAACCAAATTTGTAACAGAATTGGTATCGAATTTGTAACAGAATTGGTAACCAAATTTGTAAATGACGTTTTAGTGCCAAAACCAGATCAGAATTTCAGGTGTAGGTATGATTTGGAAAGATAAAAACGTCATCTAACAACTCAAAGAATAACACTTAGGCAATCGACATCTTTATATGGACGAAAATCGCAAAATACTTTTCACCATCATCAATCCTTGACAGTTATGAAATTTGACTTTTGAATAGGCAAACAAGATCCGATTTTGATGTTTCAATACAAATCGGAAAGATAAAACGCTAATTCACAGATCATAAGATGATGACAATTTTGTTTGAGGTCTATAAAACATTCGAATGATTAAAATGATTTTAACCAGATTCTAGTACACCATAACGAAATCGGCAACAGTTACAAAAATTTGAATTTGAATAGGCAAACAAAATCCGATTTTGACGTTTCAACACAGATCGAAAAGTTAACGCGCCGTCCTATGATTCATATGAAGACGATTTTTTCATTTGATGCATACATGAATAGAGAATCATCGAGATAAATTGAAACAGATTTCAAGACTCGAGAACAAAATTTCTGAAACAAAACAGAACGGAAAGGAGGGATAGAACCTGACGAACTCGATTTGGCTCTGATACCAAATGATGAGAACCACGCCAATGATGTGACGGTGACCCACGATCAAAATATTGGCGTCGTCGCTAACTCATAATCTACAACTTTGAATAGGAGGAAATCTTTGACCCAAAATCTATACAGATCCGAACCTTGGAATGAGGAGGACGCCACAAACGAATATGCCTGTTCGTTTGATAAGTCAGATTTTGAACGCCACAAGGAGAACCTTGATAAGTTCGAAGTTTTTTCAAGAAACTAAGAGAAATTCTCTCACAATTAGATAAAACCTAATCTTCTTTTCATTCATCTAAGAATCAGTTTATAGGCATGAAACACCCCTTCATGCTAGGGTTTCTAGGGTTTCCTTTAAGAACAAAATTACTAATCTGCCCTTCTAACTCTTAATTAAAATAATAACAATTGCTAAAATAACAACAACTTAAGAAAAACGACTTATGACTCGACATACGACAAGTACTTTTTAAACCCTAAAACGACAATTGAAGTAACTAAATAAATAAAACGACAATGACATAAACATCATCCCAAAATAGCTTGGATTATGAGAACAAGCTCTAGTTCTTGGTTTGGAACGCAAGTTCCTTCTTGAGGTAGGATCAGACGGACCAAATCCGTATCTTCAATTGGATCCTTATTCTTGGGCTTTGACTGAGTCTGAACTTGGATCACATCACCTACACCATAAAGACACCAATGAAATAAATCTTAGTAAATTCTACGTAAGTGACAATGCATGAACATGTATATACAATTTTTCATTAATTCAGTCCATTCATTTTATTTATCAGTCTGTATCAGTCGTCTTAGTCGTCTCAATCATCTTATTTCAGTCGTCTCAGTCATCTCATTTCAGTCGTCTATTTAAGTCGTCTCATTGCATTTTCTTTCATGAACTTTTTATCCGCTTCGCCTTTGCTCTCGTTATTGGTCCAGCCGTATCTTCAATTGGATCCTTATTCTTGGGCTTTGACTGAGTCTGAACTTGGATCACATCACCTACACCATAAAGACACCAATGAAATAAATCTTAGTAAATTCTACGTAAGTGACAATGCATGAACATGTATATACAATTTTTCATTAATTCAGTCCATTCATTTTATTTATCAGTCTGTATCAGTCGTCTTAGTCGTCTCAATCATCTTATTTCAGTCGTCTCAGTCATCTCATTTCAGTCGTCTATTTAAGTCGTCTCATTGCATTTTCTTTCATGAACTTTATGCATAAATCTATTTTTTTATGACATTTGTAAAATGATGATGCATTGCAATTAAATACGTAACATAAACACAAAGCACGTGTATACCATCAAAACAACACAAAAGCATAACCTATAAAACAACTAAACCTAAACTACTCAACCAAAACATATAAACATAAAATGCTCCAACAATCCTCAACGGATAAAACTCGACATATGGTATAGGCCAATCGACCACAGTAAGTCACGAGAACTTACCTGTTGTCCTTAGCACACCGAGCCCCATCCGCGAGCTTTGTTCACCTAAGCCAATCCACAACATTCATTATCAAAACCGAGTCTAAATAATCAAACTCCAACATTCATCAATACATCGACTAACTATGTCCAATAACCAACAATACATCCATTAGAGGCGTGGTCACGGTAAACCTATCGATTTCAAACCTTAATCTATATTTTTTAACAAAACCCTAACTAAAGTTTCAACCATTTTCTAGCCCTAAACGGGAAACTAAATCATCCAAACGCTAGAAGTTTACCTAGAATGTCGATTGCTGAAGAAAACGTGAAGAAGTCACCGGGGTTTGGAGGAACGTTGGCCGGCGCTTGCAGGAAATTGCCGTGGGGGAGAAGAAATTGCCCCAAAGCTCTCTAGAGCTTCTCCTTCGCGAAAATAGAAAATGAGTGGGGAAGGGAGTTTTTTTAGTATTTTTATAAAACTTAACTTTGTAATTACTATTTTGCCCTCACTTGATTTTCTATTATTTTATTATCTATTTCGTTATTTTTGTCTATCTAATCGTTTTCTCCAAATTTCTCTTATTCTTCCAAAGACTCAAATTCATTCATAGATTTCCAATAGAACTCTCCGTTCGCGAAATGACTTAATTAGCTTTATCTACGAAAATGTCATTGTATAGGTAAAAATCTAAAACCCGTAAAACCGGGTGTTACAGGTATGGTTCTATTTATGCCCCTTGTTGGAAAAAAATTGATTAGTTTGTGTGATGGTATTAAGTTAAGATTAATTATATTAATCATGATTAGATGGCTAATGTGATTAGAAATGATACGGAACACTGTACATGTTAAAATGAAAATTGTTTTATTGGAACATGTGTGACTGTAACTCTCTTAACAATTGTGTTGGCAATGAGATCACTCTTACATTGTTAAAGTAGACACTTAAATAAAGGTAATGGTTTTGGATTGAAAGTATTTGGATTTATAGAGCAAAAGTTATGCAAGTTCAAAATTGTTTGACCTGGATTTTATTCAAAACTACATTGTTTTTCCTAAATGACTTTAAATTAGATCTTAGAGTGGACATTTGGAGAGAGTTATGGAAGGAAAAATATTCCTAACACTTTGCATTATATGACCATGCAATAAAATTAAATAACCAATAGGTTGGTGACACATGTCACATTAAGATTAGTGAATAGATTAAAAAGTGATTAAAAAGTAATTGAGGTTAATTAGTGATGCTTAATTATGTTAATCTTGGTAATTAACTTATAATTAATCAAAATTGATTAGTTTAAGCTAAGCAAACTTAAGATATAATTGAGTTGATAAATTGGTGATAAAATATACATGCAATAGCATATTAGTCATTTCACTTAGAATTTCAATGACAAAATGGTAACTTCTCTTAAGACTTATCTCTAAATCATTACTCAGCTGTTAAAACAAAGGGAAAGTTGGAAAATTGGCACCAATCACGTTCTTGTTTAAAAAAAGAAGAGCAAGGGCAGAAAGAAGAAAGAGAAAAAAAAAATCGGAGAGAAGACAAGGAAAGTGCAAAGTTGAATGGGAAGAAGGCGATTTGACCTTCATCTTTCTTGAAAAAATTGTTTTCTCTCATCAAGGAATTCTTTTAAACTAAGAATCAAATTTTAGTAATGAGACAGAAAGAAGATCAAAGAAGTAAGAATTCTAGTTTTTATGATTTCTCTAAACTATGTTGATTATTGCATGGTTTAGGTGAAATGAGTTATGTTATGAGATTATATGTGGAATTCATGGGTCACATATTGATAATCTTTAATGATATTGGTTGGATTGAGTTTAAAATATTTAAAAGAAGGATGACATTGAAGTGTTTTTGGAGAAAGAAATTATAATCTTAGTTTTCTTAAACTAGATTATGTGTTAATATCTGTAATTTGTAAAATGATTGATATTGTTTGTTATGGGTTGAATGAAGCATGAAATTTATGTCATTTGATGGTTAAAGATTCAATACATGAAGTTTCTAAATTAAGTGAAATCATTAGAGATTTTAAATGTCAAAGTGTGAATTAAAAAATGTTTGATGAAAATCTTGAATAAATTGGATAGATAATTATATTCAATGTTGTTTTGGATTATATTATCTTGAAAATGAGATTTGATGGTTTTGAAATGTTTTAGTGCAAGAACATCCTGAAATTATGAGAAAATAGAAAGTATAACACGAGGCGAACATCCAGAAGTGTAAAATGAGGGAAAAACTTTTCGGAAGTGGACTTCTGTAGTCCCAAGTGAACTGGGATTTAGGGGGAGGTAGGTTGTTAAGAAATTTTCTTATAAATAGAAGAACAAGTTAAAAAATTTTCTTATAAATATAGGAACCCCCGACGAATTTAATACCAACTATTTTATTTATAACTAAATTATTCAGAATCTTGGAAAATCTATATAACCTTGCCATCTCTGAAACTAGATAAGTGAAAACACTAATATAAGATCGTGATTAGTTACACGGTGTCTTAGTGTGTTGTGGAACACAACGTGATACACCGATGATAATTGCAATAACGAACAATAATAAAATGTAGAAAATAATGAGACATGAGGTTGGTAACACAGTTTGACAATTGTCTACATCTGAGGACCTCCAGGGTTCAAATCACTTGGGAGGTATGAAACTCCTACCCCAAGGATGGAGAAGGTCGTGAGTTTGGGCCGGGCCGATGGTGGTGCGTCTGCAGGTCGGGTCCTTACACTTTCTGAGGGCATTGGACTCATTAGATTCATGTGGAGCAATACAAGCACTCGTGTTGTTGCCGGTAATTGTGATTTTGGGTGAGACACCTTAGTTTGCTTCCTGATTTGACATGGTCCACACACTCTACCTTCATCAAAGTTTATTACAGGAATTCCACGAACAACTACTTTGAAAATAATCTTCTTCAGCATTCAAATATTAATGTGTCTCAACTTACGATGTCATATAATAAAATCTTCTGTGCTTGAACGAAAACAAGTTGGTAAAGAGGAAATAAGATAACAATTGTCAGAAGATCTTACCCTTTCTATAATGCAATTTTCGTCTTGATCGGAGACCATACACTTCTCACGAGTAAAATGCACATTTAAATCTTGATCGCACAACTGGCTAATGCTAATCAAATTTGCTTTTAGATCATCCACTAGAAGAATATTTTCCAACTTTGGCAATCCGGGAACATTTAGTGTGCCTTTACCAATGACACTGGCTTTGACACCATTACCAAATGTCACTTTTTCGATGCTTTCAGATATGATATTCTTCAAAAATCTTTCTTCACCTATCATGTGCCTAGAACACCCACTATCAAAGTACCAAGTATCAGTGGAAGTGGTTTTGAGAGAAAAATATGTAACGTTTGCATTTCAAGTTGGACTTCTTCTCCCATTTCTGTTAAGAAGATCTGCGAGTTGAGAAACTTTTAGCAGTACCTTGTCTCAAATCAGCAAGATAGGTGAAGCATCTAGGACAAATATGACCAGGACGGTTGCAATAGTGACAAACAGAGTTAAATTTATTACCTTTTCTAATGAAAGCAGGATGAGGATTTTGTTTCTTCACAACTTTCATAGTACTCATTACAGTCTGCTTTCCTTTGTAATAAATATCCTTTACTGATACTATTTGTGGCACTGTTCTTTCTCTTTTGTAACCAAGTCCATAAGACACTGTCTATGACACCGAGTTTTTCCCCTTGAAAGTAACTTCGGAAGACATTGTGTGTGATATTGATCTTTCACTTTAGTACCCCAGACTAGAACGATCACCACAAGACTTGTTGATTCTCAAAATATCATCTAACTTAGTAGACCCAAAATTCAACATTTTGACATTTTTCTTCATGAGATTCAACTCGTTGGATAGATCTTCAACTTCATCCTGACTTGTCTTCCATTTTGCTTCCAACTCGGTAACATTATTTTTAAGATTTATCTTCTCATCCCTTAAACCTCACATTTGAATACATAGCTGCTGATTCACTTTAGCAAGTTTGATCCATTTTTCATGGAGAATGTTGTATTCCACGATAAGATCTTCTTTTATGGCTTCCTCCTCATCTTTGTCACTTAGGTTGATATATCATCTGTGACATCCCAAGTAACACTCTCACTTTCTGTATGTTCAACTTTAACAACAAATCCGACATGGTTGTTTTGAAATTCATCTTATTTTTCTGACTCATCATCACTCCAAGTCGTGTTGAGAGAATTTTTCTATTTCTTCAAAGTATTGGCGCATTCAGCTTGAATATGCCCAAAACCTTCACACTCTCTGCATTGAATTCCTCTATTTTTGGGAGGTTGATCAGACGCATGATTTTCTTCCTTGTACTTCTTATTACTTAAGGAGCCAGTTTTGAAGTTACTAACATTGGGTCTAACACCACGATTATTTCTCTCAAATTTCTTCATAACTCAGCTAAAATTCTTTTATAGCAGCGCTAGGGATTCTTCACGGTCATCTTCATCACAATCATTCAAATTCTGTGTCTCTGCCTTTAGAGCTATGTCTTTTACTTTCTTTGCTTCCATGTCCATTTCAAGATTCATCTCAAATGTTCTAAGAAATCTCATTAGTTCTTCAAGTTTCATTTTGGAGACATCTTTTGCTTCTTCAATGACAATAACTTTATAGGAAAATCGTTGAGGAAGAGATCGCACAGTTTTTCTTACCAATCGTTCTTCCGAGAATGTCTCACCAAGAGCAAATGCCTTATTGGCGATGTCACATAATTTTGCATTGAACTTGACAATACTCTTATTTTCATGCATTTTTAGTCTCTCAAACTTTGTAGTGAACATTTGCATTTTTGATAACTATACTGCTGATGTTCCTTCATAAGTGGTTTGGAGAATCTCTCAAGCCCTTTTTTACTGATTCGCAAATGGAGATAAGTCTGAACTGAATAGGATCAACCTCATTGAAAATATCATTAAGTGCCTTTGAATTACTATTTGCTAATGCATCTTTCGTCACAGGCCAACTTTCTTTGGATTTAAGAGATATAACGCCACTTTCATCAACGGTTGTGGGAGGATCCCATCCTGTCAGAATAGATCTCTAAGACTTCTCATCTAAAGCCTTGATAAATGCTCTTGTAACGACCCCTTATCCCAGTAAGATATTGTCCGCTCTAGGGATTGGGCCGTAGTCCAATATCCTTCTCTCACGGCTTTGTTTGGCGAGAATTTTCTAGAAGGTCACCCAACCTGGAATTGCTCTCGCCGAAGCACTTTTAACTTCGGAGTTCTTATATGATCCGTTGCCAATTGTGCTCCAAAACGCGTCTTACTATCTTGGGAGGGTCTCTTTACATATGTTTTATTTCCACATACTTCCCCAAGCGATGTGGGATTGTGACGACCCCCCTTTTACAACCCGAAATTTGCCTATACTCGAGTCCGGGATTCGCCTACACTCGGCTTAGGTCACGAGGTTTGCCCCGCAACGTTAGGTTTGCCCCGCAGTCGTACCCATACGTGCACATTCGAGTCATCACAGCTCTCATCCGGGCCTTCCAATAGGCATAGTTACTTCCATCCAATAGAGGTAGACGCATTGTTGAACCTCATTCTTCCATAGAGTCCATCGCACAAATAACACACGATCAAGTCCCACGAATCCCGCTAAGAAACATAAGCGACCAGCTCTGATACCAATTGTAAGATCATGATTAGTTATGCGGTGTCTTAGTGTGTTATGGAACACGACGTGAGACGCCGATGATAAGTGCAATAACGAACAATAATAAAATGCAGAAAGTAATGAGACATGAGGTTGGTAACGCATTTCGACAATTGTCTACGTCTGCGGGGCCTCGCCCAAAATTAAAAATAATTTATGAGTTCACGAAGTTACAAGACATCCGGACTAACATAAAGTAAGACTCCCTCTTTTCTTTGTCATCGCCTCTATTTAACTTCCTAGTAAATTTGTTTTTGCGAGCTCCCCTCGTCTTGAGATCGATCCCTCTTGGAATCTAAACGCAACAAGATCCCTTTGTTGATAATGACTCCTCCCGGAATCCAAACGTGACAAGCTCCCCTTGTCGATGATGACTCCTCTTGGAATTCGTGTATGGCAAGATCCTCTTGCCCACGATCAAAACTCCTCCTGAGTTCCAGGAAGCCTCCTCCCGAGATTGAGCTTCAATGAAGAACACAATGAACGCACCTGTGACACCGTCTATAACACCAGTCGTTCTTTTCAAATGCAACCAATCAACAGACTCAGAATATCACCTGATCCAGCCACGAACAGAGTGTGTATACATTCAATCAATGATCAAATGAATAATGACAAACCCACACACAGAAGCGTTGGGAGAGAAATAATAACTCACGCCACACGAAATTGTGAAACAAAGAATAATCTGCGCATACAACATTCTGTTGAAAGAATGCTCAAGTATATTTTGCAACAAATCTTTCTTCAAATATTTTATCTAAACAGATCGCACAGAGTAAGGAAACCGAATCTATAGAATATCAGATATGTGACATCGGGTGTGACATTAATGGAAAGTGCTGCCTACTTAATAGAAATGGATCCCAACAAATTAAGAATGGATCTTACAATTGTTGTGATCATATATCTTGCTATAATCCAACAAGAAAATATCAAATCGACTTTCCAAAATAACACCAAATCTATAATGTCGAATACGTTAACAATAGCTTGTCCTCTAAGTAACATCCTTCCAAAAAAATTTGATCTTCCAAAAATAACAAACTTCCAATATTCAAAATGTTCCAATATTATCTTCCATGAATATTTTCTTCATTTATTTGAACTTCCAAAATTCAAATGGATAGATTCTTGATTTTCAAGAAACAACCTTTCAAAATATAATTTTCATAAATCAAGTTTTTCATAATGCCATGATATCGTAATTTACCATAATTGCCAATGGCCAAAAAATCAATGTCAATAATATTTACATTTACAACCAAGTTTTCAACGTTTTGACTACTTCCTTGCATCGTAAAATCTATGTTATTTTCTATATAATTATTTCATTATTCGATTATGATATTTGAACACAAATGTTTAGGCATTGATATAGTATCGTCTAAAAGATAAAAATAATATGACATATTGTGTGAGAATATGAATCTGATGGAATTGACGAAATGAATGAAATTGCTAATAAAAGTCTAAATGAAAGTTGAAAAATGAATTCCAACCAGTATGTAACTGTTAAATCTGGATTCAGTAATGTATGAAGTTAAGTTGCATCTGCACGTGTTTTTGCTTATTGATCTTATCTTATCATTTGTAAATTTGTAATATAGGTGAATGTTTATATGAGAAAGATATTGCTTTGATAGATAACCATCCAGAGGCAGACGACTATATAGAGGAATATAATGTGTTCGGATCAGATAAATAAAGACATTTTCATTAATAAGCTTTATGAATTATTTTTATGCATTTTTATTTTGACTCTATATATACTTCAAAATTTGACAAAATTATTTAATGATTCAATTTTCCTAATAAATTGTTATTTTAAAAGTTTCTGCGTAATTAATGGTCTTGTAAATATTCAAAGTCTTTCGAAATTCTGAAATTTAGGATTTTCAATGATCGATTTTAAACCTAATTTGTCAATCAATTTGGGAAAAAAATTTAAGTTCTTCAAAATTAGGAAAAAATGAGAATTTTAAGAATTTGAGGCATTACAGCGAGTGACGCAAACGCCCGCGGTTGATGTAAAGACGCGAGGACACACTTAAAAATGTCATTAAAGTAATGAGGTTAAGTGAAATTTGAAACATCATTAGAGGATGTCTAGATAGGTATATATGATCATCATTTAATGCATTATTTTGTTGGTTGAATAACAAAATTTGCATGATTCACATTACATGTATTATTAGTATGTATTTATATGCATTCAACATATGCATTGTGAGAATGCTCAAATCATGCATCCTGATATTATTTATATATACGAACGGTATTGTGGAAGGTATTATTAGTCACATTCAAACATAATATATCTTGGCGACTATATATTATGTGATGTATCCAAAGTCAAAAAATAGAAGAGAAGTAACTGTGTGTACTCATTGAGTTGTAAATTTCTAGCCCTCAAGAGATTTATGTTGAGTGGTGCAAGCGATACTAGTAATATCACCACTAAGATGTACTTGGTTGTATACAAATTTACATCTAATTTATTAGGTAAAGGTTATTCAACATTTTGTAGTTTCTAGTTCAACTATAACGGGTCTCAGTCCTATTCAACATTTTGTATTTTTGTATCTTCTGCAATAAGTGAAGCGGAATTCTTCACTCTTTATGATCGCTTTCAACGTTTCATGCAAGTGGGACTTAATATTTGTGCTATGATGCTGTTTGGAGCCGAATATCCCATTTTAATCATAATAAATATCTTATGTGGAAGGACACAATAAATATTAAATGACACACATATTTTTGCTGCTAAATCTATCAGAAGATAGAGAAATAATGGAGGGAGCAGTTATTCTGATTGGACTTGCAAGTTGCACCACAATAATGCAAGCACATTAAGAACAAATGTTAAAAAAATAATTCTTTTTTTGTCAAGGAAAATATAATAAATGAAAATAAGCCTATTTTATTTCGTTTTCTCTCCATCTGGTGGTGTGTTTCCGATTTGTTTTGTTTCTCCGACCGCCCATACATTTCAACGGCAGTATAACGTCCACGCAAGAATGAAAACCACGAGACGTAAAACTGTGGAAAATGTGAGAAAATGACAATTTTCTTAAAACTAAAAATTGATACATGTAATTGTTTTATTCTCTTCAACGGCAGGATATTTTTGTTTTTATTTTTTATTTATTTTTGTGTAGGAGGGTAAAGTGGCTGTGAGAGGTTAGAGAAATTAAAGATTAGACAATTTATATTAGATTTTTTATTTAAAATAATTAATATTTTAAAGGAAATTTTATAAATAATTCAAGAAAAATAAAATAAATCAATAGTCTCTAATTTTACTTTTTAATTCTTACCTCCTAAGTAACACGTATTAAGTAGTGAGAAAAATGACCTATATATTTGTTTATTATCCATCATATTAATTACAATAAAGAATGAGTGTTACATTAAAAAGTAATAATTATAAGGTAAAATTAGAGATTAAATATAGCACGATTTAATTTAAAATAAATTGAATATTCAATCATAATGATAAAAAAATTAAAAAGTTTCTATTTCTTACTATATATATAAGTGTGGATTTTGGATGATTTTTTAATGTTTTAACTTATCTTGTAATTTACCATTTTGATCTTTTAGAGATAAAAGTCTAGATCTTTTCTATTTTCTTTTGATTTTGTTTTTCTCCACTCTTTTTTTTAATTATTTTAATCATGTGTACACTTAGACACTTCATTTCTTCATCTATCAGCCACAAAGTATTAAAAATAATTGCACAAATTGTACTTGTCATATTGCTCTTCATCTTCATAAGACTTTTAATCTTCTTTATCTTCATCTATGTGACAGCCCGAAACCGGATCCCGATCGGAACCCGAGAACCGCGCCGTCACTCCGGGTCACTTGTAGAAAACGGTGACTAATTTATATATATTTTAGTTGAACATAAACAGGATGAGCTTATAGAAGTAAACTCTAAACTCTTCAGAGGAAGGGAAAAACACCCCCTGTATCCGAAAGCAAAACTGGAAAACACCGTAAACATATCTACAATCAGAAGGAAGAACAAATATTAGAAGAAGATCGGGGCAGAAAACAGAATGTGAAGTCGGAAGACTTAAGTAAAAGACTGGCAGAAGACTTAGTTTAAAACTGGGCGGAAGACTTGAATGACGTCAGCTGAAGATGTAAATGCAAAGACAGAAGTAAGGATGACGTCAGGCGGAAGACACAGACAGTAACTGAAATTGGATGAGGAGATGACGTCAGCCGGAAGATGGATGACGTCAAGCGGAAGATATAAGCATTATACTGGTGGAAAAACTGGGATGACGTCAGCCGGAAGACGGAGTTTTAAACTGGGCAGAAGACTTATGCTGACATCAGCCGGAAGATGTAAATACACTGGGCGGATGACTTTGATGACGTCAGCCGGAAGACATAGTTTTAAAGGCAAAATTTACAGCTTTTACAGGGAGACATACGGGCAGGGAGCATCAAAACAGAAGGCATAAGGGTTTCAAACCTTCAAAACCTGATTCAAAACATCATTCAACTGTCAAATACAGCACAAACAGAAAGCATGAAAGTTGCAAACCTTCAATGCCCGATTCTACACAAGGATGTAGAGCACACTCTACAATTAACAGATTCAAAGGAAACAGACTGCATGGATAGTTCCAAAACCAGAATTCATCCATGCATGAACTAATAGAAACATTCCAAACAAATTTCAGAATACTTTAGTATATAAACTTAACTGTCAAATACAGTGGCTTCTAAAACTTAGACAACAAACCTATACATTGTTTTAAAATCTGAAGGTCAGTACAGAACATGACATATACTTGCAGAATTTCTTCAAAGGAAGAGTTTTACAACCAAGCCCGAACATCTAGAAGACTTTACAGATATAGACACTTCAGAAAACTTAAACCTCAGATCAGAGTCATGTCTGGCTGCAGCAACCACCCCGAGAGATCGAATCACCGACCACCTAATGATCAGACTGAGGCACAAAGTCCTCATTTTCGGGTTCAGTACCTACATCAGAGAGTTCATCAATGAGCCTAAAGCTCAGTAACAACATATTATAAATGCAGTGATGCAAAATGCTATGCATGCAGTTTTCAGAATATAGTGGCAGAACAGAACTTTACGTTACAGTGGCAGAGGGGTATAAGTGGGGCTTATAGGGGAACTGGCAAACAGAGGTGTACTATTAGGCACAGCAGTTTTCAGAATCCCAGGGAGGGATAAAACCAGAGGGTCCTTGCTAGGGACAATAAATTTTCAGATTCCCAGGGAGGGATAAAACCAGAGGGCCTGTCCCCGTCTCACACCTAACCAGTACATTTCAGTCAGATTTTATCTTGTTTAGTTTCAAACAGTGTACAGAAAACAGTTTTACATGAACTTTCAGAAAATCGTGTATGCATGGATGTTTACAGTGCTTACAGTTGATACAGCAGAGAACAAGAAGATAAAACAACAGAAACCTGAACAGAAGCCACAGAACTTAACTCTAACCCTTCTACCAGAAATAACCCGTTAGAACAGAAAACCTAGTACCTCCGAGATGTAGGGCCTTAAGGGCCAACCTACGGGTATGAACTTACCTGTTGCTGTAGAGTTGATAGTCCTGGACGTCTCAGAAATGCTCGAACCTGTACATGCACGTTCAGAAAATAAACAAGCTACAAATGCTAACAAATAAGTTAGAAGAATTTATTCCAAATTCATTCAAACTCTTAGAAAACAAACCGGTGTGTTTTCATCCAAGAACAGTGAGTTTTTTCCAAATACCATAACCCTAAACTTCAGTAAAAACTCACATTAAACTTGTCCAAACTTGTTAGCAATAAAATAGGCTTACCTTAGCGGAGAAACAGAAAGGAACCGAGGAGATCGAAGTAGCTTCGACTATTGTTTTGTCGACAGGAAGGGAGAATGTCGAGAAGAGAAATGGAGAGAGAGCAGAGCGGAGAAGTGAAGAGGGTTTCACGCAGGAGGGAGAACTTAGCTTCTTCACCAAGTCGCCAGATGTCACTCAACCATTGGCCATCTCCCACCAACCTTAATTTCTCCCTAATTTACCCTTCCATGCATTTGTAAACTTAGTGTTTAGTTATTTACACAATAGTTTGGTTCTCCCCTTACCAAATGCTCCAGCATTTTACAATAAAGTTGTTATCGTATTTATGGCAATTTAAATCCACACAGTAATTCAACAGACTGTACATTGGCCAAAATGTCGGGTGTTACAATCTAAGTGGAATCTTTTATAATTTTATTTTTAATTTCCTTAATCATGTACTTGTGACGACCCCCGACCCGATCGGGGAGAAGAGCCTCACTCGGGACATGTGAAGAGGGTTTCACGCAGGAGGGAGAACTTAGCTTCTTCACCAAGTCGCCAGATGTCACTCAACCATTGGCCATCTCCCACCAACCTTAATTTCTCCCTAATTTACCCTTCCATGCATTTTAAACTTAGTGTTTAGTTTATTTACACAATAGTTTGGTTCTCCCCTTACCAAATGCTCCAGCATTTTACAATAAAGTTGTTATCGTATTTATGGAAATTTAAATCCACACAGTAATTCAACAGACTGTTACATGGCCAAAATGTCGGGTGTTACAATCTAAGTGTGAATCTTTTATAATTTTATTTTAATTTCCTTTAATCATGTACTTGTGACGACCCCCGACCCGATCGGGGACGAAGAGCCTCACTCGGGACATTTTAAAACGTGGACCATTTTTTTTTTTTGAACTTTTAAAATGGCCAGACATAAAATCAAAAGCATAAAATAGAAAACAGAAATGCAGAAGCTGTGGACAACTGATGTAACGCCCGGCATTGTGCCTATGTAATTATTCCCTGAATAATTAAGCGGAATTACTCTGATATTAATACAATGACTGTTTTTAATGAAATTGTCGACGTGTTTAATCAAACGAGGGTAATTCGTGAGACCGAATCGATTAACTAAATAATGTTTTAGTTAGAAATGCATGGAGTGGTAATTTAGGAAGGAATTAAGGTAGGTGAGAGGGAGCCAATGGATGGTTGTCAAATGTCCATAACTTGCTGAGAAACCTACATATTGTCTTATCTTCTCTTCTACATAAACCTTCTCATTTTCTCTCCACTTCCCTGTTTTCCCTCCTCCAGACAACTGAAACAAATTTTCAAAACTTGTTTCTCATGTTTTCTTCTGTTTACTTCAGCAAAAGGTAATCATCTAACCTAGTTAACGAGTTTGGACAAGTTAAGATGTGAGTTTTATACAAGTTAAGGGTTATGATATTTTGAGAAAGCTCACTGTTTTTGTATGAAAACACACTGGTTTGTTTTCTAAAGATTTGAATGGAGTCTGGAACATGTTCTATCGAGTTATTAGTTAGCATTTGCAGCTCTGTTTATTTTCTTTACGTGCATGTTTTAGGTCCGTGTATAACCGAGACGTTCAAGACTTGCAACTCTACAACAACAGGTAAGTTCATGTGTGTAGATTGGCCCTTAAGGCCCTACATCACGAAGATACTAGGTTTTACTTCTATTGGGTGGTTTCAGGTAGAAATGTTAGAGTTTAGTTCTGAATTATCTGTGTTTCTCTTTATGTTCTGCTGTTTTATTCCTGTTGTCTGCTGTTTTAAGTTGAAGTACTGTAAACGTCCATGCATACACATTTTTCTCGAAAACTCATGCAAAATGCTTTCTGCACCCGTTTTAAAGTTAAGAAAGATAAAAATCTGATTGTAATGTATCGGTTAAGTGTGGGACAGGGACTGGCCCTCTGTTTCTGTTATGTTCTGTATTACTGTATGTGCTTGATAGTGCACTCGTCAGTTCCCCTATAAGCCCCACTTATACCCCTCTGCCAGTGAAAGGTAATGTAATGTACTGTCACTGTATTCTGAAAGTTCATGCATAGCATTTGCATCACTGCATTTTTCCTGTTCTTATTGAGTTTTAGACTCATAGGTGAACTCCCTGATGTAGGTACGGAACCCGTGGATGAGAATTTTGTGCCTCAGGCCGACGAATAAGTGGCTGGTGGCGTGAGCTTTTGGGGATGGTTGTGGCAGCTAGACATATTCCTCACTGAGAGAGTGAAGTTTTAAAGTTTTGTGTTTATGTTTCAAAAACTTCTGTTTTGGTGAATTCTGGAAATGTGTGTCAAGTTCTGTACAGTTTCTGAGATTTGAAAACGATGTATAGACTCTATGTTGTTAAGGACTTTTAAAACCTCTGTTATAACAGTTGTATTTTTTTGAAGTATTCTGGAACTATTTGGAATCTCTTCCTTTCAAGTTGTGTATGGATTGTCTCGAGTTTTAAAGCTATCCATGTTGTTTGTTTTGTTTTTATCTCTGTCATGTTGTCAAGTGTGTTTTAAAACTGTGTTTTGAATCGGGTTTTAGAAGTTCAAAGTTTTATGTGTCAAAAGAAGTAAGTCGTCCACGCCTTCTTTAAAAGAGTTGTTCATTTTGTTCTATGAACAGTCGTCCATTTTGCCTCCAGTTTCTGTTGTCTATTTTGCTTTCGGTTTCTGTCTTTTATTCGGCTAAGTGTTATCGTCCAAAGTTATCGTCCACGATAATGTCACCGAGAGTTTGCCTGTTATTTTAAAAATCAAAAGTTTGCCCTTTTACGTCAATCGTCCACGGTCACTGCCTCTTTGTCAAACGTCCACGGTCACTGCTTCTTGTCAAACGCCCACGGTCACTGCTTTTTGTCAAACGTCCACGGTCACTGCCTTTTTGTCAAACGTCCACGGTCACTGCCTTTTTGTCAAACGTCCACGGACTTCTGTGTCCACTGTTTTTGTCTTTTAGTGCAAACGTCCACGGACTCCTATGTCCACTGCTTTTTTCTTTTAGTGTAAACGTCCACAGATTCTATCTTCTGTGCAATTGTCCACAGCTCCCGATTGTCCACGGCCACTGTAGCCTTCCATAGTATGTCTTCTAATTTATGTTTTTCCCATATTATTTCCTGTTTTACTTCTGTTTTTCATATCTCCCCGTCTTCCTGCTCTCGTTCAGACTACTCGTCCACATTTTTAGGTTCCTGTTCTTTTCTGTTGTATTCTGTACATTCGTTCTTTTCTGTTTTTATTCTACTCATTCATTCCCGTAGTCTATTTCTGTTTTATGATTTTCTGTCTTCACGTCTTCAGGTTTAAGAGTTTTAAAAAGGGCAAAAGTTCTTACATCCAAAGTTTATTTTGCTTTCTGTTTCTGTTGGTTATTCTGTTGACTATTTCAATTGACCACTCTAGTTTTGAATCTTCAGAATTTTATGTCTTCTGACTTCAGTCTTCCTGTCTTACATCTGTCTTCCTGTTTTCCTTCTGTTACTTATCCTTGTAGCCGGATTTGTAAATTGCCTTCCAGTCTTAAATTTCCAGAAAAGGTTTATACTCTGTGTAAAGTTTTTATAAATGTTTAAAAGTTCAAAAAAAAAAAAAAAAAGTCCACGTTTTAAAATGTCCAAAGTGAGGCTCCTCGACCCCAATCGGGTTGGGGTCGTCACAACAGAAGTACAGAAGCTGTGGACAACTGAAGTGCAGAAGCTGTGGACAACTGAAGTACAGAAGGCATGGACGACTGTTTTACAGATGGCGTGGACGACTGTTTTAAAGGCAGAATGGACAACTGTTTTTAAAGGCAGAATGGACAACTGTTTTTAAAGGCAGAATGGACAACTGTTTTACAGATGGCGTGGACGACTGTTTTAAAGGCAGAATGGACAACTGTTTTACAGAAGGCGTGGACGACTGTTTTACAGAAGGCGTGGACGACTGTTTTAAAGGCAGAATGGACAACTGTTTTTAAAGGGCAGAATGGACAACTGTTTTACAGAAGGCGTGGACGACTGTTTTAAAGGCAGAATGGACAACTGTTTTACAGAAGGCGTGGACGACTGTTTTAAAGGCAGAATGGACAACTGTTTTTAAAGGCAGAATGGACAACTGTTTTACAGAAGGCGTGGACGACTGTTTTAAAGGCAGAATGGACAACTGTTTTACAGAAGGCGTGGACGACTGTTTTAAAGGCAGAATGGACAACTGTTTTACAGAAGGCGTGGACGACTGTTTTAAAGGCAGAATGGACAACTGTTTTACAGAAGGCGTGGACGACTGTTTTAAAGGCAGAATGGACAACTGTTTTACAGAAGGCGTGGACGACTGTTTTAAAGGCAGAATGGACAACTGTTTTACAGAAGGCGTGGACGACTGTTTTAAAGGCAGAATGGACAACTGTTTTACAGAAGGCGTGGACGACTGTTTTAAAGGCAGAATGGACAACTGTTTTACAGAAGGCGTGGACGACTGTTTTAAAGGCAGAATGGACAACTGTTTTTAAAGGCAGAATGGACAACTGTTTTACAGAAGGCGTGGACGACTGTTTTAAAGGCAGAATGGACAACTGTTTTACAGAAGGCGTGGACGACTGTTTTAAAGGCAGAATGGACAACTGTTTTACAGAAGGCGTGGACGACTGTTTTAAAGGCAGAATGGACAACTGTTTTTAAAGGCAGAATGGACAACTGTTTTACAGAAGGCGTGGACGACTGTTTTAAAGGCAGAATGGACAACTGTTTTACAGAAGGCGTGGACGACTGTTTTAAAGGCAGAATGGACAACTGTTTTTAAAGGCAGAATGGACAACTGTTTTTAAAGGCAGAATGGACAACTGTTTTACAGAAGGCGTGGACGACTGTTTTAAAGGCAGAATGGACAACTGTTTTACAGAAGGCGTGGACGACTGTTTTAAAGGCAGAATGGACAACTGTTTTTAAAGGCAGAATGGACAACTGTTTTACAGAAGGCGTGGACGACTGTTTTAAAGGCAGAATGGACAACTGTTTTTAAAGGCAGAATGGACAACTGTTTTACAGAAGGCGTGGACGACTGTTTTAAAGGCAGAATGGACAACTGTTTTTAAAGGCAGAATGGACAACTGTTTTTAAAGGCAGAATGGACAACTGTTTTACAGAAGGCGTGGACGACTGTTTTAAAGGGCAGAATGGACGACTGTTTTAAAGGGCAGAATGGACGACTGTTTTACAGAAGGCGTGGACGACTGTTTTACAGAAGGCGTGGACGACTGTTTTAAAGGCAGAATGGACAACTGTTTTAAAGGGCAGAATGGACAACTGTTTTACAGAAGGCGTGGACGACTGTTTTACAGAAGGCGTGGACGACTGTTTTAAGGCAGAATGGACAACTGTTTTACAGAAGGCGTGGACGACTGTTTTACTGAATACGTGGATGACTGTTTTAAAGGCAGAATGGACAACTGTTTTACAGAAGGCGTGGACGACTGTTTTACAGAAGGCGTGGACGACTGTTTTAAAGGCAAAATGGACAACTGTTTTAAAGGCAAAATGGACAACTGTTTTAAAGGCAAAATGGACAACTGTTTTAAAGGCAAAATGGACAACTGTTTTAAAGGCAGAATGGACAACTGTTTTTAAAGGGCAGAATGGACGACTGTTTTACAGGCAAAATGGACAACTGTTTTTAAAAGGTAGAATGGACAACTGTTTTAAAGGCAAAATGGACAACTGTTTGTAAAGGGCAAAATGGACGACTGTTTTAAAGGTAGAATGGACAACTGTTTTAAAGGCAAAATGGACAACTGTTTGTAAAGGGCAAAATGGACGACTGTTTTAAAATAACAGGCAGAATGGACTTTGAAAACAGAAGGCAAAATAGACTTCGGACGTTTAAAACAACAGGCAGAATGGACTCTTTCCTTCTTTTTTTTTTTACATGGAGACATAAAAAAAGAAGGCATAAAAACTTCAAACTTCAGAAACCAATTCAAAACATGATTTTGGATGTATCAGAAAACATGGCAGAAGTTAAAGAAACCAGACTGCATGGATAGGTCTAAAATCAGAGAAAATCCATGCACAACCTAAAAGAGAAAATTCCAAGGAATTACAGAATATTTCAAAACATACATACATTCAATTGTCAAAACAGAGGTTTTAAAACATCAACACAAATTCTATACGTCGGTTTTAAAATTTCAAAAGCTATACAGGACTTGACATAACTTTCAAAAATACATTCTCACAGAAATAACATTTGTCTGACTGCAGCAACTACCCCATGAGCTCGATCTGCCAACTTCATCTACTCATCAATTTGAGGCAAAAAGTCCTAATCTGGAGGATCCATACCTACAACAGGGGGTTCAACTATGAGACTAGAGCTCAGTAAGAACATGAAATGCAGTGATACATATGTTGTGCATGAACATTTTCAAATACATGAACATTACATTATGTTTCACTAGGCAGGAAGGTATAAGTGAGAAGAAGAGCTGGCGCAACAGGAGTACATGCCACAACAGGACATAACAGGAGTACATGACAGGATGCCAGTCCTCGTCCACACTTAACCATACATTACTTCACATTTTAATTTTCATAACTTCAAATCTGGTGTTGAAAAATATTTACATGGTTTTCCAGAAAACGTGTATGCATGAACAGATACGATGCTTAAACTTAACATATACAGGCGACAAGATAAAAACAAACATGAAACAAAACAAGTTTTATTCAAAACATAACCTACGACCTAACTACTCGAACCAAAACCTAGTATCTTTGTGCTGTAGGGCCTTAAGGGCCAAACCTATACGTATGAACTTACCTGTTGTCCGAAATGCAGCAAGCTTTGCACACACGTCAACTGTGGTTCATGAACCTTTACTGAAGAAAACAGAAGAAAACAGGAGAAACAAAGTTTTGGAAATTTGTCTCAGGCGCCTGGAAGAGAGAACAGAGAAGAAAAGATGAAAATTGCAAGTTGGAGTGTTTTCACGTAGAAGGAAAGGAGGAAGAGGGGCTTGGCTTCTCCAACAAGTTTGCCAAGTGTCAAACACTCATTTCTTCCCTCCCACTTACCTTAATTGGTTTTCTATATTGCCCTTCCATTGGTTTTTAACTAAATTGCTATTTAGTTCGTCAAATTGGTTTTACGAATCACTCACATTCAATTGAAACCATCGGTAAATTCATAAAAACATACATTGTATAAATATTCTCATTAATTCCGTCTAATAATTCAAGGAATATTTACATGACAAAATGCCGGGTGTTACAGTACTTGTATAGCCCGACTCTTAATTTTCACTAGACTTTTCATTTTCTTTATTTGTCAATCATAAATATAAAAAGTATAAAAATATAAAATTTAGATTTTCAAATGAGTTCATTGTTTCTCTACATCTGTCATACTTAGAATAATTCAATTTGTTACAGTGTTTTGATTTATTTTATTTTCATTTCATAATTTACATGTTGACCTTCTACATGTAAAAAGTGTACATATTTTCTATTTTCTTTTAATCTTTTATTTTTTAATTTTGATTCATTTAATCATGCATGCACTTGGACCGTTTTCATTTTTTGTTCTCTTTTATCTATCAGCCATAAAATTCAAAATGCTTGTATGTGTCATTGTGCTCTCTCTCCTTTAATGTTTTTTTTTTTAATTTCTCTAACCATTTTAAATTTTAACTTGATACTTCATCTTGATATAAAAGTGTGAATTGTTGCGATTTTATTTTAACATTAAAATATAATATATATTAATATATTTGTCCTGACGATTTTGTTGTTTAGTGAAATTTTGTTCTTTATTTTTTATTGACTAATTTAATATGTCTATATTAATTTTTCTTATCATCCTGGCAATTGTCGTTGTTATCTTCTTTTTGTGACTTTTCATCTTCAACTGATAACATTTTTCTTCTTTTTTTTTTTCAAAATGTTTGCAGTTTGTGACTGTTAATTTTTATTTTTCGTTTATATCGTTAATTGGTCGCATTCTGATTTTGTTGAATTCTATTATTACAAAATTTTGCCAATTAATGGTATCAACTTGAATTCAAACATGCTTAGGGATACGAAAACCAAAATCAGTCTGGGATTAGGGTTTGATGAGAATATGAAAGAATACAAAATTATCAAGATTATTATTTCAAAATATGAGAATGCGCCATTTCCTCACGCTGAGATTTACTTTTTGAAGACATTCATGGCGAAAGGTAATATTCCCTAGTAATTATGTAGGTGATATCCTCAAGCTTTATAGATATGAATCTGCACTCGTTGGATGAGCACACAGCACTACTGCAGTGGGTCGTTCATGTATCCAGAGATATGAGCTCAATTAACGATAGAGTTATCTTATGTTTTAAATAGATAATGAACATTCAAAGTGATTGAACTAATTTAAGATTATGCAAAAGGAGCACCAACTTTTTGTTTAGATTTAATGGTGATAAAGAGATCATTGGTTGTGGCTATCCTTTATGAAGTTATGAGGATGTGTAGGATATAAAGGGTGAAGAAGTAGTGTCTTGGTCTGAACAAATTTTTCCATTAACTTCATGTAACACCCGGCATTTTTGCCATGTAATTATTCCCCGAATCATTAAATGGGATTAATGTGGTATTAATACAATAAATGTTTTAGTGGAAATTGTCGATATGTTTAATTGAATGAGAGAGATTCGTGAGACCGAGTCGACGAACTAAATAACAATTTCGTTGGAAACCAATGAGGGGCAAATTCGGAAGCCAATTAAGGTTGGTGGGAGGAAACCAATGGATGGATGCCAAGTGTCCAAAACTTGTTGGAGAAGCCCTCCTTCTTTCATTCTCTTCTTTTCTCTTCTACGTAAACCCTCATGTTTTTCATCTCCTCTCTGCTTTCTCTCTTCTAGACGACCAGAGACGGTTCTAAGCTCTGCCTTTTTCCTGTTTTCTCCAATAAAGGTTCGTGTATTGTTGAGGACTTACGTGCGAGACCTGCAACTCACGAACAATAGGTAAGTTCATGCATATAAGTTAGCCCTACAGTATGGAGATACTAGGTTTTTGGTTGTCGGGTAGTTAAGTGGTAGGTTAAGTTCTAAGTTAAATGAGTTTGCTTTCTGTTTTGCTTGTTATCCTGTAGCCTGTTTAAGTTATATTTAAGCACCGTAAATGTTCATGCATACACGTTTTCCTGAAAGTCATGTAAATATTTTATGCACGAGGTTTGAAATTAAGAAAGATAAAACCTCTAATGTAATGTACGGTTAAGTGTGGGACGAGGACTGACATCCTGTTATGTTCTGTATTCTTGTAATGTATCTCTGTAATGTACCTGAAAGTGCACCTCTGTTATGTGCCTGATAGTGCACCTCTGTCGCGCCAGTTCCTCAAAACGAAGATTCTTAAATGGCTTTTGTGCTGGAGCCTTTTGAGTTTCAACATCAGAAAAACTCGATTTAGATTCTTCTTTATCCACCCAAGTATCATCAAAAGAAGCATCTTTTAAAATTCGGGCCTTTTTCCCTTTGAAGTTAGAGTAATTTTTTATCGATCCAGTGGCCTGGGAGGAACGGCACTAGTTTTGAACTGATCATTGTTTGATTTTCGAAACCACCTCTTTATACTAGAGGAGTCAACTTGATGAATAGGAAGAGCATCTACTGCACTTTTTGAGGACTCATCCTTGAAATCAGAAGGTTGGGTTCTGACTGATGATGGCGTGTACACAACAATAGTCATCTTCGATTCTAGAGAGTTTAGAACTGGATTTTCTTCAAAGACAGATTATGGGACATTACCCGTAGAAAAATCTTCAAGAACTTATTCAATGAAGACTATGGAGTATCAGAAATCCATAACTTTTTAAGAAGAAGAGACTTCAAAATGGACTATGCTTCGGGTTGACAGAGAGAGAAATATTCAGAGAGCGAGAGAAAATATTAAAGATATTCCCGTTTAATTTTAATTAATCATAAATCCTCAATTTGAATCCCAACAAATCTCAAAGATATATCTCTAATTTCCATGTAATTTTTTTAAAAAAATAAATCTGAAATCCCTTAGAATTTTAAGAATAATTTCTATGATATTATGGAAATAAACCATAAATTCCATATATATATCTCTTCAACTTCTCATAAACTTTTTAAAATAAATCCAAAGTGCAATAAGTTTGGAAATAATCCCGATTGAATGTCACGATCAAATCTCATAAAAACCTCTATCAATACATTTGAGATTAACTTCAAATTTCCATAAAGACCGCTAAAAGCTTTCATAGAACCCCTTGTATCATGCAAGAAGTTACATGCCAAAAAGCTCAAAAGAAATATTAGCAATAAAAGAAATCGCTTAAAACAAATAGCATTTTTTTAATGAAAGCAAATAAAAAAAAATTTACAACACAGAAGAACCTCTTCACATAACATAGAGGCCTAAAGCAGACCTCAATTCTTCAAGTCCACACCATTTAAAGCTTTGGTAAAAATATCGACAATTTGTTTTTTCGTCACCGTATGCTCCAAAGTAATGATTTTGTCTTCCACAAGAGATCTAATAAAATAATGTCGGATATCAATATGCTTGGTCCGAGAATACTGAACCGGATTCTTGGAAATATTAATAGCACTCATGTTGTCGCAAAAGAGTGTCACGACATCTTGTGTGACACTGTAGTCTTTAAGCATTTGTTTCATCCAAAGAAGCTGAGTACAACTACTTGTAACGCCCCGAGTTATCTGAACCCAGTTTGCTACTCATAACGCTGAACCGAACCATGACGTCTTGATGCAAAATTTAAAATTTCACTCGACAGCCAAAATTTGACTTTTTCTAAAACTAAATATATTTTAAAACTTGCAGCGGAAAATCAATTGGACATCAATGAAGCTAAGTGACCAGTGAAAACATTTTAAAATGACTGTTGAAAGTGTTAAGAGTAATTGGCTAAAAGACGTAAAGCTAAAAAAAATAAACGCAGAATGCCCGTGAAGTTGCCGAAGTCGAACACATCTGCCGACGACAAAGTCAACGGAAGAAGCAGAAATAGGAATTAGGAGGTTTCTACCGATGACGTGTACAAACAACGCACCACCATCTACCGACAAGCCAACCCAACTACATCTGCCGATGAAGTCAACATAACTTCATCTGCCGATGAAGTCAACATAACTTCATCTGCCGATGGAGTCAACATAACTTCATCTACCGATAGATTTCCATCTGCCGATAGACAAGCACGCGACATCCACCGACAACGACATTACGACTCCTTCCGATAAGATTAAAATATACGCTACATCTGCCGATAGCAAAACTACAGGTTTTGCGACTTGCACCTGCCGATGACGTCAGCCGGATGTTCTCTCTCTCATCCAACGACTTTACTGAAGGCACCTTCCGATAGGCAAAACGACAAAACTAAACATCCAGAAACAAACCAAATCACTGCCCTTCCCAAATTCAGTAAAAACAATGTTTTCAAAATCCAACAGAATACCAATATCAGAAGATTCTCAAAAATGTTTTCAAAGCTTTGAAACCACTATTGTCATAAAATTTTCAGTAAAACATCTATACTGAACTAGTTACTCCCAACTCAACACCTGCAGCCATGGATTAAACCGCCTCAACAGATGACCAAACCGATGCCTGAAAATGCTCCTCCAACCAGCCTATTCCTCATGTTGGTCGGTAAACATACCTTCAGTAACTTCTTCACCTACATCACAAAACTCATCTATTAGCCTAATGCTAAGCAAGTAGAGCGATGAATGAAATGGATCAATGAAGCAATAATTTCCCTAAACATGCGGTCTCTACTTTCTCATCTCAGTTGTATTCAAATTCGTTCTCTGTTGATCCCTCTGTACGATGGGAAAGTGGATCAGTCATTCCCCAAAGCATACATCCTCTGATCTCAATTAAGGGGCGGATTAATTCCCTTAACAGTTAACTGGTCTGATCCCCCTGTAGGATTGGGAAGCGGATCACTTTTCCCAAAACCTCAATCCTCTGTTCTCAGTTAAGGGGCGGATTAATCCCCCTTAACAGTTGTTCTGATCATCCTGCTCACACTTACCATGCGTTTCATGTAAATTCATTTTCGTAATCTTTCAAAAACATGATGCATGACAACTGGAAAATAAACATACGAAACATACATAAACCCTACTGTTTTGTGATGTAGGCCCGAAGGCACAAACAAACTCTACTTACCTGGATTCTTGGCGAGTGCTCGGTTAGGAGCTTCTTCGGGATCTTTCTCACCTAGAACATAAACAGAACATTAAGTCAACCTGTACTAAACCTCATTCTAAGGCATTCAGAAAACCTAAGGGAATAGTTGGGAGTTCTGATCGCCAAGCATTACTGATTCTATGCTAAACCGTATCTACTCACTTTCCTGATGAGTTCCCAAAATACATATCTAACACTTCCCCATACAATCTTCCTTAGTTACTAAGTTAGAAAAATCGAGGTAGAAACTTACCTAGCTCGTCGAACGGATTCGGGGAAGGAAATCGCCTGGGAAGTCTGCTGGTTTGAGCTGAAAACCGAGAGCAAGAATGAATGGTGGCGGCTAAGCTCAATAAATTCTTTTTAAATAGGTTATCCACTAATAAGTTTTTAATTTACCATAATGCCCTTGCATATCCATTCATTAACCTAACCCATATTTGCACATCTTAATTTGACAAAATAAATTGGGTTTAATGGAACCGGGTGCTACACTACTACCATCTGTAATTTATTCTGCCTCAACTGTAAACAGAGATATGAAGCTTTACTTCTTACTTAACCATGACATCAAGTTTTGTCCACCGGAAGTACTCTTTCGATTATCCGAACTACCAGCCCAGTCCGCATCACAATAGCCAACTAGATTTACATTTGTATCAAATGAATACAAGATACCATAGTCGGTTGTTCTGCTAATATATTTGAGAATCTGTTTCACTGACACTAGGTGTGACTCTCGAGGATTTGCTTGAAATTGAGCATATAAACCAATGTTGTAACAAATATCCGGCCGACTAGCAGTTAGGTACAAGAGGCTCCCAATCATACTCCTATATAAACGAGCATCAACTGAAATTCCCTTCTCATCTTTGAAGAGCCTCTCATGTGTCCCAATCGGTGTTCTACGAGGACGTACATTCTCCAACTTAAACCGCTTCAACAAATTCTTGGCATACTTGCTTTGACTAATGAAGATTCATTTTTTTCCTTGCTGAATCTGAAGTTCAAGAAAATATATGAGTTCTCCTACCATACTCATCTCAAATTTTTCGGTCATTTGAGCGACGAATTCATTTACCATCACCAGTGACATTGAGCCAAACACTATGCCATCAACATAAATTTGAGCGAGTAAAAACTGACATTTGTCATGGCGAATGAAAAAGATTTTATCTACTCCCCCTCGCTCATATCCCTAGGGCAATAAATAATGCGTGAGTCTTTCATACCACGCTTGAGTTGCTTGTTTGAGTCCATATAATGTCTTCTTCAACTTGTAGACATACTCGGGATGATGAGTGTCTTCAAAACTCTTTGGTTGAGCAACATATACTTCCTCATTAAGAAAACCATTGAGAAAAGTACTATTCACATCCATTTGATATAGCTTGAACCGCATAACACAAGCAATAACCAACAAAAGACGAATGGACTCAAGACGAGCAACCAGTGCACATGTCTCATCAAAATCAACTCCTTCAATCTGTGAGTACCTTTGAGCAACTAATCGAGCCTTATTGTGGGTGATGTTACCATATTCATCGCTCTTGTTCTTGTATATCCACTTGGTGCCAATGACATTCACGTCGGGAGGACACGACACTAAGTCCCAAACTTGATTCCGGGTGAATTGACCAAGTTTTTCTTGCATAGCCTCAATCCAATATTCATCTAGTAGGGCTTCTTTCACATTTTTAGGCTCAATAGTTGGAGTAAAACATGCCATATGAATCATTTCCCAATAGTTTATTCTCAGTTTGTCTCTGATTCAAATACCATCATTTAGACCTCCAATGACTTCATTTCCAAGATGATTTTTCTGGACACGAGTGGATGGTTGTCTACTGTCCGAGATGACTACCTCTGTTTCATTAGTTATATCAGTCTGATCTAAAACATTGTCTGTGACATCTCTTGAGACACCTAGAACACTTCCTGGGACACCAGTGGGCACACTAGAACTATCATAATTTGAACTCTGGTTTATGTCTTCTTTGATAGTATTGGTAGTTTCCAAAGAGTCATCTATTTGAACATTTGCCGATTCTATGACAATTCGAGTCCTTTTGTTGTAGACCCGATCGGCACGGCTATTGGTAGCATAACCGAGAAAGATAGCCTCATCACTCTTGGGATCAACTTTTCCCCTATGTTCCCTGTCATTCAATACAAAGCATCTATTGTCAAAAGGATGAAAATAATTTAGATTTGGAGTTTTACCTTTTCATATCTCATAGGGTGTCATTGAAGTACCTCCACGGAGATACACCCGATTTATGGTGTAACATACTGTGTTCATAGCTTCAAGCCAGAGTTTTATACTGTGTTCATAGCTTCAAGCCAGAGTTTTTGTGGAATATTTCTTTCATGTAGCATTACGCGAGACATCTCTGCTAAAATTTGATTCTTCCTTTCAACGACTCCATTTTGTTGGGGAGTTATATGTGCTGAGAATTCCAGAGCTATCCCAAGTTGACTACAGAACGATAAGTTAAAGTTTTAAAAAAATTTTAAGTTTCCTGTTTCGATTTGGCCGATTCTTGTCTCTGATTCAGTGGCATGTTGATTCTTGGTTGCTCGAAAACAAGCCAATTGTATTGGTTTTTCTTGTTAATGAATAGAATGGCTAATTTCTGAAATAGCAATATTCAGTGGCATGTTGATTCTTGGTTGTTCGACTTTTATATAATCTGATGCTTTGAAAATCTTTTTAAATGAATGAGATAGTGCAATTCATTTGTGGGATTTGAATAATATTGTCGAAAAAATAAATAAATAAATAAACGGGAGGACCAGAACCGAGACCAGAATTCTGGTCCGGTTTTGAAAAAATTTTTAGGCTTATTGGTGCAAAAATTTAAAAACTAAATTTAGTGGTCCGGTCCTAATTTTTTCAAAAACTAGACCGAAACGGACCACGATCACCTTTAATGTTTTCCTCCAATAGTTTCTGAGGGCATTGAACCTATTAGATCCATGTAGAGCAATTCAAGCACTCGTGTTGTTGCCGGTATCTTTCACTTTGGGTGGGACACCTTGGTTTGCTTCTCGATTTGACACGGTCCACACACTCTGCCTTCATCAAAGTTTATTACAGAAATTCCACGAACAGCTCCCTTGGAAATGATCTTCTTCAAAATTCGAATATTTACATGTCCCAACTTACGATGCCATAGAATAAATTCTTCTGTGTTTGAACGATAACAAATTGGTAAAGAGGAAATAAGATAACAATTGTCAGAAGATCTTACTCCTTCTATAATGCAATTTTTGTCTTGATCGTAGACCATACACTTCTCACGAGTAAAATGTACATTTAAATCTTGATCGCACAACTGAATAATGCTAATCAAATTAGCCTTTAGACCATCCACCAGAAAAACATTCTCCAACTTTAGCAATCCGGGAACATTTAGTGTGCCTTTACCGATGACACTGGCTTTGACACTATTGCCAAATGTCACTTTTCCCATACTTTCAGATATGATATTCTTCAAAAACCTTTATTCACCTATCATGTGCCTAGAACACCCACTATCGAAGTACCAAGTATCAATTGAAGTGGCTTTGAGAAAAAAATGTGTAACATTGCATTTTAATTGGAATTCTTCCCCCATTTTTGTTGAGAAGATCTTCGAGTTGAGAAATTTCTAGCAGTACCTTGTCTCAAATCAGCAAAATATATGAAGCATCTAGGACGAATATGGCCAGGAAGGTTGCAATAGTAACAAACAGAGTTAAATTTATTACATTTTCGAATGAAAGCATGGTGAGGATTTTGTTTCTTCACAGCTTTTGTAGTACTTATTACAGTCTGCTTTTCTTAGTAATCAATATTTCTTACTGATAATGTTTGTGGCACTGTGCTTTCTCTTTTGTAATCAAGTCCATAAGACACTTTATGTGACACTGAGTTTTTCCCTTTGAAAGTAAGTCCAGAAGACATTTTCTGTGATATTGAGCTTTCACCTTTGTACCCCAGACCAGAACAATCACCACATGATTTGTTGATTCTCAAAATATCATCTAGCTTAGTAGACTCTGAATTCAACATTTTAACATTTTTCTTCATGAGATTCAGCTCGTTGGATAGATCTTTAACTTCATCCTGACTTGTCTTCCATTTTGCATCCAACTCGGTAACATTATTTTTAAGATTTATATTCTCATCCCTTAAACCTCCAATTTGAATACGTAGCTGCTGATTCACTTTAACAAGTTCGACCCATTTTTCATGGAGAATCTTGTATTCCACGGTAAGATCTTATTTTGTGGATTCCTCCTCATCTTCGTCACTATAGGTCGATATATCATCTATGACATCCCGAGTAACACTCCCACTTTCTGTATGTTTAGCTTTAACAACAAATTCGACATGGTTGTTCTGAAATTCTTCTTCTTTTTCTGACTCATCATCACTACAAGTCATTTTGAGAGAGTTTTTTTTCTTCAAAGTATTGTCGCATTCAACTTGAATATGCCCAAAAACATCACACTCTCTACATTTAATTCCTCAATTTTTGGGAGGTTGATCAGACGTATGATTTTTTTCCATGTACTTCTTATTACTTGAGGAGCTAGTTTTGGAGTTACTAACATTGGGTCTGACACCATGATTATTTCTCCCAAATTTCTTCATAACTCGGCTAAAATTCTTTGATAGCAGCGCTAGGGATTCTTCAAGGTCATCTTCATCGTAATCATTCAAATTCTGTGTCTCTGCCTTTAAAGCTACGCCTTTTACTTTCTTTGGTTCTATGTTCCTTCCAAGGTTCATCTCAAATGTTCTAAGAGATTGTAGCACCCGGTTCTATCGAACCGATTTACCTTGTCATCTAACAGTGTACATTTTATGGATGAAATTGGGAGAATTACTGATTATGTTAATGAGTAAATATGTAAGGGTATTATGGTAAATAGAGGCCTTTAGTGGATAACCTATTTAAGGAAAGAGGTTTTATGATTAATGCACTGTAGCCGCCACTATTTTCTATTCTTCCCTTTTGGCTTTCAGCTTAGCAGTAGAGCTCTCTAGGCGATTCTCCTACTCGATTCTTCTCCAAGCTAGGTGAGTTCTACTTCGATTTCTTGCTACATTGTAACTATCGATGGTAGAGGGGGATTATACATGAGGTTTTGTGAATGCTGTAAGTGAGGGTTAGTTCGGGTTTGAGGTGAATCAGGAATGTTCAATGAACCGAGCTTCCAAATTAGTTTCCTTAGATTTCTGGATGGATAGAATGAAGTTTAATGAAGATTTAATTAATGCTCGGTTTATGGTTTTAGGTTTGAGCAAACTCCCGAGGTAGATTTCAACCAAGCTTTTCAGGAGACCAGGTAAGTAGAGTACGTGTGTGCCTTCGGGCCTACATCACAAAACAGTAGGATTATGTATGGTCTGTGTGTTTTCAGTCTGCCATGTATCATGTTTTGAAAGTATACGAAAATGAATTTAAATGCATAGTGGTATGGTGAGGAATGAACCGATTGAAACATAACAGTTGTTAAGGGAACTAATCTGCCCCTTAATCAAGAGAGAGAATGTATAACTTTGGGAAAATTGATCCAACTCCCAATTTTACAAGGGGATCAGATGAATTATTAAGGGAACTAATCCGCCTCTTAACTTATGAAATGATGTATGACTTTGGAAAAATTGATCAAACTCCCAATTTTACAAGGGGATTAGATCAGAAATGAACGTATATGCAACTGAGATGTGAAAGTAGAAACTGCATGTCTAGGATTTATGTTTTAGCATTGTATTTCATTAATGCTTTACTTATTTAACATTAGACTGATAGATGAGTTTTGTGATGTAGGTGCTGAGACTGCAACAGGTGAGTTCCCTGAGTGCACTGAAGAATAGATGAAGTTGAAGGAGCACGTCTATGCCACGGTTGGGTGCTCTGATGAGGCGGTTTAGCTACTGTCTGTATGTGAAGTCTCAGTGGTTAACTGTTTTTGTTGAATTATGATGAGGATTTTGATGATGGTAGTAGTATTGACGTGTTTTAACACTTTTTGGATTTTCTGTTCTGACTATGGAAATATGATTTTAGTTTTGGCTGTGGTCACTATTCCAGATTTTTGAGTAAACTTGTGTTGTTTTAAATGATCACAGTAAAGTTTTCAAGTTCCTTTAGTAGTCGGAGTTATTCTTGTTTAGGATATAAATGGTTGAGAAATTGTTCTGTTGTCCGTCGGAAGATGTTGTTTATTGGTTGAAGTAGAAAGTTACTATTCCCCGGTGGATGTTGAGTATTTTGTCTATCGGTGGATTTTGTCCACCGGTAGATGTTGTGTATTTTGTCTATCGATGGATTTTGTCCACCGGTGGATGTTGAGTATTTTGTTTATCGGTGGATGTTATCCACCGGTGGATGTTGAGTAGAAGATTTGTCATTTTGTGATCGGTAGAAGAGAGTAGCCGACGCGTCGTCGGCAGATGTGAGTGGAAGATGCGTGAGAGTCGACAAGTCGTTCGGCTAACGTGAATGATGGACGATGGAAACAGAAGATACCTTTTGTTTCTGCTTCTTCTGCTGGCACTGTTCAGTGGTGGATGTCGCTTGTATTCACTTCTACCACTGGTACTATTCAGCGGTAGATGTGCTTTGGATTTCGTTTCCCTCAGTCAAACGTTTTAATATTTTGTCTCTTTTATAAATGTTGTTTATACAAAAAGTTTTCCGCTGCAAGTTTTGAAAATTTAAAGATTTAATTTTATTGTTTTAAAATTTTCCTTGAAATTTCTTAGTCCTATTCTATGTCATGTGTAACGAACCGGGTTATATAATTCGGGGCGTTACAGTATGGTATCAGAGACATTTAGCTAAACCGTTCAAAAGATTACTCATCAGTACCGATCGTCGCATGGAAGTACTCCAATAACTGTAAGTGTTTATGTTAGCTTTAACTACTAGATATTTATGAGAGCGGTTAACCCTGTGCATGAATTTAGTAAGATGGCTAGACGACCAGGAAGACCAAGAGTACCGAGAGAGATGCCCAACTTGAGGAGTGAAGAAGATCCTAGCATAATTAGGCAGCTGACAGATATGGTGCGTCAACAAACAAACTTAGTGCGTTAGCAGTCCGATCAGTTAGGAGTGCTGTTGAACCGAGATGTACAAGGAAGTGCCAACTCGAGTTCTAACAATGAACATTCTGGAAATAGATTCAGGAGGCTACAACCACCCACGTTTGATGGACAGTCATCTGATCCGGTTATTGCTGAAGGATGGCTTAGGAAAATTGAGAGTATGTTTAGATGTGCCAACATTGGAGAAGGAGACAAGGTCATGTTGGCAACATTTCATTTGGCTGGTGATGCTCAACTTTGGTGAGAAACAATAGAGACCACCACTGATGTTTTGGCGATGCCTTGGTCACAATTCAAGGACATTTTCTATGAGAAGTATTTTAACAGCACTGTCCAAACCGCAAAGAAGTTGGAGTTTCTGAACTTGAAGCAGATAGGGTCTGTGGCCGAGTACAGTAGGCAATTCGAGTCCCTGTCCAGGTTTGCTGGACATTTTGCTCACAAGGACGAGGATAAGGTGTTCAAATTTATGCATGGGCTGAAGCCAGAAATTTACAGAGGAGTTAAATTTTGTGGTATTAAAGGTTTGACATTCAGCGAAGTTGTGTCCACTGCTCTGGAAGTGGAATAAGCTGAAAGGAAGTGTGCTGGACCAAAGGAGGTCCCACAAAAGTTTATACAGCCACACCAACAAAGAGGAATGAAGAGGCCTAGTGAAGGCCAGAATAGCTAAGGAACATGAGGAAAAATACAGAATACCAGGAAATTTCCCCAGTGTCCTAAGTATTTGAAGAACCACCCAGGCGAGTGTAGATTGAACTTTGGGAAGTGTTTCAACTGTGAGAAGGTTGGACACACATTCAAGGAATGCCCGAAGCCTAGAATCACCAGATACTACAATTGTAACAAAATCGGCCATATTAGCAGAGACTGCCCAGCTCTTAAGAGTGGCCCTGATAAGATTAAACCGAGGATATTCTCCATGATGGAGTCGGGTGAAGAACAGTCCGCCGTAGTGTCAGGTACAATATTGATCAACTCTATACCTGCTTTTACTTTAATAGATTCTGGTGCAACGTATTCATTTATAGCATCTGCATTTGCTGTTAAGTTAGATGTACAACCTACGTCATCTGAACATGTGTTTAATGTCACGTTACCCTCTGGTGAATGCATGCACTCTAGCCGAGTGATGCTTAATAGTATTGTGTTAGTAGGAAACAAGGATTTACCTGCTGATCTCATTATTATGGATATAATGAGATTTGATGTAATCCTAGGGATGGATTGGTTGTTGCATTACGCCACAATTGATTGTAGGATTGAAGTGGTTAGTTTTCAACCCCCTAATGGTTTGAAACATATCTTTCAAGCCTTGAAGAAGAGTAAAGAAATGTCTGTTATGACTTCTATCAACACTAGACCTTCCCCATGTGGAGAGTATTAGTGCTTCTTAGCTAGTGTTTTAGACACACAACTAGTAGGAAAACCGAGCCCTCAAAATGTCCTGATTGTCCAAGACTTTTCAGAAGTATTTTTAGATGACCTTCCTGGCTTACCGCCAAATAGAGAAATTGAATTTGTTGTAGATGTTTACCCCAGCGCCGAGCATGTGTCCAAAAATCCATATAGATTAGCACCAACAGAATTTAAAGAATTAAAGAAACAGTTGGAGGATCTATTGGAGAAAGGGTTCATTCGCCCTAGCTTTTCACCATGGGGTGCACTTGTCCTTTTTGTCAAGAAAAAGGATGGATCAATGCGGATGTGCATCGATTATCGGTAATTAAATAAGTTAACTATCAAGAACAAATATCCATTGCTGAGGATTGATGATTTATTTGACCAGCTTAATGGTGCGCGTGTTTTCTCTAAGGTTGACCTAAGGTCAGGTTATTATCAACTAAAAGTTAAATCTGAAGATATCCCAAAGACTGCCTTTCGCACAAGGTATGGACATTATAAGTTTTTGGTCATGTCCTTTGGATTAACGAATGCACTAGCAGCCTTCATGGACCTTATGAATAGAATGTTTCATGAGTATTTAGATAAATTTGTCATAGTATTTATTGATGATATCTTAATCTTCTCACGTAACAAGGATGATCATGCAAGGCATTTGAGTTTGGTGTTAGGAGATCTAAGACAGCACCAACTTTATGCTAAGTTTTCCAAATGTGAGTTTTGGTTGGACAGAGTTCACTTTCTTGGTCACGTGATCTCTGGAGACGGAATATCTGTCGATCCAGCCAAGGTTCAAGCAGTCAAGGAGTGGCCCCAACCGAAGAGTGCTGCAGATATTCGGAGTTTCCTTGGATTAACAGGATATTATAGAAAATTTATTGAAGGATTCTCAAAGATTGCAACACCCCTCACTCGGTTAACAAGGAAAAACATCAAGTATACATGGACAGAGGATTGTGAATCCAGTTTCGAGACCTTGAAAAAGAAATTGACCAATGCCCCTATATTGACACTACCCGATGAGAATGGAAAGTTTAGCATTTATTGTGATGCTTCCAAGAGTAGCTTATGCCTCTAGGCATTTGAAAACACATGAGAAAAATTACCCCACACACAACTTAGAATTAGCCGCAGTGGTTTTTGCACTTAAAATTTGAAGGCATTACTTGTATGGATAACCTTGTGAGATATTTTCAGACCATAAAAGTCTGAAGTATATTTTCACACAGAAAGAGCTAAACATGAGACAACGTCGGTGGTTGGAGTTTGTCAAAGATTATAATTTTGAGATTAAATATCATCCCGGCAAGGCGAATGTTGTGGCTGATGCATTGAGTAGAGTGACGACTACAACCTCAACCTTGATTCTTGACATGTCGTTAGCCTTAGAGTCAGAATTTCAAAGATTTAACTTAGAAGCTGTGTCCAGTGTGTCAACCATGCTTTCAGCCATATCTTTGAAGCCTACACTTTTGGATAGGATAAAGGAAGCTCAGACAAATGATGTAGAGTGAAGCAAGTACAAATTAAGCATGGTGTCTACTGATAAATCGGATTTCAACTATTCTGATGATGGAGTCCTTAAGTTTAGGAATAGATGGTTTGTTCCTGCCATTATAGAACTTCGAAATGAGATTCTTTCGGAGGCACATTCTTCTAGACTCTCCGTCCATCCTGGAAGTATAAAAATGTATAGAGACCTTAAACAACTCTATTGGTGGCCAAATATGAAAAGAAGTATAGCAGAGTACGTAGGATTGTGTTTAGTTTGTCAACAAGTTAAAGCTGAACATCAGAGACCTGCAGGAATGTTACAAACCTTACCAGTTCCCGAATGGAAATGAGAGCAAATAACGATGGTCTTTGTGATGGGATTGCCTAGAACAACGAGAGGACATGATGCAATTTGGGTGATTGTGGATCGTCTAACCAGATCTGCTCATTTTCTGCCCATAAAGATAACATACTCGATGGATCAACTTGCTGAGTTGTATGTGCAAGAGATTATTAGATTGCATAGAGTTCCAAGCACTATAGTTTCAGACCGAGACTCTAGATTTACATCTAAGTTTTGGAAGAGTTTGCACGCTGCTATGGGTACGCAGCTTAATTTTAGCACAGCTTTTCACCCTCAAACAGATGGACAATCCGAGAGAACTATCCAGACATTAGAAGATATGCTTCGTGCATGCACATTGGATTTTCAGGGCTCTTGGAGTAAGTACTTATCATTAGTGGAGTTTTCTTATAATAACAGCTTTCAGGCAACAATTAGAATGGCACCTTATGAGGCATTGTATGGACGAAAATGTAGATCTCCTCTGTACTGGAATGAAGTTGGAGAATCACGGATGATTGGTCCTGACATTGTGCAACAAACAGTTAAGAAGATTGCTATCATCCGGACAGAGAACCTTAAACAACTCTATTGGTGGCCAAATATGAAAAGAAGTATAGCAGAGTACGTAGGATTGTGTTTAGTTTGTCAACAAGTTAAAGCTGAACATCAGAGACCTGCAGGAATGTTACAAACCTTACCAGTTCCCGAATGGAAATGAGAGCAAATAACGATGGTCTTTGTGATGGGATGCCTAGAACAACGAGAGGACATGATGCAATTTGAGAGAACTATCCAGACATTAGAAGATATGCTTCGTGCATGCACATTGGATTTTCAGGGCTCTTGGAGTAAGTACTTATCATTAGTGGAGTTTTCTTATAATAACAGCTTTCAGGCAACAATTAGAATGGCACCTTATGAGGCATTGTATGGACGAAAATGTAGATCTCCTCTGTACTGGAATGAAGTTGGAGAATCACGGATGATTGGTCCTGACATTGTGCAACAAACAGTTAAGAAGATTGCTCTCATCCGACAGAGAATCTTGATAGCTCAGAGCTGACAAAAAAATTACGCTGACTGCAGACGTAGAGAATTGGAATTCGAAGTAGGTGATGAAGTTTTTCTTAAGGTATCATCATTCAAAGGAGTTGTGAGATTTGGGAAAAGAGGTAAGTTGAATCCCAGATTTATTGGACCTTTTCCAGTCTTGACGAGGATTGGGAAAACAGCTTATCAGTTAGAGTTACCAACCTCTATGGGAGGAATCCACAATGTGTTCCATGTTTCTATGCTGAAGAAGTGCATGCGGGATCCAACTCAGATTGTTGAATAACAGAATATTGAAGTTCATCCTACTCTTACTTATGAGGAGAAACCAGTAAGGATCCTAGACTATGCTGTGAAGGTGTTGCGCAACAAAGACATTCCACTAGTAAAAGTCTTATGGCATAATCAGAACATAGAGGAGACAACTTGGGATCGCCAGCAGAACATGATGGACCAACATCCAGAATTATTCAGGTATTGAATTTTGAGGACAAAATTCTTTTAAGGAGGGTAGATTGTAGCACCCGGTTCTATCTAACCGATTTACCTTGTCATCTAATAGTGTACATTTTATGAATGAAATTGGGAGAATTACTGATTAGGTTAATGAGTAAATATGTAAGGGTATTATGGTAAATAGAGGCCTTTAGTAGATAACCTATTTAAGGAAAGAAGTTTTGTGATTAATGCACTGTAGCTGCCACTATTTTCTATTCTTCCCTTTCAGCTTTCAGCTTAGCAGTAGAGCTCTCTAGGCGATTCTCCTACTCGATTCTTCTCCAAGCTAGGTGAGTTCTACTTCGATTTCTTACTACATTGTAACTATCGATGGTAGAGGGGAATTATAGATGAGGTTTTGTGAATGTTGTAAGTGAGGGTTAGTTCGGGTTTGAGGTGAATCGGGAATGTTCAATGAACCGAGCTTCCAAATTAGTTTCCTTAGATTTCTAGATGGATAGAATGAAGTTTAATGAAGATTTAATTAATGCTCGGTTTATGGTTTTAGGTTTGAGCAAACTCTCAAGGTAGATTTCAACCAAGCTTTTCAAGAGACCAGGTAAGTAGAGTACGTGTGTGCCTTCGGGCCTACATCACAAAACAGTAGGATTATGTATGGTCTGTGTGTTTTCAGTTTGCCATGTATCATGTTTTGAAAGTATACGAAAATGAATTTAAATGCATAGTGGTATGGTGACGAATAAACCGATTGAAATAGAACAGTTGTTAAGGGAACTAATCCGCCCCTTAATCAAGAGAGAGGATGTATAACTTTGGAAAAATTGATCCAACTCCCAATTTTACAGGGGGATCACATCAGAAATGAACGTATATGCAACTGAGATGTGAAAATAGAAACTGCATGTCTAGGATTTATATTTCAGCATTGTATTTCATTAATGCTTTACTTACTTAGCATTAGGCTAATAGATGAGTTTTGTGATGTAGGTGCTGAGACTGCAACAGGTGAGTTCCCTGAGTGCACTAAAGAATAGATGAAGTTTAAAGAGCACGTCTATGCCATGGTTGGGTGCTCTGATGAGGCAGTTTAGCTACTGTCTGTATGTGAAGTCTCAGTGGTTAAGTGTTTCTGTTGAATTATGCTGAAGATTTTGATGGTGGTAGTAGTATTGACGTGTTTTAACACTTTTTGGATTTTCTGTTCTGACTATGGAAATATGATTTTGGTTTTGGTTGTGGTCACTATTCTGGATTTTTGAGTAAACTTGTGTTGTTTTAAATGATCACAGTAAAGTTTTCAAGTTCATTTAATAGTCGGAGTTATTCTTGTTTATGATATAAATGGTTGAGAAATTTATGATATAAATGGTTGAGAATTGTTCTGTTTCCATCGGAAGATTGTCGTTTATTGGTTGAAGTAGAAGTTACTGTTCCCCGCACCGGTGGATGTTGTCCACCGGTGGATGTTGAGTATTTTGTCTATCAGTGGATGTTGTCCACCGGTAGATGTTGTGTATTTTGTCTATCGGTGGATGTTGAGTATTTTGTCTATCAGTGGATGTTGTCCACCGGTGGATGTTGTCCACCGGTGGATGTTGTCCACCGGTGGATGTTGTCCACCGGTGGATGTTGAGTATTTTGTCTATCAGTGGATGTTGTCCACCGGTGGATGTTGTCCACCGGTGGATGTTGTCCACCGGTGGATGTTGTCCACCGGTGGATGTTGTCCACCGGTGGATGTTGAGTATTTTGTCTATCAGTGGATGTTGAGTATTTTGTCTATCAGTGGATGTTGAGTATTTTGTCTATCGGTGGATGTTGAGTATTTTGTCTATCAGTGGATGTTGAGTATTTTGTCTATCAGTGGATGTTGAGTATTTTGTCTATCAGTGGATGTTGAGTATTTTGTCTATCAGTGGATGTTGTCCACCGGTGGAGTTGTCTTGGATGTTGAGTATTTTGTCTATCAGTGGATGTTGAGTATTTTGTCTATCAGTGGATGTTGTCCACCGGTGGATGTTGTCCACCGGTGGATGTTGAGTAAAAGATTTGTCGTTTTGTGATCAATAGAAGAGAGTAGCTGACGCGTCGTCAGAAGATGTGAGCGGAAGATGCGTGAGAGTCGACGAGTCGTTCGGCTAACGCGAGCGGTGGACGATGGAAGGAGAAGATACTTTTTGTTTCTGCTTCTTCCGCTGGCACTGTTCAGTGGTGGATGTCGCTTGTATTCACTTCTACCACTGGTACTGTTCAGCGGTAGATGTGCTTTGGATTTCGTTTCCCTCAGTCAAACGTTTTAATATTTTGTCTCTTTTATAAATGTTGTTTATACAAAAAAATTTCCGCTGCAAGTTTTGAAAATTTAAAGATTTAATTTTATTGTTGAGTGAAACTTTAAAATTTTCCTTGAAATTTCTTAGTCATGTTCTATGTCATGTGTAATGAACCGGGTTATATAATTCGAGGCGTTACAGAGATCCTATTAATTCTTCAAGTTTCATTTTGGAGACATCTTTTGCTTCTTCAATAGCAGTAACTTTATAAGTAAATCGTTGAGGAAGGGATCGCAGAGTTTTCCTTACCAATCGTTCTTTCGAGAAAGTCTCACCAAGAGCAAATGCCTCATTGGCGATGTCACATAATTTTTCATTGAACTCGGCAATACTCTCATCTTCATGCATTTTTAGACTCTAAAACTCTATAGTGAGCATTTGCATTTTCGATAACTTTACCGCCAATTTTCCTTCATAAGTGGTTTGGAGAATCTCTCAAGCCCTTTTTTGCCGATTCACAAGTGGAGATAAGTCTGAACTGAATAGAATCAACCCCATTGAAAATAGTATTAAGTGGCTTTGAATTACTGTTTGCCAATGCATCTTCTTGTTAACTTAAAATGTGTTTAAGTCTAACTATGTTTTTGATGATTGTGATTAACATGAAATATACAAATATAAAATGATTATAAGAAATGAACGTTATTAATAATTGCAATTAGATGGAAATACCCTTTAAAAATGGTATTATGTTTTCTAATGATTTTGATTAAGTGTTTGATAGTCAAGACTGGTGCAAGTAAAATGTCAACCAGAATTTTAAATCTTCTGCCAAAATCAACATCGACGGATGGTGAAACCAACTGAACAACGATCGCTGTCAAAGCGGGTTAGAAAGTCATTCGCCAGATATATCAACTGGACAAAGCAAAGTCGATCGATGGCAGAACTAATTGTTTATCAACCGAAGTCATCCGTGGAAATTAAGTCGACCAGACTCTGACATCTACCGAAATCAACCACGTCCAAAATCAAATCGACCAGACTCTGACATATACCGAAATCAACAAAATCAAGTCGACCAGATTCTGAAGTCTACCGAAAACAACGTCGACCGAACAAAGACTTCGTCCACAACGATAACATCATCTGAATAACAAAGTCGTCCAATATGAGTTGCTTCACAAGATCAACGTCGTCCGAACAAAGACTTCGTCTGCCAGATTAACATCATCCGAATCAAGAAATCGTCCAATATGAGAATGCTTCACAAGATTAACGTCGACTAAACAAAGACTTCGTCCACTAGGATAACATCATCCGAAATTAAGAAATCTTCCAGATGGATAACATCATCCGAAATCAAGAAATCTTCCAAATGAATAACGAAGTCGACCGAATAAAGATTTCATCTACCAGAATAACATCATCCGAATCAAGAAGACTTCCACCGCGAGTAATATCAACTCCAAATCTCAACAGTTAGATTTCTACGTACGGAATCCTCACAACGGTCATATTTTTGTACGGAAACAAGGAGTCCTCCAAATGGGAAGCAGATTTCAAACAAGAGCATATATAGAAGAATAGAAGCTCGGAAGAAGAAATTTTGACAACTTGTTCAATCTTCTCTGAACTCCTACGAGCTCACACGACATTCTTTGTGTTACACCTCTCTGCACATAAACTTGAGATTTTGCTTTGAGAGAGTGTAGTATTTGTACTCTACTATTCAAACTTGTAAAAATCTAAAGGTAGTAGATTGACGCTCGTGAAGTTCAATCTAAAGTTGTAAGGCAGTAGATCGATGCCCGTGAAGATCGATCAAGAAATCTCGTTGAGGAAAAGATAAGAATCTTCAAGGGAGAAATCTTGAAGCGTGGACGTAGGCAAGGTTGGCCAAACCACGTTAAAATGTGAGTGTTAATCTCTTTCTCTTACTCTATTTTTAAGTGTTTGTTATTTATTGCACACAAAGAGAAAATGTAAGATAAACCTAATTTGCACATCTAAAAGCAATTAGATTAAGAAATTTCTAATTAACTCCCCCTCCCCCTCTCTTAGACAATCACGATCCTACAATTGGTATCAGAGCGTAGATTAAATATTGTCATATTTGTGAGTTAGAAAAATATTGTAATACATCTACAATGGCATTCAACACAAACAAATCACACATAAAGGGACAATCCACTTATAGGCCACCTATTTTTTATGGTAATGACTATGTATATTGGAAAGCTAGGACGAGAATTTTTATTCAGACAATGGACTATGAATTATGGAGTGTCATTGAAAATGGTCCATTTAAAGCTATGAAAACCAAAAATAGTGCAAGTGTACCAAAGCCAGCAAACGAATTAAATGATTCTGATAAACGTAATCTAACTTTAAATGCCAAAGCAATTAACACCCTATATTGTGCACTGAATAGAGATGAATTTAACAGGGTACAAGGTTGTGAGAGTGCACAAGAAATATGGCATTTACTTGAAATTACACACGAGGGAACTAACCAAGTTAAAGAAAGTAAATTGAGTATGCTTGTGCATGAGTATGAATTATTTTCAATGGAAAAGGATGAGTCTATTTTTTCTATGTTTACTCGCTTCACTAACGTTACTAATAGTTTAAAAGTTCTTGGTAAAGTCTATTCAAATGAAGAATTAGTTATGAAGATACTGAGATGTCTACCAAGAGGATGGCAAAGGTGACAGCTATCCAAGAAGCAAAAGATCTCAAAGTGATGAAGCTCTAAAACTCATCGGATCTCTCATGACACATGAGATCACAATAAGAGCTAACGGGAATGAGGATCTCAAAGAAAAGGAAACCTCCAAAAGAAGAGACATCGCACTCAAAGCCTCCTCTAGCAAACAAGACGAATCCGAGCCACTTGGGATGACAGTAAAAGTGACACTTCTTCAGAAAATGAGGAAGTTGCCAACCTTTGCTTCATGGCATATGAAAATGAGGTTAGCTTTTCCTCTAGTGATAGTGAAACTGATGATGGTGACTTAGTTGATGCATTCAATGACTTAGTTAAATAATATAGCATGCTTAAGTCTAAATACAACTTGTTAAAAAATGAAAATGCAAACTTGATCAAAAAACATGCTAAGGAGTGTAATTTGCATGAAAAAGAAATTAGTGAACTTAAGAGTACAAATGAGAAGTTGAATGACATTGTTCTTAAGTTTACTAATGGGAGCAAGAATTTGAATATGCTGCTAGAGAGTCAAAGAGTGACGTTTGACAAGGCGGGGTTAGGTCATGAAAAATCTAACAAAAAGAAAGTTTATAAGAATTTCTTTGTTAGATCATCTACTTGTCATGCATGTAATGAAGTAGGACATAAATCCTATAAATGTCCATTAAAATTAGGAAAGATTAAATTTAGCAGTAGATTACAATGGGTTCCTAAGGGAACAAAACCTAACACTAGGACCCAAAAGATTTGAGTACCTAAGAAGACCACTTGACTATTATTTTGCAAGTTGATAGCTTGCCCGGGAAGAATCAATGGTACCTCGATAGTGGATGCTCGAGGCATATGACGGGAGAGTCAACGAAATTTGCCTATGTCAACAAGAAGAAAGGAAACGTCACTTTTGGCGGAAATCAAAAAGAAAAAATTGTTGGCATTGGTAACATAGGTAATAGCTCTAACCCTATTATTGAAAATGTGTTATTAGTAGGAGGGTTAAAGCATAATTTACTTAGTATTAACCAATTGTGTGATAAAGGATATAAAGTGATTTTTAAATCAAATTCTTGCATAATTAAGGATAGCTCATCTAGTAAAGTATTGTTTAAAGGTTAAAGAAAAGAAAATGTGTACACAATTGATTTAGATAATATTGAATGCTTTGATGAGAAATGCTTTGCTGTGAATTTGTTAGTTGATAGTTGGACTTAGCATAGAAGATTAGAACACGTAGATATGGATACCTTAACTAAGATCACTAAGAATAATCTAGTTAGAGGAATTCCAAAAATATCCTTTGAGAAGGATAAAGTCTGTGAAACTTGCCAAATGGGCAAGCAAATCAAAAGTTCATTTGCATCAAAGAATGCAATTTCTACATCCAAGCCCCTACAACTTCTTCATGGACTTTTTTAGCCCTTCTAATGTGGCCAGTCTAGGAGGAAAATTCTATGCCTTTGTTATAGTGGATGACTTCTCTAGGTTCACATGGGTGTTCTTCCTAAAGTCAAAGAACGAAACATTTGACACCTTCTCTAGCTTTAGAAAGAGAGTTCAAAATGAAAAGAAGCTCACCATTGTTGCTATTCGTAATGATCATGGTGGAGAATTTGAGAATGAAAAATTTTAACTCGTGTCTCAAACATGGAATTGAGCACAATTTCTCATCCCCTAGAACCCCTCAACAAAATAGAGTTGTTGAGAGGAAAAACAGGTCTCTTCAAGAACTTGCTCGGACCATGCTCCACGAGAACTCACTTCCAAAATATTTTTGGGCTGAAGTTGTTTCCACAGCATGCTATGTTCTAAATCGGGACTCCAAAAGACCAATTCTTGAGAAAACCCCTTATGAGCTTTGAAATGGAAAAACTCTTCTGTCAAGTACTTTCGAGCCTTTGGTTGTAAGTGTTTCATTCTAAACACCAAGAATAACTTGGAAAAATTCGATTTTAAATCTGACCTTGGAATTTTTCTTGGCTATTCCCTATCCAGTAAGGCTTATAGAGTCTTTAACAAAAGGACTCTAGTTGTTGAAGAATCTGTTAATGTCAATTTTGATGAGAATCTTCAAGTTACAATCAATGTGGAAGAAGATGACATTTTGGAAAAGCAAATGGATTCTCTCTCCATAGACAAATCTAGTGAAACCATTCAAGGAGAAAATCTCGTAGATCCTTCTTCAAAATCTCTAGAAATTGTCTCAATCAAGGATGAAAATGATGCTCTTCCTAGTGATTGGAAATATGTCAAAAATCATCCTTTAGATGAAGTTCTAGGTGATCATTCTTTAGGAGTCAAAACCAGAGCCTCTCTTAGGAATCTTTGTGCTAATGTTGCATTCATCTCTCAAATAGAACCTAAGAAATTTGAGGAAGCCGAGTTAGATAAAAATTAGATAGTTGCCATGCAAGAAGAGTTGAATCAATTCGAAAGGACCAATGTATGAAAACTTTTTCCAAGACCTAAGGATCATCCTATTATAGGAAGCAAATAGGTTTTTAAGAATAAGTTGGATGAAAATGGGATAGTTGTTAGGATCAAAACTAGGTTAGTTGTCAAAGGTAACAACCAAGAAGAAGGAATAGATTTTGAGAAAACCTTTGCCCCCGTGGCTCGTTTAGAGTCAATTAGAATGCTCCTAGTCTATGCATGCTACAAAAACTTCACACTCTTCCAAATGGACGTGAAGAGTGCATTTCTAAATGGATATATAATGGAAGAAGTTTATATGGAGCAACCCTTAGGTTTTGAAGCCTATGACAAATTCATTCATGTGTACAAACTTAAGAAGACACTGTATGGTCTTAAGCAAAGCTCCTAGAGCTTGGTATGATAGGTTGAAGAACTTCCTTGAGAAAAGGAAGTTCAAAAAGGGTAAAACCGATTTAACTTTATTTACCATGCAAAAGGACAAAGACATACTTATTGTGTAAATCTATGTTGATGATATTATTTTCGGTTGAACTAATGTCTCACTTTGTAATGAGTTTTCCTCCCTTATGCAAAGTGAATTTGAGATGAGTATGATGAGGGAGCTAAAATTCTTCTTAGGTTTTCAAATTAGTCAAACTCCAGATGGTATTTTCTTTTGTCAAGAAAAATACATTAAAGAGCTCTTAAAGAGATTTGGACTGAGCTATACTAAATCTGCTAGAAACCCAATGAGCACCACTACTAAATTGGACAAAGATGAAAACGGGTTAAGTGTAGATATTAAGAAATATCGAGGTATGATTGGTTCACTTCTATACTTAACTGCTAGTAGACCTGATATTCTGTTTAGTGTGTGCTTATGTGCTAGATTTCAAGCCTCTACTAAAGAATCTCACTTACATGCAGTTAAAAAGATTTTCAAATACCTGAGTGGGACATATGATTTAGGTTTGTGGTATTCAAAAGGAACCTCATTTGATCTTATAAGTTATTCAGACTCAGACTATACAGGAAGTCTTGTAGATAGAAATAGTACTAGTGGAACGTGCCAATTCTTAGGAGAATCACTTGTTTCTTGGTACTACAAGAAGCAAAATTCTGTGGCACTTTCAACTGCCGAAAGTGAATACATTGCTGCCGGTAGTTGTTGTGCACAAATGTTTGGATGAAACAAACATTAGAAGACTATAATATGTTCTATGATATGATTTCAATTAGATGTGATAATACAAGTGCCATAAACATCTCGAAAAATCCTATCCAACACTCTAGGACTAAGTACATTGAGGTCAGATATCATTTCATTAGGGATCATGTTCAAAAAGGTGATATCACCTTAGAATTTGTCAATTCTTCTGACCAATTAGCAGACATCTTTACAAAACCCTTAGATGAAAAATCGTTCAATGATTTTCGAATTCGTTTAGGTATTATTAGGAGTGAAAGACCTTAAACGGTCGATGTCATGTGTTAATCAAAGCTTATATCTCTTTGGAAGGAACGGTTGAGAAATTGAGATTTTTCTGAAGTATTTCGACCGCATTAATATATGAATCGAACGATGTGGAGAACGGTCGATGTACGAATCGGATGAAGTCTGTTCTTAAATCCTATAAATTAGCTTTCGGATTACAGAAACCCTACCTTTCTTCCAAAGTGCGAAAAACCTTCAAAAATCTCTCATCTTTTGTGTCTCTCCGACGATCATCTTAATCATCTCCTATCACCTCTCCTATCTCTACTTCATAAATGGCATCCTCCTCCAACGTCGGATTAACTTTTTCCAGGAAGAAGCAGAAGAATGCAGAACAAATGGAGTCTCCACCTACAGTGCAACCTCCTCCTCTTCAATGGCCATCTCCGCAGTTTCTCAATGAGGCTGCATTTAATAGGTACTATACAGATTTTGAAGAGAAGCCTATTATTAAAAGTAGAGGAGTTGTGTTTAAGGCCTTCATAGGTTATCACTGGAGAAGTCTCTCCAAGACATGGGATTACTAGGTTTGTTCGAACTAGGCACTTCGTACTGTGAAACCCCAATTAGGATGTTTTATGCTATCAATTGTGAGTTTCTCAACGATATGCCTAGGTATTTTGAGATTTTCAAGAATCCTCCCCTTGTTGAAACACCAAAGGGAGTGACTTTCGCCAAAGAGATTTCCAAAGATCCACACAATACTTCGTTAAGGCTCAAGGGCAAGGACTTGAATATTAGAGCCAGAGTCTTCCATCAAATTAGCAATTACAACATTCTTCCCAGAGATGGCCATAAAGACCATGTTAATGGTATGGATCTTTTCCTTCTGTACAGGTTCTTCAAGAAAGAACCATTTCACATTGGGAGCATAATTCTGAGAAGGATGCTTCAAGTTGTCAAAACAACATCTAAATCTCTTCCATACAATCTTCTCATAATGAAGATTTTCCATCGATTTGGTGTTCAACTGCCGGTTGAAGACAAGCCAATTTCGCTAAAGAACACTGATTGTTTCTCCACTTCCACCTTGCTGCGAATGGGGATTGAAAGAAACCAGCAAGGTACTCTATGTGACAAAGAAACACGGGGAGGTGTTTCCAAAAGCAGTACCTCTCAGACTCTTCCTAAACCTCGGAAGCGGCGAAGAGTGATATTGGGAGAAGAAGAAGAAGATGATGATGCTCAGCAAGAGGATTATATTCCTTTCTTTGATCCTCCTCAGTTTCCAGGGTCTCTCATTTCAGCTCCTCCAACCTGCTCCGACTTTCTCCCATCAGTTGCTGAGGGCTTTAATGATCAAAACTTTCTGTTTGATCCTCTGGAAGTTCAAGCAGCTACTCTTCCACATCCCTTCAGTCCAATTCCTGCTCCTTCACCAACAGAGGCTCCTCAATTGCCAGCTCGTGTTCCTCCTAGAACTCAAGGTCGTCCCATTTCTCCTGTGGGGAATTCTATTTCAGAGGAACAATATCATGTGCTTCGGGCAAGTATCGAAAGCCTTGGCACAGGCATCGAATCCTTTCAGTCCATGTATCTCTCCCGACAAGATCAGTTTGAAGCTTTTGTTCTATCACAACTAGAACACCTTGAAGCCTCCTACCTCTCACAACTTCGTCAACTCGAAGCCTCCACTCTCTCTCATAATGATCATCTTGCAGCTGCTATTCAAGGACTTCACAATCGTATTGATCAAGCGGAAATCGATCAAAGTAAAGCTATTGATGATGTCATCTCTTTCATTCTATTCAATACCAGTCATTTAGTAGATTCCTTGCGACGAGAGTCTGATCGCATTATCACTCACCTTAGCTCTCTTAACTTATCTTCGTCTAGGAGTGATAGTGAGCCCTCTCCTCTGGATGAGGGCCTGGACGAAGGTGGGGAGAATCCCGAGGAAGTTCATCCAGCCACTCCAGCTGGTTCTTTGAATGATGTGCCTTTGGGTGTTGTAGGGGCTGCTGTAACTGAGGATGAAGTAGGGGATGTTGTTTGTGAGGACGAGCTAGTAATTAATCCAGCTAATGTTGCTGATGATGTTGCTGGTTCAGATGATCTTGTCATGATTGAGAATGTGGATGAGCAAGAACCTTCTGCTGGTGTCCAAATGGCAAAGGTAGGGGATGCAGGGGATACAACTAGTGGAGAAAGCATTCCTATTGTTTTTCCTGTTACAATTACTCTAGCTGAGGAAACAACATATGAGGATGAAGATGAGCCTCTGTTCAGATGTGCGAGGGATTTCTATGCTGTTTCTTCCGTTGTGTAATTCCATCCTCTATTCTTTCGATAGTTTAAGAACTTAGAACTCTCTTAGGATACTCATTTTTTGATCATTCTTTACCATTATTTATCTTTGAATTTTTCTCAGCATTTATCACACTTGTGTTATGTTGAATGACTTTCTCGCTTATTGACACTGCTTCTCAATATTTTTTTGATAATGTCAAATGGGGAGAAAAGTATGAATATAGTTTATATTAATGCAGTATGGGGGAGTATGGGGGAGTTTATACATTGTTAATTGATAGAATAGCATGGGGGAGTAGTTCATTTTATATGTTTATTCATTGTATATTTGTCATCATCAAAAATGGGGAGATTGTTAACTTAAAATGTGTTTAAGTCTAACTATGTTTTTGATGATTGTGATTAACATGAAATACACAAATATAAAATGATTGTAAGAAATGAACGTTATTAATAATTGCAGTTAATTGGAAATGTCCTTTAAAAAGGGTATTATGTTTTCTAATGATTTTGATTAAGTGTTGGTAGTCAAGACTGGTGCAAGCAAAATGTCAACAAGAATTTTAAGTCTTCTGCCAAAATCAACATCGACAGATGGTGGAACCAACTGAACAACGACCATTGTCAAAGCGAGTTAGAAAGTCATCCGCCAGATATATCAACTGGACAAAGCAAAGTCGACCGATGGCAGAAGTAATTGATTATCGAACGAACTCATCTGGGGAAATAAAGCCGACCAGACTCTGACATCAACCGAAATCAACAACGTCCAAAATCAAGTCGACCAGACTCTGACATCTACCGAAATCAACAACGTCCAAAATCAACTCGACCAGATTCTGAAGTCTACCGAAAACAACGTCGACCGAACAAAGACTTCGTCCACAACGATAACATCATCCGAATAACGAAGTCGTCCAATATGAGAATGCTTCACAAGATCAAATTCGTTCGAACAAAGACTTCGTCTGCCAGATTAACATCATCCAAATCAAGAAGTCGTCTAATATGAGAATGTTTCACAAGATCAACTCGACTGAACAAAGACTTCGTCCACTAGGATAACATCATCCGAGATTAAGAAATCTTCCAGATGGATAACATCATCCGAAATCAAAAAATCTTCCGAATGAATAACAAAGTCGACCGAATAAAGATTTCATCTACTAGAATAACATCATCTGAATCAAGAAGACTTCCGCCGTGAGTAATATCAACTCCAGACCTCAACGGCTAGATTTCTACGTACGGACTCCTCACAACGATCATATTTTTGTACGGAAACAAGGAGTTCTCCAAATGTGAAGCAGATTTCAAACAAGAGTATATATAGAAGAATAGAAGCTCGGGAGAAGAACTTTTGCCAACTGTTCAATCTTCTCTGAACTCTTACAAGTTCACACGACATTCTATGTGTTACACCTCTTTACATATAAACTTGTGATTTTGCTTTGAGAGAGTGTAATATTTGTGCTCTACTATTCAAACTTGTAAAAACCTAAAGGTAGTGGATTGACGCCCGTGAAGTTCAATCCAAAGTTGTAAGGCAGTAGATCGACGCCCATGAAGTTCGATCAAGAAATCTCATTGAGGAGAAGATAAGAATCTTCAAGGGGGAAACCTTGAAGCGTGGACGTATGCAAAGTTGACCGAACCACATTAAAATATCGGTGTTAATCTCTTTCTCTTACTCTATTTTTAAGTGTTTGTTATTTATTGCACACAAAGAGAAAATATAAAATAAACCTAATTTGCACATCTAAAAGCAATTAAATTAAAAAATTTCTAATTCACCCCGCCCCCCCCCCCCCCCCCCTCTCTTAGACAATCACGATCCTACACTTCTGTCACGGACCAACTTTCTTCAAATTAAAGAGATATAACACCACTTTCATCAACGGTTGTGGGAGGATCCCATTCTGTCAGAATAGATCTCCAAGCAAGCCTTGATAAATGCTCTCATCTGGGCCTTCCAATAGGCATAGTTACTTCCATCCAATAGAGGTGGATGCATTGTTGAACCTCCTTCCTTCATAGAGTCCATCGCACAAATTACACATGATCAAGTCCCACGAAGCCCGTTTAAGAAACAGAAGTGATCTGCTCTGATACCAATTGAAAGATCGTGATTAGTTACGCGGTGTGTTAGCGTGTTGTGGAACAAGACGAGGGACACCGATGATAAGTGCAATAACGAACAATAATAAAATATGAAAAGTAATGAGACGGAAAGTTGGTAACGCAGTTCGACAATTGCCTACGTCTGTAGGGCTATGCTCAGAATTAAAAACAATTTACGAGTTCACGAAGTTACAAGACACCCGGTCTAACACAAAGTAAGACTCCATTTTTGCTTTGTCGATGCCTCTATCTAACTTCCTAGTAAATCTGTTTTTGAGAGCTCCTCTCGTGTTGATATCGATCACTCTCAGAATCTAAATGCAACAAGATACCATTGTTGATAATGACTCCTCTCGGAATCCAAATGTGACAAGCTCCCTTTGTTGATAATGACTCCTCTCGAATCCGTGTATGGCAAGATCTCGTTGCCCATGATTAGAACTCTTCCCAAGTTCCAGGCAGCCTCTTCCCGAGACTGAGCTTCAATGAAGAACACAATAAACGTACCTATGACACTATCTGTAACACCAGTCGTTGTCTTCGGATGCAACCAAACAACACACTCAAAATATCACCAGATCCAGCCACGAACAGAGTGTGTATATGTGGTGACCCGAATGTATACGTATGAGCACAACTGCGCGGCAAACCTTGGGTTGCGGGGCAAACCTCGGGACCTAAGCCGAGTATAAGGAAACCCTTCCAAGATAGTAAAATGCGTTTTGGAGCACAATTGACAACAGATCCCATAAGAACTCTGAAGTTACAAGTGCTCCTGCGAAAGCAGTACCATGTTAGGTGACCGACTAGGAAGTCATCGCCAAACAAATCCGTGAGGGGAGGATATTGGAGTACGACCCAATTCCCAGAGCGGACAATATCTTACTAGGAAAAAGGATCGTTATAAATGGCATCAGAGCCTGTACCTAACCAAAAATATGGCTAACGAGGACATTGGGACCTTGAGGGGGGCGATTGTGATGACCCGAATATGTACGTATAAACATGATTGCGGGGCAAACCTCGGGACCTAAGCCGAGTGTAGTAAAATCCTGGACTCGTGTAACACCCGGCATTTTCCGTGTAATTATTTTTCCCGAATAATTAAGCGGGATTACTCTAATATTAATGCAATGACTATTTTTAATGAAATTGTCGGAGTGTTCAATTGAATGAGAGTGATTGTAGAACCAATTCGACGAACTAAATAGAAGTTTAGTCAAAAACCAATGGAAGGGCAAATTAGGAAGAAATTAAGGTTGGTGGGAGAAATCAAATGGATGATTGACACTTGGCAAACTTGTGGAAGAAGATAAGCCATGTATTCCATTTCCTTCTCTTCCTCCTACGTGAGACTTTTCCCTCTCCGCTTTCTCTCATATCCCTCTCTGCTTCTCTCTTTTGGTTGAAGAAAACCAACACAAAGAGTTTCTTCCTTCTCCGATTTTCCTCCTGCTTTTCGGTCTAAGGTAATCATCTTAGATAGAAAACGATTTTTAGCTTATTTATTTGCTAGTTTCGTGATGTTTAGGGTTAATGTCCGTTTATGCATGCTATAGGTTCGTGAACCACAGTGCTCGTGCGTTCAAGCTTGCTGCATTTTGGACCACAGGTAAGTTCATACCCGTAGGTTGGCCCTTAAGGCCCTACATCACGGAGGTACTAGGTATTTCTATTTTGTCGGGTTGTTTTCGGGTAGAAGGATTAGAGTTATGTTCTGTGTTTCTGTAACACCCGGTTTATTAGAATTAAAATAATCTATTAATCTTCTAAGTGTGAATTTTATGGAATGAAATTGGGAGAGATATCAATTAGGTTAATGAGTAACTAAGTGGGGGTATAAGGGTAATTGTCAATTTTTGTAATGGATATCGTATTTAAGGAAAGAGTAAATGAGGTTTAGCCGCCACTGTTTATTGTTTCCTCTTCGGAATTCTCAGCTCCTCAGTTTAGCCGAGAGCGATTGGAGACCTCTCTTTGATTTCTTCCAGCGACCTCCTTCGATTTAGGTAAGTTCTTTTGTTTTCTTTATGTATTGATAAATAGATAACAGAAAAAGGACAATGTGGATATCTTGGGAATGTCGTGAGAAAGAGTAGTTCGAGTTTGGAGTTTAATCGGGAATGCTCTGTGAGAAGTACTCCCAAACCAACTCCTTAGAATTCTGAATAGCTTAGACTAAGGTTTAACATTCTGTTTATGAATATAGGTGAACCAAACCCCCGAGGTAGCTCTTAACCGAGCATTTGCTAGGAATCCAGGTAAGTGAAGTTTGCTTGTGTCTTCGGGCCTACATCACAGAACAATAGGATTTTTGTGTGTTTGAATGTTTTCCTGTTTCATGCATCATATATTTGAAAGTACACGAAAATGAGTTTACATGTTTTGATATAGTGAGGAAGTGAACATTCTGAAGTGATTTATGTGAAACATTTTCTGTTAAGGGAACTAATCCAACCCTTAATGAGCCAGGGATCATACTTTGGGAAAACTGATCCAACTCCCAATTTCGAAGTGGATCTGAACATTGATCAGTATATATATATTCACTGTTAGGAGAATTAATCCAACTCCTAATGAGACAGGGATGTTCATACTTTGGGAGAAGTGATTCAACTCCCAATTTAGAGAGGAATCCGATTATAACGATGAATATATAACAGAGGTGAGAAAAGTAGAAACTGCATGCTAGGATGACATGTCTTCAGCTTTTCATGCATTATTGCTTTACTTGCTTAGCATTAGGCTAATAGATGAGTTTTGTGATGTAGGTGAAGAAGTTTTAGCAGGTGTGTTTACTGAGTTCACAGAAGGCTAGTTGGGTTGGAGGAGTGCATCCACACAATGTTCTGGCAGCTGATGGGGCAGTTTAATTGATGTCTGTTGGAGTGAAGGTTTTATTATCAATGCTTTATTTTAGATGGATCGAGTTTTCATAACAGTAGTGATATCAGCGTTTTGAACAAATTGAGTTTTGTTATTTGATAATGGCATTCCGCTGAGATTTGAAGATTTGCACTCGTTGGATTTTAAGGAATACATGGGTTTGAATCCTTTTTTTGAGTGATTTCAGTAAGGCAAATAGATTCTTTTTCATAAATGGAGTTGTATTGTATAATTAGAAGTAGCCAGAATGTCGCCCTGAATCTATCGGTAGATGGGATGTGTTTTGTTATCTGTCGGCAGATGCATTCTGTCGGCAGAAGTTGAGTAGTTTGAACCTACCGGAAGGGGATGTCTATCGGTAGGTGTATCCAAATTTCTATCGGATGATGTCTTCGGTAAAGGCATCGGAAGATGTAGCCTTATTTCTATCGATAGATATAGACCTATTTCTATCGGCAGATGAAGTCATGTTGACTTCATCGGCAGTGGAAGTTGTATGTGCAGTCGTGTTGGCTTCATCGGCAGATGAAGTTGTGCTGACGTCATCGGCAGATGAAATTGTGTTGACGTCATCGGCAGATGAAGTTGTGTTGACGCCATCGGTAGGTGCAGCCCGCTGAGAAATGTCCTTCAGTTCCAAGTCTTCAGGTCCACGTCATCGGCAGGAGTCTTATATTTGCTGTATCTGCTTCTTCCGTTGATTTTTCTACCGGCAGATGTTGTTGTCTTTAGAGTTTTAATAGTGTTTTGTGATTTAAACCTTTATTTCTTTTGGTCGATTTATCTCGAACATTTTATCCGATTATCCAAACACTTTATGGTTTTGTTTAACTCTAAGTTATTTAAATTAATTCAAATTATGAATGAAGTTTTTAGTTCGTGCACGGGTTTTGTGTGACGAACCGGGTTCAGAGAACTCGGGGCGTTACAGTTTCCCCCCTGTTATGTTTCTGTTGTCTTAATTGTTGTTATCTGCTGTTTAAGTTGAAGAACTGTACTCGATCATGCATACACGTTTTTCCCGAAAGTTCATACAAAGCCATTTTCTGTACACTATTTGAAACTAAACAAGATAAAATCTGACTGAAATGTACTGGTTAAGTGCGGGACGGGGACTGGCCTCCAGATCTGTTTCTGTACTGTACTGTATTACTGTTTGTGCCTGATAGTGCACCCACTGTTCGCCAGTTCCCCTATAAGCCCCACTTACACCCCTCTGCCACTGAAACGTAATGTTCTGTTCTGTCACTGTATTCTGAAAACCGCATGCATAGCATTTTACATAACTGCATATTTGTTATGTTCTTACTGAGTTTTAGACTCATAGGTGAACTCTCTGATGTAGGTACTGAACCCGAAAATGAGGACTTTGTGCCTCAATCTGATGAATAGGTGGCTGGTGGTTCGAGCTCTCGGTGGTGGTTGCTGCAGCCAGACATGTTTCTGTTCAGAGGTTTAAGTTTTTGAAAGTGAAATTTATGTCTGTGAATTCTACTTAGATTCTGGTGTTTTGGTTTAAAAAAAAAAAACTCTGTTAGGAATTCTGGAAATGTATGTCAAGCTCTGCTTAACTTCTGAAATTTTAAAATAATGCACAAACTCTGTATTGAGGTATTCTGAAATAGTTTTTAAAAATATTTGGAATGCAGGTTCAATTCTGTAGGTTCAGTTCTGTATTGCTGTTTAAAACCTCTGTATTTGACAGATGAATTCATGTTCTGAAGTATTCTAGAATTGTCTGGAATATTTTCTGTTGGTCTGTGCATGGATAGTTTCTGGTTTTAGAGTTGTCCATGCAGCTTGATTTTTCTTCAGTTACTGTCGCTTTTTCAGACATGCTTGAAATCATGTGTTTTTTAATCGGTTTTGAAGTTTGAAATTATTGTATCTTCTGCTTCATGCTTTCTGTTTAAATATGTCTTCCTGTTAAATGTTTGTCAAATTCTGTCTTTAAAACTATGTCTTCCGATTGCATCCTCCGTTGTTTTAAAATCACATCTACCATTGTTGTTTTTAATGCATCCACCGATCACTGTTCACGTTTTTGCATCCACCGATCACTGTTCCCGTTTTGCATCCACCGATCACTGTTCACGTTTTGCATCCACCGATAGTCACTGTTCACATTTTGTCTTATCTCATCCACCGGTGAACAGTTGATTTCATCAGTCTTAGTTACTTCTGCCGGTTTCATCTGTCTCTCAGTTTAACTTTATCTTCCGATGATGTCATCACATCTTCCGATGACGTCATCACACATTCCGATTACGTTTACTGCCTTCATCTGCCGATGACATCATCACATCTTCCGATGACGTCATCACATATTCCGATTACGTTTACTGCCTTTATCTGTCGATGACGTCATCACATCTTCTGATGATGTCATCACATATTCCGATTACGCTTACTGCCTATATCTGCCGATGATGTCATCACATCTCCCGATGACGTCATCTATTTTTGTCTTATACAATCCACCGGTGTGTAGTGCAATTCCGTCTGTTTTAAAAGTCGCATCTACCGACTGACGTCATCCCTACTTCTGTCTTTGCAAATGCATCTTCCGCCTGACGTCATTTAAGTCTTCCGCCCAGTTTTAAACTAAGTCTTCCGCCAGTCTTTTACTTAAGTCTTCCGACTTCACATTCTGTTTTCTGCCTCGATCTTCTTCTATTATTTGTTCTTTCTTCCGATTGTAGATATGTTTACAGTGATTTCCCGCTTTATATTCGAATACAGAGAATGCTCTTTCCCTCCTCTCAAAAGTTCAAGAGTTTACTTTAAAAAGCTCATCCTGTTTATGTTTAAATTTCTTCTGTTTGCCTCAGTTTATTCATGTTCCTTCTGTTTTTCCTGCTTAATTCCGTTTCTTCATTTTAGTCACTCGTTCCTGTAATCTCAGCTCTAAGTTAGTTCTCATTTCTCTTTCTCTGAGAATCTGAAATTTTGTTAATCACCGTAGTTCCTCCCTCTCTGTAAAATTTTATGTTTAGGGTTTTGCATTGATAGTACACGTCTTCTGTCATTTTATTTCTGTTCTTCTGTGAAGTTCTAAAAGCTCAGTTGGTTTTTCATAAGTTGTCCAGTGCATTTGGTAAACATTTTTTCGTCCTTTTGTTCCAGTAACGCCGTCTGTTCAAAAAAAATTATAGTCATCGTTATCCGTTTTCTGTCCCGGAGTGACGGCTGGGATCCCGGACTCCGATTGGGTTCCGGTTTTCGGGCCGTCACAATTATGGTATCAGAGCGACAAGGTTTTAAAAACGATTCTGTAAAATGTCTGACTGCGCAACCCGCCACATGATATCGCTCCACCAACTGTAAGTGTCTAATGTTCTGTAAAAAGTTTCTGTTTATTAAATTAGGTTATTCTGTTTATAGGGTTTATTAGAAATGGTGAGAGGACGTCAGGAAGAGTCAAATGAAAGCTCTTGTGCCATAGACCGACTAACCGAACTGGTGGGTGCACAGTCACGCATGGTTGAACGCATGATGGCCCGAGAAGATGATAGAAACAATAACCATGGGAATAACAATCGTGATAATGCGCCGCGAGACAACAATGGAGATAGATTCCGGCGACTCCAGCCGCCTTCATTTGATGGACTATCTACAGACCCGACCCGCGCAGAGATTTGGATTCGAACAATAGAGAAGATGTTCAGTTATGCAGAAGTAGAAGACAACAAGAAAGTTGTTTGTGCCACATTCTATCTCACCGAAAGTGCTGGATTTTGGTGGGACACAGTGCAGTCGACTACCGTGGCATTGAGCTAGGAAGGGTTTAAGAGAATCTTCTACGAGAAATACTTTGACCGTGGAATGAGGAAGGAGAAATTGCTTGAATTCTCTCGGCTGCGACAGTATGGATCAGTGGCTGAATATGTTCAGAAATTTGAGTCATTATCCCGATATGCAACACACCTGGTGGCCACCGATGAGAACAAGGTACACCAGTTCATTCAAGGGTTAAAGATGGACCTTCTGTAAGGAATCACAACCGGAGGGTTTGATGAGGCACCATATGTGAAGGTGGTGGCCAAGGCTTATCAGTTAGAGGCCTTAGAAATAAAGTCCCAGAGACAGAGAGATCCACCAAGAGGGATTATTAGAAATGTTCCTCAACAACAACAACAGCAACAGCAAAGAGGTCAAAATTTTCAACCTCAGCAGCAACAAAACAGAGGCATTAAGAGTCCCAATGAGACCATCACTTACCCAGACAAAGGGAAGAGACCGATGGGAGATCCTCAGCTCACTGTATGCCCACGATGCCAGAAAAGTCACAAGGGTGAATGCAGGCTTCTTACAGGTGGCTTCTTCCGATGTGGCAAAGGAGGCAGTCACATCCGTGATTGCCCGATACCCGACACGAGACAAAATCAGGCCGTGCCAAGAGTCTTTGCAATGATGGAGGACGTTGATGATGCTGATATGCACACAGCAATTACAGGTACAATTTTGGTGTGTGACATACCTGCATATACTTTGTTAGACACGGGGGCCACTCATTCATTTGTGGCCATGGACTTTGCAGGTAGGGAGAACTTGTGCCTTGCATTGTCAGATCACCCCTACAGTGTTATGCTACCATCCGGAGAGTTTATGCACTCCGAGCAGGCAGTGCAGGGTGATATAGTGTCAGTTGGAGACCAGAAATTATATGCCAATCTTATCGTCATCAGTATGAAAGGATACGAAGTGATTCTGGGGATAGACTGGCTATTTAGACATCATGCCACCATCAACTATAGGTCCGGGCTCGTGACTTTTAAGCGCCGAACGAAGTAGAGTTCTCCTATCAGGCAATACCAAAGAAACATAGTATGCCTGTCATATCCACCTTGAAAGCTCAACAATTGATGAGGTCAGGAGGTGTTGGATTCCTTGCCCACATAGTAGATGTTCAAAAACAAGGTGAGGTGGAACTTCAAAATATTCCGGTAGTTCGAGACTTCTCAAAGGTCTTCCTGGATGACTTACCGGGATTGCCACCTGATCGTGAGATCGAGTTCGAGATCGATGTGTATCCTGGTGCTGAACCAGTATCGAAGAATCCGTACCGTATGACACCGATTGAGCTGAGGGAGTTGAAGGCTCAGCTAAAGGAATTGGTGGATAAGGGTTTTGTGCGCCCTAGTTTCTCTCCGTGGGGTGCTCTCGTCTTGTTTGTTAAGAAGAAGGATGGATCCCTACGGATGTGTATTGACTACCGTGAGCTGAACAAGTTAACGATCAAGAATAAGTACCCGTTGCCGAGAATCGATGATTTATTTGACCAACTACAAGGGGCTCGGGTATTCTCTAAGATCGATTTGCGCTCCGGTTATTACCAGTTGAAGGTCAGGGCTGATGATATTCCAAAGACCGCCTTCAGGACCCGGTACGGGCATTACGAGTTCTTGGTGATGTCGTTCGGGTTAACTAATGATCCGGCAGCATTTATGGACCTAATGAACAGGATATTCCAAGTTGTCTTGGATAAATTTGTGATCGTTTTCATCGACGACATTCTGGTTTATTCCAGGAGTGAGGCCGAACATGAAAAGCACTTGGCTATTGTACTGTCAATTCTAAAACAGCATCAATTGTATGCCAAGCTATCAAAGTGTGAATTCTGGTTGAATAGGATTAATTTCCTGGGCCATGTGGTGTCTGCAGAAGGAGTGTCCGTGGATCCAGCCAAGGTTCTGGCAGTGAAGGAATGGCCAAGACCAAGAAGTGCCAGTGAGGTACGGAGTTTTATCGGATTAGCTGGTTATTACAAAAAGTTCATCAAGGGATTCTCTGTGATAGCAAAGCCTATGACCAACTTAACGAGGAAGGATATCAAATTCAGGTGGTCTGAAGCTTGCCAGATGAGTTTTCAGACACTTAAGCAAAAGTTGACCACTGCTCCTCTATTAGTGTTGCCAGTTGAAGACGACAAATTCAGCGTATACTGTGATGCTTCCAAGATTGGATTGGGGTGTGTGCTAATGCAGGAAGGGAAAGTAGTGGCATACGCATCCCGACAATTGAAGAACCACGAGCAAAACTACCCTACTCACGATCTTGAGTTAGCGGCAGTTGTGTATGCGCTGAAAGTATGGAGACATCACAACTCGAGTATAGGCAAATCCCGGGTCGTAAAAAAAGGGGTCGTTACAATCTCACATCGCTTGGAGAGGTATATGGAAATGAAACATATATAAGGAAACCCTCCCAAGATAGTAAGACTCGTTTTGGAGCACAATTGACAATGGATCCTATAAGAACTCCAAAGTTAAAAATACTCTGACGATAGCAGTACCATGTTGGGTGACCGACTGGGAAGTCCTCGCCAAACAAATCCGTAATGGGAGGATATTGGACTACGATCCAATCCCCAGAGCGAACAATATCTTATTGGAAAAATGGGTCATTATAGTATACATTCAATCAACGATAGAATGAATAATGATAAACCCACACGCAAAAGCGTTGAGAGAGAAACAATAATTTGCGGCACACGTAATTGTGAAACAAATAATAATCTGCGAACACAGCATTCTGTGAAAGAATGCTTAAATATATTTTGCAACAAATCTTTCTTCAAATATTTTATCCAAACAGATTGCACAGAGTAAGGAAACCGAATCTATTGAAAATCAGATCTGTGACATCGAGTGTAATATTGATGGGAAATGCCGCCTACTTAATAGAAATGGATCCCAACGAATTAGGAATGGATTTCACAATTGTTGTGCTCATATATCTTGATGTAATCCAACAAGCAATTATTAAATCAGCTTTTCGAAATAGCATCAATTCTATAATACTGAATATGTTAACAATAGCTTGTTCTCCATGTAACATCTTATAAAAAAAGTTTGATCTTCCGAAAATAACAAAATTCAAAAATTCAAAAAGATCCAATATTAACTTCCATTGATATCTTCTTGATTTATTTGAACTTCCAAAATTCAAATGAATAGTTTCTTGATTTGTAAGAAACAACATTCTAAAACATAATTTCCATAAATCAAATTTTCCATAATGTCATGATATCATAATTTTCTATAATTTTTAATTGCAAAAAAATCAATGCCAATAAAATTTACATTTATAAGCAGTGTTGAGTCACTGAACAGCGAACAATTTCGATTCAGCAAGACCAACGATGAACGGCGCTGTCGATCGATGCTGAGTCCAGCTGCCCTGACGGTGGCGTGTGAGTTCGAAGTGAGAGTGAAAGACTGAGATGAGAGTCTGAGAGTTTGAGAGGACTGAGGGCGAGCGAGCAGGCGAGGCAAGCAACAGGGCTTTGGTGCTGAAACTGGAAGTCTGGAACACGAACAACAAGGCTTTTAATTTCATTCTGTAACGTCCCGTAAATTCTACCCTTGTCACTATTCCTAAAAATCCCATAAAACTTGAATTTTTCGTTTTCATCCATTAATCTTACTTGTGTACAGACAATTGATTCATTTAGCGGAAGACATATTAACGTTTCCATCTCAGACCGAATTACTAAGGAGAATCGGCCGAAAACACTCTTTGGAAGACAACAGTTCCTATCGGGTTTCATCAAATGAACAGTAGGGTCGACAACTCTTTTTAGAAGACAATACTTCCTATCGGGTTTGGACGAATGGTACAGTAGGGGTCGATGTGATCTCTGTAATGAGATCGGTCGACGTTGTCGTCCACAGAGTCAGACGACGGTCCGTTATCGTCCACAGCATTTGGACGACGTTGCGTTATTGTCCACAACATTTGGACGACGTCTTCGTCCACAGGATTTATTCGTTCACAGGGTTTACTCGTCCACGGACTTTATTTGTCCATGGACTTTATTTGTCCACGGACTTTGGACGACTTTCTCGCCCACAAACTTCAGACGACTTACTTGTCCACAAACTTTAGACGACTTTCTCGTCCACAGACTTTGGACGACTTACTAAAACACTTAACAAAACTTAGGCATAGTCACCCTGGACGTCTGCCGATCGATCGCCTCCTCTGGCGATCAGTCGGCTAACTCTCTAGATTTTTATTTCCAGAGTGCTACACGACTACTCCTTCTCTCTTTATTTTTTTCCCATTAAATCACTTTCACATGCTCTCTTCCCTATCTGTACCCTGGCCTTGTATCCCAACTCTTCATTTTCTTTGCCTCTGTCTCTCTCAGAATTTCAGCATACTTTATTTCTCTCAATGTACTTTTTTTTCTATTTGACACTTGTACTAACATCAACAAGCTCGATCTTTCTCTCTATCGGTAATCTTACTCTTCATCTTATTTTTTTTTATTTTATCAAATTTTATTTTTTATTACATACTTATCTATTAACTATTTTATAGTATAAAAATATTATAAATTATAGTTATATTTTATTGTTTTTATAATAAAATATCAATTTGCTAATTTTTGTTTTATTGTTTATTATTACTTGTCATATCCTTCGCTAATTCTCCACGACATTTTTCAAAAAGCCAAGATCATGCATGTCCCACAATCTACTAGAATGACATGGTTAAGACAACATGCATGTACATCACATGTGTACCCACCCGTATCTATAAAAAATAAAAAATAATCACAAAAACATCTATTATAAAATATTATTTTTCATTTAAAACATTTTTTTAGAATAACTGTAATGACCCGAATGGACACATATGAGGAGGAACCACCTAGTGCTCCGCGAATCTCGAGTGGGACTTGGGCCGGAGGGTGACGTGCTGGGTTAAAACTCTGTGGATCCCGGATTGGATTTGGGTCAGAGGGTTCGGTCGTAGAAAGGGGGTCGTCACAATCCGAAATTGCTTGGAGAAGTATGTGGAAATAAAACATATGTAAGGAAACCCTTCCAAGATAGTAAGACGCGTTTTGGAGTACAATTGGCAACGGATCTCATAAGAACTCCGAAGTTAAAAGTGCTTTGGCAAGAGTAGTACCAGGTTGGGTGACCGACTGGGAAGTCCTCGCCAAACAAAGCCGTGAGGGGAGGATATTGGGTTACGACCCAATCCACAGAGCGGACAATATCTTACTAGGAAAAGTGATCGTTACAAATGGTATCAGAGCCTGTACCCAACCGGAAATATGGCCAACGAGGACGTTGGGCACCCGAGGGGGGGTGATTCTGATGACCCGAATGGACACGTATGAGGAGGAACCACCCAGTGCTCTGCGAATCCCGAGTGGGACTTGGGCCGGAGGGTGACGTGCTGGGTTAAAACTCTGCGGATCCCGGGTTGGACTTGGGCCGGAGGGTTCGGTCGTAGAAAGGGGGGTCGTCACAATCCCACATCGCTTGGAGAAGTATGTTGAAATGAAACATATGTAAGGAAACCCTCCCAAGATAGTAAGACGTGTTTTGGAGTACAATTTGCAACGGACCTTGTAAGAACTCCGAAGTTAAAAGTACTTTGGCAAGAGTAGTACCAGGTTGGGTAACCAACTGGGAAGTCATCGCCAAACAAAGCCATGAGGGAAGGATATTGGGCTACGACCCAATCCCCAGAGCGGACAATATCTTACTGGGAAAAATAATCGTTACAATAACTTTTATTTTAAGAAAAAATTTGTAAATGATTTAATCAAAAAAATTTATTTGATATGACTATTTATATTTATTTAAATCAATCAAAACACTACATATTTTGAACGTTGTTTGACAAGATAAAACACAATGTTGTTATTGATTAATTAAATTGACAATTGTATATAAACAGTTAAGTGATTAAATGATTATATATAAAAGACATGTAAAAAAATGTTATGGCTTCGAAATTCTTCTAGAAGAGGAATTATTATTTGACCATAAATTCTTCGATATTCTTCATCATATACTAAGTAGTAATTCATTTGATGTACATATGAAGTCAAAAATGCACATTTTTATAACCATTAATAGCCCACAAACAAGATGAAAACTAAAATGCGGGTTACCTTGTATCTCAAAATAATTTGTTTTATCATCACATATTTAATAATGCGAAACAATTACTCCAAAGTAATTTACATCAAGTTGCAAACAACAAACCATCTTTCCAATTTGAGAATCCATTAAATCCACGTTAGAAAACACATGCCTCGTTTTTTTGGTTAGTTGAATTGTGTGTAATTTACAATCATGTGTTCTACAACTGAGATCCATAGCAACATGTAGACTCTATAGTCCAGGACTTGAATTTTACTAACCAAACAAACTACAAAACTAATGAAAAAGCACAACTACTTCTACAAAACAATACATCATTTAAAAGCAAAACAAATCTTTCTAATGTTTAGAGAGAAAGAAGGATTGCATTTTGCAAGATTTGTGCATTTATTTGGAGGTCTAATAAGCACTCGAACCAATGATTGATTCTTTGCTCGCGAAAGGGCAACATATAACTGTCCATGGGAGAAAATTAATTCTAGCAAGTAAACACCAACAAAATTAATTGTTTGATCTTGTCTTGCACCTTATATATAGTCATGACAAAAGAAAAACGTATAAGAAATTGCATGTGTTTGAAAGGGTAAACATCATTTTCATTTTCAAGTGGAAGAAATGATATTTAAGGTAAGAAAACCCTTTTTCCACTGCAATCTCCTGTACATATTTTCATATTGATAACATTCTTTCAAAACATCAACATATTAAATGTGTACTATACAAAGACCTTAAGATGAGTTGCTTTTGCAAAGTAACATGACCGGACAATTAGGCTTTAAAAGTAGAAGGAAATCTCGATGGTATTATAGTATCATGGTTGACATTTGGAGTTGTTCAGTCCAAGACATCATCAAAGTTATAGTAGCGCACAAGCTCACCTGGGAAGAGATCAATTAAATTTTTGTTTAACATGTAAATATATTCATTACTTGGTGTTAAATTCCCCTATGCACTTTTTGTTGAAGTTTTCTAAATAAGCATGAAAATGAAAAAAGACAATATCTAATAGTGTAGATACTGAGTTAATATCGTTAATATAAAGAATGATAATTTATTCTAGTAGTTAAATGTAATTATACTTGTCATGGGATTTCGCCTCTCAACTATGCGCAGTAATGATTTTGCTCGTTGTCAAAGACAATCTACTGAACTTTTCCCATAAGAATGATTGCTGTAAACAAGCGTCACCAATGACATTTTTTGAGTCTTATGGATCTACATGTAGAATCTCTCAAAAATCTTCTCTTAATACCATAACCTTACCTCCATAAATCTTTATTTATGTTAATATCTTGCAGCATATTATTAACAACTTCAAATGTTTTTTTTTTTTGGCACATAGAGCTTCGTTCCAAATTATAAGTGTAGCCAAACACAACAATTGGCTAAGGTTAGATTGTTTGCTAATAGAGCATGTTGATGATGCATCAATTTGAATAGGTATTGTGAATCGAGAATGTACAGTACGTCACACTAGTAGAATTGATGCTGCAACAATCGAGAAAGCAATTGCTAATGCAATAACGCCTTTTGAGTGAGTCATTGCAAGTAATGCTCTATATAAAAATGTCCTACCACTCCGTACAATATCATCAATAAAAAATACACCTAATTCATTATCTAATACTTTTTGAAGTCATGCCTTTTTTTTTTCTAGTATCATTTAGCAATGGTATTCAAGCAAGATAGCTTTCATCCGCTTGCACTTCTGTTTCTTCATAATTGTCTTTGTAATATAAATTTATCCTAAATGTCTAAGTAACAATATTATAATAATTTAGTGTCTTCCCATGCTTTGCACAACACAATTAATATGACCCAATACTTTTGATGAAATCACATTTGAAGGTTAGTTACAAGCAACATAAACTTCAGATAAAATAAATGTTAGTTGTAAGTATTCTTAAGACTCGTAAGATTATTTGGCTGACAATAAACGAGAATAGTAGCGAAAAGTCTTCGTAAAACATAAGACATTTGAAAATCTTCCTAGAAGAAGTTAAATAATCATCATCTTCTAATAAGTCATGTAATAAAGCTGATTCACGAAATGTATCAACCAAAGTCCCACGCACAATTTTCAACTTTTCAAAAGAAATCGAACCAATAATGTGGTTTAAAAGTAAAAGTAAATAATAATGTTCCCCTTCCACATGACTCACAGAAGTGATTCTTCCTATAAAGTTTCATTTCTTTATGGGTTCCCACAATCGATCTCTCCTATTCCATATAAAATACTTTAGAAATTGCTTGTATAATATAGTTCTTGTTAATCTATACGATTTCTACAAAAGTATCATGTCAGCCTAGTTTTTGCAAATACATCACATCTTACTAAATTATGAAGAGAAGAAGACTCTTCAAAAGTGTTATGTTAGTGATGTTCGAGGTATAGTTGCAGAGTATAAACTGGAGGAGAGATTTCATTTAAGAAAAATCTATAGATACGCCACATTGCTTCGGGTGGAGAAATCTTACGAGTTGTTTGATAGTCTCGAATCTCTATCATTTTGACAATATTTTATCACGATCATTGATCTTAAATGTGTTTATATACATACTTGTACAAGTATTTGACTACTTTAATTGTTGAACAAATCTCTACGTATAAATGACAATCAAATAGTACAAGAAGATAAGGATTGTAAGAAATCACCAAACGGTTATAAAGTACTACACCTCTTGTCATCACAAATCTATTGTCAAGTCGACGACGATAAAACTTCTTTCCATGCTCTATAACTGTGCAAAAGATCTTGCTCACCCCTATAATTTATATTTTGTATAGACGTTCAAGTATCAGATGTTAAACATACTCTTCCATTCGATTGGGAAAAAAATACCTTCAACTTACTATGTTACTTTATGTAGAGCTTGAAAATATCATTCGCAATAGTTTTGCGACAAGGAACAATAAATTTTGGTTTCAACTCATTCAATAAATCAATAAAAAAATTTCCTTCAACAACTCTAAAAGGAAATTCATCAATCACAATCATCCACGCGAGCTTCTTTCGGCATCTTTCTACACTAAATGATTTCACAGTTAAAGAACCAACTGAACTTTCTCCTTTTACTATGTCTTTTTTATGAAGCAATAATGTCTTTTGTGTTTCGTCTAAAGTATCTAACAATTTCTTACAGGCACTTACATGTTTGTTAAAGTTTGAAGCTTCATTTCGTACTGGATGACACACATACGAATTCCAACAGTAATTGCAAGTTGCCTAAGTTTATCCGGGTCAATTGGTTCTATTTTACTGAAGTAATTTCATGCTTCACATGTTATTCTTCCTTTCTTGCCCTTATTAGGAGTATTTTCCGTCCTAAATAAAATAAAAGATTCTAGAATAAGATCATAGTCCACATATAAATGCAATTACAAAGTTAATGCATATCACAATGTATTCAAGTAAAAAACAGAATGCGAGACTCAAAAACAATGACAGAACAATGTACATATAAATGTGAGACTCAAAAACAATTAGTATGAAATAAGATATTAGAAGAAATTAACAAATGGAAAACTCAAAGACGTACAAAATTATTTAACACATGTTCTGCCTCCTAGGGTTATCTTTGCCTTTACAGGGCAGATTGCCCAATTATCAGTAGGCGGATTGATAGTTATGCTTTCGTAGTGAATGTAAATCTACAACATAATATGTCATGTGACATACCCAGAAAATATAGGTATTATGCTATGTATAGGTCATCCTTTAGTTGTTTCTTTACTGTTGGGCGAGGTAATTACTTATTTATTGACGTATGGGCTAATGCCAATATTGTCATTAAGCTGATCGACTGTTTTTTACTGAATGTTTAACAAATCATTTTCTAAATGCATGAATTATCTTGATAGTAGATCAAATTTTTTTTTTTTTTTTTTGTTTTGGATGTTTGCTTGGAGAAATGGTGCCATTTTTTTCGTTAAACTTTAATCAAATAACTTTGTTCATTATTCATTGCCTGTTTTAATTTGTATTTCATGCTGGTTCAATTTGGTGAAATGTCAAGTTGTCCTTCAAAGTGATGTAAAAAAATCATGCATTAGCCGAAAGAGACGTGAACTCTATGGCATAAAGAAAAAATGCATTCAAAGTGGTTTATATTCTCTATTGATTTGGCTTTCTAGTACGCGTTTAGGGCTTCTTCAAATTTTGAAATTATGTTATGAAATATTTATACACTTGCATTTTCAACAATCTCCTCCTACAACATGTATACACCCACAACAAATATCATTGTATTAACATTTTTTATACTCTTTTGGTTTTTCAAAATATTGCTAAAATATCTTTTTCTGCTGTATTACTATCAATAACCCAATCACATCAATGAGATTATACTTCCATACATGGTGGTAACATATTAAGTTGATTGTATTGAACTGAAATTTATTAATGTCAAGTGTTTGCTATTATAATAATAAAATCTATTATTTTTACAGGATTTACTCATATCGCATCAAACTCTGATGGAAATGGTCAGTTTTGACATCTTTGACTTTCCCCTTGCCAAATTATCTTTCTAGTATTGCATTGTGTTATTTTGCGGGGCAAAGAAATTATTACATAAAAATTTCTCTTTTTGTTATTGGTCGGGAAAAATTCAATTAGCTACTAATGCTGCACCAGAATGATTATGAATATGCTCATTTTCAAAGATGCGTACGTACTTGTAACAATTCTTTGCACTCACTTCTTTTAGGGTCAATGAAAATAAGAATTTATTGCTTTGAAATAGAGGAATATGCACATTTCGTGTTGAAAGTCCAATATATCATTTTATTAATCCTATTACTGCTTATAACGAAAAGTCGATCTTACTTGTAGTTATACTCTTTTGATACCGACATCTGCAACAGCTAAGGGTGAGAATCGGTTCGGTTCGAACCAGATAACCGAACCGAATCGACATTTTCGGTTTGAACCGGTAACTGAATTGAATCAACGATTTCAGTTCGAACTAGTAACCGAACTGAACCAACAATTTCGGTTCGGTTTCCACAGAACTAAAACCAATTTTTACACCAGAGCGACAAGATTCTCGGTTTTACTCCAGAAAACCCGAGTAAAATCAAACCGAATCGAGCTTAACAATAAATGTAAATTGTTTGCTAGGGGTGTGCAAAATCGAACCGGAACCGGTGAAATCGGTTCGGTTCGAATCAGTTTTGAGCATAATGAAACCGAGCTTCGGATTGATTTTGTAGGAACCGAATTTATTGGTTCGATTTTTGTTTTGGATCGGTCAAAACCGATAGAAAACGAACCGAACCGATGAAATCGGTCAAAACCAAAGATTACCACCTTTGCACATGTTGGGAGGTAATTCACCAGTAAAGTTATTTTCTGCAAGATGAAGAACAACAAAGGAAGAGAAATTACCCAATTCTTGAGGCACAGGACCGGACAAATTGTTGATAAACAACCTCAAATCATTCAGCTTAGGCAATCTAGCAATGCTCGGAGGAATGGCCAATGGGTCCCGAAAAGTTATTTTCATTCAAACTCAGAAGAGTCAGATTACTCAAGTTTCCCAAAGATGGAAGAATAGGACCGGAAAAATGGCTTCCACCTAGATCTAAGAGAGTAAGAGACTTCAAATTTCCTATCTCATCTGGCAAATTTCCAGTGAGACAGGTATTCTGAAAAAGCAGATTTTTCAAACCCATTAGGCCAGTTTTGGGTTGGTCGGAATCATCAGGAAACAGCCGCCGGTCGAGGTTTCCAGTTATGTTATTCCGAGAAACATCGAGCTCGTAAATCTGGGTGAGATTTGCTAAAGAAACAGGCAACCTAGAGTTGAAGGAATTGGTGGAAAGATCAAGAAACTGGAGTTTGGAAAGAACTCCGATGGAAGCCGGAATGGTTCCGGTGAGCGCATTTATTTATTTTTTATTTGGGTATATTTTTTTTTGGAATATATATAATATATTTTATATTATTTAAATTTTTTGAAAATATGTTGTAGAACCGGAACCGAATCGAAAGTTTTGGTTTCGGTTCTGGTCGGTTAAACGACAGGTTTCGGATTCCAAATCCGAAACCGAATTGTGATCGGTTCGGTTCCTCTCCAAAACCGAACCGAACCGTATTTTGCACTACAATGTTTGCATTGACGTTCTTTACTTCTTTTCTTGTTTCTTCGCAGTTTGCTTCCTCGCCTAGATCGACTATCGATTCGAGACTACAGAGCTTCGATTTTGCCATCGTCGCACGGTTGTCGTCTCCCATCTACAGAGTCACACACACACAGAGCTACTCACTTCCTCGCCTTGACGATTGAGAGCTCTGATTCTCTGCGTGAGCTCTCGCCGTCTCGCACAGAAAGTCGTCACATAAGGGTATGTATTTCTAATTGTTTTTTTGTAGTTAATTCTTATTATTCTATTTATTTCTGTATGTATTTCGCATAAAGGGTGTTCATTAGTTTGGTAAATGCAAGGTCAATTTCTGTCTCTGTTAATTGTTCTGATTGTCTATGATACTAATCACTGTATGTCTTTTGTATGGGACTATGAAATGTGATGAAAATGGAAAGCGGGTTTTTTATGTAAAGGCAGAACACTGAGCACCTGTTGACCTGACTTTTCACGCAAGTTTTGCTTGTGAAAATATGGCAGCTTGTTTACGGAGTTTTCTTTTGCTGTAAATAGACTTAAGTTATGCTATTGCTCAAGAAGAGAAATAGTGCAGAACAATTCAACATTTAGAATTTCACACAACGTTTGTGTTGGGTGATTTTGTTAATTCTGATCACAAATTAGAATGTGTGTTTAACAACCACTTACGAAGTTGAAGTATGAGACAATTGAGAATAAATGATGACGGGGCCATATTTTAACAAATCTGCTCAACACATAATACGTTGTAAATGCAAATAAATATGTTGACATTGATTTTTTGGCAAATTACATTTATGGTAATAATATTTTATTCCATTATTTTTCAAATTAATAGTTTATTTCTTGGTAATCAAGAAATAATTTATTCAGATTATTGGATGAATGATTATTGAAAATCAAGATGATTGGTAAAAATAAAAATAAGAAATCTTGAAGATCAAGGAAAGTATTTGATATTCTAGATGCATTTGTTTTTTGGAAAACTTTCTTTTGGAAGGCCGATTGTTGAAATATTTCAGCATTTGAGATCTCATTAATCGTGGGATATTTTCCTAAGTTTTTTTATCTATATCCAAGTAGTTGGCAATACTTTCCTAAAATATCACACAAGGTGTCATACAACCGATTTGTTGAGATTTGATTCCTTATTCATTGTGGCGTTAAATCTGATTTGGTAACTAAATTAAATCTGAGATATGACAGTTACCAATCATATTTAAGCCTTCGTTTCTGTGGAAACAACTGACGGATTTATTATTCACGGAAGGAGATTTTTTCATCATTGTGTCGTCGCTGTTTTTTCTCTCCCAGCGCTTCTGCGTATGAGTTTGTTGATTGTTCATTTAATTCTTGAATGATTATTTTACACACTCCGCTTATGTTGTGCTATTCATCGATTATTCGAGTGTGTTGATTTATTGCGTCTGAAGACAACGACCTGGTGTTACAAACGGTGTCATAGGAGGCAATCTTCTTTATTCTTCATTGAAGCTCAGTATCAGGAGGAGACTGCATTTGAACTCGGGAGGAGTTCTGTTTATTGACAAGGGGAGCTTGTCTTTTTTATCGTAGGCAAGGGGATTTTACTATACACGGATTCTGGGAGGAGTCATCAATAACAAGGGGAGCTTGTTGCTTTTAGATCTCGGGAGAGATCGATCTCAAGTCGAGGAGAGCTCGCAAAAACAATTTCAGTGGGGAAGTTAGGAAGTGGCGGCGACAAAGATAAGAGGGAGTCTTTATTTGTTTAAGTCCGTTTGGTTTGTAACTTTGTGAACTCGTGAAATGTTTTTATATCTGGGTGTGGCCCCACAAACGTAGGCGATTTGCCGAACTGCGTTACCAACCTCCTGTCTCGTTAATTTCCGCATATTTATAATTGTCCATCATTGCATCAATTATCAGTGTCACACGAAACACTTTGTGTGATATCGCATAACTGATCTTAATCTTTCAATTGGTATCAGAGCAGGTCGTTTCTGTTTCTTATGCAGGATCCACGGGACAATATCACAGTTCGTGTGCGATGGACTCTATGAAAGAAGTAGGCTCTGTAGGATCGAGATTGTCTAAGAGGGGGATGAATTAGACCTTTTTAAAAATATTAACCTAACAGCAAAATTTTTTAAACTAATCACCAAGCAAACACAATAATACAAATAACAGAGAGAAAAAAAAAATCAACACAAGATATTTTACGTGGTTCGGCCAAACCTTGCCTACATCCACGCTTCAAGGTTCACCTCTTGAAGATCTTTAACCTTCTCCTCAGTGAGAAAAACAGATCGGAATTCCGGGCTCCGATCAACTGCCTTTACAATTCAGGATTGAACTTCACGGGCGTCAATCCACTGCTTTATACAGATAGTTGAATTCGTAAAATGTAAGCTCAGACTACACTCTCACAAGGGTTAAATCTCAAGTTAAAATCGAGAGGTGTAGAAGAAATATAGAGTATGAATGATTTTGCAGATTAGGGCTCAAGAGTAAAATTCGCAAAAGTTATTCCATTGTGCTCTAACCTTGGCTTAAATACTCTGTAAGTTAATCGGCTCTTGACTTCAATGCTCCTCATCCAATAATGGAAACTTTGTTACCGTTGGAGCAGCTTTCGTACAATTTCAGGTAGTCGTTGCCGTCTGTAGTTGTAAATCGTCGTTGCCATTAATGTTCTGTAGTTAAGACTGAAAACGACGTCACTGTAGCTTCGCGCTAATTTTGAATTCTGGCGGAAGACAATGTTGTTTTGGTCTTGAACCGCCATCGGTGGATGCAACTTCAAAAATGTTGAACCGGCATAGGATGATGAGTCTTTAAAACGCTGAAACGGTGTCGGATGATGAAGCTTTAACATGTTGAACCGGCATAGGATGATAAAAGCTTTAGACGTCTTCCGGCTTTGTCGTCTAGCGAGCAGTGGAGTTCTTCTTCAAAATCATCTGCCTTGTCGTTTAGCGAGCGGTGGAGTTCTTCTTCGAAGTCATCCGCCTTGTCGTTTAGTGACCGGTGGACCTCTTCATTTCACTCATCCGCCTTTGTCGTTTAGTGACCGGTGGACTTCTTCATTTCACTCATCCGCCTTTGTCGTTTAGTGACCGGTGGACTTCTTCATTTCACTCATCCGCCTTTGTCGTTTAGTAACCGGTGGACTTAGGTATTTTTAAACAGATTCCACACCGGTTATTCTATTTAGTCCTGTACACTTAATCATATGCATTAGATAACTAAAATACCCTTTTCAAGGGCATTTCCAATTGATTAAAATCCTTGCATAAATCATTGTTCTCATTTAATAAATATAATCAAATTATATATTTAACATTCAAATACATCATCAAAAACTTAGTTAGACTTAAACACTAATTAAGTCAACAGGCTCTACAATGCGTCCACCGTTATTGAATGAAAGTAATTATGCTTATTGGAAGGCAAGGATGAGAGCATTCCTTAAAGCTATTGACGAGAAAGCCTGGAGATCTATTTTAACAGGATGGAATAACCCTACGGACACTAATGCAGAAGGTATCACATCTCCAAAACCCGAAGAAAATTGGTCCGTAAATGAAGATGTTTTGGCACACAGCAATTCAAAGGCTCTCAATGCTATCTTCAATGGCGTTAATCCTCTTCAGTTCAGACTCATATCCACTTGTGAATCAGCAAAAAGGGCATGAGAGATTCTTTAGACCACCTATGAAGGAATATCAACCGTAAAGTTATCCAAGATGCAAATGCTAACTACTAGATTTGAGAATCTGAAAATGCATGAAAATGAGAGTATTGGTGAGTTCAATGTCAAACTATGTGACATAGCAAATGAAGCATTTGCTCTTGGTGAGATGTTTTTCGAAGAAAAACTTATAAGAAAAACGCTACGGTCCTTACCACAACGATTTGCCTATAAAGTCACCGCTATAGAAGAAGTCAAAGATGTCTCTAAAATAAAGTTAGAAGAATTGATGGGATCTCTTAGAACCTTCAAGATGAATCTTAGAGGAGACACGAAAGCAAAGAAGGCAAAAGGAGTTGCTCTAAAAACCGAGGTACAGAACTTCAACGAACATGATGAGGATGACTTGGAAGAGTCTCTAGTCCTGCTTTCAAAGAATTTTAGCAGAGTTATGAAGAAATTTTGTAGAAATACTCGCGGTGTCAAGCACAATGTCACTAACTTCAAAAATAGTTCTTCCAACAACAAGAAGCACAGGGAAGAAGCACAGGGAAGAAACTCATATGTCTGATCAACCATTCAAGAACAAAAATATTCAGTGCAGAGAGTGTGAAGGTTTCGGGTATATACAAATAGAATATGCTAATACCTTGAATAAAAAGAAGAATTCTCTTAACGCAACTTGGAGTGAGGATGAGTTAGAGAAGGAAGACGAATTTCAGAGCAACCACGTGACGCTTGTTGGTAAGACAGAACATAAAGAAAATGGTGGTATTCTACACGGTGTCACAAACGACTTTTCCAATAATAGTGATGAAGACGAAGGAGCAGTCACAGAAGAAGATCTTATTGGAGAATACAAATTTTTTCATGAGAAATGGACTGAGCTTATTAAAGTAAATCAGCATCTACACGTCCAGATTAGAAATTTGAAAGAAGAGAAGAACAATCTTCAAAATGTTATTTTTGATTTGGAGACCAAAATGAAAACGAGTCAGGATGAAGTTAATGATCTCACCAATGAGATAAGTCTCATGAAGAAGAATGTCAAAATGTTAAATTCGGGTTTCTCTAAACTGGATGATATTCTAAAAATCAGCAAATCAAGTGTAAATCGATCTGGATTAGGGTTCAAAGGAGAAAGTTTAGTCTCACAGACTGTTGCAGTGAAGAAAAATCGCTCTATTTTGAAATTCGTAAGGGAAAGCTCGGTGTTACAACCAAGGGATTTGATCACAAGGGAAAGCAAGATGCAAGACGAACTCCAAGAACTGACAGAAAATCAAATTCTTGTGACTCTTGTCACGTTCCTAACAAATATATTTATGTTTGTCATTATTGCAATCGCCGTAGTCATAGTCGCCTTAAATGCTTCACCTATCTTGCTAACCTAAGACTAGGTACTGTTAGAAATACTTCTTCTTACAGATTCTCTTATAAAAAATGAGTGAAAAAATCAAGTTTGAAGTGTAATGTTACACATCTTTCACTAAAGGCAATCGCAACGAATGCATGGTATTTTGATAGCGGATGTTCTAGACACATGACAGGTGAAGAAAGATATTTGAAGAATATCATACCTGAAACTGTGGAAAAAGTAACATTCGGCAACGGTGTCTCAACGGATGTCATTGGAAGGGGAACGCTAAATGTTCCTGGTCTACCAAAGTTGAGTAATATTCTTTTGGTAAATGGTTTGAAATCTAATCTAATTAGTATTAGCCAGCTGTGTGATCAAGATCTGAATGTGCAATTCACACGTGAAAAATGTGTGGTGTTCGATCAAAACAACAAGTGTGTTATTGAAGGAGTTAGATCATCAGACAATTGCTATCTTATTTCTTCCTCATCTACCTATTTTTGATCGAGTATGGAGGACATTGTTCTATGACATAGAAAGTTGGGACATGTAAATTTCAGAATGCTGGAAAAGATTGTATCAAAAGGTGCTGTCCAGAAAATTCCTACATTAAAGTTTGATGAATACAAATTATGTGGACCATATCAAATTGGAAAGTAAACCAAGATGTCACACCCGGTGTCACAGTCATCTACAACTACCTGTGTGCTTGAATTGCTTCACATGGATCTAATGGGTCCAATGCCTATTGAAAGTATTGGAGGAAAACGGTATGTCTTCGTTACTATTGATGATTTCTCACGCTACACATAAGTGGAGTTTCTTAGAGAAAAGTCCGACACTTTCAAAGCTTTCAAATCAATGTGTACTCGACTCCAACGTGATAAAGATTGTGTTATCATGAAAATCATTCGCATCTGCAGTGACCATGGAAGAGAGTTCGAAAATTCTGAATTCTCGAATTTTTGTAAACAACTAGGGATTGCTCATGAATTCTCGGCACTTAAGACTCCTCAACAAAATGGAGTCGTTGAAAGAAAGAACCGTACATTGGCAGAGATGACTCGTATAATGTTACACGAAAGGGACGTTCCTCAAAAATTTTGGGCTGAAGCTATGGATACAGCTTGTTATACCATAAATCAGGTGTATCTCCGAGGAAAAACTTCTATGACACTCTATGAGATATGGAAAGGTAAAACTTTGAATCTTAATTATTTTCATCTGTTTGGCAGCATTTGCTTTGTGTTGAATGATAGAGAACACAAGGGGAAACTTGATCCCAAGAGTGATGAGGCTATCTTTCTTGGCTATGCTACAAATAGCCGTGTTTATCGAGTTTACAACAAAAGAACTCGAATTGTCATCGAATCTGCAAATGTTCAAGTAGACGACTATCTGGACACAGCATATAATCCAAAAGAAGATGCAAACCAGATTTCAAATAATGAAGGCACTAGTGTTCCAACCAGTGTCACAGATGGTGTCTCAAGCGGTGTCACAAATCAGACTGAGACAATTGATGAAGTGGAGGTGACTACTTCACACAACAGACAACCATCCACACGTATTCAAAAGAATCATCCTACAGATGAGGTTATTGGTAGTCTGAACGATGGTATGCGAACCAGAGATAAGCCGAGGGTGAATTATCGAGACATAATTCAAATGACATGTTTTACATTAACCATCGAGCCCAAGAATATGAAAGAAGTTTTACTAGATGAATACTGGATAGGAGCTATGCAAGAAGAACTCAGTTAATTTTCTCAAAATCAAGTTTGGGACTTAGTACCGTGTCCTCTTGATGTGAATGTTAATGGTACTAAGTGGATCTACAAGAACAAGAGCGATGAGCATGGCAACATCACTCGCAACAAAGCTCGGCTAGTTGCTCAAAGGTATTCACAAATTGAAGGAGTTGATTTTGATGAAACATTCGCTCCGGTTACTCGTCTTAAATCTATTAGGCTTTTATTGGCTATTACTTGTGTTATGCGGTTCAAGTTATATCAAATGGATGTGAAAAGTGTTTTCCTCAATGGTTTTCTTAATGAAGAAGTTTATATAGCTCAACCAAAGGGTTTTGAAGACTCTCATCATCCCGAGCATGTTTATAAATTGAAGAATGCGTTATATGGACTTAAACAAGCTCCTTGTACGTGGTATGAATGACTCACGCAATATCTATTAACCAAGGGATATGAGCGAGGAGGAGTAGATAAAACCTTTTTCGTTCGCCATGACAGAGAAAAAGACGAAAAAAAAAACAATTAACATACTTCACTTTTGGCACATTAACTTATATAAACATTTAATACGAAATCAAGGATGATGACAGAAACACTTGAAAAAATCTATGTCTAAATTCGCACACGAGTCCAAATCAACTATCCCACAAGTGTGACGAATTTAAACAAAAGTTAAAAATTAAATAACCAAAAAATCCAAGTCATCAAAATACTTCACAAAATCAAGTTATCATGACTTGTAAACAAGTATGGGATCATTATTAAGCAAAAATTCAATCAATCTTTAAGCACTTTGTAAGGTCAAAACTATAGAAAAGAACCAATCACCCATGTCGTATTCCATTTATCGTGCTAAATCTATGTTTGGCAATAATAATATGTAAAAAGACTTATTTAGAATATTTTAACAATATTCAACCGATAATATTCACCACAAATGATTTACATAAATCACACCATAAAGTATATTATGCGCTAACAAAACTAAGAAACAAAAAAGTCATGACAAACAAAAAAAAAGTACCATAGAAGTTGTTCAGAATATACTAAAAACAAATCTTTTCCAAACAGAATATCAAAATAACCCTACAAATAAAACAAAAAACAAACAATAATGCCTTAAAATCGCGTTGTCTCTTTCCACGTATTGTAGATGGAATTGAGCTTGGACTCTCAATTTTTATGGTTGGTAACGAAGAGGGAAACGAAGGGTGTCAACTTCATCAACAACAACGAGTATCAAGGATCTCGAACTTTTGTAGTTTTGAAAGTCTTTTTTTTCAATCTTTATGTTAAAGTAGCAAACAAGTGCATGAAAAGATTCTATTACTTTTGTGAGAACAATCTAAATTTTAGAAATATGAACAGATCAAGTGTGGAACAAGCAAATGTGATAAATATAGTCTAAAATAAAATAAAAAATGGCATCAAAAAGAATATAGGTGAACCAAGACTACTACCTCATGCATCATGGCGATCAAATCGTCAATTTTGTCAATCTCAATACCAAATAACATTCCTTTGATGACATCGGTATGGTTTCTCAAATCAACTTCAACCGAACATCATTGAAAATATATTAAATTTGAACAAATGTAAAATGCATGCATTCAAAGCGAGAGACACTCTACGCATGTGAAAATTACCGTGGAACAACATGTACATCCTTTGTGGGGCAACTATCACAAATGAAAAGATTAGTTGTACGACGACGAGTTGATTTAAAACACTTGTCACATGAGTAGTAAAATTATTGGGTAATGTTTCCAAGCGAGATATTAACACAAATTCATATACAACCAACCTAATTGAAAAAATAAGAAAAACTCTAAATAAGAGATAGAAGATGGATCAGAAAAACAACACGAGGAAAATAAACGATGCAATTGACAACATACAGTACAAACGTTTTCAGAAAAGTCAACTATGTTGATTATTTCTTTTTTTAGAAGGACAAATGGAAAGCCCCAGCTAGTTAATGAGACATCAAAGGAAGAATTTTAAAGTTCATCAATTAGTTTTGAATTGTCCAGTGACCTGGCAAAAGTGGATGATTTTTAGCGATGGACTAAAAGCAAATAAAAAAGAAAAACAATAAAACAAATAGTGTGAAAAATGAAACCATTTTTTAGGTGTCTAGAAAGCCGGAACAATAGAGTTTATTATGATGAACTATTTGTTCTAGTTGACAGGGATATTCCTATACAATGGAAGAAAACATAAAAGATTAGAAGAGAAAAAAATTGAAATATTTGGAAATAAAGTACCATGGAAGGTTGAGATGGTCAAGTTCGTTGTTATTATGATTGGTCGACTGTCAATTATTGAAGAAATTGTCTTACATTCGTTGGAAACAAATTGTTCCCACATAGAGTGTCAAATAGAAGCCAAACTACAAGAACGAGAAAATTTAATGATATTCTAAAATGAAGAAAAGTCAGAAACATGTAAGAAGACATGCGTACTTTAAATCAACAAGTAGAATTTCTCTGATTTACAAAGCATCATCTCTTGTATAGACAGTCTGGATAGGGTTGCTACACCAAGAATCTCTATTTGCATAATGCATAGTAGAGTAGAGAAAGATAAGATTAACAAAGCATAATAAGAATAGAAACAAGAAGCATTGTGATAAAGACAACATGGAAAACACTCTTCACCAACTAAATGTTACGTCCCAATATAAGACTGCATCTGATGAAATAGAGTGAATATAAATGTTTCTATAGTAAACCCAATTTCAAAAATAGGAACCTCTTCTACTAGTATACGAGTATTTATCAGCCATTGATATGAATAACCTTCAATCTAAAACTCCGGTTTGACTTCGGTGACAAAAACCTTTGACATATAATAATTCTTTCCTAACTCAAAGGTATTTTAGAAATGTCTGATATTAGTAGAGAACAATATTCCTTGCACTCGCACTCTCTGAATAGGTAAAATAATATGGATGTTTGTGGCAAAAGTAACTTAGAAGAGAGTGACAAGATTGACTAGAAATTATTGCTGAATCAATAAGAAGAATTATTTGAAACTTTGTAGGGCTAGCTCATCTAATAGATATGAACCTCCATACTCCACTTTTCATTCATTTTAGAAAATATGTCATTGATTTGTTACAATGGCAAGATAAAATAATTTTTTTTTTGAAAAAAACTGTTATGTAAGGACAAATATAGTTAGCAAACAAAACATATAACTCGTAGGAAACCAAATAAAAAACCAAAGCATAAACAACAATGCCTTAGTTGAACCTAAAAATTGACAAATTATGAAAAATACCTTACAATAAGCAAAAAAAAATTGTTTTTCTAGATAAGTAATAAGTTTACATAGAAAATTCATAAACAAAACAATCATATCAAAGGCCTGACTTGGAAAATGGTTATTTATATTTCTTATGAAATCAATATAGCAAATGAAATCATGAAATGGTTATTTATAGTGATGTCTAGTTCGGCCATCTCATCTAGTTCACCTAATGACACTCAAAATGGAAAATTTTCAATACATGAAATTCGTAAACTAATATTAATCTCTGTATCAAACAAAACCAAAAATCAGGCTATGAATCACGACAGATGATGGAAAAACTGGTTATTATCAACAAAACCACAACATGATGACAAAAAAAGAGCAACATATGGATATGAAGTACTTGACTTATATACACATATAACGGGATGAGAGAGTAAAGAGCATGTCACAAGATTAAGCAACAAATAGCAATAAAAGTCTCCTCAAACACTTATGAGAAAAATTATTATGCTTGTAAGTCATACAGATATTTAAGATGCTCAACCTTTCTTAGTTCAGGTACAAGATGCCCAGATTGCTTAGAGTTATCAAAATCCCTACACATCTTAAAACAAATAACTTTATTATTGCATTTCTGACATGCCTGGGAGGCCAATAACACACTCACAGACAAAGTTTCTTATTTTACTTACTCATTTTACTGATGATTTTATTTATTTTGCAGGTCTTGATCTTTTGAAAGGATTCACTTGAGAGATTAGCTCATTGGATATGGAGCAGTCTCTCTACATGCTAGCATGGGATACACGGATGGATTCGAAGCGTCATCAGATGAGAATTTGTCTTCCCAACATCGTAAACTTGTAACCATTTATTTAATGCATATTTTTCTTTTCTTTATTTTTCTTTTGAACACTTTTGTATTTTCTCTTTCTTTGGCAAACATTTAACTCATTTTTGTGAGAGTAAGGTATATCTATAAGCCTTACTCATATCATGCATTAGATTGTTGGTTAAGGATAGATGAATGCATGATGGTTGGTTTTGGGTTGACGACTAGTTAGCTCGACAATCGACGAGACAACAAAGAAGAGGATTAGGCTCATGCAAAGACAGCTAGGGAGTGCTCACAAGATTGATGACATGACAACAGCACCATGGATTAGAAGAGGTGCGGATTGCTACGTCCACTATCTGATCGCTTGGTCGCCCAAGTAGCCGCTCATCTTGGCCGCCCATTTTCATCCTTCATCAACGGCTCTTTTTCATCATTTCATCCAAACCCTAGCCGCCACCATTAGGGGTTATTTATAGGCATTGCTTAGTTGTATTGAAATTTTTTGTGTCAATTTCTAAATACATGAGTCACATTTTTCTTCCAAAGACAGAAGCATTGTTACCTTCAATGGAGGTAAGCCACGGATTTTCCAATCCGTGAAAGGAGTAGGTCTCCCTTACTTAGTAGCTCAAAGTTGCTAGAGTAAGTTCGTATTACCCTTCTTCATCATTCTTTCTTAGAAGTTTGATCTACGAGAGGGCCGAATCAGTGCCCGATAGTGGTTTTTTTTTTCTACGAGAAAGCATACACCCATGAACATAATATAAGATAGCTTTCGGGTCCGTTTAGGGTTTTCATTTCTTTTATTTTTATCTTTATTTTATTATTTTGTTCTTCATATATACATACACTACCACTCTTCATCTTTTTTTGGGTTTAACATAGGTCCTTTCTAGGTCCGGACCATGTCAATTTCACTTCAATTGTAAAAAAAGTAAATAAATAAAATCTCAACACTCACCCAAGTAATCGTTCATGGCGACTACCCACAAAACCTGAAGAAGAAACAACATGCCACCCCGAGAGGAGAAAAAAAACAGAGAGAATAGTTGAAAAGATAAACGACCTTTCAAACGGTAGAAAAAGAGGATATAAAATGTGGGAGAGCTTTTTTTAGAGGAGGGCACAAATGGAGAGAGCGAGAGAGAGTCGTGAAAAATAATAATAATAATAATACTTACATTTTAAGAGTAAAATCAAAAGTAGTCCACCTCAAAATTGATTATAGAAATGCATTTCAAACGAGCTTAAGTTATAATTATGCCCTATATCGAATTAAGCTCCTTTTTGATTTGTGAATAAATGAATGAAATTAATAATTTTGTTGTTTAAAAATAATGCATTATATATATAGTCACTGTAACCAAAAATTCTCTCCGGGCGAGAATCGAAGAAACACAGACTACCTTCAGCCTTCAGCCATGGGGAAGAAAGCTTTGCTTCCAACCCTCGGAGACTTCACCAACAAGGACAATTGGGACAAATTCTTCGCCCTCCGCGGCCCCGACGACGCCTTTGAGTGGTACGCTGAGTGGGACGAGCTCAGCCTCCAACTCCTTCCCCTGCTCTCTCAGTCCCCGAATCCTCAAATTCTAGTTCCCGGCTGTGGAAATTCCCTCCTCTCCGAACACCTTTATGATGCCGGATTTCGCTCCATTACTAACATTGACTTCTCCAAAGTGGCTATTTCCGGTATGTTGCGCCGCAACGTCCGTCATCGTCCAGATATGAGGTGGAGAGTCATGGATATGACCAGTATGCAGGTGGGATTTCGTCTTCTTCTTCTTCTTCTTTTATTATTATCATTATTATTATTATTATTATTATTATTGTATTGTAGAACTGAAGATTATTACGTTAATGCTTGTAAAATATTCTTTTTAGAGCTATAGGTTCTCTTTGTTTCCCATTATAGGTCTTTTTCATAGTAGTGAATATGCATTCATGAAAGTATAGTTTTAGCTTGCCCCGTGATCAGTAAAAATGCTAAATTGGTTTGAATGGCCCAAAAGTATCCTGAAGAAGTCTTTCTTATCGACAAGTTAGTAGATGCCATTGAATCTTCGGCAGCTTCTGTTCTTGTAATTTCCTGTTAATTCGATGAATTTATAGTCTTTTTTTTTTTTTACTGGTAATTTGATTATTACGGTGCATCAGCATTTCATATGATCAATGTCTTTCATTCAAGCAATAGTTTTCTAGTGCGGTAAATTTATAATTGTCTTTATTTGTCTTATCAATTTGCGTATTTTAGAGTGTATTGTTCTATTACTTTCTATGATGCATCTATTTCATTTTGATGCTTTGCAGTTCATGGATGGCACCTTTGATGCTGTTCTTGATAAAGGTGGATTAGATGCTTTGATGGAGCCAGAAGTTGGCACTAAGCTGGGAAATCAATACTTATCTGAGGTATGACTTTGAATCAACTTTTTTTTTTGTCTATTTTTGTTTGGTCAAGATCAAATTTATTGTAAAAAGGATATGTTCTCACAAATTTGTTTTATCTCCAGGTCAAAAGAGTCGTAAAATCTGGGGGAAAGTTCTTTTGTCTTACTTTGGCAGAATCTCATGTTCTAGGTACTAATTGACAACTTCACTGAAGAAAATAGCGTGGAAGTATTTTTTTTTTAACACTGATTTTGGTACTTGTACAATCGTGGCTAATATCTTACATTTTGCTCATAGTAATTTATTTTCAACACCAGCTTTGCTCTTTTCAAAATTCCGTTTTGGGTGGAAACTGAATGTTGCTTCCATACCTCAAAAGCCATCGAGTAAACCTAACTTTCAGACATTTATGGTAGTCGCTGAGAAATATGAATCCAGTGCTATTTACCAAATACTTTCTAATGTCAATCATTCTCCTGTTAGTTGTAATGGAAATCAGGTATGAATTACAACATTTCTGGCATGCTGTACTTATGCAGTTAATATGACTTGTTTAATTTATATTAAACATTAGTGATCACTCTATGAAATGTAACACAATTGTGTCTTACAAAGATAAATGAAGCTTGTAAGTATGACTTATTCTGTCTTGGTGTACAGATATATGGTCTCCATGAAGCTATTGAGAATGAAAATAGAATCCGGGAAGAATATGCCAATGGTTCTGATCTTTCGTACTCTCTTGAAGACCTTGAACTTGGAGCAAAAGGTGATTTGAAGATTCTTCAACAAGGGCATCGGTTTAAACTTATTTTGGGTGGACAAGGGGCCTCCCTTTTCAGCTACCGAGCAATTCTTCTTGATGCCCGGGAACATTTTGGCCCATTTTCTTATCAATATGGAGTTTTCATAGTGCCAAAGGTCTTTCTTAGCAACTATTAATGATTCTGCTTATGGGCAAACAACTTCTTGATTTCGTAGTTTCTCTCGTGAAAACAATCTACGATAAATATTTAGTGCTTGAATGAAATCTTGATGGGGTAAATGATTATGTGCTCTCTCCTTTAATTTGATGCACTATATTCATATATATGTAGAAAGTGTTTATCCACAATGGTATAATGTATGCTCACATTTTAATAAAGTTGAGAAAGTACATAATGGTGTGCCTGCATGTTATGAACAGTTAGACTTTTACATGTAATGGTTAGACATCAGTTCATTCAATGTCATGTGCACACAAATGATAGAGGAGAAATATTCATCAATTTGTTCTTGTTGTTGTGTGTGCACTGAAGTTATTTTTGCTTGGTGGAATAAGTGACCAAGAGTTGCATCTCAGGCTCGAGCTCATGAATGGCTATTCTTGTCAGAAGAAGGGCAATGGATGGTTGTTGAAAGCTCAAAGTCAGCTCGTTTAGTAATGGTATTTTTCTTCTAGCATCATCTAGAAACTTGGTAATATATCTGACGAGTAAAAGGATTATAACTAAATTTTATTTACTATATTTTAGGTCTTTTTAGACAAGAGCCACTCTAATAGTAGCATGGACATTATTCAGGTAGGGATATCTTGTACATTTATTAACGGTGGTTAACCAAAGTAAGCTATTTTCTCGCTCATAATATTTGAATATTTTACAGAAAGATCTATCTCCCCTGGTTAAACAATTGACGCCTGGGAAAGATGTCATGGAGGCTGAAATTCCGTATGTGACTTGTATAATTTTCCCTTTTATTTTTATTATTCTTATAAGATTTGAATCAGGGATTACTTGTTCTGGTGACATTGTATCTGACGGGCTTGGATGTTCTTTTAAAATAATTACTTTCTGTCAGTTGGTGGGGAATTGTTTTCATTATATTATATACATGGTGAGGTTGTTCTCATATAGGACAAATAGCTACACAGTTTTGAAAGTTATACTTTATATATATTGTGGTATAAAGTCTTAAAATTTTGCCCAAACAGTGAATTGACAATTTGGATTACTTACATAGTTGGGAATAGAATGTATCTTGTAGTGAAGTAGTTAGTCCTTTGATTCTATTTCAAATGTAGTGTTTTCAACGTATTTAACCGTGGTTTATTGTAATCCTTGTACGGAATATTATGTTATTACCTTTCATGTACTCTATACATTGTTAACAAAAAATAGTATCTAGCGGGATTTGCTATAATCCATGTGCATAATATTATGTTATTACATTACATCTATAGCCAGATAGTTTAGGCATATATGTAATTGTATGTCACAGTTCTTTTATATGATGCTTAGTATTTATACTCTTAGTGTAGTCCTATAGATATATATGAATTATTTCCTGATGTCTTTTCTTCAGACTCCCGCACACACTCACACTTATATTTGATTCTCAATTTTGTTATGCAGTTTCATGATGGCAAGTGATGGGATCAAGCGGCGCAACATCATTCACCAGGTTTTGATGAGTGTCTTAGCTTTTTAATTTATTTTTTCGATGCAAGCATGGTTCATGGGTTGATATGATGCTGGTAGTTGTTATTTACATATTAGAAAGGGAAAAGTGTGAAAGAAATCATTGTATGCTTTCCAATTTCGTATCTCCCTGCATAATTCTTTGCAAATAGAATTGTTAGTGATGTTTCTCTGAACATGTAAATGTGGATTCTGGTTCATGAATTATTGTGTATAATTCACAAGCATTCACACATAACATTTGATGGAAAATATTGCTAAAATATACCATCAAATGCCTCTGTGATGTCAATTTCAGTACACAGAAGGACTGAATTCTACTCTCTTCCTCAATTTGGAATACCATTTCATTGTATACCGTGTATCCCATTCTTTGTATTTCTAAAAGCTCAGTGATGATTGAACCTTCAGCTAAATGTTTCCAAGCTTATACATGTCAGAGCCTCAGAACTAGTGACAGCTGTTTGTCTTTGTAAGACTAAAAGCTAAGTGATGATTGATCCTCCAGCTCTCAATGTTATTAATCTTTAGGGTAATTATCGATTTTAACTCTGTACTATGCACTTTATTTCAGTTAGCTCCCTGTACTAAAAAAACCGGCAAAGCAAACCTTGTACTTTGATTCTGTTATCAGTTTTGATCTTCCATCAACAATTTCGTTAAACCCTTATTTAAAAAATTACTAAACGATATTGGATTCACTTAAAATTTTTACCACATATTGACTACTTAATGAGAAGATAATCTGAAAATTTTCGTGATTTTTTAACACATGTACAATTTATTGTAATTTTATTTTAGTAATTTATAAAAATGTTATAATAAAACATACAACTTTTAGAAAATCACAAAAATATTTCTATTATCTACCCATGATAGGGTGAACATGTGGAAAATATTTCAAATAAATCCACTATAGTTTGGTATTTTTTAAAAAATTAAGTTATAAAGTAAAGAAGAAACTGAGATTAATTTAAAAAAAATACTAAAAGATATTGGATTTATTTGAAAAAAATTTCACATGTTCACCACATCATGGGTAGATAATAAAAAAAAATTTCATGATTTTCTAAAACTTTTATGATTTATTATAATATTTTTATAAAATACTAAAATAAAATTACAATAAATTGTACCTGTGTTAAAAAATCACGAAAATTTTCAGATTATCTTCTCATTAAGTAATGAACATGTGATAAAAATTTCAAATGAATCCAATATAGTTTAGTAATTTTTTAAATGAGGGTTTAACGAAATTGTTGATGAAATGTCAAAACTGATAATAGAATCAAAGTACAATATTTTGTTTGCCATTTTTTTTAGTACAAGGAACTAACTGAAATAAAGTGCATAGTACAGAATTAAAATCGATAATTACACTAATCTTTATAGTAAAAGCTACATCTCATTACTAACTATAGTTGTTGTCTCAATGACTTCTTGAATTATGGATCCAGCTAGGTTTTATCATTGCCAAAGATATGGATTTTCCCGTTGACAGAAAAAGTTACCGAGTGCATAAAATAGGCTATTTGTCAATTTAAATAAAATATCCCTTAATGCCATGTTCATTCTGGAATTGACACAAAATGTTTTCAAATAAAGCAATTATTTAGCTTCACTAGTAAGATAGCTACCTTTATTTTACATTATGTCACTGTTGAATGAAAAAAGCTGTTGTAATTCTGTAAGTTGCTGAGCTGTGCTTGCATTTTTGTCTATTCTCATCCCTTGTACACTTTTTGTAGGCAACATCTTCACTAACAGGGAAAATAGTCGTTGAGGATGTAGTTTATGAAAATTCTAGTGGCAATGCTAGTTGCCTTTTTCTATCTGAAGAGTTGATATTCCGGCGTCTCATGTTTCAAAGAACTGAGGGTCTGGTGCAATCGGAAGCTTTACTAATTAAGGAAGGGACTTCTGAGAATCTTGATGATGAGACAAGGAGGAAGAAAAGTTCTTCATCCTCTAAATATAAAAATAGAGGAGGTCAAAGACAGACAGGTGCTATTGATAAGGGTTGATTATGTTTTATTTTTGTTTGTAGTTCTGATAGTTTGTGGGTTCTAACAAAATCAGATGCTTTTTCATGGTTCACTAGTTTGTTTTCTGATTTCTTTTTTTCCCTTTATTGTATAATGTGACAGAGCAAAGCGACCATCTGAAGGTGTATCATGACTATTTAGCAAGTTCTTATCATACGGGTATCATTTCTGGGTTTATGCTAATTTCTTCATTCATGGAAAGTGTGGCATCATCCGGAAAGACCGTAAGACTATTTCTTCTATGTGCAAAGAAAAGTTGTAGCTAGTATTTCTTGGTTAGAAGTCTTTATGTTTCTGGTGTCAGTCAACTACGGATAACTCTTTCTTAGTAGTTGCTTTCCCCTTATTCTTCTTAGATCATTTAGTTTCATGTGAAGAAAATTGAACTTGGCATCTCATGGGATAAAATGACCTATTCAAATTTATTGATGCATTTTTCAATTGAAAAAAATATAGTGCCCCGTATTACAATTTTCACATCCAAAAGTTACTGTTTCTTTTTCTTTAATGGGATAGATAGTATATTTAAATAAAGAAACGAGAAAGAATAATAGAATTGTTGTGTATCATAATAATTTGGCTTATTCTGTTTATCAGGTCAATGCCGTTGTTATTGGACTTGGAGCAGGTTTATTACCTATGTTTCTTCATGCTTGCATGAGCTTTTTGCACATTGAGGTTGTTACAATTCTAGTTTCCATTCCCACAAATGATAGTAAGACTTGAAATGGCAATATGATAAAGTGTGATTACATTCTCAGGTGGTGGAGTTAGATCCAACTATCTTTACTTTAGCTAGGGATTACTTTGGTTTTTCCGAGGATGAACAATTGAAGGTAATCTCATAATTATCTCTTCTTTTCTTTTGATTTAATAACTTACATTTCTTATACATATAATACCATTTTTCTGTGGAAAGCCATCATTCGCATCAAATAAAATTAGTGTAATTTCCTTATTCTTGAATATGACTTTTCACTTGAAAGGAAGACTCTTGTTGTTGATGGGTTGTTACCACGTGACTTCCAGAAATGAGAATTCATTTTATTTTTTTCACAGTCCCACATACGCTGCCGCATACTGGGTATCCTTTCAGATAACTATTTTCTTCTCTTGATTGTGAGATTTTGCTATAAATTTTGGTGGCATTACATGGCCTTTCTAGTTGTGTGTACTTTACTTCAAGTGAATATAATTTTGCTAAGAAGTTCCTGTATATTCATTATTAAATCGTTATTGTGGCAAAACATTTCAGTGTGCACTTCCAGTTTAACTTTCTTGCGTGTCCCTCACTTCTTTAGTACTTGCACAAACTTTGAAGTTGTTTCTACTTTGACAAGTCTATAATGAAGGGTCCTGAGCTCAAATGTGGACCTCAACAATTATACACATCCGAGTATAATTTAATTAGTTTGATGGTTTTATGTAAAACTCATTTTTTTACAATAATTTTCTCCCTGCTGCTTTCTTGGCTTTAAAAGTCAATATTTGAGACGTTTTTTGTATTACAGGTGCATATTGCCGATGGGATTCAATTTGTTAGAGAGCTAAAAAGTTCTGAAAAAACTGAGAATGGGCTTGCTTTCCCATTGTCCAATGGAAATTGCGATTCTCTTAGCACAGCAGGCAGAGGGACAACAAAGATTGACATACTTATTATTGATGTGGATTCTTCTGACTCAAGGTGATTTTTGTTTGTGCGAATACTGAATATAAAGTAATGTTTGATGCTTTATTTATGGACTTTTGTATGTTTGTTGTTATGATGTTATTTCTTTTCTTATTTACATTGTAGCTCTGGAATGACCTGCCCTGCTGCTGACTTTGTGGAGGAATCATTTCTTCAAACAGTGAAGAATACTCTTTCTGAGCAGGGGCTCTTCATTGTTAATTTGGTCACGCGGTCTCCTGTGATTAATGATATGGTTGTTTCTAGGATGAAAGCGGTGAGTGGACTAGCATTTCATTTGGCAAGCTACTGGCATGTTTCATGTCGAAATCTGTTTGTCTATCGGTTCCCTAATTTTTTTTTTTTTTGTTCATTATTATTTTCTAAATAGAGAGAATTACAAAAGAGGTAAAAGTAAGAAATGGCTTGTGAAAAGCAAAACCAAATCGGCCATCCCAGTTTTGATTTAACGAAGGCAAAAACTGTGGCCAAGGTGAAGTAGAGTTATGGCAATCTAAGTGTAAGCTTGTATGAGTGGACTTGCATGCCAAGTTCTGACCCTGATTGACCTTTTGGCTCCTCTAATTTTTGTTGAACAATGGGAAGAAAATTTTAATATTATCTTAGCATTTCAACTCAGTATTATCCAGGGATATCTATGGAATGCTTGTATCTTCTGTCCTCCCATTTCCTTTAAGAGGCTGAATTAGTATCCTTTTCATTTGGTTTGCGTTTTACAATTTTGTTAAATGCTAAATACTTGGTTTAATTCAAGTTGATCTGTTCGAGTTATTTTTCTGCCACAAGTTTTAATGGAAGCTTGTATTTCTCGTCCAGGTCTTTGGCCAACTTTATGGCCTCCAGCTTGAAGAAGACGTCAATGAAGTGTTGTTTGCTCTTCCTTCAGAATCCTGCAAAAATGATGGCTCTTTCTCTCAAGCCTCCTTCCGACTTGAGAAACTCTTGGAACTTAAACACCCAGAGATAAATCTAAGCATTATGGAGGCCACGAAGAAGATCAGATGTTTGAAATAGACACTCGTCGAAGTGGGGGCGATCGATGCACTCGAAGACACTTGCATTCAAGCTGTTCATAAACAAGATATGAATGGAAGAAGAATTGGAGAAACCAGTCTCCAGATAGTCTTTAAATTATGTGTGGAATAACATGTATGTGGTCAGATTGAGTGTTTGAAGGTCTGTGTTATTGATTATGACAGTGTCCTAATGAATAAACCTCATCTGGGATACAACAAATCTAAGAGATTGAACCTTTTTTTTTTTTTTGCCAATGATGGAGTTAATACTAGAATCTTTGTAGCAAAACAGAGACATTGTTAACCACTTCCTCTCAATCTCGTGCTCCTCCGCTTCTGGTTTAGCGCAAATCGTCGAGCCATGAAAGGGTTATAAAACTTCCTCATATGCTCGGACAGCCGGTGAATAGCTTGGAGATTACCCATCGCTGAGAGCCTCGTAAGAATCAAGTCGAACTTCTGATAAGGCAACTTCATTCCTCTCTTCACCACCTCCTCCACCAGATCACACGCCTCCACGCCCATGTTACAACCGAACAGCCCCTCGATCATCACGCAATGAGTATCGGAATCCCTCGCACAGCCCCTCTTGTCCATTTCATGCCAAGTCTCGAAAGCCCCCTCCGGATTTCCCATTTCGAAAAACATCGAAATCAACATATTATAGGACTGCACACTCGGGACACAGCCCGACTCGAGCATTCTATCGTACAGCTTAAGGGCATCGTCTCTCATTTTATTGTCTGAAAGAACTTTGAGGAAACAATTGAAAGTGACAATATCAGGAGGATAGCCCTTCTTCCCCATTTCATCAAGAAACATATAAGCTTCTTCAACCTTACCAGCCATACACATCCCTTCGATCACTTCCTTGTATGTTGTTACATCAGGAAGACAGCCACTGTTTATCATAATCTCCAAAAGCCTAAAACACTCGCCCATTTTATCGTTCTCGACGAGAGCTCCGATCAATATCGTGTACGTTTTCGCCGTGGGCGAAGACATGGTGGAGCCTTGTTTCCTCATGAACTCAAAGAGTCCTCTTGCTTCGTCGACCATTCCCGCTTTGCAGAAAGTATCGATGGCTGTGTTGTACGTGAAACTATCGGGGGTGAGGCCGAGTTCTATCATCTCTTCCAGGACCTTCATTCCTCTCTTTGGATTCCTAACTCTACACCACCCGAAAAACAGTATATTATACGTATTGGAGTCGGGCTTGATCTTCTTCTTCACCTTCTTGAACATAACATCAGCTTCATTGACTAAGCTGCATTTACAGAGAGCATCCAACAGTAAGTTGAAGGCGTTGATTTCTGGCTGGGTCTTCACCCTCACCCTCTTCTTCTTCGCAAATTTGTGCAGAAAAGTCAAATGCTTTTCGGTGTAATTCCTCAAAATAACCAAGATTACCTCGACGGGAACTGCATTTTTGTTGTGCCTCTTCATGTAATCCAGAAGATCACAGACGATTCGGAACTGTTTGATCTTGTATCTAGTAGTAGACAGTATATCGATCATTTCATTGTAAGCCCTAGGTTCGTGCGCATAATTTTGCTGATGGCCGGCCCACGTGAAAAACCTAAAAGCTAATTTCTCCTCGAAACGAAGTCTATGGAGAACATCGAGGACCAATTCAGTACTTAATTGGATTCTGGCATTGTCAAGAGCGCCTTCCATGTCGTAATACGCAAGAGAATTATCGACAACAGTTTTATATAACTTATCACCATTGCTATTAGCTTCAATGCAGGTAGAAGCATATTGGGGAGAATCGAAAGGATCAAAATCGGAAGAATATCGGCGAGAATTGACAGCAAATGGGAAATATATTGGGGAAATCAAAAGCTTGAATTTTGTAAGCTGGGATGCAGTCGTTGGTGGAGTCAAGGGACGTACAGAGGAGAGGGACGGATAGAAACCACAACATGTCAAGGAAGACGAAGAATTAACGCGAAGTAAAAACGTAGGAAGCCGCTTCATCTTCAGACTGAGTAAGACCGACTTTTTATCTCCATGCTTATCTGGGAAATGGAAGAAGAGAAAATTTTCGGACTTTCAGAAGAAGAAGCAGAAGAAGAGAAGAAGAAGAAGAAGAAGAAGAAGAAGAATACACTTGGGCTGCACCCACAACTTGGCTGCACCCACAACTATGTATACATCTCCATATACACTGCGTGTAAACTTCAAAGTTAAAACTTTTAGCTGTGTTCTTGTTCATCATATGACTTGTATATATCACCATTAATACATTTTATTTTACTTGATAAAAATCCAATTTTAATTTGAAGGAACAAGATAGACGTAATCTTTGATTTGCAGAGCAATGAAGAACAGATGGATCCTGTGAATGACCTCTTTGAGAGAGAAGAAGCAATCGAGCAAGATCTGTCTTATAAGGACGGCATATTAAAGTTTAACAAGTTGCAGAGAAAAGAAAAGCTTATTTGGATGGAGATATACGGAATTCTTATTGACTACGTTACAAGCTAGAAGGAAATAACTAATTACCCAAAAACTAGAATAGCCTGACTGGAAGCTTCACTTGCAAAAGCACAAAACCTCAGCCATCATCGACGATGAATTGGTCGTCTTGATTATCTCCCTCGACTCTCGCATCATCGTGAACCATATCATTCACATGGTGCAAATTCTGCATCAACTGAGAGAGATAATGGTTGCTAGCACTTGTATGGTCCGAGAGCCCGGTGGGATGAGTACTCCATTGGGAGACAATCCCGAGCAACTGGCTAGTAAGATTTTGCTGCTCGTGAAGAATTCGGGTCTGCATTTGACTCATCTCTACTCGGTGCTGACTCAACATCTCGTCAATCCGATTCTTCCATTCGTACCTTCTCTTGTTCATCCTCTCTTCCCATTCCCTGTCGTGACCCCTCTCGTCTTCTCTTCTTCTTTTGTCCATCTCCTTCTCCATCGCTTCCCACTCTTGAAGCCGCTGCCCCCGCAACTTCTCCATAGCCTTCTCTCTCTCCACCCTCTCCATTTCCTTCAACTCCCAGTTCTTCTCCCACTTTTGGTCCAAATCCCTTCTTAGATTCTCCATCCTTTGCCGCTCCCTCTCTCTCTCCATCTCACACTGCTGAAAACGAGTCTCCATGTCCTTCAGCTGTCCGAGTTGGTTTGCAACAAAACCCCATGTACTCTTCTCAAATCTCTTTATGCTTTTCCTCTTCTTCTTTAAGTTTAAACCTTTGTGCTCAACTTCTTCATACACAAAACCATCTACGTCCTCCTTGAACCGATCATTTCCGTCAAAATTTTCCTCTCCCTTGTCTCCATCGTACTCGAACCCCAAACTTATCACCCCGTTCTCAACCCCATCAATACCAACTGTAAAATCTCCATCTCCAGAATGATCCATGTTAGCAAACTCCATCATATCCATTCCCCTACATACGCCTCCAAACCTGCCATCATTTTCTCTTTCGCCGTTACAAATGGGCATCAGATCATTACTATTCATATTAGCAACTGGAACCGGAACATCTCCGAAAACATCCTTGTACCTCAAGAAGTTCGACCAATGGGTGACACCCTCCATCCAATCAAACTCCTCTACACTAGACTCTACGCCAGAATTATCTCCCACCAAATCCGGTTTCTTGATCTTTTGTTTGACAAGCAAATATTGGTGCCTCATGTTCTGGACCTTGGTGGACACGTCCTTCCAAGTCCATTGCCATGGATACGCAATAGGCTCTTGAACATGGTGTACTGAATTAACATAACATGAAATAGGTCTAAACTTCTTCTCACGGGTTTTCATTTTAGCAAGAGTTCCATCTGATACCATTTCACCATACTTGTCAATCAGGGTTTTCTCCTCAGCCTCCGTCCACTTCTTTCTCTTTGGAGGAATCATGTTAATTGCAGCAGAAAACCCAATTTTCTTTGTGCGTGATACCCAAAAAGACTCAACTTTATAGCAAACCCCATAATCGAGACATCGAAGAACAAGTTCAAACCTACCCCGCTACCCAAATCGAGCAAAACCCAGATCGACAAACACCAAAATTGGCGGCTGAGAAGAGAATACGGCTTACCTCTTCATCTCCAGAACGGAAATTCGGAAGAGTGATTCCGGGCAGAGTGGCAGGTGAATTACTACAGTAGATAGACCAAAAAAATATGCTTTTCTTCTCTCCTCCACTATTTCGACGGAAAAAATCGAGGGCAGCTTATTGCTGTAGCTGTGGAGTCAGTGAAATGATTGTCCGCCTTAGCGAGCAAAAATGGACTACGACAGTCGATTGTACATACTGCCCGAAACCGGATTGGTCCGTCGTCTGTTTGTCCGACTCAAGTTTAGCTTCCCATCTTCTTCCTCTTTTATTTCTCAGAATTTAAAGTAAAAAGACTTTTTTTAAAAAAAAAATGAGTGATTAAATAAAAAAATAAACATTTATTAAATAATAAAATTATATATTGTATTACGAGTACTGGGGACATTACAAATGATATCAGAGTCATTGTCTAACCGAAAGTGTAGTCGACGAAGATCTCGGATTAAAAGAGAGAAAATTGTGATAGTCTGTCACGTGAAGGCTAAGAAGGGTCTAAATATGAGTGTCCAACTCATACTAGTAGGAGTGCATAATTCCACCTCGCTTAGGAAAGTGGAAAATGCATGAATTCTAAGGAGGGTTCCCCTCTTTGCCTAGTACAACTGTATTTTAGACTAACTTCAAAAACAAATTCGAATATGTTCCAGTTCAAAGTAAACAATATTGCAGTATGAGCACTAGAGGACGTTATAGAATCATAATGTTAAAAAACTGTTAATTCTACTAAATCTAATGCATTATGTTATAATTCGTTGTAATCAGAATTTTTTTTGGATCAAATCAAGCCAAATTCAATATTAAGATTTTTGTGGTTTCTCTATCTATTGATACTTGATTCACAAAACTCAGTGACACTGTTGTAACTTGAATGCCGTGATTTTTTTCAAAAAGGATTTTCTACGTAAATCTCGTTGTCCATGTTTTCTCATTGGCACAAATCTCTCGTATCTAGAAATTAATATGTCGACAATGGGTTATAAAAGTATCATCTTTGGCTAAAATATGAAAGATTTTGCCAAAGAGTATTTACAACACCTAAAACTACTCACTTGAACTTGCAAGCATATTCTCACTAATTTTCAAAAATAATTTTACATTCGTCTCAAATTCTGTGAATGATATGTTGTTTTGGACTAGAAGTTGAGTTTGTCGGATTCGGATTTTGAGTCACTGGAAGCTCAGTTGATTCTATGTTGTTGGTCTTGTGAAGGAGAAAAGTCCCCGAAACTATGGTCACAAAGCCACACAATTCAGTTGCAATTTGAGTGCCATTTTGAGAGTCCCAATCCTTCAAAATTTTGAGCAAACAACAAATGAGAAGAAGACCAACATGAGTAACATGACTGCTGAATTGATCTTTACATACCTTAAACATGATCATACTGGCAAGAATGGTGAATGATGTGAACATAACAAAGTAAACTGGAGATACCACAGAAGTGTTGAAGGTGTCCAGCGCCTCCATACCCAAAAATCAGCAGATGAAACCAACCATTACTAAATATGTAACAAGCTGATAAGATTTATTCCTATTAGTAAGTAAGCAGTTAGTGAGAGTTAATAAGAGTTAGTGAGAATTAATAGGAGTTAGTAGAAGTGAAGGAAAATTAGAAGAGTATAAATAGAATAATTCTAGACTAGGTCAGTCTAGAGAGAAATTGTTTGGAGTCTCGAAGTTCCAAGACATTTGTAATTCTATGTTGTTTTGAATAGTATAAGTGTTAATTGTTGTGATTCAAATTCTTATCAATTAGTATCAGAGCATCAAATTTTAAAGGAGTTTACATTGATAAATGTCGAAACTGGTACCTTATTTAAGTAGTTCACCTGAACTACACAAAAGGTTATCACAACCACAGTGAAGAACCATGTTTGAAAGTACTTGAACTGGTTCATTCCTGAAAATGTCAGCTTCATGGCTATGCCCATTGCTTTGGCACTCATAACCTTAGACATGGAACCCAGAAGAAGGGGTTAGTGTTTTGCATATGGTAATGCCTGTATTTGTATAACGTGCACAGAGAAGAAGAAGCGAACCGTTAGAGAGCCCATGAGAGAACAAATTCCTAGATATACCAGCATGTTTTTTCGGCCGTAACGTGGTATACACCATAAAATGAGGACACCAACCATAACCAATACTATGGACAAGTAGACTATGAAAGCTGAAAATAACCAAAATATAATGCATCAAGATTTCAACAAATGTTCAAATCTAGAAGTACCCAAAAAATGCATACTAATCATTCCTGATGCAGCAGCTAGTTAGTTGACAAGATCATTCACCTCGGCACAAGGCATTTTGTGCGATTCAGCTCTTACAATAAATTAAAACCTGAAGAATGATTTAACATCTTCGGTTTGGATTGAAATAACAGAAATAACAATCAAATATTGTTATTCTGATACCTGGCTCGATAGCGAGTTGCCAGACTTCCTTGACGGATTCGATATTTCTCTCAGGAGGAGCATGCAATACAATACTAGTAGACCCCACAACACAGAGAGCACAACCAAGAATGCCAAAGGTATGCAAATTCTCCTTCAGAATAAAATGTGCAAGCACTGCACTGCATACAAAGTCTTTATCCATTTAACATAACATATTTACACTAATCTGAAATTTCTTCTACTACAATGCCTACAATTTTTACCTGAAAATCATACTTAAGGCTCCCAAGGGAGTGACCAGAATTGCAGGCGCAAACGAATACGGCAGCTAAATTAGCAATCTCTCCTACAATCACTGTTAAAAGGATATAAAACCAATGACGTTAAAGAAAAGAAGCATCCAATCATTTTTAAATCCCGTAACTGCTAATTTAACAATGTGTAGTATAAAAGAGTTGAAAAAACAGGATAAAAACTTACTACATATCATGCCAGCCCACCACCAAGGCTCGAGCAAATATGAATATCCTCCAGAACCTGGCAACATAGGCAAACAATGTTTGTCTTCTTGATCAGCATGAAATAAATACAACATTGTTTGTTTGCCAACCTTGAAACAAATAAAACAATGGTTGTTGTTCTGATTGGTGAGGAAAAATACATCAGAATACAGAATGGTGAGCTAGAAAAAGACCCTCGGATCTTGAATATTACATAAAACTCTGCTACCTCAATTATGGTTGCTTACAGGGAAGTTGTGAAGTATCATAAGAAATTAGTACAGGAAAATTTGATATCCACCATTTCTACCAAGCTTGAAATTAGAAAAAGAAGACAAAAAAAAAAAAAAAAAGGAGAGGAAGAAGAAATGAACCTGCTCGAGTTCCGGCAGTGCCGGCTTTGTTAAGACCTTTCTTCTTGATTATAAAACTAGACCCAATAAAAATGCTTGAAGAGACGGCGAGAACAAACCCGCGAATATTGTCGGATGACATCCCCATGGAGGATGAGGAGGGAGAGAAAGAGAGGAAGATTGGGAAAAACTTCAAATTGCAAAAAAAAAAAAAACAGAGAAGAAGAAAAATTAAATAAGCAGAGACAGGCAACGGTCATGAAAAATCCATCTGTGTCGTGTCATGAAGCCTTTGGGGTAGGAAGAACGAGCGATGGTTAGAAGAGAGAGAGAGAGAGAGAGAGGTGGCATGGAATGGAATGGAAAGGGAGGGGAAGAGGGAGGAGCAGAGAAGCAACGGACAGACAGTTGCATTTCCGTGTCACCACCATCTCCGCATCCCCCGCCCTTCATTTTGATTTTATAATTAAATATTCATATTTTTCTATTGTTTTTGTAGTTGCAATTAATAAATAAATATTCTTTTTTATTTTCCAAATCTGTTCATTATTGTTGGTGGGGCAGAAGAAGTCATTGTTGGACACTTGGTCGCTCTAATTAACAAACTAGTTACATGATCATCATCAATTCACATAATTTGACCTTCTTTCTAAAATCTTACAAATTCTCCTACTCTCTACAAAAATGTGGGAAGCCAATTCCAGTCCAGTTACTTCCAATGGCTTTGGCCATTATTAATAGTAATCAAACTGCAAGGTCAAGCATGCTTTAATCCGACCCATCTCGACATTTTCATGGTCGCCATTCTCCGCCTCTTGTTGGCTCGGTTTTTTTCTGCAATCCGCAATTTCCGCTTGGCGTTGCGCATGGGATTGACAACGGCCATTCGCTTTTCTTCTTGCTTCCTCTTGTCCCTCTTTTCCTTGAGACCTTTCTTTATCTGAGTATAAACTTGAACAAAATTCTGGATTCCCCAACACTTCTGAATACTTTCACAAACTTCCTGAGCCACTTGATTTACATCATCTGAAACAACAAATGTCCGTCCATCAAAATCATCAAATGCTAACTTCATTTCTTTCAAGACTTCTAATGAATTCATTAGATTTTACTACACATTTTTTCAATCTTTTCAAGGGTACGTTACAACTTAGTTGTACACAGCAAAGACCATACTCAGAAACAACCAACCTGGTATAACTTTTCCGGCAAAACCTTCACGAACTTTGTACAAAGGGAGCAAGATTGGATGCGCATAATGCTGAAAATCATCTGGACCAACTTGTGAAGAAAATTTGCTAAAAGTTTCAAAAACGATTTTCATCTGCACGTGCCAGTCAAAGCATTGATATCTTTTAGCAAAATATTGCAGGAGATAAACGAAAACAGAAAATAAGAATTTTACTTCAAGAATATAGACAATGGAGTAAGAAATAAGTTTTGGAAACAAACAATTCATTGATTCAACAGAACTTCACAGTTCATGGGGGCCAACCTGGATAGTGTCTCGTTGAAGGGCTATTTTCCCCATCTGTCTGAGTAAATTTGAGACAATAAAGTAACTGATTTCTCTATCAAGAACTTCGTCATTTGGGTCACATATACCAGATGTTAGAGACAAAAACATATTTCTTCCTTTTCTCGAATCGAGCAACTGAAAAGCATCAAGAAAACATGTTTGCTCATGTTGTTCAAGAGTTGACCAGTAAATTAGTGAATCAGATTTCTCCATCTTCGCCATGAAAGTGTGCACACTGAAAAGTGCAACAACAAGATTTTGTGCAATTCCGCTACCAACCACATCATCAATAAGCTGAGTCTTCAGTTGGCAGCAGAGGGAAGCAGCAATAAGACAAAGTCTATATGGCTGAAAGAGAAGATGAGTTTTAAATAATTTTTCAGGATCGCCTTCTTTAGCTGTTACTATCGTGAAGTATGAGCCTATCAAGCGATTAGAAATGTTGCGTAACCATGTATGTGGGTGCAACAGCAACTTGCATATCAGTTCCCATAAATCCTGAAAATCGTACATGAAATTGAATAATTAAAAAACTCGACACCCTTCTACTCCAAAGGGGTAAAAAAATTTCAGTTTACAATTAAGGCGGGCCAGACTAACTAGCCTCAATTTTCAAATAGCTGAAATTTGAAGAAAGGAAGTGTTAGTTTTTTCATAGGTTTCTTCTAAATAAACTCGATGCTTATTCTTTATCCTTCGGAGATTTTCTTATCCTCCATTCTCCCAACTTTTTCTTGATTTATTCAAACTCAAGTTTCTTATAAAATATAAATTTCTTTGGTTCTTTAACAAGTTTAAGGATTCATCCCCATGCCATTTGGCAATATTTTGTAACACTAATATGAACAATGTCTAAAGTTTGATATTTCCCAAAACAAAAACGTGTTCATTGGCATAGCTGTTTCACCATGCCAATTGGCAATGGGTACGTGATTCAACAAAAAAGGAAGCAAGTAGTATTTGAAAAATGCGTGTATACCTCAAGATCCTTCTCCGAGTATAACTCATGGAAATGGGGCAGCATTTTCTCCAGCATTACGAGTGAATAATATGTTTCATTCCAAAAAGGAATATTAGCTTCAACAGAAGAACTTGATTCATTATTGGTATTAGCATTTACGGCAGACTGCAAAACTTCTACAGTCACCGACAAAACCTTTCTGACATGTTTTTCAAAGCCTCTCTTTTGAACTTCAACCAGTAATCCCAGGACCTGCATGCACATCATTTACGTGACAATAAGGATTCTGTAACCTTACTATAATAAACATGGTCAAATCAATGAGCTGTATTTATAAACGTCAATAGAAAATCTTATTTATAAAATTAGGTAATAAATCAATAGATTTATTCATTTCCAGCAGAAGACCTGTCAACCGTTTAAAAATTTACAAGGTACCTGAGCTGCTGCACTCTTCAGGTGCTGCTTCTTTGCACCCATATACCAAGATAGACTGTAATCAAGGATAGCATTGAGCAAATGTGGGCTTATACGACCAATAAGAGATTTTATCACAGCACCAGTCATGGAACGAACATTATTATCCTGATCATTAGCCAAGCAGACTACCAAATGAAGAAATAAAGTCTGTGATAACTCATCCACAACACTTTTCGGAAACTTTATGAGAATAGTATGGAGCATTTCAAGAACAGCTTCCCTTCCAGTTGAGTGCTCATACCTACAATAGAAACCTGTTATGGGACATGCTAAAGGCACAATTTTAACAAAAAAGAAATCTTATATACTTGCCTTAAATTAGATAGCAAAAAATCTATATGCTGTTGCAACCGTTTGTCTGACAGTGGGTAATCGAGTAAGAATTGCAACAAAATTTTGCTGCATTTCTTACGTACCGATTCTACTTGACTAGTCACCATCAACTCTGCAACCCGTGTTGAAAGATCATATATCTCAGGGGCAACCAGTTTTCGGCTAATGATGGACTTCAAAAGTGAAAGAGCAATAAACGTGGGATTTTTTTCCAGATCAACAAACAATGGAAATTGAATTAATAGCCGCAATTGATCTGATGAGAGAGTAATTTCAGTACTTCTCAGAAGCACAATCAACAATGTCAGACAAGATTGCATCAAAGGACTGTTGGGATCTATTGAGCTTTGAGCAATATCCATTAGCACTGCCTTCATTTGATCAGCTTGAGATTTGATGGATGGTAAAGGGAGTCTCACCAGAGGAGTTAGGCATTTGAGGGATGTTGACAAAACATCCTCATACTTGGAAATCAAACATTTGCCTAAAAGAGTCACAAAAGGGTCTAACATTGATAGCAATTGTTGATCTCTTTCCCCCAATTTCAACTTCTTTACACGCCCATGCAATACCTTAAGAGCAAATCCCATAATCAGATGTGAACATGGTGAGTCAGCAAGAAATGCACGACGAGGAGTTCTGATATTCTCACTGACAACCTTTCTGCATTTTTTTAATGGTTCAGCCAAAGATGAATTCTTACCCTGACCGCTTTCATTTTTAACCCCATCTTCAATAAGGCCATATATAAAGATAAACAAATCTGTTTGATCAACTGATGGATTGCTTTCAAGGCCAGCAGCTATGCTACTTAGCATCATTTCCAATTTCATTTTGGCTTTTGGTGTTAGATGCTTCTGCAAATTATTTGTAACAGGAGCTAGAAGCTTCGATGCATGAGCTTTGAATGTTATGTTTTGGGCAATCATTTTCAGGGTATCGTAAGACTTTTGTTTTCTTGTCTCTTTCATTTTCGAAGCAATCTTTTCAACGTCTTTTTCCTCAGCAACCTCTCCACTAATATCTTTCTCTACTATAGAAAGAAGATGTTCCAGACAATAATCCAAACTGCCACAAATTGGATTCAGAAAGAACTTTGACAAAATGAAATTAAGTGTATACCCCAATACATGCATCTCAAATCCTCGCTTCAATGTACTTCGCATCACCTTAACTATTATCTGCAAGTACTCCAACCCAAGTTCTTTCAGGCATGCAGCCAAAGCAGATCTAGCACCATCACGTACACTTTCTAAACGGTGCTTCAAATAGTTTGTAACATGCTGAATGATACCCATCAACTGTGAGTCCATAACATCTCCTGGAAGTAATTTTAATACTTTCAGTGCAGCCAGATTGATGTTGACATCAATATTATCTGACTCATAGTTCATATACATTTTTAGCTTTGGCAGAACAGCATTACTAAGGCAATTTTGTATCTCGGTCATTGTGTCAGAATTACTCTCTGTAAAATGGAAATGATCCAAAATTGAGCAGATCAACCGCAACAAAACTTTTTGCTTATTGAGCTTTACAGTCAACTCCCGAAAGCTTCTCCGCAGTAGAGCATAATATGACTTCCATTCCATACACCCAGAAATTGAAGCAAGTGCCTCTATACATGCAACTCTAACATGTTCTGCTTTGCCTTCTTCATCAAATAGCATATTGAAAAAAAACGGAACAAATACATTTGATGTGATGACCTACAATACGGAAAAGGTGGATAATTTAGTGGTTTTTTAAGAGAGACATCAAAAGTAAAGAAGCCAATATTATGAAAAACTATACCTCAGACATATTGACAGTAGTAATCACACTCTTAAAGCGAGTAAGAGCCCTTGCTCTCCTATGCCTCTGAATAACAAAAAAAAAATACTTCGTTAATTTAAACAGGCAGCATCACCAACACAGATTGACACAGAAACTTAGTCAGACAAGATCAAGATGAAATAAATTACTAGTTTCTAGTGATGGGATCAAGACAAATTGTAACACTCTAAAAATATCACACCGACGATTTGACAAATTCAATTGGGATAGGAGGACAAACCAACACAAAAATTTATACCTATCTAATTCATCTACCAACATTTAAGGAAATGTTGGGATATTTCTCTTTAAATCGTTGATCGGTGAGGAAGAAAAACCTCACCAACCAACGCATTCATTCTGAAATCAGAGAGCAAAGAAACTTACCTCGTCGGAAAACCCAACCTGACCTCTGACCACCGCGAACAACGCCGACCTTCGGCTGAACGTTCTCCGGAAGAAGAACAGGAAGAGGGTGGTTCAGTTTTATTTTAAAACTGAACCGGTTCTTTTAAAAGGATTGAACCGACCCAACCCAAAAATCCGAACCAGACCGGTTCTTTGCAGCCCAAACCGAACCAGACCAGAACAGTCCAAACCGAACCGGACCGGTACTGTTCACACCCGACCCGGTACTGTTCATCCGACCCGAACCGGACCCGAACCAAATTTCCACCTGAATCAAGCCGGACCGATCGAAGATTTAACCGGTAAGGAATTTCTACCTAAATTGTTGTGAAATTGATTTATTAAAGTGGAAAAATAATATTAGGAATTTTATTTAGGAAGAAAAATTCCTGGAGGTTGTCAAAATTGACCCGATTCGACCAACGATCACACGTAAGAAAATTCTGCCCAAACTCGATCAAATTGGATTTATTTAAATAGAAATTTAATACTAAGATTTTAATTAAACAGGATATTATTGAAATATTGGATATTAGAAAAATCCCTATAAACCCTAACCGCTCGGAATCCAGGTAAGTGTAAATACAACGTTTTACAACATTTTGGCTATGGCCCTACATCACAAAATAGATATTATTTTCTTTATTACTGTTTTATTTTATTACACGTTTTTTATGGTTAAGCACACATGTTAGAATATTGACATAGAATTGTTTAAAAAGATAAAATGGGTAGGACATTTGCATGTGTATGAAAATGATGGAATTGATGGCAAATACGTGATAGCAAAAGCTTGATCGTTAAAAGTAAAAGTTGACGAAGCCAAAAATGGCTAAGTCTTAAAAGTAAAAGTAAAAGAGGGCGAAGCCAGAGATGGCTAAGTCTTAAAAGAAGGTTGACTTTCAACCAGTCTGTAACTGTTAACAGGATTCGGTAAAAGTAAAAGTAAAAATTTTGCAACTTGCACGTATTTCCACTTACTGAGATTTCTCATAGTTTTAACTTGTGATGTAGGTGAATTTTTGTTTGAGGAAGAAATAGCTGCTATTGAGAACCCTCCAGTGGCAAGCGAGCATACAGATGAAGAAAATATTGTTGAATTCGAAGAAAAAGATCTAAATTAGTGTGCTTAAATTTTTAAACGATATTAATGTTTTATTTCAGTTTAAGACTTGAATTATTATGTTGAACTTTATTATTATTTAATTGTGTTAATTATGCAATGGTTTCAAGATTTTGACAAAATTTATTACAAAGATTCCGCACAATTAAAGTTTTCAATTAATATTTAAATTTTCAAATTATGATTTGGCGCTCAATTTCAAATCAATTTGGGAAAAATTCTAGGGTTTCTAAAATTAGGGTTTCAAATTGGGGATTTTTAAATTGGGGCGTTACACAAATAACAGTCATAGGGAAATATCAAAGGATAAAGTGCTGCATTTAATTTTCAAAAAGAAATTGCATTCTTGAGATTCAGTTTCAATAGAGGATGTCATGAAGAATATAATCACCTGTAAATGAGTAATATTGTTGAAGAAATCAACTTCAGCGTCTTTACTGCATAAAGCTTTTAATGAATCAAGGGTTTCTAACTCTGGAAGTTTCAACACCATCTCTCGTAATAGGTTAATCCATTCCTGTGATCATACCACAAATCATATATAGAACCGTGAGAAAAATAATTTTTATCATAGATTATAAAGTAAAGAGATGTCTTGATTAGAATTGCATTTATTCAATGTCTCTCAATCTATAAGAATGTGCCTTTTAAGAAGAAAAAATTATGTAACATTTGTCACCTCGTAACAAAAAGCAAATTGAAGGACGAAAGAAATCTTCTTTCATTCACATTGGTAAACCCTAGTAAGTATAATCTATCTTCAATAGATAGTTAGAGGCAATCTAATCTAATAGGTAAATAAACTCAAAACTGAAAAAAAAAAATTCTAATATCAATCTCAATTATCTCATCTCAGAGATAATTCAAAACTATTAACGTTTTTCAGATGAAAATAATTAAATTTAATAGCAGTAAAATGGAGACATGTGGAGTTTTAGCTGACCCTATTGTCTTCAATCTTTCCACAATTACATATAATAATCAATCTTTAAGTTAATTCTTCTTCTTTCTAACACGATCCCAAAAAGGAGCAATCCAAAGAGTGAGCTAAGAAATAAAGGAATACATGTTATACAATAGTAATAAACCAAAAAGACATTTACCGAACAATTTCATTACCTTACCACACAAAATTCTTCTTTTTAATATTTTTCAATAATAGATTCATAGTAGTTAAAGTACTCCAAAACAGAGAAGCATGTTCCAGATTTCTCCAACCTTCCCCCCCTCAATCAAAAGTTCCTCAGTAGTTTTGTCATGAACTAGCAACCCCAAAACAACCTCGTTTTCCATGAGAGAACAAACAATCTCAATGTTGATTTACCAAGCAACGAAAGCAGAGAATAACAAACTTGGTACCTTTTTTACAGAAGATTCTTTACTCATAGCTTCTCCCATATGCTTAAAAAGAAATTTGTTTGTCACATGCAAAATAGAAGCCTTTGTCCAATGTGAGGATGTCATCTCACCATCATCTGCTGCTGCTTGACTAAGAATTACGGAAGAAAATTCAACAAATGAAAGCAGTGCTCTACGAGCACTGTGCCTTAGAATTAACTCTTCAGACGACATATCATGCACACAGTGTGATAAAACAACTAATGCCTGATTCACTGGAAGTCCATGAAAGAAATCCAGACAAATTTTTTCATAAGCACTGACCACTGTGTCAAAATCACGACCACCCATTTCCATAGCAGAGCTAGCATTCAAATCTCGAACAAGTTGTGCCTAAATTCAATTAGTAGTTACGTAGAAACTTAAATTTAAAACGAGACAAGTTTTATAAGAAAAGGCAGTGCTCAAACATAAGACAGATATAGGGTTAATACCAAAAACTTTATAGAAGGATCAGCTGCAGCAAGACCATCAATAATATCACAAATAATCATGCGAACATCTTGTTCAGAAAAAATCAGCAACGGAGAAACTGCACTCAAAATTTTTTTACCACCTTCACTCCCTAAAAATGGTGCAACATCACAAAAAACTTGCACGATCTCAATGGAGAAATCTGCAAAACAAAACATTAATTTTAAAAGAAATGCAAACTTCCGTAAGGAATGTGACACTTAGTCTATTTCATGTTCCTACCTGAATTACAGTGTCTCTTTTCCAAGAATGGGAGTAAAATATCAACAAATTTTCTCGCTTGAAATGAATCCTTTATATATCTTGAAAGCAATTTAAAAACTCTTCTCTCTGACTCTCCTGGAGATTTCACTAGCTTCCTGTCATAACAAAAAAGGAAGGAAATAACAGGTCAAAATCTTAAGCTCGAAATAACCAACATCATTTGACTAAAAACTTGCTGATGCAGGATTTTACACCCAACATTATTCTTTCTACATGGGTAATTAGAATAGTTTCTACATGGGTAATTAAAGAAAATATAGACACAGGTAAACTAGAATCCTCTAAATGATTAATATATACGAGGAGAATCTTTTTACAGAAAAAATCAGTTATATTTTTCATTGGTTTGTAGCATTGAGCAATAATATAAGAATAAATCAGATAATATTGTCTCTGAAAATTTCATCCAGAAAGCTTTTTCAATGTTTTTCCTTTAAAATTTATTTTAACAATATTTGGATTAGTTCTTGAGCAAACAAGAAGTTATCATTGATATTTACAATCTGATTTTAATGTAACTCACTTCCCCACAACAGGGAAAAAGATGATTTTCAAGTCATTGCTACGGAGATACAAATCTTTAGGTTTCTAGGAATGATAATATTAAGATGCCAGAATGAAAGCATAGGAGTCAAAAGCATTACCTCTTGTTTGCACAATTACTTTGGAAGAGAATATGCAAGTTTGACACGAGTGAGTCAATGTTTGGAAGTAGAACACTGTGAATAGCATTGTCTCTGCCATCTAATTCACAATCGAGACTCAAAAGATTCCCAATGAAATTAAGAACAAATGATATAATAGCTTCAGACGCGGATGTGACAGAGAGAATTGAGAATATATCTGGAATAAGATTTTTCTCCCTCGACAGTAGTGGTACAAGGTTGTAGCTTTTGCTCATGGAAACAAAGCAACAAAAAAGTGAACTTGGTTTCTCACTACTAGAACCCTCGAGCTTGAAACTGTCGATCAAAGGCTTCACAGACAAGAAAAATAAGCCCCAGAACTCATCACCAAAGCTATGGTTTTCATATTTACCAAGAGCAAAGGATATTATTTTCAAACATAAAGACCTTAAATCCTTGAACTGCTTCACGGAAGTGCTAGTCTGCAGACAATTAATAAGAGTGTTTTAGAAATCAAGCTGACTAATTTCTTTGAAAGAACTAAAAGGAATAGCCAGTTATTCATATACAAATGATTTCTCAACTACCAAGCGAGACTATAGTAATAGTTGAGCAATATAGGCAACCAAAATTTAATTTTTTAAATGTAAAAATTAAGTCGGAAATTTTTTAAAATGCAAGATAACAATATAGAAGGAAACACGACAATTGATAAATAGAGTCATCTTAAGAGTAATCCTGCCACAACAAGAAGCTAAATGATTGAGATCTACAATAAGGGTTAATCTTTTCCAGTACCCTCATAGCCCCATGTTATTTAATTTGTGCGTGGCAATTTAATCTGAACCAAAATCCTGTTTCAAAATCTACAGCCTCAGCTGCAGAAACATTGAACATCACTCTACTAAATGTCATTTAAATAGAACAAAGAAAGAAAACATTGAACATCACTCGTCTAAATTTCATTTAAATAGAACAAGGAAAGAAGAAAGTTAGCAGAATTTTGCTGACAATCATTACTCCATCACAAATTAGGAACAAGACCCAGATAAAAATATTACCAAATTAAAAAAGTGGAGAAACAAAAATTTAAAGGATAGTGATTACAGCAGCACTGACTGGACCAAGATTAAAAAGATGTATTACCAGAACAACATGGGCAGTTTCTTCAATTTTCTCCGAAAAACATTCATTGTCACTGCAATCACCCCTCGAACTAGAATTTACATTTGATAGAAGACTTGAAGTGCAGCTTCCCAACATCCGGACAACACACCCCATTAATAGATCAAGAAAGGGTCTGACATGAAATTCATCAAAAACTGCAAAAATTTCTTGGACCACATGCAGAAAACCGTATCTCTTTTTCCATGATAGGGCTGTTATGTTATCTATTGTGAAAAACTTCAAGCAGTTCATTAACAAAACCTCATTCATTAAACTTAATTCAGAGGTCCAAAGCCAATTGGCACCATCATCACTCTTCTCAGATACTATACGCAAGGGCTTCATTAACAAAGCAAAAAAAAGAGGGAGCTCATCCACATCAAGCTGAGAGATGAATCCAAGAACTGTCTTTCGACTATTCACACTTGCTTTCTGTCATAAAAATTATGCCAAGTTTAGCAATTATAATGTGTAATAGCTGGCCTACAAAAGTAAAGTCAAAACAAACTATTCTGTTGACTAATAGGGCATTTACCAATTTGGCATTTACCAATTTGACACCTGTATCGACACCACACAAAACAGGTGCGGTAATGCTCCGAGAAGAACGATAAGAAAGAAATAAATGGAGAAGGAAAAAGTACAGAACAAACGAACAAAGAATGGTTGGAAAAAGGTAGAAGAAAGAGAGATTTCAGAAATGGAAGAAAGAGATGGTAGTAGAAGTACAAGGCAGTATTTACATTTTTCTATCACGCTATATATCCTCTTTTATAACAATTTTTAGACGTAAATTATAATGGGAAAGGGAGGAGTCACTGTTTAACTAAATTGCAGTTCAAAAATGCATTGTTAAAAAATGAGTGTTGCTGAAATTTTAATTGCTAATTTTTCTTAAATGTTTAACTTATTTTACTAAAAATTCCAATATTCTTATTATTGATTATTTATGCGAACTTTCGGTTATAGATGGAAACTAAAGAAAAAATCTACTTAAAGGAAAAAACATCCGGCATACCTTGCGAGAAGCAAGTGCCTTCAATTTTCTGATTTTTGGCATTAGGAGATGCATTACTATAGGCACAAGATACGATCTGTGGTGTTCTTCTATTTGATTATATTCTTTGGATAAACTCCACCTTGTAAGCTCTTCTCTTACTGTTTTGGAGCTGATCAAGCTTTTTAGATGATTAGCATACGGGATAAGAAAATCATCTTTCCAAGTTAACAGGCAATCAAGAACCTGCATCTGTATTTCTTCATCATTTTCATCTAGAAGCCTGGAAAACAAATTCAAAATCATGGGAAAAAAATTAAAAACTGCGAGAACTAGCTCCCTTTGCAGACAATATGGTAGCTTCATCGTAAGAATTGCACAAACCTAGTTTCCAAAACTTCTTTAAGAAATTGGCTCTTGTAAAAGGACTTTGGATTCCTCATTTGCTTCAGCAAGTTTAACCATTCTTTAAGGACACACTTCCATTCCTTGCCTTTACAAGCATGTACATTAAATGATCCCACACTGCAAGCGAAGAACAAAGTTTAACACCTACACTTTATAACACAGCTGCATTTTTGGAAGTTTTTGGGAGCACAAAAAGCTTGCTGAAACCCAATTCACCATTACCTTGCAAGATGATTGCAATCATAGCCAAGAAACTTGAAGAATAATGGCACAATCTGCTGAGAATGAGATTCAACTATGGTGGGGATTTTTTGCAACGATTGGAGAAGCAAGGATAATATAGTTGCAGATGGAGTGTGATCAGTCGTTGGGTATGCAAATGAATGGAAGGAATTTGACCAGATCTGAAAATAAAAAACATACAAAATCAAAGTTCAGTCTCTCAAGAACGAATAATAAAATATCAGGATCATAAGATATTGGCGCCATTGTCATTGTCATCTACCACATACGAAGGGTTAAAATATTCACCAACACTACTTTGAAAAAGTACGAACAAAAAGGCATGTCAAGCATTTAAATAATATAAATTTCAGTTTTTTTACCCTTTTCCATCAAACAGACTTTATTTTCTGATCAAAAAGCAGTTAAAATTACATACGTATAAGACCAAATAAATAATTAATTAATCAATGTCAATGCAAGTACCTGTGTCAACTGATAATTCTGTAGCCTCCACGGCAGGTTGATTAAAGATAGATTGATTCTTCTCAAAATACCAAACAAATTTATCCCAAATGAGTTTGACATATCGACTAAGAACTAATGCAAGACATTCTGATGCTGTACCCCAAAGGTGGGTAAATCTTTTATGAAAAATTCCTATAATCCCATTTAAAACAAGAGGCACATAAGCATCAAATATCCTTCCAGTAGAGACGGCCATCTGCAATCTTGAGATCAGTAGGACGACTTTTCTGCTAGTAGAAATTGATATTGGAGTCAACTCAATAGAAAGAAGCAGCTGAAGAATCTGATGTGTTGAGCAACAAAATTAATAATAATCCAGTCACAACTGAGGATAGAGCACAAAATGGAAAGAAAAGAAAAGAAAGGAAAAAATACAACCGACAGGCTGGATAAACATACAGTCATTGCCTGCTTGTCCATTTGGCATGTCTCAGAAATTCCATTTTCTTTTGTACTTTCAAGCGACTCATTCCCAGTAGAACTGTCACAACTCAAAGGTTCGTAATGGCACAATACTCGCAGAGTTGAAATTCGAATCTCCTTATCAAAGTGACTTAGATTGTCAGAAAAAATTGTTAGTGCATCCACAACATTCTCTGCTTTAAGGTCTTGATGATATGTTCTAGGGTTAGAATCTGCTTCCAATGTTGGCCTACATATTGTAACAGAAAAAAGGTAAGAATGCACGTGTGAATAGAAATTGACCAAACAAAATTGTACAAGTACACAAAGTCAAGTGTTCAAATTTATTTACTTACCCATACACAAAATCCAAATAATCAGCCACTGCTGTCAGCACTTGTGAACAGGAAATATGTCTTTTTGCAAGTTGCAAATATTTTCCCGTTTTTTCCAGCCCAGACTTTTCACCGGAGAACAATTGGCAATTCAAATATAAAGAAGCACCAATTAAACACTGCCATAAATGTTTAGGAACACCAGAAATGTTGCCTGAAAGATCGCAACAGAATTAGAAAACGGACTCCATAATTGCAGCTGTTCATTATTTTACAACCATGTGGAAATGGTAAACTTAAGAAAAAAAAAAGGAAAGAATGATACAGATGTGATACTTAAGGATGGATAAAAAGCTTCATTACACATTTCATTCCGAGTGTTACAAAAGCATTAACAGCCATGATATATTGAATTACACTTCATATAAAAAAATAGCATAATACACCATTGTTGAACAAGTATTGAGCAAAAAGCTAAAAAGAAAAAAAGATCAAGAAGTATCATACCAGCTTCAACCATCACCAGATGATCAAGTGCATTTATTAAATCCATCAAGCAAAATAAGTTCCCGTGGACAGTGAATATAAGTGGATAGGACCTAATAACAGCCCACAGAACAGCCAGCTTCGTTTCATCAATTTCAGAAGATGGAAGGTCCCCTTGAGCAATACGATTAATTTCTTCAATCCAATGGTGAATGGTTCCTTCAAAGAAACTCTGAATTCTCAAAAGTTCGACAGATGCTCCATCAAAGGATTCAGAATTTTTGACTTCTTCCAAACTCTTACAGAAGGAGAGTAATAAGTAAACAACTTCTTCTGGAGAAGTTTCAATTGAATCATTCAATGCACTGAAAATCCATTCGAAAAGGTTAGGATACCAATATAGATGAGAAAAAAAAAACTCAAAAGACTAGTTCATTGTAAGTAGCAAAAAGGAATCAAAATGAAAACAAACCAAAAGCAATCTATATTAATGTTACCGTAGAATGTTCTTGCTAAAGGCATGCAGAACATAAGTATTCATCTGGAGTAGTTCCCGAATAAAAGACAACAACCTGAATTCCAAATCTCAGAATTAAGATGGAAAATATAAACTACAAACAGATGGAGTGAAAAAGAAACTAAACAAAATTATTTGAAGGTCATACCTAGCACTTTTTATTTCAAATACATGTGCCCATCTCAACGAACAAGCATAAATAGCAGAGGTATCCTTCAAACTTTGAAGACCCTTAACAATAACAAGTATCAATTGCATAACATTATGAACAACTTTAGAGAAAAGCTCATTGCCTTCAATGTCGATGAAAAATGTCCTCAAAATCAAGTCTACAACTTTAAAGACTGATGATTTCAATCCTGTGCAACAAAAAACAAATTAAACCAGAAGTACGAGTAGTAAATTAGAATTAATTTTAGTTTAATAACAGTTCTGCAAGAAACAGAAAAGAAAGAGAAAAAAATAATCAACATATCAAAAGCTTACCAGGAATGATCAGCCAACTGTCATCTTGAAGGGTAGAAATGAGTAGCGATAACAAGCGATTCAAATGTACATCGTGTCTGTTAGCTAAGACTTTAGTTATTTCCTCATACAAACATGTCTGCAGCAAACTTAATTCTTTTGTATCTATCTCCTCGCATAATCTTTGGAGAACTGACTTTACAACTTCAACAACAGTGTCTGAACCTGAAATACATGACGTAACAGTGAAAGTGAGACAGTAAAAGTTAAGGAGCGTTGAAGATCAAATATTATGCTTGGTATAACTGAATGTTAAAAGCATATTTGTCCCATGAAATTTCTTCTTTTTTTCAGCTAAGCTTCATTCTTAAGAATGTAACTGTGTGCAAAATGAATGAACCTCCATTTGTGTGTGCGTCTGTTTTGACATGATGCTGTACTAGATACATATCATTCTGACTACAAATCTAGAAAAATAAATGCTAAAAGGATCCAAACCTAGCCATTACTAGAAGATTCATATTACGATGTTCTTTGCATGACTCCAGCCTCATTATGTATACATCTAAACCATTACAGTGCAAACAACTATTCATGATTGTATAGGAAACCTAAATATTTTACTTATAGAATAAGTAAACAAGCGAACCTTTAACTAAATGACCAAATTACAAATGCAAGGGCTAAGTGTAACAACAAAATGTTAAGGTTTCAAAATAACAATAAAATGTTAAGGTTTCAAAATAACAACAAAAAGGAATTGATTTCTGTCGAGCAAATCAAAACTTTCGTTTCCAAGCATGTAAGTGTAATTCAGTGAGGAAGAAAGCATGTCTTACAAATATTATCATTATACTTGTAAGCAATCCTACCTTGGTCAATTTGATCGCCAATACAGTATAACCAATCTTCTACTAATAACCGCATTATTGATTCTGCTCTTGAATGAAATCTTGATGAAGTTCCTTTCATGGCATAACATAGTAAAGCACTTGCACCATATATTCTAGTAGGCATTGGTTTCTTTACAACTTCACAAATTAATCTTTTTAAAGCTGCTCAAAGCCCAAAAAAAAAAACAAGAAAGAATCAAAATGAAGAAATATATATCCATTTTGCTCCGAGAAAAGTAATCTTTTTTTTTTTAAGAAACAATGTGTATTAAGAGAAAAAAAGTTTACAAAAGAATATAGAGGAAGAAAGATAATCTCATCCCATATTTATATAAAATTACAACACTGGAACTTATCCTTAAACTGCCCAGAATATACTAACTAAACTATTTTTGAGATACAAAAACCCAAAAAAGATAAAGGCAACCTAAAATGAAATGTATTCAGGATAACATACATCAAACTAGTAAAACATCTACAACCAAAGTCAATTTCTAGTGACAAAAAAAAAAAGTTTTGTTAAAAGGAAGATTCTCGGAGATGGAAGTAGCTCTCAAATATCACTTATGGTTGACATTGACAAAAACGTGAAATAGACTATAAAAACAAAAATTTACACAAGGGATGAGTTAACAATTAAAAATCTAGAATTGAAATTATAAAATATTCGCAGTTTCATGCCGCCTAAAATTCCAAGGGAAAGAGAAGAAAATAAGGTGCAACGATGAATTGATGATCTTACAAATAAATAGATCAAGTATAAAATGGCCTATCCCTGGATATTTGCAAGTCGATTAAAGCAGAAACAACCAAGCATTCGATAAGCTAGGGTCACGTGAAATAAGTAAACCAAAATGCACCAAGTTCCAACATGAGATCTGCAACACATTTACCTTGATACTTACAATAAGATATTAAAGTCATCTCAACTATATGACACTTATGGAATTAGATGAAAAGCTAAATAATGTCCACTATTCTAGTAAATAACGCCAAACATGAAGAAATTGAAACCGTGGTAGGGTGAAAATGACAAAATGACAGATAGAATCTGTCCGTGAAGAAAATCCGATAATTCAATACTAATCTGGGCATTCTCTCTGTAATTACATAAATCAGCACCGACTTAGGATTATTTGTTTTATTCCATAGTGCAGATTATAAAGCTGTAATATTTTGCATTCCTAATCCCCAAGAAATTGGTTCTTTTATTCCATTAGTGCTAGAATTCCAAAATAAACAGCACATAAACCACTCTGAGATCGTTCATTATACTTTTATTAATAACAACAAAGAGCTAAATCAATTATCATTTCAATAACTAATTCATTTGAAGCGAGCATGAAAACCTACCTTTTCTAAGCTGCTCAATAGATGCATTTCTCAGCAAAATTGAAGTTGCCTCAGCCATGAATTCTTGGATGTAATTCTTTGGATAATATCTTAGTTTGAGAGTGACTCTACAAATAAATAAATAGAAGGCATAAATGAGGAGAAGACAAAAATAAAGTGATTTCATAATCTTTCAAAAAAATTTCATGAATTTTCAAAATCATTAGATTATATGGTGTTGAATTGTCATATCAATAAAAATGTTGGAAGGCATAGCACAAACTTCTCTTCTCTTCCTCATAAGGAAGATAAATTATTTTTAACTAGTTGTTGCAAAAAGAAATAATAAAAATAAATCGCACCACACACTTGCTTTAAACAACATAATATAAAAGTCCCATTCTCCAGGATTTGATACTCAAAGAGGATCCAGTCCTCCCAAACTATAATCTTTGGTTTCTAAATTTGAAATAGTCATTTAACCATTGCCTAACAATAAAATTGAAGCCATGACGAACATCAACAGACCAAATAAACATGTCCCATCAGTGTAAGCTACAAAAACTAGAAACGTTATGACATTCCCTGGCTCTCTTAAAGAACACTAAATAAGCCATCTCTAATTATGAGGCACGCATTGAAAGCTATTAAGAGAGTAACATCAAACTATTAGCCTAAGTAAATGGGTTATTTAACATTGTATTAGGGCATTCGATTTCATGAGTGTTCTTTTGCAGTCACATTCAAGCTAGTCATCCACCATTCTCACTCCCTGGAAAAGGGTTATTAAGAAACTAACATCAAACTATTAGCCTAAGTTGATGGGTTATTTAACATTGTATTAGGGCATTCCATTTCATGAGTGTTCTTTTGCAGCTACATTCAAGCTAGTCACCCACCATTCTCACTCCCTGGAAAAGGTAGTTCTTCAGTGTAAGACTTGTGGCTTCCACTTGAATTATTAAAGGCTAATTTCAATATAGTGAGAACATGAAACAATCTAGGGGAATCTACACAAATTGCAATTGAAGAGCTTCTTCTGTTGAAATAGTGTGGTACGAAAGACCCTAGAGAAATCTATGCAAACTTCTGAATGGAACTGATCCTAGAAGGAATTGGAGCAACTAGTTAAAAATAATTTATCAGACACAGTTCAGACCTGTTAAAAAGAATGCACATGCTCCTATTATAAACTAAATATCCAAACAAAGTTAAGAGTCTCCGTGATAAAGCTCAAGGTAAGAGAAAAAGTTTGTTTTATTTCTTCGTTTTGCTCATGAAAATTAAATTCAAAATCTTAATACTATTTTGATCACTTACAAAAAGAATATTCTGAGTTTCTCCACTAATTCTAATGGGCATGAAGATTTCTCCTTCTATTTGAAACATACACCAATAAGAACACTTTTAATAAAGTTAGCACATTGAGAAACAACCTACCTGAGTAAATGTACAAGGTCGCGAACAAGATATCTCTGCAGATACATCGTTATATACGACCACGATGTAAAGATCTGAAAAAAAAAATATATTAAAAACTATAAGCATCCATAAAAGGAAACATTATTTTTAATGACAGATTGGACCTGTTCGATAATTTCTGGCTCCCTTTCACCACCACTTTCTAGGAGAGACACTAAGGAATCAACTATCTTCGGAAAGAAGCTGCATTGTGTAACAAACATGTCAAAAATGCAAAGAAGATAATTAAAAATCTATTGGCATGATAAACTATTTAAAAAAAAAAAACACTTTCATGTATGCTGAATACATCGTGGTCTAAGAGAAGAGAAACTCACGGTATAAAGTCCTCAAGGAGATCTCTAGATAAAGAAGCAATTAACCTGCAGATTTCAAAGCCAAACTTTAAATATCAACCCAGAGAAGCATTTGCTAAATTGTTGTCTATTGAGTATTGAATGATAAGAAACATAATTAGGCAAAATAAATAAAGAATTTTTTGGTTAACAACAATTAAAACTAAGTGATGTTCAGAACCATATTTTTGCATTACTCACTCTGTTCATTATCTGTAATCATTTCTCTCACTTCTTCATTCGTTCCAAGGCACAATTTTTTAACAGTAAAAAAGTACTCGCATTGTTGAATGAAAATATGTGCAAAAGTAATGGGTAATAAAAAATAAAATAAGTATTCAACTTATCGTAGACCATGAAAAAAGTGTGTAATAACCACCTCTCCTCACCGAAAAAGTGTATCGTACAGATGTTATTTTTCTTGATTTTATCTACTTTTTTTTTTTTTTGCACAAACAAAACAACAGAAACTTTCATCTGTAGTCTCCGAGTAATAAGCATTTTTTGATTGTGTAAAATGACATAATAAAATAAAAGTAATACTACATTTACTCTCTTATTGTATCATCTGAAAATATTCGCTGACGTATCAAACAATGTACAATAAGGTAAAATAAATGTATTAAATTATAAATAGTTTATTTATTAAATTAATTGCATCAATTATTGTTTGACACGTCAGCTGGTATTTTAAGATAGTCGAATAAGCATGTAAACGTAGCATTATTCATAAAATAATGTCTTGGTGCACAACATCACAGAGTTAATGAAGGGAAAAAAAAAAAGATCAAATGAAAACTCAAAATTTGAGTGTCAATTATGCTATTTCAAAAGAGGGAAAAGTAAAATGGGGTTTGGATTAATTGTAATAGTTTAATTAGATGTTAACTGCTCATACACAATTAACACCCCAAAAGAAAGAATAAATACCTAAGAATAGGCTCAAGTGAGAGCCTCGCTTTCACTTGTAATCGGGAAAGAAGCTTTGAAAATATCAACTCCTTGTGCAATATCACTAACGGTAATGTTTGGGCAAAAGGCATAATTTGCTCGTAACAGCAAATGAAATCTTCGGCTGTGTTCAGTTCCTAGATAAAAAAAAATGAAAGAATAAGCAAATCACAAACACAATCTCACACTTCTTTTCATGAGCAATACAAATACAATAAAGTCGCCTAACAGACAAATTAAAGTTCTCTAGTCAGTAAGACTTAGACTCAAAAACAAGGGTTGACTTTCTCAATATATGTGATTTGTGAATGGAGGAAAAGGATGACAATAATCTTTTATTACGTTTTCCAATTGTGTATGCTCTTTAGAGAGTTAGGATGACAATAATCTTTTATTACGTTGTCTAATTATGTGTCCTATTGTGACAATAAATCTCATTAGTGCTGAAATCATTTGGTAGCTCAGTAATAAATTAATGTTTTCATGATATTCATCTTCTTTCGTACTTGTATGGGAAAACTGTTCATGACCTCAATTATCAACACCATCAACTTCATCTCTTTGAGAAGTACATAATTTCAGTTATACTTCCTGATAAAGATATCGCAGATGACTAACTGCAAATAAGCCCCCAAAATAATGCCTAACTTTTTTTCATAGAATGTTGATTAAGGATTAATACATACCCGCCATTCTATAAGGCAATCTCGGAGGAAAGATGACCCCTCTGTCGGCTCAGACTTTACTTTATCAAGGCTTCGGTAAATATCAATATCAATTTCTTCCACTCTTTGAGAGAATGTTTTGAACTGGATTGAGAAGAGAGGAAGACAAATAAATAAGGACGTTTTAAAAATCTATGTAGCCAACCAATGATAAACAGGCGATCCACCATGGTCAATCGAACCCAAAAAAAACTCAATTCCCCTACTTTGTCAGTAATATTAATGAACTTTCTAGTAATATTACATAGATGCATATTACTAGGTACCAAAAAAAAAACAAAAGACTTCCATCTTTAAAACATATACAACCTGATGATGCAATTGAACTGAGCATGCCATTAGAATGTATCACATTAAAAAGTGATTAACCGTGTTCAAATTCCAGAAGAAGAAAAAATCTAACCACCGACTTCAGCCCACAAACAGAGAAGACAAAAAAATAAACATGTTTTGCAACACGGAAAAGGAAGAAACCATACAGTTGGATCGAAAAAAAAAGTAAATCGAAAACAGAAAAGAATAAAAAAAGCAGTTGGGAAGGACAAAATAGCAATAAAACATACAATAAAGCGCCCCCGGCCAGGGGACTTGTTGAGGGACTTAACGGTCGTCATCTTTGCTTCCTCAAATCACCAACACGCAGCTTATTTCGACCTTCACACACACACCGAACTCCGAAGTCCGAAGAAACACGAGTGGCGCGCATGAAATCCTCCGAGAAAACAAAATCATAGCCTTGGACGGCCGACCGAACTCCCACAACAAACAAACCGAACAACGGCCAAGCACCTTCGACGAAATCAACTCAGGGCAAACTGAAGATTAAACAATCCCGTTGTTAACAGTAGAAGAAGAAACCGTGTAGAATCGCACTTCGCACTCTGCACTCTGAATCTCGCATACACTCAAAAAAAATCGGCTAAGAAACCGTGTTGTGTATGTAGTGTTGAGCGCCCACACTGCACGAAAATATTGATGCACGAATCAGCTCAGAAAAAAAAAAAAATCAAATCGGCTTTTAATATATTAGGGTAGATCGGTTCAAAAGATTAGGGTAGAATCGGTTCGGTTCGTTTTCTCGGTGTTAATTAATACAAAAGCCGAGAACTGAACCGAACAGTTTCGGTGATTCATTTATAATAATATTACTCGGTCTTTAAAAATGTCAGGTGACTTGAGTGGATCCTCACCAGTCCGTTGACATGGCTGTTTTTTTGGTCAACAGCGGTGGTTAGGAATGGATGACGTCAGCAGTAATGGACAACGGTATCAAATATCTTCTTCTTCCTCCCCCACTTCTCTTTTCTTATCCTCTGTTATCTTCTTTTTCTCGCTCAAGAAACCCATCCCCATCTCCACTTTCCTGTTCCAAAATCCAACCTTTTCACTGCGAGATGCATTCAAATGGATTCGCCACTTCACTACCCCACTCTCTCTCCCCGAACCCCGCCTTCTTCCCCAAAATATCTCTTTCCATTCCCACTTTTCTTCCCCAACTCCTCCGCTACTGCCAGGGCCACCCCCACCACCGTCCATCTCCTCTCCTCAGAGCCTACGCCCCTCACTTTCTACCAGCTTCTCGGAATACCAGAATCCGGATCCCTTCTGGAGATCAAGCACGCTTACCGGCAGCTTGCTCGGAAGTTTCATCCCGACGTATCTCCGCCGGATCAGGTCGGCGAGTACACCAGGGCGTTCGTTCGAGTTCAGGAGGCCTATGAGACTCTGTCGGATACAAAAAGAAGAGCTTTGTATGACAGAGACATGGCTGGGGGGATTCGTCTTGCTTTCTCTGCTCAAAGACGCTGCTACAACACTCAGGTACGTTTGTATTATTATTAAGTGAAAACGAGAGAAGAGAACTAGAGAGAGAAGTAAGATCCTTCAATGGGGATATGAGCATAATATTACTAACATTAGGCGTTTCTTTCGAGTCCAGATTCAGAATCTCCATAGTTTAAACCTCACATTTTCTCTGATCTTCTGCATTCAGGTAACGGAAGATCAAAGGGAGTGGAAGAATCAGTGGGAAGCTCAGCTGGCAGAGATGAAACGAAGAAGCATGTATAAATATGCAGGCGGGAAGGCGTCATGGGGAGATCGAGTACGGAAGCAAAACGAAGAACAATCTCACAAAACTCAGGCTTTAGCTCCCATCTATGCATGCTTTGTACATATTTTCGATTCCTCATCATTACTCTTCAAAATCTTAATCGAAGCTCGTTGCTTCGTTGTTAATCCTTTAAATACGGTCTATGTTGTCTTAAACCCCACGTGAAAAAGATTTTATTTTTGGGAAATTACAAAAAATGACCACAAACTAAGTGTGTTTTCCAATTCCAACCACAAACAAAATCTTTTAATAATTCAAACCATCACGTATTGAAAATCTGCCAAATATAACCACGCTGGACGGACGGACGTGGATTGAGTCCGTCCAGACATAATTTGGCCCAAACCCGGACGGACGGAAACAATTACGTCCGTCCCCAGTTTGTCGTTCAATCAAAATCTGCCACGTAGTCGCCATGTAGCCCATTCGGACTCTGTAAATCACCGTCCGTCCGGGTTAACTTAAAAATTTCTTGGACGACGGTATATTTTCCCGTCCGTCCAGGTACTCGATTATAATCGTTCAAGGCCGGGTACTCACAGTGGCCGGAATTCGTTTTCTCTCGACGCTCTACAAAATTCTTGTGCGATTCTCAAGCGAAAAATGCATCACGTAATATCTTACTCCTTTTTTGTATTGATTTAGTTTAATTTTTATGTTTAGAACGCAAAAATTCGAGCCCTAGGTCAAAATCGCCCTTTTAGAATTACCCGGACGAACTCTATTTCAATCCGTCCGTCGGGTGATCATAGCCTTAAACCGGACGGACAGACCAATATTGAGTCCGTTCGGGTTAAGGCTGTGAAAGCCGAGTTTCACCGGGCTCTGATTTTCGCCACGATTCGAATTATTGTGGCTAATGTTGGAACTTTCCAATTTGCAGACTTTACGAAAATGGCAGATAAAATTGCTTATAAACGAAAGAAGGATTCGACGTCACAAGGTGGACCATCGAAGCGGCCAACGATGTCACAGCCATCTCCACTGCTCTCACAGCCACCTTGACCTCCACGGGCCTCACAGCCACAATTACCGGCCCCATAGTCAGTTTCACGGGCCTCAGAACCACATCCACGTGCTCCACAGGCACCTCCAAGGGCCTCACAGCCACTGCCCAGCTCCTCGGCTCCCAGCTCGTCACAGCCAGCTTCATCGACCTCACAATCGAAGGACTTTCGCAGTCAACATTGTCGAGAGCAATATCAGCTGGATATAGTACACCAAAAGGTGTCATTGACGAAGATGGTGGACTTTACAGGTTGAGTCAATTATCCTTACAAATTGTTTCTACAATATTTCGTTGAACTAGTCTCATTCATTTGTTATTAAAAATTTTCAGGATGAGAGTCCTTAGAGATAAAAGAAATGTTTGACAGAATCGGACTTCAAGAACTCTACACTATTCGGGGAGTCAGCTGTGAAAAAATGGTTTGCCTATTCTATGCGAACATGAGATTTTCTGCGAGGTCGGGAGTTATAAAGACCTACATAATGGGTGAAAAGTATGAAGTGACGGCACAGGTTGTGAATCAGGTGCTTGGCTTTCACGCAGAAGAGGCAGAAAAGTACTACCATGTCTAGAAAAAATGTCTCGTGCTCGCCACAGTGGAGGGAACAACGTTCATTAGACAGATTCATCAGAACGCTGATATTGTGGATATCGTGAAGCCAAGGAGCGAAAGATATGAATGTGAAAGCTCGCGTCATCCACAACCTTCTAGCACACACCCTTCTACCGTGCGTTGGACATAGAGATCATGTTAGCTACATGTGTCTCTATGTCATGGAGAAATTGTATAGCGGTAACTTCTTCGACCCCGGCTACGTGATTCTGAGTCACATGAGTGAGATCTCATGCACACGGACCAAGAACCTCACGTACACTGTCTTGATTCAGAAGATTATTGAGCATTTTCAGATTCAGTTACCGCAAGGGGCACAGACTATACCACAGCAGCCCGCGGATGCATTCGGCAGGCTGCATTTGGTGAAAATGGGGCTGCATGAGGTCGACGGAAGGTGGACGGAGGAGAATGATGTTCGGCCCCCTCCTGTGCTGCAACACCCTCGTCGAGGGCAACTCCCCCCTCAGATCGTGCCTCCCACGGATATGGCTTCTATTAGGACGCTGATAGAGTCCGTTCGAGCGGAGGTGCAGGCTGTTCGAACAGAGGTGGCGTCTGTTCGAACGGAGGTGCAGACTGTTCGATCAAAGGCGGCGTCTGGTCGAGCAGACATTATGGAGTACCTCAGAGATATGATGGAGTACCAGATAGAGACCAGACAGATCTTCCAGGATTGGATGGAGGTCCATGCCTTTGATCCCGACGATCTTGGGAGAGGTGATGATGCCGATGGTGACGATGATGAGGTAATCCTGACCGGAGGTGGAGATGACGAGGGTGTGCTGCCAGGGGCTGGAGATGACGAGGGTGTGCTGCCGGGGGCTGGAGATGACGACGCTGCCCAAGCTTAGGTATATTTGAACCTATTTTTCTCATTATTAATTACATTTCAACTCATTATAATCTAACTTTCTTTTATTACGTGCAGAGAGGGGACGACAGAGGGCGATGCACAGAGACAGAGTGTCACGACCCTTACCCGTACGCTAATAAAATTTTTTTTTTTTACACCTTTAGCTTTAACTGTACTTAAGGCGAAATCTCAATGGGAATTGAAATCGAAGTTCGTTTAGTAAATCATTTAAAATAATTATTAAAACCGTTAAAACTTAAAAACATTAAAGATAACCTAGATAACCTTAACTAAATAAATAAACTATTTTTTTGTTTATTTTATTTGGCAGAACAAGTGGCGATCAATCGCCAGAAAACTGGCGATTGATCGCCCATGCCGATTGCTCCAAGCGAGCAATCGCCCTTAGGCGATTGCCTACCCGCCTGGAAATCGCTTCTCCAGCGATTGCCAGGGGAAGAGGCGATTGCTCGCCTCCAAGAGACGAGCAATCGCCATGCTCTCTGGATTTTCTCCAGAGAGCACGGCCTCCCCCCCTTCTCCTTTCTTCTTACCTTTTTCACACGCCCTGCACTTCACATTTACAACACAAAAACACACAACACACTAACTCTTCACTTTTCTCACTATTTCTTCACCCAATCTTTACATACCTCCATAAAATACCCTCCAACATAACATTTTACTCGAATACTCAAAACCGACAATTCACGTTAAACATAATCAAATTTTATAAAAACGAACCGCGTGGTTCCGTTTAAAAGTGTAACATTTCCTTCCTGTTTGAAAAACGTCAAAAACACAACAAAATGCAATATATTATCTGTTCAATCACCAAACATCCTAAAACGTATCAAAATCTATGATAAATCTATCTAATCCATATTAACCCAAACATCACCAAAAACTCTCAAAACTTGTCTAACCATGAGACATCCAGCCTAGCCAAAACACGCTCCGCCGCCACGAGCTTCGCCATCGACCAACTACACTTGATCATCATAAGGAGGTTCCTTCACCTTCGTTCTCAGTCACCTACACATACGATAATACTTAAGCCTAATGCTTAGTAAAGAGCGGGCTAAACATAACATTACCCGTGAGAAATACATGACTTGCCCCGTGAGAAATACATGACTTGCCCCGTGAGAAATACATGACTTGCCCCGTGAGAAATACATGACTTGCCCCGTGAGAAATACATGACTTGCCCCGTGAGAAATACATGACTTGCCCCGTGAGAAATACATGACTTGCCCCGTGAGAAATACATGACTTGCCCCGTGAGAAATACATGACTTGCCCCGTGAGAAATACATGACTTGCCCCGTGAGAAATACATGACTTGCCCCGTGAGAAATACATGACTTGCCCCGTGAGAAATACATGACTTGCCCCGTGAGAAATACATGACTTGCCCCGTGAGAAATACATGACTTGCCCCGTGAGAAATACATGACTTGCCCCGTGAGAAATACATGACTTGCCCCGTGAGAAATACATGACTTGCCCCGTGAGAAATACATGACTTGCCCCGTGAGAAATACATGACTTGCCCCGTGAGAAATACATGACTTGCCCCGTGAGAAATACATGACTTGCCCCGTGAGAAATACATGACTTGCCCCGTGAGAAATACATGACTTGCCCCGTGAGAAATACATGACTTGCCCCGTGAGAAATACATGACTTGCCCCGTGAGAAATACATGACTTGCCCCGTGAGAAATACATGACTTGCCCCGTGAGAAATACATGACTTGCCCCGTGAGAAATACATGACTTGCCCCGTGAGAAATACATGACTTGCCCCGTGAGAAATACATGACTTGCCCCGTGAGAAATACATGACTTGCCCCGTGAGAAATACATGACTTGCCCCGTGAGAAATACATGACTTGCCCCGTGAGAAATACATGACTTGCCCCGTGAGAAATACATGACTTGCCCCGTGAGAAATACATGACTTGCCCCGTGAGAAATACATGACTTGCCCCGTGAGAAATACATGACTTGCCCCGTGAGAAATACATGACTTGCCCCGTGAGAAATACATGACTTGCCCCGTGAGAAATACATGACTTGCCCCGTGAGAAATACATGACTTGCCCCGTGAGAAATACATGACTTGCCCCGTGAGAAATACATGACTTGCCCCGTGAGAAATACATGACTTGCCCCGTGAGAAATACATGACTTGCCCCGTGAGAAATACATGACTTGCCCCGTGAGAAATACATGACTTGCCCCGTGAGAAATACATGACTTGCCCCGTGAGAAATACATGACTTGCCCCGTGAGAAATACATGACTTGCCCCGTGAGAAATACATGACTTGCCCCGTGAGAAATACATGACTTGCCCCGTGAGAAATACATGACTTGCCCCGTGAGAAATACATGACTTGCCCCGTGAGAAATACATGACTTGCCCCGTGAGAAATACATGACTTGCCCCGTGAGAAATACATGACTTGCCCCGTGAGAAATACATGACTTGCCCCGTGAGAAATACATGACTTGCCCCGTGAGAAATACATGACTTGCCCCGTGAGAAATACATGACTTGCCCCGTGAGAAATACATGACTTGCCCCGTGAGAAATACATGACTTGCCCCGTGAGAAATACATGACTTGCCCCGTGAGAAATACATGACTTGCCCCGTGAGAAATACATGACTTGCCCCGTGAGAAATACATGACTTGCCCCGTGAGAAATACATGACTTGCCCCGTGAGAAATACATGACTTGCCCCGTGAGAAATACATGACTTGCCCCGTGAGAAATACATGACTTGCCCCGTGAGAAATACATGACTTGCCCCGTGAGAAATACATGACTTGCCCCGTGAGAAATACATGACTTGCCCCGTGAGAAATACATGACTTGCCCCGTGAGAAATACATGACTTGCCCCGTGAGAAATACATGACTTGCCCCGTGAGAAATACATGACTTGCCCCGTGAGAAATACATGACTTGCCCCGTGAGAAATACATGACTTGCCCCGTGAGAAATACATGACTTGCCCCGTGAGAAATACATGACTTGCCCCGTGAGAAATACATGACTTGCCCCGTGAGAAATACATGACTTGCCCCGTGAGAAATACATGACTTGCCCCGTGAGAAATACATGACTTGCCCCGTGAGAAATACATGACTTGCCCCGTGAGAAATACATGACTTGCCCCGTGAGAAATACATGACTTGCCCCGTGAGAAATACATGACTTGCCCCGTGAGAAATACATGACTTGCCCCGTGAGAAATACATGACTTGCCCCGTGAGAAATACATGACTTGCCCCGTGAGAAATACATGACTTGCCCCGTGAGAAATACATGACTTGCCCCGTGAGAAATACATGACTTGCCCCGTGAGAAATACATGACTTGCCCCGTGAGAAATACATGACTTGCCCCGTGAGAAATACATGACTTGCCCCGTGAGAAATACATGACTTGCCCCGTGAGAAATACATGACTTGCCCCGTGAGAAATACATGACTTGCCCCGTGAGAAATACATGACTTGCCCCGTGAGAAATACATGACTTGCCCCGTGAGAAATACATGACTTGCCCCGTGAGAAATACATGACTTGCCCCGTGAGAAACACATGACTTGCCCCGTGAGAAACATACAACTTGCCCCGTGAGAAGCATGCATCATTCGGAATTCATGATCGTTCGTTAATTCGATATTTCATAAAACGTGCTCATAAATAGTTCGTATGCACTTTAATAAAACATGATGCATGAGAAATGACATACGTAGAAACGCCTATCGAACGATCACTAACAAATCACTAAGGCACTACTTAAGCTACCCGTCTTTCCACCAACCCTAAAACTACCTAACTTCATCACAACAAACATTATCAACATCGTTACGACGTAGGGCCTTAGAGGCCGTAAACCTAACACTCACTTACCTGGCGTCCTAGATATGCCAAGCACCGTCCTTTGAGCTTAGGTTACCTAGGGCATTTAACAACACATCATTAATATCGACTTTCAAACATCAAATCTAAACAAATCGACGTCTCGAGCTAGGACAAATTCTTCTAAAAACTCTAATTCATTTCATTCAGGCATTTCCTCGAGCACTTGGTGCTCACTAACTTCAAAACTCCATTAATGGTGTCCAACTATATCTCCAACAACCTAAACTTAACATTTAACATCAACCAACACCATTAATCTACGCCAACAATCTCAATAATCACTAATACATCATCAATGAGTAATAAATAAACAACCCTATCGATTTCTAACAAAATCCCTAAATTTCTTCACAAACCCTAAATCAAAATAAACCCTAAAACCACAAATAAACTTGTCTAGAGTGTAGAACTTACCTAGAGGATTGATTTGTTGAAGAAACTTGAAGGAAAAATGCCAAGAACAGAGGAGTTGATCGATCGATGGAGGATTGGCGATGGAAGAGGGAAAGAAAATCGCCAAAAGGGAGAAAGGAATCGCGTAGGGAAGAAGAAATGAGGGAGGAAAGAGAGAGAAAGCCCTTTTTGTTAAAACATTTGACTTTCTAAATTACATAATTACTCCTAGTTAATTTCTTAACTTAAATCATTATTTCGTCTATCGGTTTAACTTCTCCGAAATTTTCCTTATTCCTCCAAATATTTCTATTTATTCTTAGGGTTCCTACGAAACTTTCCGTTCGCCATTTGGAACTTTATTTATTATTTCTACAAATTAAAACTCTTAAATACTTAAATAGTAAAACCCGAAAACTATAGGCTCAAAACCCATAGTCTAAATTTCTGGGCGTTACATCATACCCTCCTTATTTAGAATTTTGTCCCCAAAATTACGTACCTAAACAAATTTGGATATCTGTTCATCATGTCCTGTTGTCGCTCCCACGTTGCTTCCTCTACAGTTTTGATTTCTCACAGTACTTTAACAAGAGGGATTGACTTATTACGCAGGACCTTAACCGAAGACTCCAAAATCCGTATCGGTCTCTCTTCATAGGTCAAGGTTGGCCGTATCTCAAGATCAATTGGTTCTACCACGTGCGTAGGATCCCGTATACACTTCCTTAATATCGACACGTGGAAGACATTATGCATGCCCTCCATAGACAACGACAATTGAAGCCTATACGTTGTAGCTCCAATCCTTTCTGTAATTTGAAACGGTCCAACAAACCGTGGATTTAACTTCCCTCTTCTTCCAAATCGAACCACGCCTTTGAATGGTGAAACCTTCAAAAACACTTCGTCACCAACTACAAACTCCAATTCTCGTCTTCTTCGATCAGCATAGCTCTTTTGGCGACTCTGTGCGGTCTCCATTCTTTGTCTAATCAAAGCAACCTTCTCAGATAGCTGTTGTAAAATTTCAGGGCCGATCAATTCAGCTTCGCCCACTTCATCCCAATACAGCGGCGACCTACACTTTCTGCCGTAAAGCGCTTCGTACGGAGCCATACCAATCGTAGACTGATAACTGTTATTATAAGCAAATTCAATCAAAGGCAAATATCGGCTCCACGACGCCTGAAACTCTAACACGCATGCTCTCAGTACATCTTCGAGTATTTGAATCATGCTTTCAGACTGTCCGTCGGTCTGTGGGTGGAATGCCGTGCTAAAAGTCAATTTGGTACTCATAGCGCTTTGCAAACTTTTCCAAAACCTCGAGGTGAACCTGGGATCCCGATCTGAGACAATCGACTTAGGGACCCCGTGCAATCTAACAATCTCTTGGACATAAAGTTCTGCAAACTGATTCATCTTGTAAGTCATCTTTATGGGCAAGAAATGAGCCGCTTTCGTCAATCTGTCAACTACGACCCATATACTGTCGTGCCCTTTTATTGTCCTCGGTAATCCAACTACGAAGTCCATAGCAATTTGATCCCATTTCCACTCGGGAATCGGTAGTGGTTGCAACATCCCACCTGGCCTTTGGTGTTCTGCCTTAACTTGTTGGCATACTAGGCAAGACCGTACGTAACTGGCCACATCACGCTTCATATTCGGCCACCAATAGTGCACTTTCAGATCTCGGTACATCTTGGTGTTACCTGGATGCACTGAGGACAATGATGAATGTGCTTCTGACATAACTAACTTTCTCAACTCCTCGTCCTTTGGAACGTACCAGCGGTCTCGAAATCTCAGAATGCCATCCACTGAGTAACGAAAATCGGAAGGTACAACTGATAATTTTGTTACAATAGCCACATTTTCTTCCGTATCTAACTGTTGAGCCTCTTTTATCTTGTCCAACAGAGTGGGCCGTATTGTCAAGTCAGCAAGCAAGGCCGAAAGTTCTGAAACGAATTCCAGTTCAAACCCCTGCATCTCCTTCCTCAATGAAGCTGACATACAGAAGGCAACTGACTCCTCTGTCCTAGGTATCCTACTCAAAGCATCCGCCACTGTATTTGCATTTCCAGGATGATACTTGATTTCGAAGTCATAGTCTTTCACAAATTCTAACCATCTCCTCTGTCTCATATTCAAATCTTTCTGTGTAAACAGGTACTTTAAACTTTTATGGTCTGAAAACACTTCACACTTCTGTCCGTAGAGGTAGTGTCTCCATATTTTTAACGCGAATACCACCGCTGCCAGTTCTAAATCATGCGTCGGGTAATTTTCCTCATAGCTTTTCAATTTCCTGGAAGCATAGGCAATGACTTTTCCTTCCTGCATCAACACGCATCCCAATCCAATCTTGGACGCGTCACAATAAATACAGTATGCCCCATTCTCCACTGGTAGAGTCAGTAAAGGCGTTGTGGTCAACTTTTGCTTCAAGGTCTGAAAGCTTTCTTCGCATGCCTTAGTCCACTCGTATTTCACTTCTTTCTTCGTTAAGTTCGTCAAAGGTTTGGCTATTACCGAAAACCCTTGGATAAACTTCCGATAATACCCTGCTAGGCCTACGAAACTCCGTACATCACTTGCATTTCTTGGTCGAGGCCATTCCTTTACTACTTGAATCTTGGCCGGATCCACAGAAACGTCTTCTTTCGAAATCACGTGGCCTAAGAAATTTACCTGACCTAACCAGAATTCGCACTTAGAAAGCTTAGCATACAGCTGGTGTCACTTCAAAGTAGTCATAACAGCCCTTAAGTGCTCTGCATGTTCTTCGTCGTTTCGGGAATATACCAAGATGTCGTCTATGAATACTATCATGAACTTATCCAAGAATTCCCGGAACACTCTATTCATGAGGTCCATAAACGCTGCTGGAGCATTGGTCAAACCGAAGGACATCACCATAAACTCATAGTGCCCGTAGCGCATTCTGAAGGCAGTCTTTGGTACATCCTCAGCTCTAATCTTCAACTGATAGTACCCAGAACGTAAATCGATCTTAGAAAATACTGTGGCCCCTTGTAACTGGTCAAATAGATCATCTATCCTCGGTAACGGGTATTTATTCTTTATGGTCAACTTCTTCAACTCGCGGTAATCCACGCACATTCTTAAGGAGCCATCCTTCTTCTTCACAAACAAAACCGGAGCGCCCCAAGGAGAAACGCTCGGCCGGACAAAACCCTTGTCCGTTAACTCTTTCAGCTGGACTTGCAACTCCCTCAGTTCAACTGGCGCCATTCTATAGGGATTCTTGGACACTGGCGCCGAACCAGGAATAATCTTTATTGTGAACTCCATTTCTCGATCTGGAGGCAAGCCGGGCAACTCGTCCAGGAATACCTTCGTAAAGTCCCTAACCACTGGGATGTCACATAACTTTAACTCCTCTCGCATACTTACTTCCTCAACGCTTGCTATAAACCCAAAACACCCATGCTTCATCGAGTACAAGGCATTTACGGGCAAGTTGGGTAACTCGTCTAGGAACACTTCAGCAAAGTTTTCCTCTACCGAAATGTTATTCAACTTTAACTTATCTCGTTTCCTTACATCCACAATGCTTGCTACAAAATTGAAACATTGAGGTTTTACGGAGTACCGGGCACTCATTAACAGTACAAGAGGCATTTCACTAGATCGGAGGGTCGCTGGAAAATCGTAATTCTCCCCACTTGGGGGTCTAAAATCTACTACTCCCGACCTGTAATTGATTGAGGCATAGTGCCTGAACAACCAATCCATGCCCAAGATTACATCGTACCCCTTCATACATATGACAATCAGGTTCGCATACAACTGCCTACTACCAACAGATATAATTTCTCCCTGTATCGCCCGATCTGAGTGCAAATACTCTCCGGAAGGCAACATTACACTATAATTATGGTCAGCTTGGACGACATCTAAATTCCACTTAACTGCATACTTCCGTGCTATGAAGGAATGGGTTGCCCCAGTGTCAATTAGAACATGAGCCGTGTTTCCACAAACCAAAATAGTACCCGTAACAACTGAAGGTTGAGCAGCTTCCTCGTCTTCAATCAGAGAAAAGATCCGGGAGGGACCCCCCGGTGGCCGGCTACTCGGCCCAAGGCAATCAACGGCCTTGTGGCCCACCTTATCACAGCGAAAACATCGTCCATTATGCAGTTTGCACTCTCCATGATGATTCTTTAGGCAAGTAGGGCATAAAGGAGCTTGCGATGCCCCTTGCGGACGTTTACCCTTATCCTGAAATCTAGGCATCTCATTAGCCCGTTTGACACCACGTTGCGATTGTGGCTGCCAACCCTGGTTTTGTTGTTGCGGTCGCACATCTCTAACAAATCTTCTCGATGCTTCTCTTTGTCGCTGAAGCTTCATCTCGATGTCATCAAGTCTGAGAGCTCTTCCCACTATCTTATGATACGGCACATCCTCATCATCCACCGTCATCACCCCTTTTTGAATCTCTAATTTCAAACCTTGCACGAATTGATGAATTTTGTCCTCCTCCTCATAGATCATATACCCGGCATATCGAGATAGCGAGTCAAACCTTCGCACATATTTAGCCACCGTCCCCGTTTGGCGCAATTGTGTGAACTCCACCTTCTTACTAGCCCGAAGAGTGCGACTGAAATACTTGTTGTAGAATACTGTTTTGAACCTTTCCCACCTCATAACTCCCACATCAGTAGTAGCTTTAATCGTATCCCACCAAAATATAGCATCCTTCTCTAAATTAAATGTGGCACACGTCACTTTGTCGACTTCCTCCACTTTTGCATAGGCAAACATACTCTCAATCTTACGAATCCATTGTTCAGCACTCGTAGGATCCGAAGACTGACCATCGAAGGTAGGGGGCCTAAGTCGCCTGAATCTCTCCCCACCTTGATCCTGTGAGGTATTTCCTTGCCCATTTCCACTCCCATTTCCTTCTCGGTTTAATAAAATCCTAATCTGTTCCGACTGTTGTTGTAATATATCCATAAATTGGTCCATGGGATTTTCTGGAGGCGGTCTAGGTGCTCTCGGCATTTTCTCGTTCCTAAACATATTAGACAACACAAAACAATAAATATCTAAGAATCATACTTAAACTTAAATACTTACAGTCGATGGAGAGTTCCCGTACGGCGGTGTGTTTGGTAGGCAATTCACAAAATCGCTTTTAAAACTCAGTCTCTCTGATACCATAACTGTCACGACCCTTACCCGTACGCTAATATTTTTTTTTTTTTTACACGTTTCGTTTCGTTTCGTTTCGTTTCGTTTCGTTTCGTTTCGTTTCGTTTCGTTTCGTTTCGTTTCGTTTCGTTTCGTTTCGTTTCGTTTCGTTTCGTTTCGTTTCGTTTCGTTTCGTTTCGTTTCGTTTCGTTTCGTTTCGTTTCGTTTCGTTTCGTTTCGTTTCGTTTCGTTTCGTTTCGTTTCGTTTCGTTTCGTTTCGTTTCGTTTCGTTTCGTTTCGTTTCGTTTCGTTTCGTTTCGTTTCGTTTCGTTTCGTTTCGTTTCGTTTCGTTTCGTTTCGTTTCGTTTCGTTTCGTTTCGTTTCGTTTCGTTTCGTTTCGTTTCGTTTCGTTTCGTTTCGTTTCGTTTCGTTTCGTTTCGTTTCGTTTCGTTTCGTTTCGTTTCGTTTCGTTTCGTTTCGTTTCGTTTCGTTTCGTTTCGTTTCGTTTCGTTTCGTTTCGTTTCGTTTCGTTTCGTTTCGTTTCGTTTCGTTTCGTTTCGTTTCGTTTCGTTTCGTTTCGTTTCGTTTCGTTTCGTTTCGTTTCGTTTCGTTTCGTTTCGTTTCGTTTCGTTTCGTTTCGTTTCGTTTCGTTTCGTTTCGTTTCGTTTCGTTTCGTTTCGTTTCGTTTCGTTTCGTTTCGTTTCGTTTCGTTTCGTTTCGTTTCGTTTCGTTTCGTTTCGTTTCGTTTCGTTTCGTTTCGTTTCGTTTCGTTTCGTTTCGTTTCGTTTCGTTTCGTTTCGTTTCGTTTCGTTTCGTTTCGTTTCGTTTCGTTTCGTTTCGTTTCGTTTCGTTTCGTTTCGTTTCGTTTCGTTTCGTTTCGTTTCGTTTCGTTTCGTTTCGTTTCGTTTCGTTTCGTTTCGTTTCGTTTCGTTTCGTTTCGTTTCGTTTCGTTTCGTTTCGTTTCGTTTCGTTTCGTTTCGTTTCGTTTCGTTTCGTTTCGTTTCGTTTCGTTTCGTTTCGTTTCGTTTCGTTTCGTTTCGTTTCGTTTCGTTTCGTTTCGTTTCGTTTCGTTTCGTTTCGTTTCGTTTCGTTTCGTTTCGTTTCGTTTCGTTTCGTTTCGTTTCGTTTCGTTTCGTTTCGTTTCGTTTCGTTTCGTTTCGTTTCGTTTCGTTTCGTTTCGTTTCGTTTCGTTTCGTTTCGTTTCGTTTCGTTTCGTTTCGTTTCGTTTCGTTTCGTTTCGTTTCGTTTCGTTTCGTTTCGTTTCGTTTCGTTTCGTTTCGTTTCGTTTCGTTTCGTTTCGTTTCGTTTCGTTTCGTTTCGTTTCGTTTCGTTTCGTTTCGTTTCGTTTCGTTTCGTTTCGTTTCGTTTCGTTTCGTTTCGTTTCGTTTCGTTTCGTTTCGTTTCGTTTCGTTTCGTTTCGTTTCGTTTCGTTTCGTTTCGTTTCGTTTCGTTTCGTTTCGTTTCGTTTCGTTTCGTTTCGTTTCGTTTCGTTTCGTTTCGTTTCGTTTCGTTTCGTTTCGTTTCGTTTCGTTTCGTTTCGTTTCGTTTCGTTTCGTTTCGTTTCGTTTCGTTTCGTTTCGTTTCGTTTCGTTTCGTTTCGTTTCGTTTCGTTTCGTTTCGTTTCGTTTCGTTTCGTTTCGTTTCGTTTCGTTTCGTTTCGTTTCGTTTCGTTTCGTTTCGTTTCGTTTCGTTTCGTTTCGTTTCGTTTCGTTTCGTTTCGTTTCGTTTCGTTTCGTTTCGTTTCGTTTCGTTTCGTTTCGTTTCGTTTCGTTTCGTTTCGTTTCGTTTCGTTTCGTTTCGTTTCGTTTCGTTTCGTTTCGTTTCGTTTCGTTTCGTTTCGTTTCGTTTCGTTTCGTTTCGTTTCGTTTCGTTTCGTTTCGTTTCGTTTCGTTTCGTTTCGTTTCGTTTCGTTTCGTTTCGTTTCGTTTCGTTTCGTTTCGTTTCGTTTCGTTTCGTTTCGTTTCGTTTCGTTTCGTTTCGTTTCGTTTCGTTTCGTTTCGTTTCGTTTCGTTTCGTTTCGTTTCGTTTCGTTTCGTTTCGTTTCGTTTCGTTTCGTTTCGTTTCGTTTCGTTTCGTTTCGTTTCGTTTCGTTTCGTTTCGTTTCGTTTCGTTTCGTTTCGTTTCGTTTCGTTTCGTTTCGTTTCGTTTCGTTTCGTTTCGTTTCGTTTCGTTTCGTTTCGTTTCGTTTCGTTTCGTTTCGTTTCGTTTCGTTTCGTTTCGTTTCGTTTCGTTTCGTTTCGTTTCGTTTCGTTTCGTTTCGTTTCGTTTCGTTTCGTTTCGTTTCGTTTCGTTTCGTTTCGTTTCGTTTCGTTTCGTTTCGTTTCGTTTCGTTTCGTTTCGTTTCGTTTCGTTTCGTTTCGTTTCGTTTCGTTTCGTTTCGTTTCGTTTCGTTTCGTTTCGTTTCGTTTCGTTTCGTTTCGTTTCGTTTCGTTTCGTTTCGTTTCGTTTCGTTTCGTTTCGTTTCGTTTCGTTTCGTTTCGTTTCGTTTCGTTTCGTTTCGTTTCGTTTCGTTTCGTTTCGTTTCGTTTCGTTTCGTTTCGTTAAACCATTTTCTTGGCCCGTGAGAATCATAACTTGCCCCGTGAGAAATACATGACTTGGCCCGTGAGAAATACATGACTTGCCCCGTGAGAAACACATGACTTGCCCCGTGAGAAACATACAACTTGCCCGGTGAGAAACATGCATCATTCGGAATTCATGATCGTTCGTTAATTCGATATTTCATAAAACGTGCTCATACATAGTTCGTATGCACTTTAATAAAACATGATGCATGAGAAATGACATACGTAGAAACGCCTATCGAACGACCACTAACAAATCACTAAGGCACTACTTAAGCTACCCGTCTTTCCACCAACCCTAAAACTACCTAATTTCATCACAACAAACATTATCAACATCGTTACGACGTAGGGCCTTAGGGGTCGGAAACCTAACACTCACTTACCTGGCGTCCTAGATATGCCGAGCATCGTCCTTTGAGCTTGGGTTACCTAGGGCATTTAACAACACATCATTAATATCGACTTTCAAACATCAAATCTAAACAAATCGACGTCTCTAGCTAGGACAAATTCTTCTAAAAACTCTAATTCATTTCATTCGGGCATTTCCTCGGCACTTGGTGCTCACTAACTTCAAACTCCATTAATGGCGTCCAAACTATATCTCCAACAACCTAAACTTAACAGTTAACATCAACCAACACCATTAATCTACGCAAACAACCTCAATAATCACTAATACATCATCAATGAGTAATAAATAAACAACCCTATCGATTTCTAACAAAATCCCTAAATTTCTTCACAAACCCTAAAACCACAAATAAATTTGTCTAGAGTGTAGAACTTACCTAGAGGATTGATTTGTTGAAGAAACTTGAAGGAAAAACGCCAAGAACAGAGGAGTTGATCGATCGATGGAGGATTGACGATGGAAGAGGGAAAGAAAATCGCCAAAGGGGAGAAGGGAATCACGTAGGGAAGAAGAAATGAGGGAGGAAAGAGAGAGAAAGCCCTTTTTGTTAAAACATTTGACTTTCTAAATTACCTAATTACCCCTAGTTAATTTCTTAAATTAATTCATTATTTCGTCTATCGGTTTAACTTCTCCAAAATTTTCCTTATTCCTCCAAATATTTCTATTTATTCTTAGGGTTCCTACGAAACTTTCCGTTCGCCATTTGGACTTTATTTATTATTTCTACGAATTAAAACTCTTAAATACTTAAATAGTAAAACCCGAAAACTATAGGCTCAAAACCCATAGTCTAAATTTCTGGGCGTTACATAGAGATTTTTTTTGTAAACTTTGATGATGTATTGTATTTGGATGATGAAAATTTGTAGTACTTGTAGTTGGATATTCATTAATTTGATGTACATTAATTATATTTATTTATTTTGATGCAATTGAGTTTGAGGCAAAATACTGGAACTGTTGGATATTCAAATATGCAGGATAGACTAGTTGTGGGGAGACTAAAAACAAAGGAACTCTGCCCAAATTTTTAATTTTTTTCTCACCTGCCCCTGCCCCTGCCCCTGCCCCTGCCCCTGCCCCTGCCCCTGCCCCTGCCCCTGCCCCTGCCCCTGCCCCTGCCCCTGCCCCTGCCCCTGCCCCTGCCCCTGCCCCTGCCCCTGCCCCTGCCCCTGCCCCTGCCCCTGCCCCTGCCCCTGCCCCTGCCCCTGCCCCTGCCCCTGCCCCTGCCCCTGCCCCTGCCCCTGCCCCTGCCCCTGCCCCTGCCCCTGCCCCTGCCCCTGCCCCTGCCCCTGCCCCTGCCCCTGCCCCTGCCCCTGCCCCTGCCCCTGCCCCTGCCCCTGCCCCTGCCCCTGCCCCTGCCCCTGCCCCTGCCCCTGCCCCTGCCCCTGCCCCTGCCCCTGCCCCTGCCCCTGCCCCTGCCCCTGCCCCTGCCCCTGCCCCTGCCCCTGCCCCTGCCCCTGCCCCTGCCCCTGCCCCTGCCCCTGCCCCTGCCCCTGCCCCTGCCCCTGCCCCTGCCCCTGCCCCTGCCCCTGCCCCTGCCCCTGCCCCTGCCCCTGCCCCTGCCCCTGCCCCTGCCCCTGCCCCTGCCCCTGCCCCTGCCCCTGCCCCTGCCCCTGCCCCTGCCCCTGCCCCTGCCCCTGCCCCTGCCCCTGCCCCTGCCCCTGCCCCTGCCCCTGCCCCTGCCCCTGCCCCTGCCCCTGCCCCTGCCCCTGCCCCTGCCCCTGCCCCTGCCCCTGCCCCTGCCCCTGCCCCTGCCCCTGCCCCTGCCCCTGCCCCTGCCCCTGCCCCTGCCCCTGCCCCTGCCCCTGCCCCTGCCCCTGCCCCTGCCCCTGCCCCTGCCCCTGCCCCTGCCCCTGCCCCTGCCCCTGCCCCTGCCCCTGCCCCTGCCCCTGCCCCTGCCCCTGCCCCTGCCCCTGCCCCTGCCCCTGCCCCTGCCCCTGCCCCTGCCCCTGCCCCTGCCCCTGCCCCTGCCCCTGCCCCTGCCCCTGCCCCTGCCCCTGCCCCTGCCCCTGCCCCTGCCCCTGCCCCTGCCCCTGCCCCTGCCCTGCCCCTGCCCCTGCCCCGTTTCTTCTATTAGACCTAGAGCCCATTTACTGCGATTTTCCCTCTTCTTTCACTCTACATTTCTCCTTCCTGCAACCACTTCTCCTGTGTAGTGTAGCAGTCATACAATGCCTCGACGTGGAAGTGGTAGTCATGGAGGCGGTCGCCGAGGAGGCCGTCTTCTGTGATGAATCAGTCGGCCGATTATCGAATTAGGAGAGGAAGTGAGTCTGGAATATTGGTCGATAGTCGTGGTGCTTCTTCTGTCGTAAGTGGAAGCAGCGTTGAAAACACTTCAGGCAGTAGTGGTTGGAGTGATGTGAAACGACCTTCTCAATCTGTTGTCGTTACTGCTTCTAAGGAATCTCCCACTTGGGCCTGCCTTGAGATCTGAGTCTTCTTCTTCACGTCCGCAAATGTCCACTAATCCTGCTGAAATGAATCTGCTTATTAGAAAAGTTGACAAGGCTACATTGCAGCCGCATCCACCACCTCCTGTTTCTTCAAAGGCTCTGAGCCTTCAAAGAAGACCGGGATATGGTACCGTGGGCAAAAAGATAGTTGTCCGAGCGAATACAAACTATAAGATACATCAAATATGCAAAAAATAAAGATGATCCGCTCTCCACCATCTGTATGTCATCATCTTCCATCATTCTCTCTCATGACCGCTTTCCTCATTGCCTGTAGTAGATTCCTGCACGTATTGAGAGTTATATTAGAATATAATAGCGAAATTTTGTTTATGAGAATAATAGTAAAAATGTACCTGCGTCCAGCCAGCGGTTCGGAAACCCATAAATGTGTCACGCGAAGTAGAAGCACGTGAAGTGGATCCCCTCTCAGAACAAGTACGACTGTTATGCCCCTGACGTCCACATTTGCGACACGTCAACGTAGACTTCTTCTTAGAAGTCAGAACATGCGGACCACGAGAAGTGGTAGAAGGCTCATCGACATCGCGGATTCTTTTCTTCTTTGGCCTACCAGGTTGAGGCCTTCTCTGACTCGGAATGATTGGAGTCATATTCTCTGGTTTTGGCCACATTTGTTGCCCATTAATGGGACGAATGAAGTGTGAATACATCTCCAGATATGTGTCCCAATGATAATATATATGAACATAATCTTCCATCGGCTTTCTAATCAAATTAATGCATGCAACGGCGTGAACACAACGGATTCCAAAAATCTCCCACCCCCGACATGCGCACTCGCTTTCATTAAGGTCAACGACATATTGTTCGTTGTCGTTGCTAACCTGAAACAGTGCATAAAAAAATTCAGTATGAACAAGTAGAACAAACTAAGAAGAACATATCAGTATGAACAAGTTGAACAAACCTGAAACAATGCATTTCCCGCTAACTCAGCACTCCAATCGTAAGCTGACCCTTTCAGCCTCTCTAGCTTATTCCTAATCTTAGGACACAGAACATCTTCTACCTTGAGCATCTCCTCTTGTTTTTTTACAATGCGTGTCATCATGGTCTTTCGAATCATCTCGAACATCATCAAAATCGGCATGTTCCGGGCCGGCAAAAGAACTGAATTGAAAGACTCACATAAATTATTCAAGCCCAAGTCACATTTGGGAATTGTCGAAAATGCATGATTGGCCCAAAATCTAGGTTGTGTTCGTTGAAGCCATGCATGGGCATCCTTATTGAGCTCATAGACTTTCTTCATTGCTATCTCAAAATATTCCCTTGTGGTTGCCCTTGCTGCATTCCACATCACATCTTTATATGCTAGGCCCTGAAATTGTCCTTTGTAGTTTGCATACATATGCCTTTGGCAGAAACGGTGTTCGGCTAAACCAAACATCTCATCCACAACATTCAACAATCCCTGCAATTTTAAAGAAAAACAGGCTCAGATTAAAACAATAACTTCTGCCGATCCAAATAATAAGAGTAATAACAATATATACCTTCTGTCGATCCGACACAAATGTCCGTCCTCGGCCTTCGTCAATGCCTAAGTCGTTTCGCAATAGCTTCAAAAACCACTTCCACGAGACTTGGGATTCTGATTCCACGTTGGCAACAGCAATGAGATATATACCATTGTTGCCATCAATACTCACGGCCGTGAGTAATTGGCCGGGGCAGGCTCCCTTCAGATGACATCCATCTAAACAAATAAGAGGTCTGCCCATATCCAACAAACTTGCTTTGCAAGCAGCCATACACATGTACATTCTTTTAAACATCATCTTCTCCTTTCTATCCTCAACGACCAGGTCACCATCTATTACCAGTGTGCTACCTAGATTTGATCTTAATATTTCAACTTCGTAAGAACGAAGTATCTTCAGTTGTTCTTCGTTCCTCCCGTAATTAACTTCTTTTGCTTGGGTTCTTCCTCTTCTCGCAAGGCTTGGCTTAATGTTAACTTTGTGTTCCCGCCTCACTGTCTCGATAATATCATGAATGGATCAGTAAGATTGACTTTTGAACCTATTTGAATAAGTTGTTGCCAACCACTTTGCTGTAGCGTGTCGATTATCCAATACCCTTACGCAATTGTGATCATTACAGTATGACTTTATTTGGAAGGTGACCTCATTTTGCATGGTCGACGGATGCAGATGCCATTGACAATCTACTCCTTCACATTTTGCCGTCAATCTGTTCCTCCCACTTTTAACAATCTTAATATCATATCATTTTTTCAAAGAATAGTCTCGTATTTCATTTATAATTGCCTGCAAAGATATATATTTGTAGGATCGAAATTGTCTAAGAGGAGGGTGAATTAGACTTTTAATTATTTTTAAATCTAACAGCAAACAATTAAACACTAAATATAAAAGAGAGAGTAAGAGAAATTTGACACCAGTATTTTTACGTGATTCGGCCAAAAACTGCCTACGTCCACGCTTCAAGGTTTCTCCTTTGAAGATCCTTTCCTTCTCCTAAGAGAAAAAACTAGATCGCACTTCCCGGGCGTCGATCTACAGCCTTTACAAACCGGATTGTTCTTCACGGGCGACAATCCACTGCCTTTTATAGAATAATGAATTTATAGATTTTCAGAACAGACTACTCTCCCTCAAGGATTAAATCTCAAGTTAAGGATTCGAGAGAAGTAGATGAAAAAAATACAGAGTATGAAAAATTCAGGCTCGTTAGGGCTCAGAGATGATTTTCGCAAAAGTTGTTTCTTCGAGCTATCTTCTTCGCTTAAATACTCTGTCTACAATCGGCTATTGAACTTCAATGCTCCTTATCCGAATATGGAAATTTTATTACTGTTGGAGCACCATCCGTACAAAGTAGTTAGCCGTTGCTTGCTGGAGTTGCTATTCGCTCGTCGCCATTAATGCTCTGGAGTTTGAGGTTTGGACGACGTCACTGTAGCTTCGCGGTTTATTTAAAATCTGGCGGAAGATTGTATATACTGAATGATGCTGTCTTTGAAATGCTTGAACCACCATCGGATGATGCGACTTTAAAAACTTGAACCGCTGTCGGTAGATGCAACTTTGAAATGTTGAACCGACATCATTTACTCTTTGAACGACTCCGCTTTTGTCGTTTAGCGATCGGTGTAAGCAATCAGATGATTTACTCTTTGAACGACTCCGCTTTTGTCGTTTAGCGATCGGTGTAAGCAATCAGATGATTTACTCTTTGAACGACTCCGCTTTTGTCGTTTAGCGATCGGTGTAAGCAATCAGATGATTTACTCTTTGAACGACTCCGCTTTTGTCGTTTAGCGATCGGTGTAAGCAATCAGATGATTTACTCTTTGAACGACTCCGCTTTTGTCGTTTAGCGATCGGTGTAAGCAATCAGATGATTTACTCTTTGAACGACTCCGCTTTTGTCGTTTAGCGATCGGTGTAAGCAATCAGATGATTTACTCTTTGAACGACTCCGCTTTTGTCGTTTAGCGATCGGTGTAAGCAATCAGATGATTTACTCTTTGAACGACTCCGCTTTTGTCGTTTAGCGATCGGTGTAAGCAATCAGATGATTTACTCTTTGAACGACTCCGCTTTTGTCGTTTAGCGATCGGTGTAAGCAATCAGATGATTTACTCTTTGAACGACTCCGCTTTTGTCGTTTAGCGATCGGTGTAAGCAATCAGATGATTTACTCTTTGAACGACTCCGCTTTTGTCGTTTAGCGATCGGTGTAAGCAATCAGATGATTTACTCTTTGAACGACTCCGCTTTTGTCGTTTAGCGATCGGTGTAAGCAATCAGATGATTTACTCTTTGAACGACTCCGCTTTTGTCGTTTAGCGATCGGTGTAAGCAATCAGATGATTTACTCTTTGAACGACTCCGCTTTTGTCGTTTAGCGATCGGTGTAAGCAATCAGATGATTTACTCTTTGAACGACTCCGCTTTTGTCGTTTAGCGATCGGTGTAAGCAATCAGATGATTTACTCTTTGAACGACTCCGCTTTTGTCGTTTAGCGATCGGTGTAAGCAATCAGATGATTTACTCTTTGAACGACTCCGCTTTTGTCGTTTAGCGATCGGTGTAAGCAATCAGATGATTTACTCTTTGAACGACTCCGCTTTTGTCGTTTAGCGATCGGTGTAAGCAATCAGATGATTTACTCTTTGAACGACTCCGCTTTTGTCGTTTAGCGATCGGTGTAAGCAATCAGATGATTTACTCTTTGAACGACTCCGCTTTTGTCGTTTAGCGATCGGTGTAAGCAATCAGATGATTTACTCTTTGAACGACTCCGCTTTTGTCGTTTAGCGATCGGTGTAAGCAATCAGATGATTTACTCTTTGAACGACTCCGCTTTTGTCGTTTAGCGATCGGTGTAAGCAATCAGATGATTTACTCTTTGAACGACTCCGCTTTTGTCGTTTAGCGATCGGTGTAAGCAATCAGATGATTTACTCTTTGAACGACTCCGCTTTTGTCGTTTAGCGATCGGTGTAAGCAATCAGATGATTTACTCTTTGAACGACTCCGCTTTTGTCGTTTAGCGATCGGTGTAAGCAATCAGATGATTTACTCTTTGAACGACTCCGCTTTTGTCGTTTAGCGATCGGTGTAAGCAATCAGATGATTTACTCTTTGAACGACTCCGCTTTTGTCGTTTAGCGATCGGTGTAAGCAATCAGATGATTTACTCTTTGAACGACTCCGCTTTTGTCGTTTAGCGATCGGTGTAAGCAATCAGATGATTTACTCTTTGAACGACTCCGCTTTTGTCGTTTAGCGATCGGTGTAAGCAATCAGATGATTTACTCTTTGAACGACTCCGCTTTTGTCGTTTAGCGATCGGTGTAAGCAATCAGATGATTTACTCTTTGAACGACTCTGCTTTTGTTGTTTAGCAATCGGTGTAAGCAATCAGATGATTTACTCTTCGAACGACTCCGCTTTTGTCGTTTAGCGATCGGTGTAAGCAATCAGATGATTTACTCTTTGAACGACTCCGCTTTTGTCATTTTGTTGGCGGTGTATGTCTACTTTTCTTCTTCAATCGGTAGATGTACATTTTGTCGTTTTCCTATCGGTTGAAGTCCTCTTTTCTACTTCACCGGTAGATGTATATTTTGTTTATCAATTTTCAGCCCTGTTTTATTATTCAGCCCTGTTTTATTATTCAGCCCTGTACACTTAACCACATTTGTTAGACTACTAAAATACTCTTTCCAAGGGCATTTCCAACCGAATAATTTCATATGCATAACTCATTATTCTCATATATTAAACATAATCAAATTACATTCCTGAACATACAAACACATCATCAAAAACATATTTAGACTTAAACACTATTTAAGTTAACAATCTCTCCCTTTTTGATGATGATAATTTATAAATTTGATTAGTGTTCTCTCCCCCATAATTCTAGCTCCCCCACAGTATATGCATTTTAACCAATTTCAAACATGCATACCAGTACTGTCATATCCAATCTAAATCAAATACGTTCTCCCCCATTGACATTAACAAAAAAAATGAGCAGAGAGACATAAGAAACAATGCAGTCAACAATTCAGAGAAACATCAGAGTACCAAACATGTGAATATCAGAAAAATTGTATATATAAAAAAAATATCCCCTATTTAAATTGAATCTAAAAATCGCCTCCAAAATGCGTGGATAATCCAAGAAGCCACTTCAAGGTGCGGAGAGAAATAAGCATCCACGAGTGCTTGAAGTGAGACATGATCGAGAGGAAGTGGTGCTTGATAGACCACTAAATCTAGACATGGAGGAGGAGGTGGGGATGGATCTTGAGATACCACCATATCCAGACAGGGAGGTTACTCTACATGTGGACCAGCAGGAGAGGCGTCCATAGGACTGGCTGGCTCGGATAAAGGATCTGGAACAGGAGGAGCAACAGGATTAGGGAATGTCAGGTCTGCCTCTTGAATATCCAAAGGCATGAGACGAGCAACGTCAACAACCTCCGGTCTTAAGATAGGAGGGAAGAGGTCTTCAGAACAAGCCTCTGGGAAACACAGAGGGCTATTTGGTTCTGGCCGAAGAGCTTCAACATCAGACTGGAGAGACCGAAGATCCCTTGTGAAAATGTCTGAATGTTGATCCAATTTATGAGCCAGCTGATCTTGGACAGAATCAATATCCTTACTCAAGTCCGATTTTGTCTGTTTGAGCTTTGCATCGAGAGACACATCAAGATCCTTGCTCAGGTCCAATTTTATCTCGTTGAACTTTTCATCGATAGATGCATCAAGCTAGGTCTTAAGAGAACTGAGAGCTGTCCCTAGGCTTTCAATGCAGGACTTCAAATCAATGTACTGATCCTCAGTCATTGAAAATCTCCTCTGATAAGTGTGTGGAGTGGCAGAAGCATTGGACGGAAGTGGGGAGGAGACTTATACTCTGTGAGATATATTTGCAATGACATTCAACACAAATGCCTCACACATTGAGGGTCAGCCATTTCTCGTCCACCATTGTTTGATGGCAGTGATTATGTTTATTGGAAGGCGAGAATGAGAATATTCGTTCAAGCCATGGATTATGAAATTTGGAGCATAATAGAGAATGGCCCCTTCAAGGCCATGACAACTGTTGATGGAAAAAGTATTTCTAAGGACTCTTCTGAATTAACTGAGTCCGATAAGAGAAATTTGAGTCTAAATGCCAAAGCCATAAACACCTTATACTGTATTCTGAATCGAGATGAGTTTAATAGAGTACAAGGGTGTGAGAGCGCACAAGAGATCTGGCACTTATTAGAGATCACACACGAAGGAACAAACCAAGTTAAAGAAAGTAAATTAAGCATGTTTGTACATGAGTACAAACTTTTTTCAATGTTAAAGGATGAATCAATTAGTTCTATGTTTACTCGTTTCACTAATATTACTAATGGTTTGAAAGTACTTGGTAGAGTATATCCAAATAAAGAACTTGTCTGGAAAATTCTAAGATACTTACCAAGAGCCTGGCAACCAAAAGTGACCGCCATTCAAGAAGCTCGTGATCTCAAGGTTCTCAAATTGGAAGAGCTCATTGACTCTCTAATGACTCGTGAGATAACCATGAGAGTCAATGACAATGAGGATCTCAATGAAAAGGAGATCATCAAAAGGAAAGATATTGCTCTAAAAGTCTCTTCCAGTAAACAAGAAGAATCCGAGGAAGAAGATGAAGATGAGGATATTGCCTCATTACCAGGAGGTTCAGCAAGTTCCTCCAGAGAAAAAGGATGCATGGAAGGAAATTCTCAAGAGGAGAAAAACCTCAAAAGGAGAAGGAGATCACCTGCTTTGAATACGGGAAGCCAGGACACATGAAGGCCGAATGTCCTCAAGTCAAGAAAGGGGCCAGGAAATTCAAGAAAAGGGCAATGAAGGCCACTTGGGACGACAGTGAAAGTGATACATCCTCAGAAGACGAGGAAGTTACCAACCTATGTTTCATGGCACACGAGAATGAGGTTAGTATTTCCTCCAGTGATAGTGAGAGTGAGGAGGATAATTTAATTGATGCTTTCAATGATCTAGTAAAGCAATATAACATGCTTAAATCTAAGTATAACTCCTTAAAGAAGGAAAATGCAACCCTGGTAGAAAAGCATGCTAAGGAGTGTAATCTACAAGTCAAGGAGATAGATGAACTTAAAAGCAAAAACGAAGATTTGAATAATATTATTCTGAAATTTACTAATAACACCAAGTTATTTAAGATGTTATTAGGTAGTCAGAGAGCAAATTTTGACAGAGCAGGTTTAGGTTATGACAAGTCTAATAAAAGGAAGGCTTTTAAGAATTTCTTTGTTAAATCTACTGTTTGCCATGCTTGTAATGAAATAGGACATACATCCTTTGTATGTCCTTTAAAAACAAACAATATGAAAGCTGGTAGTAAAGTACAATGAGTTCCTAATAGAACCAGACCTAACTCTAGGACCCAAAATATTTGGGTACCAAAGAAGACAACTTGATCTTCTGTTTTGTAGGTTGACTGTTCTCCTGGGAAAAATCAATGGTACCTCGACAGTGGATGCTCGAGGCATATGACAGGAGACTCAACCAAGTTTGTTGTTGTCAACAAGAAGAAAGGAAGCATTACTTTTGGTGGAAACCAAAAGGGCAATATTATTGGCATCGACAATATAGGAAATCCTTCCAATCCTATCATTGAAAATGTTTTGTTAGTAGAAGGGTTAAAACATAATCTACTTAGCATAAGTCAATTGTGTGACAAAGGTTATAAAGACACATTTAAATCAAATGCTTGTGTGATCAAAGACATTTCAAATAACAATGTACTGTTTAAAGGCTATAGAAAAGAAAATGTCTATATTATTGATCTGAATGATATTGAGCATGTTGATGAGAAATGCTTTACTGTTAATTCTTCCAATGATAGTTGGATTTGACATAGGAGATTAGGACACGTAGGGATGGATACCTTAGCTAAGATTACTAAGGAGAGTTTAGTTAGAGGGATCCCTAATATATCCTTTGAGAAGGATAAAGTTTGTGAAGCTTGTCAAATGGGCAAGCAAATCAAAAGTTCCTTTGCATCGAAGAATGCAATCTCTACCTCCAAGCCTCTCCAACTTCTTCACATGGACCTCTTCGGTCCCGCTAATATAGCCAGCTTAGGAGGTAAATTCTATGCTTTTGTCATTGTTGACGACTTCTCTAGATTTACTTGGGTGTTCTTTCTGAAGTCAAAGGATGAAACCTTTGATACCTTCTCTAGTTTTAGGAAAAGAGTTCAAAATGAAAAGGAACTCACCATTGTTGCTAGTCGTAGTGATCATGGTGGAGAATTTGAAAATGAGATATTTGAACTCTTGTGTCTCAAATATGAAATTGAGCACAACTTTTCCTCCCCTAGAACCCCTCAGCAAAATAACGTTGTTGAGAGGAAGAATAGGTCTCTTCAAGAGCTAGCCCGAACTATGCTCAATGAAAATACCTTTCCAAAATATTTCTGGGCTGAAGCTGTTTCAACAGCTTGTTATGTGCTTAATCGGGTCTCTATAAGACCTATTCTGGAGAAAAATCCCTATGAGCTTTGGAATGGCAAAACCCCTTCTGTTAAGTACTTTAGAGCCTTCGGTAGTAAATGTTTTATTCTTAACACTAAGGATAACTTAGGAAAATTCGATTCCAAATCTGATCTTGGAATTTTTCTTGGTTATTTTCTCTCTAGTAAGGCCTATAGGGTGTTCAATAAGAGAACTCAAGTAGTAGAGGAATCTGTTCATGTCAACTTTGATGAGACCCCTCAACTCACAATCAATATAGATGATGATGATTCTTTAGAAAAGCATCTAGATTCCCTCTCCTTAGATAAGCCTACAGATATCCTTCAAACAGGAAAATCCCTAGAACCTTCCTCAAGTTCTCTAGATATTATCCCTGTCAATGATGAAATTCCTGCTCTTTCTAGGGATTGGAAATATGTCAAAGATCATCCCTTAGATGAAGTCTTAGGTGATCCTTCCTTAGGTGTAAAGACTAGATCCTCTCTTAGGAACCTCTGTGCCAATGTGACATTCATTTCTCAAGTAGAGCCTAAGAAATTTGAAGAGGCCAAGAATGATGAAAATTGGATTATGGCTATGCAGGAAGAATTAAATCAATTTAAAAGGAGCAAGGTATGAGAACTTGTTCCACGGCCTAAGGATCATCTCATTATTAGAACAAAATGAGTTTACAAGAATAAATTGGATGAAAATAGGATTGTTGTAAGAAATAAGGCTAGACTAGTTGCAAAGGGATATTCTCAAGAAGAAGGTATTGATTTTGAGGAATCCTTTGCCCCTGTAGCTAGACTAGAGTCAATCAGAATGCTCTTAGCTTTTGTCTTCTACAAGAACTTCACACTCTTTCAAATGGATGTAAAGAGTGCATTCTTAAATGGTTACATCACAGAAGAAGTTTATGTTGAGCAACCCTTAGGTTTTGAAGCCTTTGATAAACCCGACCTTGTATACAAACTAAGGAAAACTCTTTATGGTCTTAAGCAGGCTCCTAGAGCTTGGTATGATAGATTGAAGAATTTCCTTGAGGAAAGAAATTTCAAAAAGGGTAACACCGATTCCACTATATTTACCATGCAAAAGGATGAGGATATTCTGTTAGTGCAAATCTATGTCGACGACATTATTTTTGGATCAACTAATGTCACTATGTGTAATGAATTTTCCCCCCTCATGCAAAGTGAACTTGAAATGAGTATGATGAGGGAGTTAAAATTCTTCTTAGGATTCTAGATCAGTCAATCTCCTGATGGCATTTTCTTATGCCAAGAAAAATACATTAAGGAGCTCCAAAGAAATTTGATCTAGAATCTGTTAAATCCTTTAGAACTCTCATGAGTACCACAACCAAATTGGACAAAAATGAAAATGGAATAAGTGTGGATAGTAAAAAATATCGTGGTATGATTGGTTCATTGTTATATCTGACTGCAAGTAGGTCAGATATTCTCTTTAGTGTTTGCCTTTGTGCTAGATTTCAAGCTGCCCCTAAGAAGTCTCATTTATCTGCTATCAAGAGAATTTTCAAATATTTGAGTGAGACTTATAACTTAGGATTATGGTATCCGAAGGATACTTCTTTTGATCTCATAGGATACTCAGATTCCAATTATGCTGGTAGTCTAGTTGATAGGAAAAACACCAACGGCACTTGTCAGTTCTTAGGAGAATCTCTAGTGTTTTGGTACTCTAAGAAACAGAATTCTGTTGCATTATCAACTGCTGAGAGTGAATATATTGCTGCTGGCAGTTGTTGTGCACATATACTTTGGATGAAGCAAACTCTAGAAGATTATAATCTTTTCTATGATAGGATTCCTATTCGGTGTGACAACACCAGTGCCATTAACATTTCCAAAAATTTGATCCAATATTCTAGAACTAAGCATATAAGGTCAGATATCACTTTATAAGAGATCATGTTCAAAGAGGTGATATTTCTTAGAATTTGTTAATTCTGTTGATCAATTAGCTGACATCTTTACCAAGCATTTGGATGAAAAGACCTTCAATAATATTAGAATAAGGCTAGGTCTCATTCGGGTTGAGAAAATCTAAGATTCTTCTTCTGTTGGTAAATTTTGAGTGATAAAGAAGTTTGGTCTCTGAAGGCATCGAAAGATGTATGTCTTCTATTAGGCATCGGATGATGTATATCTACCGATAGGCATCGGAAGATATATTTTTCAATCTGCCGACACGTGTCATCCATCGAACGATATCCAATTTTCAAATATATATTCTTATCGGGCGAAACCCTCAAGCATTTAAAACTTGTTTGTCTGAGACGCTTCATCTTTCGCTCTTTCAAAAACCTCTGCCCTACTAGTCATCTCTTCATTTCCTAAATTTCTCCTCTCTCGAGTTTCACTCTCTTGTCGATCAAATGGCTTCATCATTCCGTGCTGTTCCGAAACCGGCCAAGAAGAAGGCTAAAATTTCAGTTCGACAGCCACGAGAGCTTCCTCGTGCAACCCAGTGGCTATCGTTATATTTTCACAATCAGACTGCTGAAGCCAGGTATCATGACGATTTCAAACATAAATCCTTGATTCCTAGTAGAGGTATTATCTCTGATGATTTAGTTGGATTATATATTATTGAACATTTGAAAGATCTTGGATTACTGGGATTATTTGACGTCGAATCTTTCTATTATCCTGAGGCGATCAAAATGTTTTATGCAAACCTTAGCTTTCCCTCGGATATCTCTACCATTTCAAGCTATGTGTATGGAAAACACATAGTTATTACCTTCCAAACCGTCAATGCCCTTCTGGGGAGTCCACACCTAGATGGTCTTCCCAAATTTTATGAGTCAGGACATGAGCCCCCTTTTCTTAACTCTCTTGCGGGCCATCATTTTTTGAAGGCTATTGCTTTGGACCCGAATCTCATCCCTGATGTCTTAAAAAGCAAGCATCTCAACATCAGGGCTCGGCTTTTGCACCAAATGATCGGGTACAATATCATTCCTAAGGGTGGTCACCACGATAAAGTTAGTGGTATGAATTTGTTTGTTCTGTTTGCTCTTTATCAAAAGACCCCCTTTGATATGAGCTTCATTGTTTTACGGAGGATGGTACAGAGTGTCTCCTCCAGGGCTTCTTCCCTTCCTTATAATCTCCTACTCATGCGACTCTTTGAGCAGTTTGACGTAGAATTCCCTGAGGAAGATGATCCCTTTCGATTGCAACCTTCCAGTTATTACTCTACCACCACTCTGAATCGTATGGGGATCAAAAAGACTAGGAAAGGGGATTTTGTTTGATATGAGCTTCATTGTTTTACGGAGGATGGTACAGAGTGTCTCCTCCAGGGCTTCTTCCCTTCCTTATAATCTCCTACTCATGCGACTCTTTGAGCAGTTTGACGTAGAATTCCCTGAGGAAGATGATCCCTTTCGATTGCAACCTTCCAGTTATTACTCTACCACCACTCTCAATCGTATGGGGATCAAAAAGACTAGGAAAGGGGATTTTGTTTTGGATGCAACTAAGAGGAAGGCTTCTAAGGCAGCATCTGTCAGGCTTGGGAAAAGGAAGCTTATCCTGCCTGAGGAGTCTGTTCAAGAAGGAGGGGATGAATCTGAGATTCCTGCCTTTGATAATTCACCTTCCACCTCTCATGTGTCTCGCTTTCAATCTCCTCCTCCTGTACCCAGACTCCCTGCCCTCTCCTCTCAAGCACTTTCTTCTGAGGCACTCTCAGCTCCATCCAATGTGTTTCCTCCATTTCCAAAAAATCCTACTTCTCCTCCACCTTCTATTGTGTTGCCCTCTTTGCCTACTCCAGCTCCTATTCCTCCAGTCCTCCACACTGTTCCTACACCCAAACTACTCCTCCAAGTCAACAATATTGTCTACTCAAAGCAAAATCACCCGAATCTGTAGCCATTGTTTGTCTGTTTTGCACCTCGTCATCCTCAGAATTGAATAGTGTTCGTAGCTCATTGTCTAAAGTTTTTGAAATTGAACACACTTGTATTTCTCCATCACCCTCTAAGTGATCAAATGCTTGTATATCACCGTATATGGGAGCGTCCTCCTCCATATACCAGTCTATGTTCGCAGGCTCATTTACATCATCCAATTTCTCAGCCATTTGCGACAATTATCTGTAAAAAAAATCAAAATGTTATTCAAGTTAAACAATATTCTATGAATTGAATACAAAATAGTTTTGACAATAATATAATTTCATATACACCCAATAAACGAACAGAAAAATTCAAAAAGAAAAAAAAAACAAATTCAGTATATTTGGTTTCGGCCGGACGGACTCTTTTTTATGCGTCCATCCGGGTCGCATTAAATGAAGAAACCCGGACGAACTCCTTTTTACGCGTCCGTCCGGGTCGCATTAAATGAAGATACCCGGATGGACTCCTTTTTACGCGTCCGTCCGGGTATCATTAAATGAAGACCCGGACAGACGCTATATTTTCCCGTCCGTCTGATTGCCATATTTTTCCCATTATCGAATTAGGGCTCAGATTCTAATGTTATTTATGTTAAAACTTTAAGAAAATGAATCAGAATTGATAAAGAAATTACCACAAACGCTTTTTTTTTTTGTAAATCTACGAAAAATTTGAAAGCTTTCGAGTGAAAAGTCTAATTTCGTCGCCTTCTGTCGATGTTTTTGTCGCCGGTGAAAAATCCAACTTTCCCTTTTTCGCTGGTTTTCAGACGCTTTTTGCGGACGGACGGAAAAATATACTGTCCGTCCTGGAAATTTTTAAGTTAACCCAGACGGACGGTGATTTACAGAGTCCGAACGGGCTACGTGGCAGATTTTGATTGAACGACAAACTGGGGACGGACGCTAATTGTTTCCGTCCGTCCGGGTTTGGGCCAAATTACGTCTGGACAGACTCAATCCACGTCCGTCCGTCCGGCGTGGTTATATTTGGCAGATTTTCAATACGTGATGGTTTGAATTGTTAAAAAATTTTGTTTGTGGTTGAAATCGGAAAACACACGTAGTTTGTGGTCATTTTTGGTAATTTCCCTTTATTTTTAATGATGGTTTTGTGAAAAATGTGGTTTCAAATAGGGGTGTACAAAACCGACCCAGACCAAAGAACCGGACCAGAACCGACCTATTTGGTCCGGTTTTGGTCGGGTTTTCTAAATAAAAAAATGAATTTCGGTTCGGTCTTTGGGTTTAATGACAAAAACCCGAAGATCAGAACCGAACCACACAAATAGAGAAAAGCCCTAAATTTTCGTTTTGTTCTGTCGAAGTTTAGTTCAGACTTCAGAGGAGAGGAGAGGAGAGATTGTCTCGCTCGCCTACGCCGAAGCCGAATCCGAATCCGAATCCGAAGCCGAAGCCGAAGCCTTCAATCGTCGTTCAATCTTCTCTCTCAGCCGTCGCCGTCGCCGACGCCAACGCCAACGCCTTCAATCTGAACCGGAGCTCTCTGAGACTCTGAATAAGTACAGGTATTCCCTTTAACTCATCGTGCGTACTTCGTATCATTCTATGTTGTCATCTATTTTACGTTCATTATACTGCTGTTTTTGGGAGACTCTTCGGATGTGACCGAGAGCATTTGATTATGTTAGTTTTCCGAGCTACAACCTGCCAATCATCGGTTTTGTTGTGTTGTTTTGTGGTTGTTTCATTGGTGTTAATTTCATGTTTCTCTTTACTTGAATTTTTCATCATGTTGCTGTTAATTTCTGAGAGCTGTTGTTTTGCTATTAATTTTGTGGGTGTTTGTTGCTGTTTTTATTGTTGCTATTTTTCATCGTGTATGTTGCTGTTTTTCATTGTGTTTGTTGCTGTTTTTTTGCTGATTTTTGTTGCTGTTTTTATTGTTGTTTTGCGTTGCTTTTGTTGTCTTCTATGGTTTGATTTTTGTTGCTGTTTTTCATCGTGTTTATTGGTGTTTTTATTGTTAAAAGTTTGTTTTATGTTTTTGAAAACAAAAGGATGTTCTCTGCTATTACTTATTTATTGAAGTTGTCTTTGTATTGAAGTTGTCTTTGAAAACACAAGTTCTGATAACAGTCAGAACATGTTTTCTTCTTTCATTTTTTTTTTTCACCGTCTTCTTCTCTCCTCTTTCACTCTCTCTAGCCAACTTTCCCATAATTTCTCTCGGCCAAGCCCTAGTTGCTTCCTCAATTTTCTTTATTTCCAGTGGAAACTGCTCTGTTGACAAAAATTGAAGTTTCTTTTGAAATTTTTTATTAAAAAAATATTTTTTCATGAGAAAACTGGAACTGGAACCGAAATTCTGGTCCGGTTCTGGTTCGGTCCTTAAAAATTTTTCAATGGTACCGGTCCTAAAAAATGAAAACCGAATATTATTGGTCCGATCTTAATTTTTTTTAAAACCGGACCGAACCGAACCGAACCACGTACACTCCTAGTTTCAAACATGTTTAATGCAACTCCGTTGTTGTTGTTAGAATTTTTTGATCTAACGGACCGTCGTTGTAAGTTTAAGACAGTCCGGTGCGCCGACCTGACAGAGAACAGAATCTGTATTATTCAAACCAGCGTTAATGACAACCCAACTCCATTAGAACAACTGCGTAAGAACACGCGAAATCTGACAATTACCACTGCTTCTGATCGCAATTTACAACACATTAATTATCGAAAAGACAATGCACCTGCGATGTCTCTTTTTAGGGAACGTAACCATACACACATTCAGGATGAGCCATTGATCATCTACATAAGACCCTGCATTAGCAACTCAGATTTCAGCTCCGACACTTGGTTCTCAGGCAAAGTCACTGTCACTAATCTCCCGTCTTCACAGCCGTCGTCATCTTTTCTATAGTTGTTTGACCATGGATGCACCAGAACAACGCCTTCCTCGCCAACTTCCTGGATTTCACAGTAAACAAGAGCTGGTTTTTGTTTATTCAACTCGAGTCCGTAAAAGTCAACGTCTTCCCAGTCCACAAACGTCAAGTTAGCTCCATACACTATGAAATCAGTGGCCCCGTTATCTTGGTCAACTGCGTTTTCGATATGGGTTGTTTCGTCTAGAGCTTTACTAGCTAGAAATTTGGCCAATAATTTTGGGTCTTCGTGTTTGATCGAGAAATCTGCCTCCACTGTGCTGATTGTGATCTGATTGTTTCCTATCGCTGCGTCTGTTCGTCGATTTGGAGAAGCTTTGCAAATCGTCACAGTTCTGGGTTCTGATCCAATTCTAACTTTGGCTATGCAATGCCAGAGAAGTGCACATACAGATTCAAAAAGCGGAAGTTGATCGGTTTCTGACCGGAGAGTTTTTATATGAGCAGAAGATAAATGGAAGGAGAAGGTTTCCATCTTGCAGCTGGTGACAGTCGTCCAAAGATCCCCGACCGGGTCGACCCGTTTGAGGGAAACTGGATCCCTCTCCATAGAAGGTGGGTTCTTGGGTATTTCAGATTCGGAGATGGGTTTGGGAATGGTGGTCGGAGACTTGGTAGGTCGGGAACCTGGAAGGAAATGGGTCAAGGAGTTCATGAATTCTGCGAAGGAGTATATGTCTCCGAGAACGTGGGACCAGCTCAGACCCAGTGAAATTCCACCACATTTGAATGTAGTGTGCTGCTCAAACAAAAACAATGGAGTTCTGCTGTTAAACCAACATCTCAAGCTTCGTTTTAACTTTCTCAAATGGGTAGAAGTAGCGCAGTTAGATCCGGAGAGGTTGAACACTGAGCAGCATTCCATGGTCTCAAATTTTCATAATGATTTTACGTGTGTCTACTGATATAGACAGTCAAGTGTTAGAGAATTTCATGAAATTTTTCTTTATGATCGTGAACCAGATAGATTCTTCCATGGTCTTCGAAGGCTTTTCTTGACAAATAAATAATTGTATTGAGTGATAAAGGAAGAAAATAAAGGTACCTGAAAGAGAAGAGCAGGAGAGAAGGCAAGTTCGGGTCCAATGACTTGCTGCGGAAAGAGGAGAGTCTGCGCAGACCAGTCCTTCTTCTCCAGCCACTCCTCTATCGTCAGATCGCATTCCGCCTCCACGAACCTCGCCCCGCTGTCATTGCATTTGATGTACGGCCGGCCGGAGTCCCACCTTCTGAACCTACCGCAGGTCATGTAGTAGCCGTTGAACCAGTTGAACATCGCCTCCTTCAGCTTCTTCATGGGCAGGTTTCTCAACGCCTCGATTCTGAAGAAGTACACTCCCCTCAGGTAATGGAGCTTCGTGCTGAGATCCAGACCGCTCGGCTCATGCACGACGTCCGTTCCGCTCATCTTTCCGGGGCCGACAGAAGTCAGTCCGGTCTTCCTGATCACGCTCTCTTCGGTGGCGATGACCATGGTTGAAGCTTGGAGAGAAAGAGAGAAGTGTGAGGAAGGAAGAACGACAGAGCCCATAAAAAGATGGCGACGGGGGAGAAGAGTCTGGTTTTGATGGGACCGGGACGAAGGCAGTTTTAATGGCGTTTAGGGAGGGGTTGGTGGGAAAGTTAATGGGGGAGGGAATGCGTGGGAGACGATGACTGGGCGACACAGGAAACAGTTAGAACTCGTTAATTACGAATCTATCAACCAAACCACATTGACGCTATTGATTCGGAGTGTGACCAAAAACGTGGGGTTGTCTGGAGCATTAAATTTTAGAAGCAGTGGTCGAGATTGATGGACAGATCTTGGACAACTCCTTGTAATCTGAATAAAAACATCTTCTGTGAATAATTCAGATAATGGTTAACTTCAATTCATACCCTCTTTGGATAAAAAATAAAGTATAAACTTTAACATGTCGTTTATTGGATAAATATATGATTTTTGTTTTGTATTTAGATATGAAAATTACCGCTTTGGACCTTAAAGTATACGTTTTTTTTCAATTTAAATCTTAAATTATTAAATTAGACGATCCAAACCTTAAAGTTTAATATTATCTTCTCATGATGTGGTGAATATGTGATAAAAGTTTTAAGTAAATCCAATATCTTTTACTGAACGAAACTAAACGATATTTGATTTATTAAAAAAATTAAAAAATAGTAAACAATATCAGATTTATTTAAAATAATTTTTATCGGATGTTTACAATATCATGAGAAAATAATTTGAAAAGTTTCGTGATTTTCTAACACTTGTACGAGTTATTGTAATTTTAGTGAATTATTTTTTAAAACATACGTAAAACAATTATAATAAATCATACAAATGTTGTAAAATCATAAAATTTTCCAGATTATTTTGCCATAATATAATGAACATGTGATAAAATTTTTGATTAAATCCAATGTTGTTTGATATTTTTGTAAAATTAATTTATAAAATGAGGTTAATGGTGGTGTGCGGAGATAAGACGCACTCTTAGAGAGTGATGACCGTCCGCTCTCGCCAGATTTTAAAGAAAGGACGCACCTTTGGACGGTGGTGACCGTCCTCTCTCGTTCTAATTTTAAGAGAGGGAACATACAGACTCTATTTTTAAAATCCGTCTGTTCTACGATAAAATTCAAGAGATGACAGTCATAGGACGTCCGTCAATGTTCATTTTATTAAGTTATTAATATTTTAAAGTTTTGATCGTCAAATTTAATATTTTAAAATTTGAATTGAAAAAAACGTATACTTTGAAGTCCAAAGCAGTAATTTTTTTATTTAATAATAACCAAAATTGTTTGCAGGTTAGTGTTTGGATAATGATAGAATCCAACAACATTGAGTCTTCCAACTAATCATTTTTAATTTCGCCGCAAGGGTAGCTAAGCTAAGCTTCAATCCAGAATCCATCCATCCATCCATCAGAAATGAAAGACAAGTCCAGTAAATGAATTTCCTCTATCTTGCATTCATGTAAATAAAAAGAGTGTTCTATGTTACAAATCAAAATTGTGGAGGAGTTGCAGAAAGACAACATCTAATTTCTCACTTCTTTTTCTAATCTCCCACGCAAAATAATCAAATATTGAAAATCCATAACCTACCTTGTGTACACCCACCCCCAAGCAACCTCACACAGTTGCCATTATCATATCTCTCACTTCCCAACCAATTAGTTGAGCCAATGTCCATCTCGGGTGTCGCGGCCTGCCGTGATGTCAACTACCCGTGTTTCTTTTTCACCAATCCGACTCCAAAAACAGAGTGTGCGGCAGCAAAGGCAGGAAGCACAAAGAATTAATACCCATCTCTCTACTTGCAAGTGCGGTAGCTTCAGCCTTCGCCTTGGTCTTGGTGTGATCCAAAATGGGAGAATTTCCACATTCAATGGATTGAAGAATGCCAAGCCTTCGGCTCATTTGACGGCCTCGTCAGTATGGAATAACATACGGCAGAGCACAAATATCAGCCGACTCTATAGGAAACGCCTCTGCCCAAACCAGTGAAATATCATCCACCTCCGAAGATTTGGGCTTCTTTTCTTGGGCGTTACTGCTTTTGGAAAGCCACTCTTGGTCACAAAAATCAGACCATTCCTCCACTTTGGGCAATGAATATATTTGGCTCAAGTACCTGCAATCTGGATGGGGTGGTTTTGGAGGTGGCGGCGCCATTTGATCTACTTGCCTGGAGGGAGTGGGTTTAATGGAGGAGGCAGATGGGTGAGCTTCTATAACACCATTAATCTTCCGTTCTTTACTATCCAACTTAAGATTATTCGCAGTTCCTTGTCTCTCTACAGCAGAAGTTATGGAAGTTTGGCATGGCCCCAATATTTTACCATTTCCAGGATTAGGATGACCAGAGGAAGTGAGCTTTTCAAACTTAATTGGCCTGATGTCATCCGCTGTCAAAAAAAAAAAAAACACTTGTAAGATACTTGTAGATCACAATAATATGCACTTGATAAAAATTTTATCGCAAGGAACAATCTGGCTAACTTTCAGTGAGAAATAAATAATATTTATAAGCCACAAATATGCCCAAAAACACACTCATTGGTAAATGCTGAAGGGAAAGGCAAGACTCGGCCAATACTAACATGGTAGATCATTACAAATGAACTTACTATGCAGAAAACCATTGCTTTCAAAGTCCTTTCGTTTCTTAGAATTTCCTTCCAGAGTGGCAGACTTGTCACCAACAGAAGGTAGATGTGAAGATTTCAGAGAATGGCTGCTTATAGATTTTTCCTTGTTGCTTTCTCTTGATGCATTCATCTCTCCTCGCCTGTCGTCAAGTTTTTCCGGCTTCTTTTCTTCTTTCTTTTTCTCATTTTCCCTGTCTTTATCCTTTGTTTTAACTTTCTTCTCTCTATCTTTATCCTTGTGCTTTTCCTTCCTTTTTTCATTGCCTTCGCTCTCTTTAATCTCTTCTTTCGTCCCCTTCCTTCCGTCTGTCTTTTTTTCTGATGGTTTGGAGTCTTTTTTCCCCAATGGAGGAGGTTTAGCCACAACTTCAACTCCAGTTCGAACTGTAGCAGCTGGGTTCTGAACCATTGCACTTGTTCTAAATTTTGCATCCTCTCTAATTCCCAGCCCGCCAATTTTACTGTCATCAACTTTATGGTCCTTAATCTTTTCCACAACTTCCATTGCGGTGGCAGAACCTTTGGCCGCCAGTCTGGCCATCTTATCATCTCTTTCCGACTGTACAGTTGAAAACTTCTCGATTCTATTTCCTGCATCATGCACAAGTTCTGATCTTTTTGTTTTTTCGGCCTGATGGTTGTCCTGAATGAGCTTAGCCCCGGCGTAACCAGCAGATTGCCCAGAATACGTCTTCTCAAACAGAATACTATCATCGGCTTTGTGTTCTTTACGAGCAAGATTCCCTCCATTGTGATTTTCACTTTTACCCAACAGTCTCTTCTCACCTGAGGCTTTTTTAATATCTTTATCTTTATCCTTGTCATTCCTTTTGTCCCTGTTCTTAACCTTTTTCTCCTTGTTTTCTTTATGTTTTTCGTCGCTTCTATCCTTGTGCTTTTTTTCTTTGCTCTCTCTCTTTTCTTTCTCCTTCTTCTCCTTCCTATGCTTTTTCTCTCTACTCTTCTCCTGAAAGTCATAATGAAAATTATAAAATTCAATATAAACTTCACAAAAAGATTTATACTGAAGTTAAAGCCACTGATAGCCAGTACAATAAAAGGAAGTAAATCTATTATCCAACAAAGTGCTGCAATAAATTACCACGAGAGAAGGTTAAAAAGCTTTGCTCTAGCCTACAGAAGCTCCCCAGAATGAACAAGTCCAAAGGTATGGGACAAGAGAACAATTCGTTGCACATATGACACTTTCTTGAATCAAGAAGGTGCAAATACGTTTAAGAGAAGTTTCAACTAAACTTTTAGTGCAATTAACAGAAAGAAATGACCCACATTTTCTCATTCCTGAACATTAAAACATCCAATCAGATACTTGATCACACATTAATCTCTAATCTTTCCTGCCAACTCCCCCTGATCCCAACTCTTCAAACAAGAAAATTAAGGAAAGCATATCTGAAAGTCCACACTCAAAGTTGGTTTTTCCAGAGAGCATGCAAGGGAAGTAAAAATATTATCAGACAGATAACCTACTTCACAAAGCAAATTTATTAAAAAGAATAACAGAAAAAGATAAAGATCCTAGTACAACAATGTAAAAAGGAAGAAGACTAGTAGCTGTGCATCAAAACAGTTGACTTCCACGCACTAGGACTCTGAGAAATGTTTTTTAAGGAAACAAATGACTGATTATTACTTTTCGCACACAGGCGATATAATTGCTGGGAAGTACAGTTTTTATAAACTTCCGACGGAGTAACTGCATCTACTTCAAATGTAGACTCTATACATATTAGGCAAAGTCTCCACAATCAGCAAGAGAGAAAACCTCAGGCATTCTTAAGTTAAAGCAATTAGAGAAAGTCGTATAGCATGGCATATTCAATTCTAAGTCAAGAAAACAAAGCACTTATGTCGTTCTTCTTCGATCCTAATGTTTAATTAACTGTATAACTCCACGAGTTCAAAGTCTTCATTTGATCCGACTATAGTGTATATGAGTTATAATAATCCTCGAGGTGAAAACATGAGAGTTAGTAAACTAGCAAGACACATTAATATGCCTTCGTTACCATCCTCGAGTCCCCCCATCTCATAAGATTTACAAAACACCCGGGCACCTAAAATAAGTACACGCATCAATCCATTAACCATGTGGTAGGGGACCAACAATATCAGCTCTTAATTAAATCCATTAACTTCTGACTGAATGACTGCATCTATTTCAAACGTATACTCTTTACATGCTAGGCAAAGTTTCCCCAATCAACAAGCGAGAAAACACCACGCTTTCTTCACTTGAAGAAATTTGAGAGAGTCATACAGCATGGTATATTCAAATTGGAAGTCAAGAAAACAAAGACTTATGTCAAAGGTTTCATAAAATTGAAATCATAATGGTTGACCCAGAATAATGATAGAGTGCTGCTTCTTCTTTAATCCGAATGTTGAATGAACTGTCTAACACCATGAGTTCAAAGTATTCATTTGATCAGACTTTGGTGTACGTGAGTGATAAAAAATCCTCAAGGTGAAAACATGAGTGTTTTATTTTCTATTTCTGGAGATAGCAAATTAACCTTTTTCAGCAGGTCAACGTCCTCTAGCCTAGCCTTCTTTGCATATCCTGGTGGAGGAAAGGGAAAGCAGCGAGACATTGCATAGAAAACCTGAAGAAAAAAGAAAGTTCTCCAGCGGAGTAAAATGTATTATTTACTTTGCTGCCACACTGTTCTGAAAAGGGAACAAACCGGCAACAATGCTCCTGCCCATGCACCATGTCCCTGCATTCATCTCCAGCTTCAATACTCCATCATCACCTTCCACTGAACACACCCAGAATCAAATTCTCAGAACCCTTTTCTCCCTCTTTGGACAAAGATAAGAACAGTTTTCAATGATTGTTCTGATAGCAACTTCAAATATCGATGTCAACCCTGTAAGCAAAATGCAACCCTTTGACTGATCGATCACGTTGAAGGTTAAAAACGAACAATTACAAAGCTAGATGTATCAAGAGAGCTCCTTGGTCAGGATAAAAATCCCAACTAAGCCAGTGCCGCAAGTTTCAGGCTAGATGTATGAGAAAATATTGGAGGAATGAAATGGCTTGATTGCAGTATGATCTAATGTCTTCTATCCAGCAACACTAGTTATCAACCTCTCCTCCTCAAAACCAACACCCAAAAGATCAAACACCATAAATAGAGCTAGAAACACTTGTCCCAATCAAAACTCTTCAAATTTTGATCCGTGTTACTCAACTGCATAATGTACAATCCTCTTCCATGCTCAAACCAGCAATGTTCACCATTACCTTAAGCTGCGTTAAAGTTCCAAATCTCAACCTCGCCGGTGTCAAATCCGATGTCCCAATCCCTGAAAAGATCGGAGCCCAGGAACATTCTAGATAAGCCCAAGTTCACCCTACCACACTCAGTGCTTCAATATGCGCTTATAATTAAACCCTAATTTGTCCAAAAACGCGAAATTTGCCGAGTCCGCAACGATCAGGCAAAACCCTAGAAAATCCACCACAACAAGAGCACATAACCAGTAGCAAACCCTAAATTCCGTTACTAGGTTAAAAATCAGGCCCAAGAAAAGAAGAGAAAAATATTACAGAAGAAAGAAACAGTTTAATCGATTGCCAGATAATTAAAGGGTGTCGATCAAAAGGGGAAAGCAGCTCGATTAGCGGAGTTATCAAAAAACTGATGAGAAAAATAGTAAATATTGGAAAAGGAAGAGAGAGAAAATGGAGTGAAATTATGGGATGAATACTAAAAAGTGGACATTGTAAGAGGGCAAGATCTCAACAGAGATATCCAGAAGAAGAAGAAGAAGAAAACAATCGAGGAAAAACGATAAAGGTGAAGTTTGGGTTAGGAAGGATGGAGTTGGGACTACGGGTTCGACAGATTTTGTTACGTTGCAGAGCGTCCTTGGTGGTGAAGGTTGATAGAGAAAGAAAGCCTCAAATCCAGAGTAAGTTTATACTAGTATCGGAGTTTATACGCGAGCCCGAGAGAGAGAGAGAGAGAGAGAGAGAGAGACAGCGCCTACAAGAGTCATAGGACAAAATAAAAAGCTCTCCTTTCTCTCGGCTTCCTCGAAAAAACAAGGAAAGAATGTTTGGCCAAGATCAATCATAATAAACAAGTAGAACAACGCCCATCCAAGTCCCACTCATAGATTGAATCAACTCTCTGTTCTGCATTTGAACTTCTTTGGCTCTTCCAGTTTCAAATAAGTAAACTTCTTAACAAATCTCAACAATTGCAACTGCTACAAAAATTCATGCATCAACAAACTTACAAAAAAGTATCCAATCTTCCATAATTGCAAATAAATAACTCGAGGTCATCCCCTCGGACGGTATCGTTGCGCTAAGCAACCGGATTTTCAGAAAATAGTGTAGTTTACACAACTGTAAATAAAAAAGTTTTTGCACACAGCTGCACCATTGGCCATCTTCCCCTCCAGATACACACCTCTGCCCAATAATTAACACTTTGGGTACCAAAACATACCTTTAATCCCCTCAGGGTCTGGTTCAAAACCTAAATTCCTGTAGAATTCCACGACTGCAACAACACATCCACATAATGCTTCAAAACATAAATGCAATAAATGGGAAGCAAAACCAGTTTGTTTTATTGGTATAGTACCTTGACTATCTGCAAAGAGTGTTATGTTGCCTATGTCTCTCTGCAAAAGTGCCCTTATAATCTTCTCAATGAGAGCCTTGCCCAGACCTTGGCCCTGAGTGAGTGAGTGTCAACAAAATTACAAAGTAAGCTTGGCCCCATCACCAGAAGCCAGCACATATTTCTACCAGAGGAACAAATAGTAGATGTTATAGTTGACCTCTTTCGTATATCACTATCTTATTTAGAGAACACAAACTTGGTTCGATACTTTAATTTCAAATTCTCAACAGAAAAATACACAAGCTTCAACTCTGCGATTACCCTGTTTGGCATTGTTTTTCAACATGCTAAAGTTACATCGAGTCAACCTGATAAGAAGGGTCGACTAGGACGTCCCAAATTGTTGCATTGAACGCATGATCTGATGTTGCACGAGCCATACCAATGAGCTTCTTCTGCCCATTTCCCTCTGTCAAACAACTTCTCCAAGTATAACATGACGTTCATCAAGTAATCTTTACGAGTAAAAAGAGAAAAAAATTATAGACGAATATCATAAAAATGTGCTCTTTAAGTACCTGCACCAGGTGTTATTCTAATAGAATGTAACGAGGCCACCATATAGCTATTCTTTAGAGCAGCAGCCAATTTTGATAGCGGCCTACGTGGCCAGCCCACCTGTTGTACAAATTTAATGTATTTTAATCCTTTATGTTACAAATGATCGAGCAGAAGTGAATTGGATCAGCACTAATCGTTTAGGAAGTTATCTTTATTTCTATTTCGATATTTCGTGAAATGTAAGAACATATTCTGGATATTGCTACATACTTAAGTCTGTAACTATTTTTAATTTTTCAGTATTTCTATTATTGCTCGTTTTCTCATATTTGTTACACTGAGGAGTCTTGGATCATTGCAAAAACTTTCTGCCCTCAGCCTTAGGTTAGACGGTGGACCTCCCGAGGTAGATCGTTTAGCCTGGCGTTTCTGTCCTGGCCTCCTCTCGGGTCGTGACAATTTTAATCTTTTACGTTACAAATGATCGACCAAGGAGAGGATCCAACAATAAAATAAAAAAATACATGACATTTCTAAAACTTGATTCTTGCAAGCAGACTCCTAATCCTAACAAAAGGATTTTCCGATCTTTATAATTTATAGGCATTTTAGATCTTTTAGGCATGACCAGTAACGACTACATATTAATGAAATGAAAGAGAAAACAATTAGTATCAAGGAAAATTAACACATCACAACTAGATTACCTATTTAGCCCTATCCTAAACCAAGTTTTCCACTCTTATATCGATTAATTACCTTATCACATAAGGTTTGAAGATCATACACGTCGACATCTCCTCCCGAAGAGAATATTATTTGTTCAATTCCTCCATCTGGTAGTGGTTTCTCAGTGAGAACAAACTCCTCTGGTAATGGTTCTTCCTCATCAGGGATAGAGGGAGTGTCAACAATCTGTGTTGTATTGTTCTTTAAAAACCTACAGTCATGAGTAAGATATAGCCTTTTGATAGAGGGTAGGTAGCCAGAAATTTAGCTCAAGGGTATGGCAGATTGATGTGTCTCAATGAATGAACAGAACAGTTTTTTTTTTGGTTTTGCACTCTAGCTCTGCTAAGTAGCAAATAGAAGTGCTGTTAGAACCACGGTATGCATAATTAAACTCAATTTCAACATTTCTAACAGAGAGGTATTATGAACAGAAACAGTATCTCCATTTACCCAGATTTGATGGAGTCCCAAAAACCAGCCTGCAGCAGATTAAGCTTACGCTTTGTACTTACTGTAGAGAAAGGGAAAAAATCACATAGAAAAATTATTTAAAATAGCAAAATTAATTTTCGAGAATAGTATTGGAATCTCAAAACGACAAACTCCCCACTTAAGCTTCTGTGAAAATAAGCCAAACATATATGAAAATGGATAATGTAAGAGAGTAAATGAGAAAGATGTATGTGTTTGTGTGTCTGCTTCGAAAACTCAGATCTTAACTTTGACAGGAATTCAAAATGCAAAAATTTTGTAATAAGATCTTTCAAATTTGGATTGTTAGTGTTGATTTGAAAGTGGGAGGATCGACAAATGGCACAATGAGGAGTACCTCGAGCTGAACCCATGGCTTAAACTGTGCAAGACAATTAACTTAGTAGATAGTTGACGATGGCAATTCAATGTAACAACTGGACATCTGCAACATTTGAAGGAAAAAAGCTGACGACTTCAGTTCCATATTGGAGAAGCAAATGTTCCAACATATGAAGATAAAAAGTTGCAAGAATGGCATATGGAAATTCAAAAGTTCTAATTAAGCAACAGCTATATTAGGGTGGCATATGATTGAAATAAAGATCAATAATTTTTCGGAGAGAGCAAAGATAACACTAGGAACTCACGGAGAAGAGTAAGTGATGAGAAATCGAGCAACCATTTTTGTCCTGCGTCAATAGTTATGCAGCTACTTTACCAAACTACAATGAGACTCAAAGAACTTTTATTTAAGCAACTTCAAAGCATTTTGAATCTACTGATATCAAAAGGCTCTAGATTTTGGTTGAAAGTCAGTTGGAACAAAATGCAGGGGCAGTCAGGAGTTGTCAGCCAGCGTAGAAAGTTGGATCAATCCTCTTCTTCTTCCGGTCTAAAAAAAATAGATAAAGCAAAAGAGTAATTCATACATGTGAATATTCATGAAGGGTTCCTGTAAGATCTACAGGAGAGATGATAAATCAACATAGAAAGCTCACGCCAAACATTTGAAATGATTCAAGTTGGATCTGGATTTATTGGAAGAATATTACTAGACCGAGAATCTAACTTTTTTTGAACTGGAACTGGACCAGACCTATTTAATTACATGGACCAGATTCAGACAGGAGGACAATCATCTACCACTATACTCTTTCAAGTAAGTCAACAATCATGGATTGAAATTCATCAAATTAAGCAATTCAAAAAATGGAATTACCGACAAGAATCAGAATGCAATAAAAAACACGTTGATGAGCTCAAATTAAGCAATAAAAAAATTCAATCTCGATCACAATATCATCCAAAACCCACATGGGGAAAAAACTTGGTGGAAATCACAGTTAAAAGCTCAAAAATTTCAGAAAATTTAAACCATCTAAAAGAACTGAAATTTCAGAGGACTAAAGTATTTAAAAACAGAGAAAGAGTGAAGATTGTAAGGAATACCTATTAGGTGATGGGTGTTGAAGAGGAGAGGGAAAGTGATGAGTTGCTGGTCTTGCAGAAGAGAGGCCGGGGAGTATGAGAGAGAGAGAGAGAGAGAGAGAGAGAACTTAGGAGGAGGAAGATTGTGAGAAGTGAGAACGAGGATGAGAAATTACGAAAGGACAAAAGTTAAAAAATTATTTTCCATACTATTTTTCTCCGAAATAGTACTACGTTTAGTCTTTTATTTTACCATGATAAAATATTACCTAACGTGTCAAATAATAATTAATGTAATTAATATAATAAATTATAATTAATTAATTTATTACATTAGTTGCATCAATCATTGTTTGATATATCAACAATTATTTTAATATAGTATAATAAAAAAGTAGACATAGTGTATTATTTTGTCCAAAATCAATTGCCAAACAATAATCCAATTATAATTTATCACATTGTTAGGAATATAATAGGGGACAATTCAGGTATTATAGTTAATTTAGTTATTATAAATAGAGGATAATGTGAGTTATTTGGGGGGGATTGAATATTGTGTAATGAATTTCTCTCTAAGAAGAAACTCTTGTATGGGCATGGCTCGTAGTATTTTTCGAATTTAACATTGTTGCAAAGATTTGTGTTTTTCTTTTTCTGTTTTAGTGTTATTTGGTCATATTATTACAATGGATTCATTTGCTTCGCATCAATAGTATCAGGCAATCCAATCTCAGACTAGAAAGGATGAAGATGATCCCAACAAGAATCGACGAAAAGCTCCATCTCTTATCGGAAAGGGCAGAGTCGAGGTTGCACATGATGGAATACCATTGTCATGATCCCAATCCCTAAACCTAGAATTTCCCATAAAATTTTTCTTTTCTATTTAAACCTTAAGTAATTTTGACTTCTAACCCTCTAAATCGAAGTCTCGAATTGTTGAAATTGTTTAAAATCATTCAAATAAAACAATACATTAAACAGAGGAAAATCACAGTGCAAAAGCCGAGGACAAAACTGTCCGAAGCAAGAAAACAAAAAGGGCGATCGATTGGCCCTTAGACAGCCGATCGATCAGCCTTTAGATAGCCGATCGATTGCCCCTTTCTGGCGATCTATCGGCTGCCGTTCTGGAATTTCTTCCAGAGCGTAGCCTGCAAGAGCTGATCGTTCGCCCCTTTTCTGGCGAATGATCGGCTAACTCTCTGGAAAATCAGAGAGTTGGCCATCCCTGCTAGCCGATCGATCGCCCCTCTTCTGCCGATCGATCGGCATGCTCTCTGGAATCCGAATTCCAGAGAGCTGCCTCCTCTTTTCCTCCACGCCCTGCACACCTTACAATTTCCTCCCTAACTCCATCCCTTCATCAACTTACTTTTAAACACATTTCATAACAAACACTTCAACATAAAATCACTCTTACCCTCATCCATTCCTCAATTCATCAAACACAAAAACACAACTCGAAACGTATCCTAGAACGTATTCAGAACGAGACGAAAGTCACAAAATCTAACTGCATGAATAGCTCTAAAACTCGAGCTCATCCATACTCAACCCAAAATAGCTCCAAACAGATCTAGTATAATTTTAACACAAGACTTCATAAAAGAAATTCATAAAACGAGTTTTCCAAAACATCAAAACATGTATGTTTCCTAGTTAATCACCCATCAGCCCAATTAAGCCCTCTTATACATTTATCGACTATTTCTATCTATCGTATCTCCAAAATACCTACATGTCATCCCCACGGGTCAAAATACGCGTCGACTGCCTAGCACGCTCCCATGGCATCTTTCTTCAATCTGTGCGTTCGTCCGGTAGAGGAACGTATTCCTCACCTGCCTCGAAATCACCTACACTATAGAATTAACCTATGAGCTAAAGGGCTCAGTAAATCTACGTAAATGCAAATGTATGTCATGCGTATGCAGTTCATAAAATCATGCATCCATTTTCATTCTTTAGTTACATAACATGGGCGTCACCGGGGGCTGACTCTCACCAGATGGAGAGGGCACATCTGGTGGTTAGATAGCTCTTTCCATTTACCAGGGAGAAAACATGCTCCTCCTCTCAGGACAGCCATGTCTGAACCCCACCCCGACATGATCGTGATTACATACAGTCATATCTTTCATTAGTCGTTTCTTTTTATGAAAACGTATGCGGAAGTTCATTTTTCGTGCTAGTTCGGAAACATGCTGCATGAACATGGATTGTGCATTAAAGTAAGAAAAGCATAAAGCAATACATAAAAACCTAAGAAAGTATTCTAATACAACAATCAACCTAATCTACCTATCCAACCTACACTAAAATAACATCATCACCAAATATCCTCGATCAATAGACACTCCTATGGTGTAGGCCGAATCGGCCAAGCGAGTCACGAAGACTTACTTTGTGTCCTTAGCGTACTGAGCTCCATCCATGAGCGTTGTTTACCTAAGGCAATTCATAATAATAGTCATTAAAATCGGGGTTAAACCGTTAAATTTCCAAAACTAAAGAGACCTTTAACTAAATAAAATTTTCTAAAACTCTAATTTAACTCATTGAGGCATTTCGTCAGGCAATTTGCGCTCGACATTTCAAACCTCCATTAATGGAGTTTTTTAAAATCTCCAAAAATCAAAAACCCTAACACTCATCAATAAATCGACTAACTAAGTCCAATAACCATAAATACATCCATTAGAGGCGTAATCAGGATAAACCTATCGATTTCAAACCTTAATCTACGTTTTTAACAAAACCCTAACTAAAGCTTCAACCGTTTCCTAGCCCTAAACTGGAAACTAAATCATCCAAACGCTAGAAGCTTACCTAGAATGTTGATCGGAGAAGAAAACGTGAAGAGTCGAGTCGCCGAAGAGGAGGCGTTGGTCGTCGGAAGAGAGAACGCGCAAGGGAGAGGAGAAAATCGCCTGGAAGGTGATTTGCAGGAGAGAAATCGTGAAGTGTTGAGGGAGGGAGAGAAGTTTTTTGGTTTTTAATAAAATTTAACCTATCAAATGACCGTTTTGCCCTTTAGTCAATTTTCTAATAATCCTCCTCTGATTTCGTTAATTGATTCATCGATCTGGTTTCTCCAAATTTTCATATTTTACCAATAATTCCAATTTATTGCAAGGGCTCTATTAAAATTTTTCCTTCGTAAAACAGACTTAATTTGACATATTTACAAAAATGTCATTATATAGTGGAATAATAAAATCTCGTAAAACCGAGTGTTACAACCATAAACCATCTGACGCACTCTCCAGCAAACTTTCATTCATGATAGCAGTGATACTTGAACAACATCAATCTAAAGTTCTATATCTGAAACAATTTTTAAGTGATGCTTCTTCTTCTGTCAATGGCGAGAAAGAGTTGTCGATTAAGTGTTAGCAGACTCATTCACCGATGAAGGGAAGGTAGTGGATGACATAGAGGAGGAGTGGCCTAAGGAAACTATCACAAAATAAGAACAACTTTTTGAAGAATAAAATGAAATATAATAAAATAGGATTTCATACTATTGCTTTGCAATGTAAAACCTACAACCAAAAAGTATTTAGTTACCTCGATTTAATGTCAGAATCCTAATATTGACAAATTGATTTGAAATCGCTTCTCGCCTAACGAAATTTAGTGTAGACATCAAAGTTAAATCTAATAAATTCTTCTCTTCAAATCCTATATTTATTCATCAAATTCTTTAGATATTAGGAAAAATTCTTACTTGTCCCGACTTGGTCAACTACGACTCAATTTAGGTCAGATTTTCTATAAGTCCTACGTGGTTTCTCGATCCTTTTGACTAGTTTGTTGTGTTGGAATTTATTTGTGAAGTTTTCGGAAAAGGACTTTTTGTATGGATTAGTATTTCGACGATGAGTTTTTAGATTTTAGACAATTTTGAAAAAAAAGAAAAGATGTCTTTCATGGAGAGGAAGAGACTGAGATGAGATAAATTTGAAAAAGAAGGTGCACAGAGATTGAGGAATTAACGTGGTCAATGTTTTCTTTTACTTTTATTGTTATTCTTTCTTTTTCTTATTTTTATTCAAATTAATTTAATTTAATTAATGAGAATAATTTTCATCTTTTTCCAAATAGATTGTATTTAATATGAATAGTATTGGAAAAGATTTGAGATATTTTATTTTCATATATTAATTGTTTAAATAGTATGAGATCTCGTTTAAATTATTGGCTTCAATTAAGATACTTAATTTTAATTTATAAAATTCTATTTGGATAATTTTTAATTAAGAAAGGGTTAAAATTATTTTAACCCTCGAAGTATGAGTTTGACTTAAAAAAACTCTCAAAGTATGTTTATGCTAAAAAAAAAAACCTTAAACTATCGAAAATGAACAAAAAAAAAACCCTTCACGCTCCATTCTCAATTCTCAATTTTACACCAGAAAGAACGGTCCTCCGTTTTAGCTCCATTCACCCTTCATTTATCTTCCGTGATTTATAAATTAGTTTAAAAAAAATATATCAAAAGATATTCAATTTACTTAAAATTTTCACCACATATTCTTCATATAATGAAAAAATAATTTAAAAATTTTCATGATTTTCTAAAATTTGTATGATTTATTGTAATTTTAATTATTGATTTTATAAAATAGTTTTAATAAATCATACAAGTATTAAAAAATCACAAAACTTTTCAGATTACCTTCCCATGATGTGATGAACATGTGGTAAAACTTTCAAGTAAATTGAATATCGTTTGATATTTTTTTAAAATTAATACTTACCAAACGACATTCAATTTAATTGAAAGTTTTACCACATGTTCATCACATCATGGGAAGATAATCTGAAACGTTTCGTGATTTTCTAACACTTGTACAATTTATTATAATTATTTTATAAAATAAATATTTAAAATTACAAGAAATCGTACAAGTGTTAGAAAATCACGAAACTTTCCAGATTATTTTCTCATTATATGATGAATATGTGGTAAAAATTTCAAATAAATTGAATATCGTTTGTTTTTTTTAAAACTAATTTATAAATTACGGAGGGTAAATAGAAGGTGAATGAAGGAGAGTGAACACCCCTCGCTAGAACATTAGAACGGTCCCTCGTTCTAGCGTAAAATTGAGAACGGAGGGTGAACACTGCCAATATAACAACCTCTTTTTCCAATAAGATATTGTCTGCTCTGGAGATTAGGTCGTAACCCAATATCTTCCCCTCACGGATTTGTTTGGCGAGGACTTCCCAGTCAGTCACCCAACATGGTACTGCTCTCGCCAGAACACTTTTAACTTCGGAGTTCTTATGGGATTCGTTGTCAATTATGCTCCAAAACGCGTCTTACTATCTCGAGAGAGTTTCCTTACATATGTTTCATTTCTATATACCTTCCTAAGCGATATGGGATTGTAACAACCTCCTTTTTACGACCCAGGATTTGCCTATACTCGAATCTGGAATTCGCCCACACTCGGCTTAGGTCCCGAGGTTTGCCCCGCAGTCGTACTCATACGTACACATTCGGTCATCACAATCACCACCCTCGGGGGCCCAACATCCTCGTTGGCCATATTTTCGGTTGGGTACAAGTTCTGATACCATTTATAACAACCTCTTTTCCCAGTAAGATATTGTCCGCTCTGGGAATTAGGCCGTAGCCCAATTTCCTCCCCTAACGGATTTTTTTGGCGAGGACTTCCTAGTCGGTCACCCAACATGCTACTGCACTCGTCGGAGCACTTTTATCTTTAGAGTTTTTATGAGATTTGTTGCCAATTGTGCTCCAAGACGCGTATTACTATTTTGGGAGGTTTTTCTTACATATGTTTCATTTCCATATACCTCATCAAGCGATGTGGGATTGCGACAACTCCCTTTTTATGACCCGAGATTTGCTTATACTCGATCTGGAATTTCAGTTCTATGGGATTCGTTGTCAATTATGCTCCAAAACGCGTCTTACTATCGAGAGAGTTTCCTACATATGTTTCATTTCTATATACCTTCCTAAGCGATATGGGATTGTAACAACCTCCTTTTTACGACCCAGGATTTGCCTATACTCGAATCTGGAATTCGCCCACACTCGGCTTAGGTCCCGAGGTTTGCCCCGCAGTCGTACTCATACGTACACATTCGGTCATCACAATCACCACCCTCGGGGGCCCAACATCCTCGTTGGCCATATTTTCGGTTGGGTACAAGTTCTGATACCATTTATAACAACCTCTTTTCCCAGTAAGATATTGTCCGCTCTGGGAATTAGGCCGTAGCCCAATTTCCTCCCCTAACGGATTTTTTTGGCGAGGACTTCCTAGTCGGTCACCCAACATGCTACTGCACTCGTCGGAGCACTTTTATCTTTAGAGTTTTTATGAGATTTGTTGCCAATTGTGCTCCAAGACGCGTATTACTATTTTGGGAGGTTTTTCTTACATATGTTTCATTTCCATATACCTCATCAAGCGATGTGGGATTGCGACAACTCCCTTTTTATGACCCGAGATTTGCTTATACTCGAGTCTGGAATTTTTCTACACTTAGCTTAGGTCCTGAGGTTTATCCCATAATCGTGCTCATACGTACACATTCGGGTCATCACAATCACCACCCTCGGGGGCTTAACGTCCTCGTTGACCACATTTCTAGTTGGGTACAAGTTTTGATACCATTTATAACGACCCATTTTCCCAGTAAGTTATTGTCTGCTCTGGGGATTAAGTCGTAACCCAATATCCTTCCTTAACGGATTTGTTTGGCGAGGACTTCCTAGTCGGTCACCCAACATGGTACTGCTCTCGCTGGAACATTTTTAACTTCTGAGTTCTTATGGGATCCGTTGCCAATTGTGCTCCAAAACGCGTCTTACTATATCGGGAGGGTTTTCCTTACATATGTTTCATTTCCATATACCTCCCCAAGCGATGTGAGATTGTGACGCCTTTTTACGACCCGATATTTACCTATACTTGAGTCCGGGATTTTCCTATACTTGGTTTAGGTCTCGAGGTTTGCCCTGCAGTTGTTCTTATACGTACAAATTCGGGTCATCACAATTACCCCCTCGAGAACCCAACGTTCTCGTTGGCCACATTTCTAGTTAGGTACAAGCTTTGATACTATTTATAACTACCAATTTTCTCATTAAGATATTATCTTCTCTGGGGATTGGGCCGTAGCGCAATATCCTCTCATCACGGATTTGTTTGGCTATGACTTCCCAGTCGGTCACCAAAAATGGTACTGCTCTCGCTAGAGCAATTTTAACTTCGGAGTTCTTATGTGATCTGTTGCCAATTGTTCTTCAAAACGCGTCTTACTATCTTGGGAGGGTTTCCTTACATATGTTTCATTTTCATATACCTCCCCAAGCGATGTGGGATTGTGACGATCTCATTTTTATGACTCGGGATTTACCTATACTCAAGTCCAGGATTTACCTACACTCGACTTAAAAATGTTAAACGAGAGGGCTGACTGTGGGCCGAGCTTGACGAGCGGGTTTGGCTTGAGCCACACAGAAGGACCGAACATAGCTCGGCCATCTGGGCTCGCGAGCTAGTTGATGACCGGGTCAACGAGCTTGCTCGCGAGCAGACTCACGAGCTGGAGCTTGGGGCTCTGTCACCCTGAGGCGTCTTTGACAACCGACAATCGGCTGTCTCCGATGGCTCCGTCAAGCCCAGCCGATCGATCGTCCAATTGTGAGGCGACATGCGTTGAGTGATGGCACGAGAGAAGATTCCGTTCGGTCAGCTGGATGCGCCGACCGATCGGCCCAATCGAGCGCGCTGCGCGCAGGGCGTGCGATGTGCTTCGACGCCCAACGGCTAGCTCGGTGCTCTCTCCGAGTCCGATGTTTGACAGCAGACAGGAGGCCCCGTCTCCTCTCCTGCTGTCTGCCAGAGGGCACAGCCGCACAGGGCACTCAAGCAACAGTCTGATGACCGTTGCTGAGAAGGCTGAGTTTCTCAGGCTGAAATTTTCAGAAACGGTAACAATACCGTTGGTCTCAGAGCTGGAAGCAATCTCAGGCACTGAGATTCTCAGCAACGGTCCTGTGACCGTTGGAGCTTCAGAGCATCTCTTCAGAAATCACTCTCGGCCTCTCTGGCTCTCTTTCCTCCTTCTTTCAATTTTTTCTATAAATTCTTCCGCTTCCCTTCATTTTGTTTCACCCCAATCTCTATCAATCTCTCTATTTTCTCTCAATCAATTTGTACTCCATTTGCTCTCAATCCATTTGGTGCTCTCAATTCATTCTTCAATTTGGTTCAATAAGGCAAAATTTAGTTTATTTTTTTATATATATTTACATAATTTTTAATTATATTTATAGTTATACTAACTTAAATTTTGTTACATTAATTTTTTTTTAGGTTTCGTATAAGTGAGTTGATTAATTCACACCACCTACGAGCTTTTGTTGGAAAGTGGTTTGTGGTATCATTTTCTTATTGAAAATTTATTATAAAAATTTATTTTTAGTATGGATCCACGTGATTATAATATTGATGATGATATTGAAGAAATTAGGGAAATAAATCCTGCATTTTCAATAGGACAATCATCTGCATAAGCATCAACATTCACTTCATCACTTAAAAAAAAAAGAAACAAAACGTCTGAAGTATGGAAACATTTTGTAATGAAAAATATTAAAATTGATGGAAAAGTAGAATCTATAACTCAATGTAAATATTGTATTAAAAATTATGCATATGTTTCTAGTAGTTCAACTACCTCACTAAATAGGCATTATCAAAAGTGCCACTTAAATGAGTAAGTTAGAGACCATACACAAAGATTATTAAATGTTAGTGGTAGTGGCACTTTTTTGTATTTACAAAATAAAATGAGAGAATGAATAGCAAAATTTGTAGTACAATGTGAGTTGCCTTTAACGTTCACCGATAGTGTTGAATTTGAAAATTTTATGAAAGAATATGCTACTCATAATTTTAAACGTGTTCCTAGAAGTATAACTAGAATTGATATTATTAAAATATTTAATAATATGAAAAATGAACTAATTTCATTTTTTTCAAGTGCCCATTCAATGTCTATTTGTATCACGTCTGATTTATGGAGTGGACGTAATTCTATAGGCTGTAGTTGTAACTTCTTATTTTATTGATAACTCTTGGCAATTAAATAAAAGAATTTTAGAATTTCGTAATTCTGAATATCTCACACTAGTATTACAATTTATAGATATATTGTTATGATATTGCAAGAATATTTCATTCGAGATAGAATATTTAGCATAACACTTGATAATGCTAGTGCTAACGATGCTGTTATTTCTCATTTTAAAAATTATTTTCAATTAGATATTATTCACGATTCTCTTTTCCATATAAGATGTATTTGTCATATTTTAAATTTAATTGTTAAAGATGGTATGACATATATTTCGCATCATATTGAATCAATTAGATCCGCAATTTCTTATATAATTGGATCTAATTCGAGGCAACAAGAATATATAGATTTTTGTAAAGCTGCCCAACTTAAACCACGTTCTACTTATTTAATGTGAGAAAATGCTAGGCCATATTGACAAGTTATTTATACTTTTATTAGTGAGAAAACACAAAGTATTAATCTTGATAAATCTAGTTGCGTAGTAGCTAATATATTTCTTGATTTTTCAAAACAATTTTATAATGCTACAAATGAATGTTCGGAAATTTATTATCTCACTTCTCATCTTGTTCTCCCAATTTTTATAAACTTACGGGTAATTTTACACAATATCGACATATAAATGAATTTAGAGATATACTTAATAAAATAGAAACAAAATTTAAAAAATATTGGCTTGACATTTCTCCAATTTTTTATTATACATGTATAATGGATCCTAGATATAAATTAAGAGGAGTATATCTTGTAGCACCCCGAGTCCTCTTAACCCGGTTTGCCACTCATACTATGTAATCGTACGGTAAAATACGTGACAAATTTAAAACTTTATCTGTCGACTCAAAACGTCATTGTTTAATAACATTTAAACCCTTGCAGCGGAAGACTACTTTTAAAACACGTTGAAAAACACTCGTTCGAAGTTGGAAATAAAATGGTTGAAGAATAAATTTTTTTTGTAAAAGAACCAACCAATGGCCGAGCCGCGCGCGCTCACCCAGCGTGCAAGTCATGTGCCTGGCGCACTCGCTCAGGCTGGTTGGTCGACACCTATTCACGTGGGTCGACACCTGAAGACCCTGGTCGACACTTCATTACTCTCTGTTTTCAACGTTTGAACTTCGGGGTTGACACCTAGCCTAATCGGTTGACACCAGTAGGCACAGGTCGACACCTCATAAGCCTCTGTTTCCGTCAGTCGAAGCCTGGGGTCGACACTTATACAAAATCTTCACAAATCGGTCGACACCTGTAGGCACAGGTCGACACCTCACTACTCTCTATTTGCATAGGTCGATCACTGGGGTTGACACCTCTGTCATTTCTACACTACCGATCGACACCTGCTTGAAATGGTCGACACTTTGACCTACATATATACAAAAGGGGTCGACACCTATGTACACAGATTAACACCTCAATCCTGATAGCTACTTAAAACCTTCAAAACAATCGGACAGCATAACGCTTAAATCAATTAAAAGTCAAACCTTCATTTTCAACACTTCAAACCCGAATTTTCCCAAACGATTCCAAAACACGTTTATACATCAAAGTGATTCAAAAACTATACACTTCATTCATCCTATCAAAAACCAAAATGCTATTCCAAATTGTTTTTAAAACACAAAACACATTCTCTCAAACCTTACTTCCAAAATTATACCACATCTTGGGTTAAGTCGCCCTAACAAACGGCTAGATCGTCGCATGGGAGCACTCCTCCAACCACCCTAGTCCTGGTCATGCTATTGGATCTCACCTGCTAATTCTTCGTCACCTACATCACAGAACTCAATTATTAGCCTAACGCTAAGCAAGTAATGCATTAATGAAACACTTCACATCCTAACACATGCAATTTCTACCATCTCGTTTCGTTTTCATTCTCGTTCACATACTCGTTTTCCTTTCCACTTCACATAACTTGCTTCTCGTTAAAAAGAATTGGTACACGTCACGGACCCACTCAACGAGACGGCCACATTCCTCAGAGAAAAGGATAGAAGGCACACGTTACGGACCACTTAACGAGATGGCCAACCTAAACTCCAACCCCGCTCATCTCTTAATTACGTATCTCATATTTTCTTATCCTTTTCACTTATTTGTTGTTAAAAGGAATTGGCACACGTCACAGACCGACTCAACGAGACGACCACATTCCTCGGAGAAAGGGATAGGAGGCACACGTCACGGACCCGCTCAACGAGATGGCCAACCTAAACCCTAACCCGCTCATCTCTTAATTACGTATCTTTTATCGTTAGTTCATCACCGTTCACATCTTACCATACCACTTCATAAACCATGAAAATTCATTTTCGTCTATCGATCCTACTTTTCAAAATCATGATGTGTAACGACCCTTTTTCCCAGCAAGATATTGTCCGCTCTGGAGATTGGGCCATAGCTCAATATCCTCCCCTCACGGCTTTGTTTGACGAGGATTTCCCAGTCGGTCACCCAACCTGGTACTTCTCTCGCCGAAGCACTTTTTGTAGGAACGTGATTGTCTAAGAGGGGGTTGAATTAGAAATTTCTTGCCTTAATTAAATTTTACTTAAACAATATAAATTACTTAAAGTATTGTTTACTTCTCTCTTCTATGCAATTATTAAATTTACAGCAAACACACAATCAAAACAAAGTAAGAGATAGAGAGAAAAATGACACCAGAGGTTTTATGTGGTTCGGCCAAAACCTGCCTACGTCCACGCTTCAAGGTTTTTCCCTTGAAGATCCTTATCTTCTCCTCAACGAGAATTCCAGATTAAACTTCACGGGCGTTGATCTACAGCCTTACAACTCTGGATTGAACTTCACGGGAGTCAATCCACTGCCTTTACACTTTGATTGATCTTCACGGGCGTCAATCACAGCCTTTTACAGTTTTTACAAATAAGAATATTGAGCACAAATGCTACATTCTCTCAAAGAGATAAATCTCAAGTTCTAGGGCTGAGAGAGAGGTAGAATAACAGATTGTATTCAAGTAATCTGCTCGTGAGAGTTCGAAGATTAATTTTTGCAAAAAGTTCTTTTTCTCGAGCTTCTTTTTCCTTTTAAATACTCTGTCTGATAATCGACTTCAATACTAGAGGGCTTCTCATCTGAATATAGAAATATAGCCGCTGGAGAAACCTCCGTACTAAGGCAGCTAGCCGTTGCGTTCTGAAGTCGATTTCGTTCTTCGCCATTAAAGGTCTGGAGTTAAAGCTATGGACGACTAATACTGTAGCTAGCAGTCTTTTGAATTTGGCGCTAAGACTTTGGACGTTTGCCCCTTTCCTTTGGTCGTGGACAACTACGTCTATTTACTTGCGTGGACGACTGCGTCTTTAATTGTCATGGACGACTGTGTTTGTCTTTGATTGTGGACGACAGCGTTCATCTTAGATTGTGGACGAGTGTCACTGTTGCTTCGCGGTATTTTAAATATCTGGCGCTGCTGACGGAAGATATTGTTTAGCGGTGGACTTTGCCTCTGAAGTGCTAGCTGTGGAAAATGAACTTTGTCGTTTAGCTAGCGGTATAAGTTTTTAGGAAGAATCTGCCAGCGGCAGATGTAGACTTTGATTATGGACAACAGCGTCTCCTTCGAACGTGGACGACTATCTTTCCTTCGAGCGTGGATGACAGTCTTTCCTTCGAGCGTGGACGACTGTGTCTGACTTGTCGGTGGACGTTTGAATCTGATTTGAAGCCGTCTGTCTTTCACGTGACATTTTAACTCTCGCGTGGAACATTTCTGATTTAACGTCACCTTACTTTCACGTGGAGTTGTGGACGACTGAACTCACTACTTTAACTTTGGACGATTGAATCTGGCTGAAGTCACCTGATTCTCACGTGACATTTTGGACGATTGTTTTCCACAGATTACTGCGTTTATTTCTTTCTTTTTTCACATGGACGATGAACTGTGGACTTAAAAACACTTAATCAAAAATTCATTAGAAAACTTAATACCCTTTACGAAGGGCATTTCCAGAAAGATGCAAATAACATAATAATTCATTTATTCAGTTCAAATTGAATTACACTTATCAGATCACAATTTCATATTAAACTTAATCATCAAAAACATAATTACTTAAAACGTATTTTAAGCTAACACTTTTAACTTCGGAGTTCTTATGAGATCCGTTGTCAATTGTGCTCCAAAATGCGTCTTACTATCTCTGGAAGGTCTCTTTACATATGTATCATTTCCACATACTTCCCCAAGCGACGTGGGATTGTGACGACCACCCTTTCTACGACCGACCCCTTTGGCCCAAGTCCAACCCAGGATCCGCGGAGTTTTAACCCAGCACGTCATCCTCCGGCCCAAGTCCCCCTCGGGATTCACGGAGCACTGGGTGGTTCCTCTTCATACGTGTCCATTCGGGTGATCACAATCACCTCCCTTCGGGGCCCAACGTCCTCGTTGGCCACATTTCTGGTTGGGTACAGGTTCTGATACCATTTGTAACGACCCATTTTTCCAGCAAGATATTGTCTGCTCTGGGGATTGGGCCGTAGCCCAATATCCTCCCCTCACGGCTTTGTTTGGCGAGGACTTCCCAGTTGGTCACCCAACCTGGTAATACTCTCGCCAAAGCACTTTTAACTTCAGAGTTCTTATGAGATCCGTTGTCAATTGTGCTCCAAAACGCATCTTACTATCTTGGGAGGGTCTCTTTACATATGTTTCATTTCCACATACTTCCCCAAGTGATGTGGGATTGTGACGACCCCCTTTCTACGACCGAACCTTCCGGCCCAAGTCCAACCCGGGATTCGCGGTGCACTGGGTAGTTCCTCTTCATACGTGTCCATTCGGGTCATCACATGATGCATGTCAAATTAAACATGCCAACAACATACTCAATAAACATACAATGCATGCACACAAGCTACAACCATACATCCCTAACGAACTGTGATGTCGGCCCGAAGGCAACACGCAAGCATACATTAATTACCTAACCTCCTTAGCAAACCTCTTACTCGTACGCTACGTCGGGAACTCGTTCAAACCTAAAATTAATAACGCAATTCATCAATTTAATCCTTCTCAAGAATCCACTCATCAAGCTTCTAAGGAAAGCTAAACATCTCCCAAAAACCACTAAACCCGAAGTTCCACCGTTTTTGGCCAAACTTCTAAATTGCGTAACTAATCATACGCTTATCCGTTTTGCACGATTCAAAGCTCTACGGACTTCTTAGGACGTCTACTTTCTAAAAGGTCTGGACCGTTTAACCAAATCACACAGTTGGCTTGATCGTTTTTCACAAAAACCGAGCTGCCCTATACACTCCAGATTTTTGGTTTTTCTAAAAAACCCAACCATTCATTTATACTCTCTTGTAATCATCTTTAAACACCCAATAGATGAAGAACTCAGCAAATCCTCACCATTTTCGTGCAATCCTAAGCTCTCACCAAAACCCTAACTTAAACTCACTCAAAACACAACCCATCTAGATTTCTAACCTCCTTCAAGCTAATAAACTAAAACCCATGAGAAAATTAGAGAGAAACCTACCTTGGATTGAAGAAATCGGAAGAGGAGAAATCGGATGAGGGAATGTGCTCTGCAGAGTTGCCGAAGAGAGAGAGAGAGAGAGAGAGAAAAGAGAAGGAAATGAGTTTTTTCTCCTTCCTTTGTGAAAACCCACCCCTTTGTAAATTCCATTTTCCTTTTTCTTTATTTTATTAATTCATTTTACTTTTATACTCTTCTTATCTCTTTAAATTAAACCCACAACTAACACACTCTTCTACCCCTCTTCATTTAATTTAACATTTGTTATTTCAATAAATTGTCATTCACTATACGTCCATAAAACTAAGCCGATAAATTCTCGGGTGTTACATATCCCATTGTTAATAAAATTTCTAATAATTTACAAACTTCTTCTTTATTTTCTATGGATCAAATAACACATGGAATTACTAGTTTATATTCTTTTTATGAATCTAAATATTCTAATGTTAATCATTCACGTGTTACTTCACATGTTAGCTCAAGTAGTGGTGGTGGAAATATTGTAGGTTCACAATTTGGTATTCATGATATTTAGAATCAATTAGATACAGATGTTTACTCTAGTTCTATGCGAAATGAACTGGAAATTTATTTTGACACTCAATAACAATTTTCTCGTGAAGAAAATTTTGATATTTTAAATTGGTAGAAAATATTTTCCACCACATATCCTATTTTGTCTATAGTGGCACGTGATCTACTAACACCTTCGGTTTCTACCGTAGTATCGGAGTCTGCTTTTAGTGCAGGTGGACGTGTGCAATATGAACGTCGAGGAGGACTTGCACCCGATTTCATGGAGGCACTCATTTGCATGAAGGATTTGAACTAAGCCATTACGAGAAACCAACAACGAGAGAACGAAATACTTGAAGACTTTAAAAATTTGGACATTGAAGATTAGCATTGTAATTTAAATTTTGAAGTATTTTTTCATTTTGTAATTTTTTTTGACATTTTGCACATGTTTGACAATTAGATGAGTGACAACCTAGTTGGGATGCGTTTGATTTGTAGTGATGCAAATGTCATATTTATTATGAAGATTATATTTTTTATATATTTGTTTTTTTTATAAATAAATGTCACTAAAAAAATGACAGCCGATCAATAGGAGCAGTGGGGCGATCGATTGGCTGTCGGTAAGAATGAAAATCGAGCAACAATCGATCAATCGACCAATTGGGGCGATTGATCGACTGTCACTAAGAATTAACACAGCGCGACAGTCGATCACTCGCCCACATGGGGCGATTGATCAGCTGTTGCTCTGTGTTAGTTCTTAGCGATAGCTGAATAGCCGATTAATCACCCAAGTGGGGCGATTGATCGGTTGTCGCTGTAACACCCGGTTTTACGAGATTTGATTTATTCCAATATAAACGATATTTTTGTAAATACGTCAAATTAAATCCATTTTGCTAACGGAAGGTTTTAATGGAGCCTTAATAATAAATTGAAATTTATGGTGAAATAAGGAGATTTGGAGAAAACGAATCGTTAGTTAAATAATTAAATTTGTGGAGGAATAAATAGAAAATCATAAGGAATGACAAATGAGTAATTTTGCAAACAAAAAAATCTAATAAAAACCACATTTCCCTCCCTCCCATCGCACTTCACGATTTCTCTTGTGTATTTCCTCTCCAATGGCGATTTTCTCTTCTCCCTCGTGCGTTCTTCTTCCAGCGACGATCCTCCTCCTCCGACAACTCGACTCTTCCCGTTTCCTTCTCCTTCCTCAACTCTAGGTATGAATCTACTATTTTGGAGCCTTAGATTTTGATTTCTAGGGTTTAAACAATTAGGGTTCGTTAGGATTTTTGTTGAAAACGTGAAATAGAGTTTGAAATCGATAAATTTACTATATTTATGACTCTAATGGGCGTATTTATGGTTGTTTGTAAGAGTTAGTTGAATTGATGAAGGTTATTGAGGTTTTGAGTGGTTGGATGTTTTAAAAACTCCATTAATGGAGGTTTAGAAATTCACGATCACGAGTTGCTCGATAAAATGCCTCAATGAGCTAGAATAGAGTTTTAGGAAATTTTCTTTAACTAGGAGTTTGTAGTTTTTGAGATTTAAAAGTTTAGACTCGATTCTAAATGACAATTGTTATGAATTGCCTTAGATGAACAACGCTCGTGGACGGAGCTTGAATTTCAACGGACGCGAGGTAAGTCTCTGTGACTCGTTTGGCCGATTGGCCTACACCATAAGATTTGTGTTGATCGAGGAAATTGAAGATGTAGATATGTGTTGGGTAAATAGGTTGGGTAGCTAGTTTAGGTTTGGTTAAGTTGTTTATTGTTTAAGTTCCTTGTTTGCGTGTTTGATTTTGTTATATCATTGTACTCATGCACGCATCATGGTTTTATAAAAAGCACGAAAAAGAAATTTTCTATGCATATTTTTACAAAACGAAAAGGTAAATGAATGTAATGATGGTCACGTCGGTGGCGGTGGTTCAGACATGGCTGTCAGATGAATCATGTTTTTCCCCCGGTTAGATACGATGGGCTATCCAATCGACGGATGTGCCGCTCCTATCTAGCAAGAGAGAAGCCCCGGTGACATAAATGAAATGTATACTGAAAAGGTAGGATGCATGATTTATGAACTGTACATGCATAGCATTCACGAGCATTCACATAGATTTACTGAGCCTCTAGCTCACATTTTATTTTCTATGGTGTAGGTGATTTTGAGACAGGTGAGGACGATATTCCTCCTCCTGAAGTCTAAGCAGGTTGAAGAAGAATGCTCGCGGGAGTGTACTGGCGCAGTCGGTGCTTATTTTGACCCGTGGGGACGTAGGTAAATGTTTTGAGAAATTGATAGATAGGAATGTAGGAAATTGTATAGTTGAACATTTTAGGATGCTTGGATCTGGATAGATATTGTATAGTATTTTGTAATGTTTTTAATATTTTCAAACAGGGGAAAATTTTCAGTTTTTAAACGGAACCACACGGTTCGTTTTTATGAAATTTGATTACGTTTTAAATATGTTTTGGTGTCGGTGTTTGATATGAGTTGAGGTTAGGTGTTTGAGGTTGACAAGGTTTAGGGTGAGAAGTAAAGGAGTGGTGTATGTATGTTTGGGCGTGAGTAGGGAGAAGGAATAATGTGTTTGGGCGTGAGCTGGGAGGAGGAAAGATAGACGAAAAGAAGGAAAAGAAAAAGAAAAGGGGGCAGGCGTTCGATCGCAGGTGGAAGGGCGATTGAACGCAGAACTCTCTGGTTTTCCAGAGGAGTTCCCAATCGTTCGCCAAAGGAGGGGCGAACGATCAGTTTGCAGGTCAGGCTACACGTTCTGGAATCAGAACGTGAGCCGATCGATCGGCTGAAGACAGCCGATCGATCGGTTGTGAGGGGGCGATCGATCGCCCATTGAGGGGCCGATCGATCGCCTATGTAAAAATAGTGGTTCGGGCGATTTTGCCCTCCCCTCACTCTGTCGATTGTTTATTTAATGTAATTGTTTTCCACTATTTATACCTTCATTTACTAAACAAAACTATATTTTAGAATTTAAAAGTTTAGAATTCACTTGGCGTTAAAAAAAAAAAGAAAAATTTTTACGGCAAATTAAGGGTAAAGAAGTAGGGTCGTTACAGCACGCTGAATAAAACAGAGCGACAGCCGATCAATCGCCTCACTTAGGCGATTGATCGGCTGTCGGTATTAAATTGGATTTTACTTCAGCAACCTCCCGATCAATCACCCCTTCAACTGAAAGCTACCAACGACGAAACTTAACGCCGAAAACTGCCAAAGCTCCCGTCAATCTTCGTAGCACCTCCCGTCAATCGCCCCACAATTTCGACCTCCAAATCCTTCGTTGAAGCTCAGTAAATCTTTGTCATCCGACCAGGTTCTATTTCTTCCGCAATTTGATAATTTAATTGAATATTATTCGAAATTTACTTGATACTGAAATGAAATTTTTTTTCTTACTGTTGTTGAATTTGGGCTGCATTGTTTGATTTTGATTGTTGATGTTGGTTTGGGATACAAAAACAATTGTGAGCGAATTTTTATAAATGTACACACCACTTGTTCGATAAAATGTCTATGAGAATTCTAAGTTTTAAAAATTTATAATTTTTTTTATATTTTGTGAGTTGGAACTTCTTGTACACAAATTACTAGTGTGCACTTAATTTTGTTTTGGTGTTTAGTATCTTGTGTACCTTACAGGTTAAAAAAATGCCGCCAAAACATTTGAAAGCTTCTTCAAGCTCTACCTCAGCTCTAGTTGGTCAAATCGATCACTCATTCATCAACTCTGAGGCAAGGAAATACTTCATGGATTTCATGACAAAAAATAAATCTCTTATATGCGAAATGAGTCTGATAGAGATATTTTAGTCATGCTTAGGCAACGACGATGGGAGACTCTTGCTGTATTAGGTGGTGATGTGAACGTAAGTGTCGTTTGAGAATTCTACGCAAATCTCAGGGCATCAAATTCAGATAGTACCGTTCAAGTTCGCAACAAGATCATCCACTTCTCAGCCTAGATTATTAATGCTAAGCTTGGTTTGGACAACTCAAATCAAGATGATTATCACACCATGATGGAAGAGGGGCCAGATTATGAGATGATCATACAAGAGATGGGCCACTGAGGTTCACAATGGGTTCACTCAAACGTCAACCCAGCTCAACCGTTACACTTAATATTAAGTTGTCTCAACTGCTATGCTTAAGCTTGGTGCAAGTTCATCAGGGGAAACTTGATGCCGACGTCCCAGAATTCTGAGCTCACCAAAGAGCGGGCGGTACTCCTGTATTGCATTCTCACTGGTCGCTCCATAAACGTCGGGCGAATTATCCACAATAATATTAGCGCATATCGTAAGGGTTTCACCACTGCTGGCCATATCCACCCCATCCTCATCACACACCTATGCGCTGCAGAGAATGTCCCTATGAGTTAAACTGACGAGCCTTGGATCCAACAAAAGGTTTATGTCTCCTCAAATATTTCAAGAATAGCTAAGTGGCCGTACAACGAAGCTAGAAACAATGGATTGAGATTAATTGAACATGGTGTTGATGCTGAAATTCCTCCTCAACTAATGCCCTTGCCTCGTATCCGACACATCAAAGATGGTATTATGACGAGTGCACAATGTAGCATAGCGCAGACAAAAAGAGAGCGCGTCAAGGCTCGCCGAAAACAACGATATGAAAACCAATCAACTTTGTCTCCCGATCAAGGCGCCTCTTCATCATCTGTCGTGCCACCTCGCTCTTACTCAACTAACGATGTGAGGAAGATGTTAAAAAATCTTACAATCCAACAAGGCCAAATGTTTGCCAATCTGGTTGCTCATCAAACTAGCTTTGAACACGATGTAAGACAAAAGTTGAAAAATATTTTTGATTAGCAAACACAGTTATCACGAGATCACACCCGCATCGGACATTGGTTGACAAATATGCAAAACCATTCACTAGAGCAGACAAACTTCTTTGCACGATATGTGAGAGCATTAAATGCTCATTATGACCATTCGAATCCAACAAACCCACATTTACCTATCTTCCCGAAGCACCTATTGAGGCCATATCACCCTCCACAAGAGGGTGATTGACAACGATTAGCCCAACATGTCATGAGTTACACTATTTTTTACCTACTTTTTAGTTTATTTTATGCATTGAGGACCATATTTGTTTTAAGTTTGGGGTGATTATAGCTTACCGTATGATTTTGCTATATTTTGTGATATATTTTAGCTATGCGATCTGAAATCTTTATTTATGTAAGTTCAGCTCGTTAAGCTTGGCTCGTTACGCTTGTTGGGCCTGCTAGGCTCGGCTCGGCTCGGCTCGTTAGACTCGTAGCTCACGAGCCGGCTCGGGTTGAAAATTTTTTAGGCTCGGCTCGTTAGGCGCACTGATCTGGGTCTTTTTCAGCTCGACTCGCTTGATTAACATCTCTAACTCGTGGCAGCGACTTTTGCGTCTGAACTTATATCTAGGTATGTAGTTAAAATAAGGGTAAAGTGCAATTTGACCCCTACAACTAGGTGAAATGGGCAATTTACACCGTAAACATGAATAATGGGCAATTTGACCCCTACAACTAGGGTAAAGTGCCATTTGGCCCCTACCGTCATTTTTTCCATTAAAAACCCATGTTTTTGTCACGTGATCAACTTTTCTTCCCGAGATGCCCTTGCATGGAATCAGACCGGACCGGACCGGTTTGGTTAATTCCACTGCAGTTTTTTTCTGTAAACCCACAGGAAAATCCTGTCATTCTCCTCTTCGAAAGATAGGATTTCCCTCTCATTTCGCCAAAACGCAGACATCTCTCCCGAGACCCCCTCGCTCGTGTTCGCCGTCGCGCTCTCTCTCCCTCGCTCTCTCTCCTGAGACCCGCACCTCGCTCGTGCTCTCTCGCGCTCGACTCTCTCTCACACAGTCGCCAGACTAATGAAAATTAAAATTTATCACGTTTACTGACGACGGTAAGGTAAAAATTTCTCACGCTTACTGTAATAGCTGAAGTTCTTTGTTTTTTTGGAGTATGAAATCTGAACCAATAGTTGTTATTGAATAGTTAGGGTTTTTGAACTTCGTTGCTGAAATTTGATTTCGTACTTCGATGTTTTAATGTTTGCCGCTAAAGTTTACGTTGATCTTGCAAACGAATTTTCTAGACTTTTCATTTGGAAGGCTATTTTTTTAAAAGTGTAAATGTGTACTAAGTTGTTTAGAATTTAAATACCAAAATTGGCTTAATCGAATTAAATTCATGTAACCTTGCAGGGAAGAAGATGGACACATTTTCAATTGACTTTCACTATGGAAGGAAGTTCGTCAACAAGAAGAATTTACAATACGTGGGTGGAGATGATGCTTTAGTGACAAATATTGATGTGGATAAGATGTCCTTTTTTGAGGTTGTCGACATGGTGGTAAATGTCGGAGCTGGAGTATGAAATACTCTGTATTACGTGGAGCCTCCATTAGGAATGAAAAACGGATTGCGAACTGTGAAGTCCGATAATGACGTACTTCAAATGGTTGGGGCATTGGATCACAAACTTCACATTCATATGTACGTAGACCATGAAGGCATCTGTCAGGAAGAGGCTTGAAATGATGAGTCCTCTGATGCATCAGAGTTTGATAGTGGTCCTCAAGTTGGTGAAGCAGGGGATCCAACTCATTTAGATGATGCAGATGTCGGTGAAGCGGGGGATCCAATTCATGTAGATGTTGCAGATGTGGGTGAAGCATGGGATCCAATTCATATTCTGATTCCATCAGTTTCAGCCTCCTTACATGATGACAATCTTTCTACTGCTGAATCCGATGATACGATGCATGAAGCGGACACTACCGAATCAGTAAACAACTCTTTAGAAATATGTTTGAAAGACAAATTCAGCTCATTGGCTGAAATTAGGAAAAAAATCTCTGATTATTCTTTGGTTAACGGATTTGACATTCGATTTACCAAACATGAGAAAGCAAGAATAGAAGCGGTTTGTCAGAAAGGCTGTCCTTGGAGACTCTACGCATCAAAGGTGACAAATGAAGAGTCTTTCCTAGTGAAGAGGTTGAATGATGTTCATGACTGTGCTCGCACAATGGAGAGTCGACATGCAACAGCTAACTGGGTGGCAAAACGTTATTTGCATCGATTTAAAAGCCAACCTCGGTGGGAAATAATATCATCTATCATTGACACAGTTAGGCGAGACTTTAATGTCACCATCAACCCTAGCCTAGCAATCAGGGCAAGGAGGAGGGCTGTAAATGTGGATTCAACTGTGCAATATAAACAACTGGGGTCTTATGCTGAAGAAGTTCTAAGATACAACCCTAGTAGCACCTTCATTATTAATGTTGACAGGATTGATGGTCAAACAGAGCCCATATTCAAGCGACTTTACATGTGTTTAGATGCATGTAAGAGAGGCCTTTTAGCAGGATGTCGACCGGTAATAAGTTTGGACGGGTGTGACTTGAAGGGGGCATGTCCTGGTCAACTTCTAACCGCTATCGGTGTAGATGCAAATAAGAGAACGAGGGATGTTGATGAACCTCAAGGTCAGAGTAAATTGGGCAAGATGCGTAAAGTTATCAAGTGTAGTAAATGTCAAGGTCTGAACCATAATGCTAGAACGTGCAAAGGATAACTATTGATTCTACCATGGAAGCCAGTGCATCAACATCAGGAGGAAGATCAACTTTGTTCAGGTTTTTTGTAGCTTGCATCGGAACCCAAGTTAGTATTGTGTTTTCTCTTTTCCAATTTGTTACATCATACTTAATTATTGTTAACAATCAATTGTTTACATCATGCAGGAGTTATGTTTTCTCTTTTCCAATTTGTTACATCATACTTAATTATTGTTAACAATCAATTGTTTACATTATGCAGGAGTCTTCAGCGTAGCCAGGCATTCACAGAGACTGATCTTGTAATGCTGATATGAACTTGATTGCCATTGAGAATATTTACTTATGATTTTTATTATGGTTATGAATTATAGACATGTATTTGATAGACAAGTATATGATTGTTATTATGGACAAATGTATGGATATGATGTACAAATATTTTGTGGAAATGAATGGATATTTATGTTGATAGAAGTCTTTTGGGTTGGTTTGAAAAGTAGGAAGTTTGGATTTATGTCAAAATTATGGATATGATGTATGGATATGGATATGATGTACTAATATATGGATATGATGTACAAATATTTTGTGGAAATGAATGGAGATTTATGTTGATAGAAGTCTTTTGGGTTGGTTTGAAAAATAGAAAGTTGGGATTTCTGTCAAATTTATGGACAAATGTTCACAAGATCGGTCGACACTTGAAATTAGTGGTCGACACTTGAATTGCTTATGTTTGTGCTTGGATTCTTCAATTCTTCTATGTCTCTATTTCTTCGCAATATCGGTCGACAGCATAGGTGACCTTATCTCCTTCATCAACCTTTGCATACTTAAACATGTCTTCTATCTTTCGAACCCACTCTTCAGCATAAATAGGATCTGAAACATGTCCATTAAACACCGGGGGTCGAAGCCGGTGGAAACGCTCACCCCCATGATCATGAGTTGCATTAGTACTGGAGTTGCCTTGTTCCTCTCTAGCAGTCATCAGTCGTTCGATTTGGTGAGATTGGCGCATGACCAACTCTGTCAACTGAGCAATAGCATTGCTATCCTCATTGCTCTCTCTCTGCTGACCTCTAACCATTTTGGGATTCCTAGACAAATCATTACAGATATATCTTAACTTAATGACATATACTGAAATCATAAATACTTACAGTTGCTGAAGTGTGCTCATGTGACAGTCAGTGCTGGAAGGCAGTCTGTAGAATCGGTTTTAGAACCCGGTTTTGCTCTGATACCATAATTGTAACGACCCGGGAGGGATCGTCACATAATCCGTATCTTTCTTAATCATTTAATCCTTATTACTCACACATGATTCATTATTAACAGTGTATTTCTTTTTTTTTTTAACATAATTTAACTCAAGATGTCATATGCGATTCGCTAAGCCTCAATCGGCAAAGGAAAACATTACATATCTGCCGGCGGGCAGTACAATGTGTATCGGTTAGTGAAGGGAAAACTTTAAGTTATAGACTGCATCTACCGATAGAAGAATGAATCACATCTACCGGTCACTAGACGACAAAACCGTGTCTATACCATCCGGTGGAGAAGCTCTCTACATCATCCGATGGACATGTGCATCTCACGTGAAAAATTAAAACATGATCCGGTCACTAAACGACAAATGACATTCTCATCATCCGGTGACTTATTACACTACATCTGCCGATCGCTAGACGACAAAATAACACTTTCATCATCCGATGGCTTAAACACTCTACATCTGCCGATCGCTAGACGACAAAATAACACTTTCATCATCCGATGGCTTAAACACTCTACATCTGCCGATCGCTAAACGACAAAATAACACTTTCAGCATCCGGTGAAGAAATACACTTCATCCACCGAATGCTAGACGACAAAACAACATTTACATCATCGGGCGAGGAAACAAACTGCATCTTCCGGTGACGTCATACTACATCTTCCGGTGACGTCACCCGGAAGACTCAATCGTTTAACTCTCATCTATTGACATCCGCCGATGACGTCAGCCGGATGATTGCCTCATCCAACTTCTATCATACGGCAGTAAAACACTATAACCATAAAAAATCTTCATTCGTTAGAACATATCACAACTCACCCGATTCCTAACTTGGTAACCATAAACCTCGAAGAGTAGCAATCATAACTCATCTAAAAATACGCATAGCGGAAGACTCAAACAAAACAAACCATTCATTAATCCTTAAAATCGTATTCAGACTCTGAAGTCAAACCATTCAAATTCGAATCTCATTGTTATAAGAAATTCTGTTCTACTTAGTTATTTGTTCATCATAAACTATTCTGACTTACTATGAGCATAACCAGGGAACTTAATCGCATATCCAGCCTTGCACTGTCACACTAAGCATCCTCCAGCAACCAAGCTTAGACATCCTCATTAACCTTGAGTTCCTCACCTGAAAACTCGTCACCTACATCATAAGGTTTAAACTATAAGCCTAATGCTTAGTAAGGAATGCAACACTAACATGGATGCATGAATGCATAATTTGGGAAAATCACATGCTCGTAAGTCTTTTCTTGTTCATGTCTTTGCTCGTAATTATCTTTCATAGTCATGGATCATATTCATCATTCATGTCACCTACATCATAAGGTTTAAACTATAAGCCTAATGCTTAGTAAGGAATGCAACACTAACATGGATGCATGAATTGCATAATTTGGGAAAATCACATGCTCGTAAGTCGTTTCTTGTTCATGTCTTTGCTCGTAATTATCTTTCATAGTCATGGATCATATTCTTGATCATATTCATCATTCATAGTCATTGATCATATTCATCATTCATAGTCATTGATCATATTCATCATTCATAGTCATTGATCATATTCATCATTCATAGTCATTGATCATATTCATCATTCATAGTCATTGATCATATTCATCATTCATAGTCATTGATCATATTCATCATTCATAGTCATTGATCATATTCATCATTCATAGTCATTGATCATATTCATCATTCATAGTCATTGATCATATTCATCATTCATAGTCATTGATCATATTCATCATTCATAGTCATTGATCATATTCATCATTCATAGTCATTGATCATATTCATCATTCATAGTCATTGATCATATTCATCATTCATAGTCATTGATCATATTCATCATTCATAGTCATTGATCATATTCATCATTCATAGTCATTGATCATATTCATCATTCATAGTCATTGATCATATTCATCATTCATAGTCATTGATCATATTCATCATTCATAGTCATTGATCAGTTGATCATATTCATCATTCATAGTCATTGATCATATTCATCATTCATATTCTTTGTTAGGTTGTGTGGATCAAGAGAGGATTTGTGCCGGTAAAGGGGGTTCGACAGTGAGTTTGATCTTGTTCCCTACTACGGGTCGTATTCATATGTCCTTCTTTGGACTGTGACATACGCCGAACCGCCCACAACCCTCACTTAATCCACGTTGCATAAATCTTATATATATACATATATACATACATATCTTGTTCATGGAAATCATGCGTTAAAACATTTTCTTATGCTTGAGAAACATTCATGATGCATGAATATGAGAACTTTTAACTCATCAAACTATGACAAGGATCATACCAGAGCAGACAACTTCACATTCACTAGCAGGTCATCAAATAGTATAACTCGCAACATACATAAATCCTTCAAGTGCAGAAAAGCTCATTATCATAAGGTAAACATTAGACATCTCAACCTAGTACTCCCACGATGTAGGGCTCTATTAGCCGGAAATCTTAATACATTCACTTACCTGGTCTCCTTAGCACTTTGAGCTCCTTCCTCTTCAAACTTCTTCACCTAAAACATTTACATTGCAGTAGTTAAAACAAAATCCTAATAGTTCTAATCCCAAGTTATCCTAAGATTTAATAGCTAAAGTCATTCCCGAATCCTTAGTCTAATACTCTGTGCAGTTTGAAATCCAAATCCCAGCTCAGACAGATTCGATTATAGATTACTCGGGGGTGGTTGTTCTAAATATCCAGAATCGATTTGAAAAAAGCATTCCCACTCTCAGATTTCAAATGTTTTCATTATTAGCCAGCCATTGGAAAAACCAAAACTCCAATGTCGAGTAGGAAACAGGGCTAACAAGCTAACAGATAGCTACATTGTCTATTGCATACCTCGGGCACAGAGTAGTCGAGTAGTGGCAGAGAAACCGATCGTCGAAGAGAGTATGCCGGAAGCCGAGAGCAAGAGCTTGGGAGAGAAGCAATCGCCGAAAAGGAAGGTGTCGGCTACAGTGGTTGAAGTGAGGTTTAAAATATTTCCTTTTTTTCTTTATATACTAGCCATCACCCACCATTATTACAACTTTGCCACCAAACCTAGTTTAAATCCACATGAAATTAATTACACTAGGTATAAAGTCCTAAACTGTAAAGATTAAACATTCATAACCGTTAATACAGTTAGGAAAATCACCTGGCTGTTATCTCGGGTGTTACAGATTCCATAAACAAAAATATAGCATATATAACAAAATTAAGATACTAGCAAACTAAGAGAATCACTAAGACAAAAATATCATTATGATGGAGAGTAACATGGATCATCGAAAGGCTCGACTGGAGGATCTACTGAAGGATCTACTGGATTAATGGCTGGATAAGAGGCTGAGCACCTCTGAACCTGTACCCGTACCAATAATCTTGAACATCATCAAGATGCATGTGAACCCCAATGATATCTTGATGGAGCTCCTCTGTCTTCGCTTCCAACCAATCAAAGTGATTAAAAACCACGTTCTGAAACGAGTCAAAAGCGGTGTCGATGCTAGCAACATTTGCTGCCAAAAAGTTGAACTGTTCCTCAAAGTTGAGAAGTTGCCTCTAGATGTAGTGGAGGGGGGTTCCGTAGTGTGTTCAGGCTCGTGACCACCTTCATCACCTTCATCACCTTCCATGTGGGATGGTCCGGCTTTAAGTGCTCCAACTTGGTTTCCTTTAAAAATCCACTTACCTTCAGCATTGAGCCCAAACCCCATTCGAGTTAGAGTGGATGTGGTGTATGTGTCGGTTTTCTTTAGAGGTAATGGGATTTCGGTCCTTGGAATTTGGACTCCATTATCCTTAAAAATCTTCAATAAAAGAAGATTAAATGGTAGGGACTTTGCTGCGTTGCTAAAGACTTGCAACATCCGTTTCACAATCAAATATCCTACATTAAATGATTCTTGTCTAAAGATTTTATATAAAACATAGAGATCCATACCACTTATGTGATCTCTATGTCCATCTATTGGTAAGAGATTGTATGTGATCATATGGTGGAGGAGCCTAGCACACACGTTTAAGTCATTTGCCTTTGGTTTCGTTGGAAGGTATCGGCGAGGGTCTTTAACAATCCTCCTTAAAAAGGCCGTACCTTCACTGGTGCCTACAAAGTCTGGATCCTTAGCTGCCTCATAATACCTTTCAACCTCATTGTTAAATTCACAGTTTAAAATTGTGTTTATAGAACGTGAGGAAATTTCTATGTGTTTGCCATACACATAGCTAACAATTTTAAATTGCCTTTGAGAATGTTCAACATTGGTATAGAACATTCTCACTGGTTTCTCATAATACGGGCCATCACAGTCAAACAGATCAAATAACCCCAAATTCTTCAAAGGCTGAACCAAATTTAAGCTACTTAAATCATCGAATTCCACCTTTCTACTCAGAATCAAGGGCTTGAATTTAAAGTCGTCTTCATACCTTTTCAAAGAGACAGCATTCTTGAAGAAAGGAGATGGCCAAGTTGTTGGTTCCTCAATTTCATTCGCTGGAGTATGAATTTTTGACCTTCTCTTGCGATCAACTAGCTTGCTGCGGGATGTAGATGCCATTTGAAGTTTAGCGGACACTAAAGAGAAGAGATGTTGATTCGAAGGAAAAAAACAGGCGAAGATTTGGAGAGGAGCAGAAAATCGCCGAGGAAAATATGAGAAAGAGAGTCGAGCGCAAGCGAGGAGGGGGTCTCGGGAGAGAGAGCGAGGTCGAGTGAGCGCGGCGAACGGGAAGAAAGGAGAAAGACAGGATTTCAGAGGGCGCAGGTCTCGGGAGAGAGAGCGAGCGAGAAAGGGGGGTCTGTGTTTTGGCACTGGGAAATGAGAGGGAAATCCTGTCTTTCGAAGAGGAGAAAGACAGGATTTCCCTTTGGGTTTAAAGAAAAAAATTACAGTGGAATTAACCGAACCAGTCCGGTCCGGTCTGATTCCATGCAGGGGCATCTAAGGAAGAAAAGTTGATCACGTGACAAAAACGTTGGTTTTTAATGGAAAAAATGACGGTAGGGGCCAAATGGCACTTTATACTAGTTGTAGGGGTCAAATTGCCCATTATCTAAGTTTACGGTGTAAATTGCCAAATTTACCTAGTTGTAGGGGCCAAATTGTACTTTACCCTTAAAATAAATATTGCTAGATAAGCCCTTTTTTCTTTGTTTTTTTTTCACAAAATCCTTTTTTCTTTTTTCTGGGGCGCAACTCGAGTTCCTTTTAAGTTTTTAGCATCCATCGAATGAGACAATACGGTGGTTAGACATTAATTAAGAAATGAGTACATCTTGAAGAATATAAGCTTGAGAACTTTAAGTTCAAATTTATATTTGGGTGTTAATTTGAATTGGTGTATGAAAGTTACTATGTTATGGATTAATTATTAGAAACTCTTATGGATATAGAATTCAAACAATTGAGGATTAGAATAATTTTTGTGCTAGGATACATAGGAATGAAATATATATTAGATGACTTTGAAAGTTTTAAGATTATATTTGATTGAAGTAAAGTTAGGGAATCTAAGAATGAATTATGTGTTCAAGTGTATGGTTTAAAATTATTTTGTTTGACGAAAAGAATTAGATAGTACTGATAAATAATTGAAGGTATAGTGCTTTTTCTGGGGCGCAACTCGAGTTCCTTTTAAGTTTTTAGCATCCATCGAATGAGACAATACGGTGGTTAGACATTAATTAAGAAATGAGTACATCTTGAAGAATATAAGCTTGAGAACTTTAAGTTCAAATTTATATTTGGGTGTTAATTTGAATTGGTGTATGAAAGTTACTATGTTATGGATTAATTATTAGAAACTCTTATGGATATAGAATTCAAACAATTGAGGATTAGAATAATTTTTGTGCTAGGATACATAGGAATGAAATATATATTAGATGACTTTGAAAGTTTTAAGATTATATTTGATTGAAGTAAAGTTAGGGAATCTAAGAATGAATTATGTGTTCAAGTGTATGGTTTAAAATTATTTTGTTTGACGAAAAGAATTAGATAGTACTTGATAAATAATTGAAGGTATAGTTGATCAAATAGAATGCAAGGAACATAAATATGGAAATTATATTCGAGTATATATTTAGAGAAGTCATTATTTGGGGAGCCATAGAGATTAAATTATAGTTGATGAATTATTGATTTATAGGATTTAGTATTAAAATTAAATTGAGGCATTTAAGTATGAACTTATATTTAGGTACTTAGTTAAAATAAATATTGTTCGAGGAATTTGGTAACTTAGATTTTCCTTAAAAAATTATTAAAATTATGAGGATAATTTGATAGTATAGTTGATCAATATGGCATTGAGATATATACGTATAGAATTTATATAAGCAATTTAGAATCTGGAAATTTAGAGTTTATATTTTATTGATTAAAAATTAAATACTTTGAGGATATAGTTGAGTAAAAGAAGAATCAATTTGAGAATCTTAAAGAAGAAATCCACGTTTGAATGCATAGTTTAATATAATTGTTGCTCAAAGAAAACATAAATATTTATAATGGATGACTTTGAAAAATATGAGATTTTCTTAATTGAAATGGAGTCAGGAGTTATGTTCAAGTGTGTAGTTAGAATGATCTTTGCTTGAGGAAATATAGAAATTAATTTTATTTGAGCAATTATTACATTTTGGGGATATAAATTGACCAAAATGAAATCAAATTTTTTTAGTCATGAAGTGGAATTTTGATGGTACACAATGATCATAGTTTGAGGAATATGATTGAGGAAGAAATTAATGAGCTAAGTGTGGATTTCTATATTCTAGTGTTTACATTGGAGAGTACATAAAATGGATTATATTGCTATGAAAATGAAGACCTAAGGTATGACTTTTATATCCAAGTGCTAAGTTTACGTCAACTATTTGTTTGCGGAAATATATAGCTTATGATTTATTTGAAGATTTGATAAATTATAATAAAAGAAAAATTGAATTGAGGATTTAAGAATGAAACCTAGAACTAGGTATTTAGGTTACTTAGAAATGAAGTAAGAAGAATTTGTTGGTATGTTGATATAGGCTCTAGGAATGTCCAAAAAACACTTGTTGAAATGTTTTTATATAGAAGAAAAAGTAAGTATTATATTAATGTATTAGAAAAATATAAAAGAACATGGGAGAATACCAGAGCTTGATATGAGATTACAAACAATTTCGAGCTACTATCAATAATTACAGGTAAACATAGATAATAAGAGAAGCCACGTAAATTCAAATTTACAAATTTAAACAACTAACTCTAATGTTTAGTTTTGAAATACTTAGATTGTAAAATTAGAATATTAAGATGAAATAAGTAGAAAAGATTGAGTTTAAAGAGATTAATGCCTACTTTGAGGTCTAGAGAACTTACCCCACAATGAACATTAAATATTGTAACATGAGAAGTAAAGTATATTCTAGGTTAATCGTCATACATTTTGGTTAAATTCTCAACCTAAATTAATGGGTTAGCTTGTTTTGATATTTTAAAGACGCTTATTGTCATATCCCAAAAGAGACTCAAGACAGAACAGTGAATAACTCGACCTAAAAACCAGACAGAGTCATTCTACCTTTAATTTTTCATATTAATTAAAACAATGGAAGACTTAATAATTTAAATTGAAGTTAGAGCCCAAAGTGATAGATTAATAGGTCTAATAAATGACATCTAGATAAAGTGATAATATAAGTTCAAATAAAATATACCACACACAAGTTTAAATAATTTATAAGTTTACAAGTGCCATAAAAATCTAACATCTCGATAGACATAAATTTCTAAGGAAACTATTACAAAGGGAAATATGCACTCCAAATCTACTCTTGAGTTGAAGATTGAAAGTCCTTTTGATTAATTCCCACAAAGAAGGTGCGTTGGGGTAAGTCGACTAAACTCAATAGTGACATGTTCTATATTCAATTTTTAATAAAATGATAAAAAAATTAATCGAGCAAAAATGAAGTCATCTATGGTCTCCGAGCATATCATCTTATCCATTAAGTATAAAAACGGTGGTACTCGACGATCGCAAAAGCCACCAAAAATACCATAGTCAAGTTTAGGATTTTGCGCCTAGCGACACGACACGACACAGTCAGTTGTCCAATTACTCTAGTTAAAATAAAGTTTTTCATGTCAAAATATGGAAACGTATAATAAAAGTATATACGTATCAGAATTAAACAACAATAAATGATTTCTAACAATTATTATATGAAATAAAATAATTAAATGATGCGTACCAAAAACTAAACATAAAATAAATCTCTATCTCCCGTGGGCCTACCACTTACTAAGCCCTATAGTATCCAAGGGTTTTAATCTAAGAGTCCAAAGATTTAATTTAATAATTTGTCACCTAACTAAATGTCAATCCGAATTTGAAGTTAAAATTCTCAACTCCTCTTGAAATAACTAATATCAAATTGAGTGATAATATATAAAATATTGGGCCAAAAACCAAGCCTAAGCACTGTTGAACTTCATCCCCAAGAAGGAACCCAAATTGCGCCCCAACTGTTCATCACAGCCCATGGAGAACATTAGGAACAGCACTGTTCTTCACATCACTAACTTCACAACGCTGTTCCTCACGCAGCGCTATGTTTTTTTTTTTCCAGCTCACAGCGCTGTTCCTCACAGCGTACATCACTGTTCTTTACCCAAAAATCCAACTTTCCAACAGAAATCGGAAGGTAAAACTAAGAGGAAAATTTCGGATTTCATAATTTCAATCCGCCGAATTTCCGAATCAATGGAATCTCCAGTCAACCTCTTCAAATCCAACGATTTCCCCTTCGCAAATTTACACCATAAATAGTTCAAATTTCAGACTCAATCAATTTCTAAATCGCAATTCCAACAGCGACTTATGGTGTAGAGAAATTCAGATTGTTCTCACTTTTGAGTAGTTGAACCTTCGCTCTAAACAGCAACACAAAATGTCCTCCAAACCAGTGAGGAAAAATGTAGGTAGCCCTCCACTCTCTCTCAAAAAGGCTTGGGGATCCTCTTCCTCGGACGACGGGTTGCTGTTTTTAAAGGGAAAGACACCTTCAGACAAGGTAACCGCCCACGATTTTTAAATTTTTAAAAAAATAAATCTGTATCAGTTACCAACCTTCCCACTTGAATCTGCGGTTATCACGTTCTACCGCATTTAAAGAAATTTGGGATCAGTGCTCGAGGTACCATCAAATAATTGGGGATGCTTTGTTACCATTTCCTACTCAATCCCCCAAGTGGCGTCTCTTTCGCTATGCCTCTTCCACCTCGCACCAAAAGTATCGTATGGTGACGTAAAACTCTAATCTCTCGATTCAAGATCTTCTCAAGTTCTTCTTCATAAGAAACATCTTCCTAGATGGGTACCTTGATCTAGAAAATAATATGAGATGAGTCAGGAATATAATGTCACGAACTTAATTCAACTGCAGTCGTAAGTCTAAACGGTAAGCTACGATACCAATTCGTTCTACAATTCGAAATGAGCCAATATATCTCGGGACTAACTTCCCTTTTACACTGATCGACTTATACCACGTCGAGGTCGAACTTTTAAAAATACATAATCATTGGCTTCAAATTCTACCTTCCTTCTTCGAAGATCTTTATAACTCTTTTGTCGACTCTGAACTGTTCTCAATATTTTTTTAATATCTTGAGTCTTCATGGTCTCTTGAATCAAATCAGGCCCGAGAGTGACGTGCTCTTCGGTCTTAATCCAGAATAAATGTGATCTGCACGGTCTTTCGTACAAAGTTTCATATGGTGAAACTCTAGTACTGGTTTGATAGCTATTGTTGTAAACAAATTCCACTAAAAGAAAGTCTGAACGTATGAGATGATTAATGAAAGACAGAACGAAAATTGAAAAAGAGTTCTAACCAGTATGTAACTATTAAACATGAATTTGGTATTGTATGCAGTTAATTTATATATGCACATATTTTACTTGCTTGAGACTATTTTTCATTAGTAGTTTTGTGATGTAGATGAATTTTATTGATGAACAATTATAGGCAATCTAAATTCTTCAAGTTGCGGGTGATCATACAAACGAGGTGAATAGATTAGCATAAAACATTACATTGTGTTGAATATGTATTTTATGAATATTATGTCTTTAATAAAAGTATGTAATGGAATTTGTTTGTCTGTTGTGCTTTTGAAGATTTAATTATGATTTTATTATATCTACATAGTTGAGTTCATTAGTGCATCATGTTTTGAAGATTTAAATAAAATTAAAAGCTTGTACAATAATAAGTGTTAAATTTAATTCAATTTGGCTTAATATTTAATTTGAAGAGTTCGAAGATTTAGACATTGGATTGTTACCGCCAAGTACTTTGTCTTATGAGGTAGAATTAAATAAATTAAATTATAGTAAATATAGTAAAATGATATTTGTGTATTTAAATGAATGATTGAAGATTTCTTGATATTAGTGAATTTGTTTAATTATAATTAGAATTATTAAATACGTTTAAAGTTTCCACATAAAATATTGATTGATGGTTTTATGAATAATAAAATTAGGTTTTAGAAATGGCCTAATCAAGTTTGATTAGAAGACTGTATTGGAGAAAAAATGTATTAGGGTTTGAAATTTAATTTAGACAAGCCATTACACCTTATTTTTATTTGGGTTGTTTTCTACGGTTACGATGATGACCTATTTTATCTATAGTTAGATACGAATGTAACAAAAGTTTGAAAATGTTCCACTGAAGGAACTTGGGCCTATTTTAAAATGATGAAAAAAATTTGAGAAATCACCAATAATTAATCTTAGAGCAAGGAATCATCAAATTATAATGGAAATGGAAGATAATCAATCATCAGCTAGACATTTAGAAGCCATGAAGAACATTATTAATAAAATTGTAATGGAAATTTGTGATATTTTTCTTGCCTTTAACTTCTTCATTGTGTTATGAAATGATGCATCTAAATAGAGTGAAGAGACTGAAATATCATTTCAGCAACTAAAAACAGCCTTGACTACAACACCTGTCCCCAGCCTTGCCAAATCTCTCTAAAGCACTTGTGCTTTTCAATGGAAAGGACTAGTATTTTCAATATTTCTATGTCCAAAAAAGGCATGTCAGGGCCCTTCTAAATGTAGCATTAAATTCTACTTCATCTTTGCCAAAATTGATCAGCGCATTCTTGAGCTTTTACTTTCTGTCCATTGTGTTGTTAAACGTTATCTGACCATTTCATTTGAATCATTTTCATTGAAAGATAGAACAGAGAATACAATTATTAAACTTCTCGAAGTCACCAAAAGCCAAAATCTTGACCCCAACCGTGCTAAAAGACAAACTTCAACAACAAGATAATGAGATTTCTTCAGGATTAATCCTTGAACTTCATCTCTGACTGGAGAAACCCGGGCATGTCAAAGGTTGAAGAGAACTTCTCAACATCAACCTTAAGATTCTCGATGTCCTTGTTGTTTGTGAGGCCCTTGTTGAAGTCCTTCAATAGCTTTCCATGCTGCTTTTGGATGGCCAGGGTGATTGTCACGGCCCGGTGAAGGAACTCTCCTATTTGCTCAAAGTCTTTCTCCACCAACCCTCTTGAAGTCATTGCAGGCGTACCTACCAATTTCAATCTCGTCACTAATAGATATGCCCAAATAATCCACCACCAACTCCAAATTAACACAATAAAAGAGAAAACATCAATTCAATCAAAGGCTCAACAACTACAGAGCAAAAGAAGAACAATTTCTTCATGATGATTAATCCCAAATAAGATTGTCTTAAAAGCACAGTTATTTCCAATAGTAATGGTGCGTTTGGGGGAAATAAATCACTCTCTTATTTCTACATTTGAAGTTTTAATTTATTCAACTCTGTATTTCTTACCAATTCGAACACCTCCAGGAGCCAAGGCACTGCTATCACCGAACACAGCATTCTTGTTCACAGTGATGTTGCACAAATCACACAGTTTCTCGACCTTATTGCCTGCAAAATACAATGTTAGAACCTTCACCAATCTCCACTATTTTATCTTTATTTTTCTATTAATAAAAATGAGATCCCCATTGTTTACCTGTCAAGCCCAAAGGACGAAGATCCCAAAGAACAAGGTGATTCTCAGTTCCTCCTGTGACAAGTTTATATCCCTTGCTCATCAAGAAGTTTCCAAGGGCGACAGCATTTGCCTTTACTTGCTTGGCATAGGCCTTGAATCCGGGTAACATTGCCTGCTTCAAGGCAACAGCCAAGGCCCCGATTTGGTGATTATGGGGACCACCCTGAAGTGAGGGGAAAAACAGAAAAGTTGATTTTGTCTTCAAAATCATAAACTGCATCTTCTGGCTGACCCTTCTTTGCTGGTTTAGGACCCTTCCTGTAAAAGATCATACCAGCCCTTGGACCCCTCAAGCTTTTATGGGTGGTTGTGGTAACAATGTCACAGTACTCGAATGGGTTTGCAGCTTCCTATGGCCAACCAAATAGACAGGATTAATATACAATAGGCATATCTGTAACATAAATTTATAAAAGATAATATGCTCTATTAACTGTAGAAAACCAATGATAATAAGAACAAAATTTAAAAATTATGAGAAATTCTTCAGATTTTGGCCAAAAACTACTCAAATTTATATAGAATATTTAATATCAAACACATAAAAAATAATAAAACAATATCAAGAAACGTGCTTTTGTATAAGTTGAGATTAAATTTTAAGCTGAAAGTTCTGTATTGAGAAACAAAAATGAAATGAAAGGAACAACATAATCGAGGTAAGAGCTACTGACCAAGACATGAAATACAAAGAAAAGAGATATCCAAGGTATGTTACACTAGTGAGCATAATTCTAATATGACAATATATAATTTTCTTTTATGCTCATCCATTTCGAGTTCCGTCAATCGAAAATCCAAGCAGCTAAAAATCAGAACCTGCATGTAGCTAATTCTCATTTAATAAAACTCGAGGTAAGAGCCTCTGGTCTCTATATTTGAGCTTGAAAGCAACAGTTGATGCATAAACTACACCATATTTACAAATAAACGACATTATGTACATGCATATTGTACAAGAAACCTACAGCTTTCCATAATATAGATAACTCAAAATTTCAACTTACCGCATTAAGATATGGAGCAATATGAGATCTGTAATATTGAGTCATACATCAATGATTTAAAGATAGAAAATGATTGGTCAACTCTCAAAACAGGAAACCTACATCAGCCACTATAAAGAACAAAAATCACCAAAAGAAAAGAGAATGAAGCACAAGATCCAGATCTATACATAAACGAAAATGAATTTTGTCGACGATCAATGAAAGAGGTAACTAAACTTGACATCAACATTTGATATACCTGAGCGGCAACAAGACCGCTAATGTGAGCCATATCACAAAGCAAAAGGGCACCGCACTTATCGGCAATTGCCTTAAATCTGGCATAATCCCAGTCTCTCGGATAAGCACTGCCACCGCAAATGATCAAGCGGGGTCTGAAATCCAGAGCCTTCTCCTCCAGCTTATCGTAATCAATGTATCCGGTGGTGGAATCAACCTTATAAGGCAAGCTCTCAAAGTAGATGGAAGTGGCTGAGATCTTCTTGCCACCGGAAGTATAATAGCCGTGAGTGAGGTGACCTCCGGAAGGAAGATCGAGGCCCATGATACGGTCGTGAGGCTGAAGAACGGCCGTGTAGGCAGCGAAATTGGCGGGAGAACCAGAGTAGGGTTGAACATTGACGCCCCATTTGGTAGGATCGAGATGAAACGCGAGAAGAGCTCGAGAGCGACAGAGATTCTCAATCTCGTCGATGTACTCGTTGCCACCGTAGTAACGGTTGCCGGGCATACCCTCGGAATATTTGTTGGTGAGAGGACTGCCGAGAGCCTGAATGACGGCGAATGAGGTAAAGTTTTCAGAGGCAATGAGCTCGATACCGCGGCATTGACGGCGCTTCTCCTTTTCTATCAAATCGAAGATTTCAGGATCAACAGTGTGAAGAGGGGTGTTGCCCCAATCGCCAACGGGATCCATGGAGAGAGAGAGAGAGAGAGAGAGAGAGAGAGTGGTGGCGTTTACTCGGTGGAGGGAAGAGGCTGGAGGATCCGGGGGCTTTTAACAGATTGGAGTTAGATAGGAAATTACGGAGAGACCCTTCTTGATATTTGGAGGAATATAAATAAGAGTATGGTTAGTTGTCCCCGTATTTGGGGTTGGTAAAGTTGGGTTTACCAAATTTTGCACATTCATGAAATTATTTTAATTTTGGAAAAATAAAAAAGCAGAAAGAGCGGGTGGGGGCGAATTTGGTAAATTGGGAGGCACCAACCTCACCCTCCCTGGATTCCTATTTTGAAGAAGTGAGATGCTTGTAGATCCATTATTTCAGCATTGCATCAGCATCACCCTCTCTCTCTTCCCGCTTTATTTATTTATTTATTATTTATTTATTACCGTACAAGATCAAAATAGACAAACTTGAGAAATGAATAGGATAGGTAACAAATTGGCTTCAGAACTAAGTCACGAGGATGATATAACTCTTTATGTCAAAAAAATCGTTAATTTAATTATGTAGGGTTTACATGTCAATGATTGATACTCTCTTTTACAATCACGGTCATGGTTACTTTGTCATAAGACATGATACGAGATTCTGAATATAAAATTGCGACCTCTTTCAAGAGATTGTTCGTCGAGACTTTGATGCCAGCGGTGGAATTTATCCAGTTCACATACTTTTTTCGATGCAAAATTGTTGCTCTAGTTGAAGTGGCCTCACCCTCAATACCCACCTATGATTTGGGATGGTAACGAATTATGATGCATCAATGAACTATTGTTTCATTGTGAAGTTAGCGGAGTTAGACTAAGACGTAATAGAATTGTAGTAATCTTTGTCTAAAATTTTGAAATCTTAAATTACTTCATTAGATATATGTGTTTGCGAAATAGTTTGGGTCAAATGATATTGGTTTATCAGGTAATTGTAAACTTAGATAAACCAAAGTGAAAGACATTGATTGATACCTCGATTTCACATGTTTAAATTAACGGTCTTTTTCAAGATTTATAACCACGTTGTTCATGAAATATAATTAAAATGTGATTTTGTAAAAAAAATAAAAGTAGTTTAAGATACTAATTGTACAAATATATTGAGTTTACCGTTATTGTGATTATAAATAATAATAAAAGAAGTGAAACACAAAACTAAAGATCGTGCTTGGTGCACTTCCACCACTCATCACAATTACAAGAAGCATGTGCTCTTTTATTTCTTAACTATCTTTTTTCACTCCCCCGGTCAGTAGAGTAGATCTGCCTCATTCTTACACTTTATTTTCTTATTTATTAACAATGAACAAGCTAGCTAGGAGTTGTTTTTAGTCCAAGTTATGAAATGAAAATATAGGTAGGTTAGTTCTACCAAAAGCAAGATTAGTTTTGGACCAAAACTAATTGCTTTTTCGTCACATTTATCTATGGCAACACCTACCTACCCAATCTTGCTTTTGAGATATAAAAAAAAAAAAAGACAATTTTATTAGAAAATACTACAACTATATTCTTAACTTATATTTTTGTCGTGGCTTGGCTTCAAAAATCAACAAGTAATAGTTGGTGAGGAAGAAGACGTTACATTTTTAATTAATCAAAACTATATCATATTAATTAGCAACACCCAATAATCTATTCAACCAATTGTAGTATGACAAGTGTCACTCCTTTTTTTAAGTCATTCTTTCACGTGAAAAAAAATGATGGTCTACCGAGCGAAAATCTTTTCATCTCCACCGTCCATTTTAATCCATTTCGCTATTTATACCAGCCTCTAGTCCTCTTCCCAACTCGCTCGCATCCCTTCCTCTAGGTCTGCATTTGCACTCTCCTTCTCTGTGCGTTTCAATCCTTGATTATGGCGTTGTCGGTCGAGAAAACCAGAGCAGGCCGTGAGTACAAGGTCAAGGACATGTCTCAGGCTGACTTTGGTCGTCTCGAGATTGAACTCGCCGAGGTTGAGATGCCGGGTCTCATGTCTTGCCGCTCCGAATTCGGCCCTTCTCAGCCCTTCAAAGGTGCCAGGATCACTGGCTCTCTCCACATGACCATTCAGACCGCCGTTCTCATTGAGACACTCACCGCCCTCGGCGCCGAGGTCCGCTGGTGCTCCTGCAACATCTTCTCTACCCAGGACCACGCCGCCGCCGCTATTGCTCGTGATAGCGCCGCCGTGTTCGCCTGGAAGGGGGAGACGCTCCAGGAGTACTGGTGGTGTACTGAGCGGGCTTTGGATTGGGGTCCCGGTGGTGGTCCCGATCTGATTGTGGACGATGGTGGTGACGCTACGCTTTTGATTCACGAGGGAGTTAAGGCCGAGGAGATCTATGAGAAGTCTGGGCAGCTTCCCGATCCCACTTCTACTGACAATGTAGAGTTCCAACTTGTCTTGACGATCATCAGAGATGGGCTCAAGACTGATCCCAAGAGGTACCACAAGATGAAGGATAGATTGGTTGGGGTCTCAGAAGAGACTACTACTGGGGTGAAGAGGCTTTACCAGATGCAGAACATTGGCACCTTGTTATTCCCTGCTATTAATGTCAACGATTCTGTCACCAAGAGCAAGGTATTGTTTATTATGTGATCTTCAATTCAGATCTGGCTTTCGATTCCTTTCTCTGTTCATGTCACGCTCTAGATCTAGGCGAATTTATTTCTTTCAGCTTCATTCCGAGTCTGTTTCATCCGCAGATCTAGATGTTTATTAGGATGTTCTTCAGATCTGTTGCATAACAATCTGTCTAGTGGATATACTTGATTCACTAGTCTAATTGACTTTATTTGCCTGGCATTTCAATTTGGGAATACTGTGTATCTCCCTTCACAAAACTAAGTTATTTACTTCTTTAATTGTGCTTGTGTACACAGTTCGATAACTTGTATGGATGCCGCCACTCCCTTCCAGACGGGCTGATGAGGGCGACTGACGTCATGATTGCTGGAAAGGTAGCTGTGGTCTGTGGTTATGGAGATGTTGGCAAGGGCTGCGCGGCTGCCCTCAAGCAAGCTGGAGCTCGTGTAATCGTCACAGAAATTGACCCAATTTGTGCCCTTCAGGCTCTTATGGAAGGCCTTCCAATCCTTACATTAGAAGACGTAGTAGCTGAGGCAGACATTTTTGTTACTACCACCGGAAACAAAGACATCATCATGGTAGACCACATGAAGAAAATGAAGAACAATGCCATTGTTTGCAACATTGGCCACTTTGATAATGAAATTGATATGCATGGGCTGGAGACTTACCCTGGTGTAAAGCGCATTACAATCAAGCCTCAAACCGACAGGTGGGTCTTCCCCGAAACGAACACAGGCATCATTGTATTGGCGGAGGGACGTCTCATGAACTTGGGTTGTGCCACAGGCCACCCTAGTTTTGTGATGTCGTGCTCTTTCACAAACCAGGTGATTGCCCAGCTCGAGCTATGGAAAGAGAAGGGAAGCGGAAAGTACGAGAAGAAGGTCTATGTTTTGCCGAAGCACCTTGATGAGAAAGTGGCTGCTCTTCACCTTGCCAAGCTCGGAGCCAAGCTCACCAAGCTGTCCAAAGATCAGGCGGACTACATCAGCGTGCCTGTGGAAGGGCCATACAAGCCTGCCCATTACCGATACTGAGGGGAGGAATGAAGATTCGACCACAGCCTGATTGGTTTTTTCTTTTGTTTAATTTCGTCATTTTGTAGTAGAAGAAGAGGTTTTTGGAGATTTTGCAGGATTTATGTGGTCGGGGTTTGGAGGTTTCGTTGCAGAATAAGGATTTGGTTCGGCTGCGTGGGATTACTGTATGCTGTATACTTTTTTCAAAATATTATCATATGCAAGGAACTATAATTAGAGAAGTAAATTCGAAGACTTCATTGTTGACTGAAGAAATTGCCCATGCCCCAAAATCTGGGCATGTTTTTAATTGCAAAAGAATGATTTAATGGGTTGGGAAATGATAATGGCATGGTAGTGGGTTAAAGCGAGAGTGGCAAAGATCATAATTGATTTGTTTAACCTTTTTATACGACTGTGACTGTCCCCGTCTGGGTTTGGTGGAGTTTGACCATTAACATTGATGACACACCAAATCAAGTAGTTTCATTGAAGTTTTGGCTTCGACAACAAACAAAGATCCAACAATCTTTCTGGAAAATTAATGGTGGCAATTCAACCACCATGGATCTCACTTCCACAAAACAAAACATGACAACACAAAAATCAAACGACAATATGTCAAAATCACTTCTTACTTCTTTTTTCTTTTTTCGTCCCACTTGTTTTCCTCCAATCCAATTTCTCAATGAGCAGTTCAGTTGTAGACCCAAGTTCCATCACTAGAGATGACAAAAGAGTTGGCCAAACCGAACCAGAAATAGTCTGCTTCATCGTGTGACGACCCGTCTTTCAACGGACTGATAAGGAACCACCCATTCTCCGCGGATCCTGGGGCTGACCTGGGCCGGAGGTGGGTAAAGCTCCGCGGATCCTGGGGTTGACCTGGGCCGGAGTGGTTTCTCCGTTGAAGCAGGGGCCGTTACGAACCCACATCGCTTGGGGAAGTACATGGAAATGAAACATATGTAAGAGATCCCTCCCTAAATAGCAAGACGCGTTTTGGAGCTCAATTGACAACGGATCCCATAAGAACTCCGAAGTTAAGTGGGCTTCGGCGAGAGTAATTCCAGGTTGGGTGACCTTCCGGGAAGTGCTCTCGCCACCTGTACCCAACCGGAAATGTGGCCAACGAGGACGTTGGGCCCCCGAGGGGGGGTGATTGTGACGACCCGTCTTTCAACGGACTGATAAGGAACCACCCATTCTCCGCGGATCCTGGGGCTGACCTGGGCCGGAGGTGGGTAAAGCTCCGCGAATCCTGGGGCTGACCTGGGCCGGAGGTGGGTAAAGCTCCGCGGATCCTGGGGCTGACCTGGGCCGGAGGTGGGTAAAGCTCCGCGGATCCTGGGGCTGACCTGGGCCGGAGTGGTTTCTCCGTTGAAGCAGGGGCCGTTACGAACCCACATCGCTTGGGGAAGTACATGGAAATGAAACATATGTAAGAGATCCCTCCCTAAATAGCAAGACGCGTTTTGGAGCTCAATTGACAACGGATCCCATAAGAACTCCGAAGTTAAGTGGGCTTCGGCGAGAGTAATTCCAGGTTGGGTGACCTTCCGGGAAGTGCTCTCGCCAAACAAAGCCGTGAGGGGAGGATATTGGGCTGCGGCCCAATCCCCGGAGCGGACAATATCTTGCTGGGATGAGGGGTCGTTACAAATGGTATCAAAGCCTGTACCCAACCGGAAATGTGGCCAACGAGGACGTTGGGCCCCCGAGGGGGGGTGATTGTGACGACCCGTCTTTCAACGGACTGATAAGGAACCACCCATTCTCCGCGGATCCTGGGGCTGACCTGGGCCGGAGGTGGGTAAAGCTCCGCGGATCCTGGGGCTGACCTGGGCCGGAGGTGGGTAAAGCTCCGCGAATCCTGGGGCTGACCTTGGCCGGAGTGGTTTCTCCGTTGAAGCAGGGGCCGTTACGAACCCACATCGCTTGGGGAAGTACATGGAAATGAAACATATGTAAGAGATCCCTCCCTAAATAGCAAGACGCGTTTTGGAGCTCAATTGACAACGGATCCCATAAGAACTCCAAAGTTAAGTGGGCTTCGGCGAGAGTAATTCCAGGTTGGGTGACCTTCCGGGAAGTGCTCTCGGCAATGAAGGGGCCGTTACGAACCCACATCGCTTGGGGAAGTACATGGAAATGAAACATATGTAAGAGATCCCTCCCTAAATAGCAAGACGCGTTTTGGAGCTCAATTGACAACGGATCCCATAAGAACTCCAAAGTTAAGTGGGCTTCGGCGAGAGTAATTCCAGGTTGGGTGACCTTCCGGGAAGTGCTCTCGGCAAACAAAGCCGTGAGGGGAGGATATTGGGCTGCGGCCCAATCCCCGGAGCGGACAATATCTTGCTGGGATGAGGGGTCGTTACACATCGAGCCTACTGAGTTAAACGAGTCGAGCCTAATGAGTCAGTTTGAAAAATTTCAACCCGAGCCAGCTTGCGAGTCATGAGTTAAATGAGCCGAACCGAACCGAGCCGAGCCTTATCAACAAGCCTACGAGCCTTAACAAGCCGAGCCTAACGAGTCGCACGTATATAAATATTTTCAACTTATATTAATATAATATAAGTTTTTAAATTTTTTTTATTTAAAATTATAATAAGTATTAATAATTATATGCCAACGATATTTACTCATTTAATTTAAAAATTAGTTATGTTAAGGTATATAAAATTGAATTTATTAATAAAAAAATTATTTGAGACTATCCAATAAAAAATATAACATAAATATCTTTAAAAATATTTTGACATATAATTACAAATTCAAAAAAAAAATTACAAATTTTAAAAAAAATTATTTCAAATTACAAAAGAAATTCAATAAAAAGAATCTCTAGTCTTCAACATTAAAATTCATATACTCCTCAAGAATTTCACCATCTCGTTGTTGATCTTTCGTCTTGGCGTCTGTCCAATATTTGATACAAATGAGCATCTCCATAAGGTCCGGTGCAAGTTTTCCTCTTCGTTCATCATAAACAAGTCCACCTTGAACTAAAAGTAGATTCTGATGCTACAGTAGGAACATGAGGTGTCAGTAGATCACGTGCCATTATAGAAAGAATATGATATGTGATGGAATTTCTTTTCCACCAATCTAAAATATCAAAATTCTCATCTCGAGAAAATTTATAACGAACTTCATAATAAATATTGATTTCATTTGTAAAAGAAGTATAATAATTTTCAGTTTGTAATTTACTTCATATATTATCAATACTATATTGTTGACTAAAACTACCATTACAGCTACTACTAGTAGGATAACTCTCGGTATGTAAATGTCGTGAATAATAACGATTAACATTAGAATATTTTGTTCATAAGAAGCATATAAATTAGCAACTTTATTTGTTATATAATCAATAGTAATTAAATGTGCAATATATAAATTTGTAAAAATTCTATTGTGCATAAGACATATTCTTTTTAATTTAAATCTTTGATCCATGATGCATGCATAACAAAAAATAAGAGGAATGTTGTGCCAATATTTTTTAAATTTTATTTCCATTTTATTAACAATATTACTAAATTAATCTACTAGTCAATATTTTGCAAAATTACATGTTAAATCTATGAAAATAGAAAGAATAATATTAGAAGTGAGATAATAAATTCCAGAACATTGATTTATAGTATCATAAAAATGTTTTAAAAAATCAAGCAAGATATTAGTAATATCACAACTACATTTGTCAAAGTTATTATTTTGCGTCTTATTATTAATAAAAACACAAATAAATTTGCCAATAAGACCTAGCATTTTGCAACATCAAATAAGTTGAATTTCACCTATTATCTAAGTCGGTTTTTAATTTTATTGATTTAAGTTGAGCAGCTCTACAAAAATCTTTATATTCTTATTGTCTCGAATTAGACCTTATAATATATAAGAAATTTTGGACCTATAATATCTCAATAAATTAAAGTTGGTAATCTTCTCAACCGTATATAGCTTGAAGGGGATAAAGCCAACAAATTTATTTTTTGCGTATCTTCGTCACGTGATTTTCGAATTTAGTTCGTGTTATATAGGTAAGAATACACGTTTTTTTGTGAAAATATCTTACGATCTAGAGACTGGTCTAAACATAAATGTGGAATTGAACAATCTAATTTTTTGAAGAGGACTCGACCATCCACTCCAAAACTAGCAGTGTAAAATCCAAGAATTTTAAAATTTTACTAAAAATTTATCATCTTTCGATGTCAATGTGTTCGGTTTGACTCGATTTTGTTATTACACGTTGGCACTTGGTCGCATGTATTTTTCTTCGATCAATCGGTTAATGAGTGACTTTGATTTGACCTCAGAATTGAATTTCTAAATTTCCCTTATTTTTGTTGAATTTTTCTTCCTTCTTGGCTCGTTTGACACATTCAGGTTAGTGCGTGTCAGGATAGAGAGTTGAACGTAATTGGAGGTAAACTAATCAGTGTATTTATATATATACATATAGTGGGTGTATACATATATATATAAGAGTTTACTATATGACATTATTTTATGAATTAAAATAATAATTAAATTAAATTAAATTAAATATTTAATTGAATTAAAAAAGAAAAGAAGAAGAGAAGGACCGAAAACCCTTCTCTTCTTCTGGTGCGCCGCAGCAGTGAAGAGAGAGACCCAAGTATAGAGAAAGAGAGACAGGTGGGCGGCCGACCTTCGACCAGCGCGATTTTGGTGCCAAACTGTTCGTCTCAGTGTGTTCTACCTCTCTAGTGAAGAAGGTTTTGAGGTTAGTTGATTTTCGGTTTGATTTTCGTAGAGAAAGTGTTTAGGGTTCGGGGGGTAAGTAGGTTAGATCGCGAGCCTGGCCTACCGAGTCAACAAGTCGGCTCGTTTGGGGACTACCTGGCTCTGTCCTTGGCGGGCTCGCGAGCCCAGCCCTGAGCTCATCTCGGCCCGTCTCATGGGACCGGGCTAGACTTGGCTCGCTACTGTAGTGAGCCGAGCGGACGAGCTGTCTTACCAGCCCGCCCATTAAAAAACTCTAAATCTGACGTTATTGCTAAAAGGGTTTGCTCTGCAAACATCGAAGAATGCTTACTCGAGCCGGAAATGGAGTCAGAGATCAGTCAAAGAGCTCTACTGATGCAGCGTGTTAGGGTTAATCCCACATCAGTTGTGGAAGGAGCTTGGTGGTAGTTTATTAGTATGAGAGAAAGCCTCACCCCTTAAGCTATCTTTTAAGGTTGAGAAGGACCAACACCACCCAAAATTTGTATCAGAGTCAGGTTACAAATTCAGTTTTTAAATTTTTGCACCAATAAGCCTAAAAAATTTTCTAAAACCGGACCAGAACCGGACCATAATTCTGGTCTCGGTTTTGGTCCGATTCTGGTCCTCCTGTTTATTTTTTTTCGACAATATTTATGCAACACTTAAACAGATTTTCAAAGCATCAGATTACATAAAATATTGCTATTTCAGATAGCATTCTATTCCTTAACAAGAAAAACCAATACAAATTACAAATGACTTGTTTTCAACAACCAAGAATCAACATGCCATGAATCAGAGACATGAATCAGCCAAATCGAAACAGGAAACAATCTCGCCAATGATATTTTCATTCTTCTTAAGAACAAAACCCAGTTAAATCAACGACAACAAAACCTCTAATCAAAGATTTTAAATAACACGAATCTCTCAAACTGATAATTCATTTATGCTATCCCAAAAAAAATTTTAGCCTAAAAAATGAGCTTAAAATCAGCCAACAAAGCAAGAGCAAGAAAAATCAAAGATCCAAAATCTCTCGAAGCCCTAATCCGCCAAACAAAAGCTGTTGAAAAACGAGGATATCGCCTTCTAGAGTAAGATTTTCAGAGAAGCAAAGAAACCAAGCCATTGGAGGAGAGAAGCTTAAAGAAAAGAAACAGAAGAAAGAGCAGAATTGGAATGGCTCACCAACTATCGGAGAAGATCGGCTACCGGCGGATCTAATATTTGGCGACTACTTTTACATAGGAGACTGGAGAAGTATACACGCGGTTTGAGCTGGTGTGTGCGACAGAGGGCTGCGAGTCGGCGATTGGAGACTGCGAGAGACGGCGAGGGTGAGAGCGACTGGGAGAGGGCGAGGGCGAGAGCGAGGGCGACTGGGCGAGGGCGAGGGCAAGAGCGACTGGAAAGTGTCTCTGAACTCTGAAGACTGAAGCTCGAGCCGATGCCCTGAAACTTAGGGCAAAAACACATGGTCTGGGTCGGTTCTACATGAGTTGACTCATTAGAACCGAAACCGGACCAGGATTTTTGGTTCTGGTCAATACAGAACCGAAAATCCTTTTTTTCTTTTTTAGAACCGCCCAGAACCGGACCAAACCGTCGATTCTGGTCTGGTTCTTTGGTTCTCGATTTTTTTGCTCACCCTTATAGGTTACTAACAAGTCTTCACCCATGCCGGGAGAAACTGAGTCGATGGTTATTCGACTCAAGGTTCGATGTGTGAAGGGGGAGATTGTTAGAGTTAATCCCACATCGATTGTAGAAGTGACTTGATGGTAGTTTATAAGTGTGAGGGAAAATCTCATCCCTTGAGCTAGCTTTTAGAGTTGAGAAGGCCCAACACCACACACTAATAAACTACCACCAAGCCCCCACCACAACTGATAGAATTAACCCTAACAATCTCCCTATCACACATCGGGCCTTGAGTCGGATAACCATCGACCTAGTTTCTCCTGGCTTGGGTGAAGACTTTGTTAGTAACTGGACTCTGATACCAATTTTGGGTGGTGTTGGGCATTTTCAACCCCAAAAGTGAGGAAGAAGAAGAAGAAGAAAGAGATTCGAGTTTTCTTTTAACTTAACTTTGGTCCAGCCAAACCGAACCAAAATAATTAAACCGATAAGCCCAGTCGAATCGAACCGGCCTAGCTAAATCGGACCTGACCTTATTTGAACCATAAATGGTCCAGATCAAACCAAATCACTTTTGGACTGTCGAATTCAACCAAATTTGACCCGAAAGTTGTCTGAATTGATTCTAATTCGGCCCTAACTAACCTAAGAATATATCAGTAAAAAATTTATACTTAAATTCTTGTGAAAGAGATTATTTAAGTGGGAAATTAATATCAATTATTTTATTTAGGTAAGAAATTATCAAAAATATTGGAAAATCCCTATAATTCTACCATCTCTAAATCTAAAAGTGAAAACACAAGGTTTTTCAACGTTGAGGTTATGACCCTACATTACAAAATCTATGATTATTTTTAATTATTTTATTATTATTTGATTATGGTATTTGAACTGAACAGACATGTTTTGACCTTGATATAAAATTGTATAAAGATAAAAATAATAGGACATATTGTATGGTGGTATGAATGTATGAATCTAATGGAGTTGACAGAAAATCTATGATGGCTAATGAAATGTAAACGCAATGAGATGACTAATGAAGGTCTGAACGTAAGAGATGACTAATGAAAGTTTGAAAGAAGGTTAGAAAATGAGTTCCAACTAGTATGTAAATGTTAAGTATGAATTCGGTAGCATATGATATTAACTTTCATCTGCACGTATTTTTACTTACTGAACTTATATCATATTTTGTAATTTAGTGATATAGGTAAATTTTTATCTGAAAAAGAAATAGCAAAATCTGGAACCTTCTATAGGCATACGAGCATACAAAGAAAGAAAATATTTTTGGGTCAGATAAATAAATTTAATTTTGTATGTTTCAACTTTATGAGGATATTTTATAATTTTTTTTCTGTTGCAATGTTAATAAATTTGGTTGACATTTTCGTTAATAAAGTTTAATGAATTATTTTGTTAACTCATGAATTTCTGTTGACTCTATTTATTTTGAAATTCGAGGATATTTATTTTGAAGTTTCTATTTAATGATTGAATTTTTCTAATAAATAGTTGTTTTAAAAGCTTCCGTGCATTTAATGGATTTGTTAATATTCAAAGGCTTTCGAAATTAAAAAATTTAGGTTTTTATAACAAATAATTTTTAAACTTAATTTGTTAATCAATTTGGGAGAAAATTTTAGGATTTTCGAATTAGGTAAAAATGAATTTTTAAATTTTAGGGCATTACAATTTGCCACACCCCGTTGTTGATTATCGAATCAATATGTACCACAACTCGACATGGAGCAAGGGGATGCTCTAATTGATTGAGGGACGATGAACTAGTTGCCACACAACCTTGTGAAAGAGGAGTGTTAGCTAGCTCGAGCCTTGTAAAGGGCATGTAGGTTAATTTGGAGCCAATCGACGTGGTTGGGAGGTCGTAAGAGTCGGCTATAAAGTATGACCAACTAGCAGCCGAGGCTCTTTAGCATGCAGTGAGTAGTGAGGTGCACAGGGGCCAGGGAGTTGACGTGACGAAGTGCACAGTTGGCACACGTGTAGGTTGTAGGCATCAACATGACTAAGGGACACATACACCATCATTAGGCGGCTGCGGGAAGATAGTGCCATCACATATGGTGGAAACACGTATTGACACTTGACAGATTGAGAAGGTACACACTAGTGCGCACAACAACATGTTGGAAATGACAGGCAGTAGGCATAAGACCAGATGAGGAAGATTGAAAAATCAAAGAGTTGTCTGAAGAGTAAGAATAAACGACTCAACATGGACGAGCTCTATCAAGAACTGATAGTTCACCAATCTTTAAGAAATACGGGCCACTGTCTGAACAACGTTCTTGTCAGAACTCCAACGTGCACAAGAGCAGCAAGCAGAAAGTGTGTTGGTAGATGCATTAGAAATTTGATCGCAGGGAGGAAGTGTTGACTTTACGATTTTCATTTATGGGTTGTTGGATTGGGTTCCTAGTCCCAGTATAGGGATCGTCCTCTTGTCTCCCTTAGTGTTTCACGGGAATTCCTAACTTTGGTTATGTTTTATGCTCAAACAAGTTTGTGGATATTAGTTGGTACAAGAGGTGGTAGCTACGACTGGTCAGAAGAAGAATTATCGTCGAGATAGAGATTTTATATTATTTGCATTGCATTGCATGATTTTTATAAAAGACTATTTTGGTGAGTTATCATTTGTATAAAACCTGACGAGGCCTGATCGCTAGTACGTCTATTTTTACGTATATGTATATACGATTTTTCACGTTTATCATTGATGCATGATTTTATTTGATATATTGTATATCTTGTGAGGATGAATTTTCGTGATACTTTGGACGGTTTCAGTGTCAAAGTATTGAGAGGATATCCCAGCACCCGTTCTGCTACGTGAAGATGGTCTTGCTTGCACATTACGAAAATGGGTAATAGAGCGATGATGACGCACTCCTTGGATTTTGAATCCCTAAACTTGATCAGGATGAGTTTGAGATGTATTATATGGGTGGTTTTACTATCTGGTTTTCGGATGGACAACCATCCTTATGACGTGATTAGACTTACGAGTCGTCGTTACCTATTATCTTCATTTCAAACTCATGAGGTTTTGCTTGGTTTTCGGATCGCAACCTTTCCATGTTAATGTGCCGGAAGTGATCCTTGTGTGACCCTTCTTTTTCACTGAGGTGATTTTTATATGATAATTACAATGATGACGTAGTTTTGTATAGTCATCTATGTATACGAAAATATTTGACTCATTGCTTCATCGGTGGCTTGTGCAGTCTGCTTTTAATAAAATGATGAAAAATTATTTTTTGGAAAGATGTTTTGAAAAACACTATAACATGCCAATGTTTTTAAAAAAGAAAGGTAAAAGAAGTTTTTTATGCATTGCATTTAATATAACTTACCGACTGTGTAACACCCGATTTTACGGGTTTTTGGAATTTTGCTGTATATAGCATTTTGGTTAAATAAAGAAATTTGGAGAAAACAAATCGTTAGTTAAATAACAAAATAGTTGAATATTTAAGCTAGGAGGGCAAATGAGTAATGTTACAAACAGAAATTTTAATAAAGACCTAAAAACACTCCCTCCCCTTTCTATGCATTCACGAAATCTCCAGAGGCAAATTTCCCCTCTGGCAATTTTCCATCTCCTTCGACGTTTCCTCAAGCCCGACGCTGATTCCTCCTCTAATCTCTGTCAACCCTTCGCATTTTTCCTAAGTCACAGCCCTAGGTAAGTTCTGTGTAATCTGGATAGCTTATTTTCGATTTAAGAGTGGATAACGGTTAGGGTTTTATCGAGTTGGGGTTTGAAATCTATAGGTTTTTGTTAGAAATCGATAGTTTTATTGTATTAATGGCTAATAACGAAGTGTTTGTGATTGTTATTGAAAAATTTTAGGTTATAAGGGATTAGGTTGAAATTGGTGGTTGGATTGAGCCTTATTAACCGAATGGTTAAATGTTTTAGGTGACGTAGCTAAAAAACGAGGCGCTCAATTTGCTAAGGACGCGAGGTAAGTCATTGTGACTCGCTTAGTGTGACAGCCCGGAACCGAACCCGATCGGGGTCCGAGAACCAAGCCGTCACCCCGGGACAGTTGTCAGAAAATGGTGACTATTTTTTTTTTGAACAGGGAACAGAACATTTACAAACTTTAAAGCTTCAGAGAGAGAGAGTTCTCTGGAATTGAAGCTAAAACAGGAAACAATTTAAAGCAGAAAAACAGAAAGAATGGAATTAAACTGAGGTGGAAGAAGGAATTTAAAACCAGACGGAAGATTAAAGCCATCAGTGGACTCAGATAAGACAAAAGATGAACAGTGTTCAGCGGAAGAGGCTGAGTAAAACTGGGCGGAAGATGCATTTGCAAAGACAGAAGTAAGGATGACGTCAACCGGAAGATACAGACAGCAGAGGAAATCAAATGAAATAATGACGTCAGCCGGAAGATGGATGACGTCAACCGGAAGATACAGACAGCAGAAGAAATCAAATGAGGTGATGACGTCAGCCGGAAGATGGATGATGTCAACCGGAAGATACAGACAGCAAAGGAAATCAAATGAGGTGATGACGTCAGTCGGAAGATGGATGACGTCAACTGGAAGATACAGACAGCAGATGGAATTCGGATGAGGTGATGACGTCAGCCGGAAGATGGATGACGTCAACCGGAAGATACAGACAGAAACTGTAATACCCGGCTTTATGTGATATTAATATTTTAATATATAATGACATTTTTGTAAATATGTCAAATTAAGCCCGTTTTGCGAAAAGAGAGCTTTATTACAGTCCTAACGATTAATGGGAATTTTAAGGAATTTACGAGAAAATTTCGGAGTAATAACGTTATATTTCGAGTAATTAAGTTTCTCGTAATATAAAAAACGTTTTATTAAAAATAGTAAACGAGGTTCGATTTGCGAACGGATAGTTTTAATAAATCCCAAATAATAAGTTGGACCTATTGGTGAAATAAGGATGTTTGGTGAAACCGAATAGCTAGTTAATTAACGAAACGAACGACGAAATCAATATAAAAACAATGCAAGGGCAAAATGGTCTTTTGCCAAGTCAAAAATTATAAAATAACCTAAACTATTCTTCTTCATCATTTCTCATCTGCTGAGTGAAAACCAGAGAGCGAAGCTCTCTCTGCCAGCCGACGACGATTCAACATCCGACCTCCGATTCGCGTTCCAATCGTCCCGTTTTCTTCACGCTTTCTCCTCCAATCGACGCTTTAGGTATGATTCTATAGTTTTAGAGTGTTAAATTCCGAGTTTCGTAGAGTTAAACCAATTAGGGTTCGTTTAGGGTTTCGATTAAAAACGAGATTTAGGATTCGAAATTTATAGATTTGCTGTAATTAAGTATATATCGAACGTATTGGACGTTATTGGACTAATCTAATTGATTTGGGAAAAATGTTAGAATTTGTGAAATTTCGAGATTTTAGGGAAAATTCGTAAGTAGGGAATTGAGGTGCCGAGTGTGAATCGTTCAAATAAATAGCTCAATAAATTGGATTAGAACTTTAGGAAGTTCCTTAGTTAAAGTTTTGTAAATTTGGACGATCGATAGCTTAAACCCGTTTTAACGTCGATATTATGTTTTGCCTCAGACAAACAACGCTCGTGGACGGAGCTTGAGCTGCTTTGGACACGAGGTAAGTTCTCCTGATCTTTTCTGGCCGATTGGCCTACACCGTACGTCGTGGTCGTCTCGAGGAATTTTGGTGACATGCTTGTTTAATTGTTTTGGCTGGGTAGTTAGGATTAATCGTTTTATAGGTTATGTTTGTTTATCGTCTTGATGGTATATATGCTGGTTGTTTACTTTATACATTTGACTGCTCATGCATCACATCTGTTAAAGCATATGATTAAGAGAACAAAATGAATCTACGTAATCTGTTATCTGGTCACGGCGAGGTGGTTTAGCCCTCGGTGACATTCTGTCTGCGACCTAATTAAAAAGTAAAATGAACCAACGAACGAAATGAACCTACGTAATTTGTTATCTGGTCACGGCGAGGTGGTTTAGACTTCGGTGACATTCTGTCTGCGACCTAATTAAAAAGTAAAATGAACCAACAAAATCTACGTAATCTGTTATCTGGTCACAGCGAGGTGGGTTTAGGCCTCGATGACAATCTGTCTGCGACGTAATGAATCTGAATCTGAATCTGTTATCTGCATGTTTTCTGAATGACATACGCATCTGCATGCATCTGCATTTACGAGACTTGCTGAGATTTTATCTCATAGTGTATCCGTATGGTGTAGGTGACATTGAGGTAGGTGAGGATGAGATCCCTCCACCTGAGGAATAAGGCAGTTGACGAAGGATAGTTGCGGTGGTGTGCTGGCGCAGTCGACGCTTACCTGACCCGTGGGGATGTATGTATAGGTTTTGAGGGTTTTTGGGATGTTTTGGGCTAAAGGTGGGCTAGATAGAATATTTGTACAGATAGAACATGTTAGGATGCTTGGTTCTGGTTAGGTGATAGACTGATGTTTTCCATGTTTTATAAACTGTATTTGTAAAATGTTTTTATTAAAGCTTTAATTGCACGCTATGGAAATCGTTTGAAATGTTTTAGGTTTGATTTGGATGTGCTCGATTTTTAGAGCTATTCACGCAGTTGGATTTCGCAAAGTCCTCTGCAAATTGATTGAGTTTAAGTTACAAGGTCTACGTGTTTATTGATGAAGAATGTATAGAAGTGGTAAGAAAGGGTTGAAGGGAATGTTGTAAAAATATAGGAAGTTTTGCTCTCTGGAATCGGATTCCAGAGAGCGTATTGAAGTTTTTGCTTTCTGGAATTCCAGAGAGCAAATTGTATTGTAAAATGAATGGCGACGGGGCGCCAGAGTGAGGGGCGACTGATCGCCCCTCCTTTCTTCTTGGTTGGCGACCGGGCGCCGAGATGAGGGGCGATGATCGCCCCTCCTGGTCTCAATACAGCGACTGATCGCTGCAATGTGCAGCTGGGACCGATCGTTGATGCAGCGATCGGTCGCTGCTTCCCTTTTCGGCAGAATGTCAATTCTGCCCTCTCTTTTATTTTACTTGTAAATTATTTAAAATTATAGTTTTATTAAATAGTTTTAATTGTTTTAAATAGTTTTATCTTAATTGTTTTAAGTTGGTTTTAAACGGTTTACAACAACGCTAACGATTTCAATTTCGATTTAGTTTCCGCTTAAAGTCTATTTAAAGTATATATAAAAATAATAATAATAATAGTACGGGAAATTGGGTACAGTGTTAGGGTCGTGACAGAAACTATAATAAACTGGGCGGAAGGATGACTGGGGCGGATAACTGGGTTGACAACATTTAACAGGATGACATATAAACAGAAGACATAACAACAGAAGGCATAAAACTTCAATATTCACTAAAAACCCGATTCAAAACATAGTTTTAAAACACGCATGAAAACACGACAGAAGTTAGAGAACATGACAGAAGTTCAAGAAAACAAACTGCATGGATAGCTCTAAAACCGGAGACCATCCATGCACAAATTAACAGAGAAAACTCAAGGCAGTTCCAGAATATTTCAAAAGCTATACAGGACTTGACATACTTCAAAAATACACTCTCACAGGGATAACGTTTGTCTGACTGTAACAACCAAACCTCATGAGCTCGATTCGCCAACTACATAAACTCATCATCCTGAGGTACAATGTCCTCATCTGGAGGGTCCATACCTACAACAGGGAGTTCAACTATGAGCTTAGAGCTCAGTAAGAACATACGATGCAAAGTGATGCACGTGCTATGCATGAACATTTTCAAATACATGAACATTACATTATATTACATTACATTTCACTGGACATGGAGGTATAAGTGGGAAGAAGAGCTGGCGCAACAGAAGTACATGCCACAACAGGACATAACAGGAGTACATGACAGGATGTCAGTCCTCGTCCACACTTAACCATACATTTCATTACAGGTTTTATCTTACTTAACTTCAAACCGTGTGCAGAAAACATTTTCATGACTTTCAGAGAAAAACGTGTATGCATGAACATTAATAGTCAGACAACCGAATAATAAGCAGGATATAAAACAGAACACACTTAACCTAAAACATAACCTATAGTTTAACTACCCAACAGAAATCCCGACAACATAAAACCTAGTACCTCCGTATTGTAGGGCCTTAAGGGCCAAACCTATACATATTAATTTACCTGTGGTTGTAGAGCTGAAAGCTTTGTTCACACGTCCACGGTGGTTCAAAACCTATATCGTGAATAATCGGGCTGTCAACCCAAAACATTCGTAAAACTAAAAGTAACTAACCTAAACTCGTTAACTAATGAAAAATAGTTACCTGTAACCGAGAAAATGGGAGAAAACAGGAGAACAAAGTTTGGAAATTTGTCTCTGTCGTCTGGAAGAGAGAAAATAGGAAGGAAGAGAAGAAACAGAGAGATGAAATGAAGGTTTCACGTAGGAGGAAAGAGTATGTCTTGTTCAACAAGTTGAACACATGGCAACCAACCATTGGCTTTCTCCCACAAACCTTAATTTCTCTCCAATTTACCCTTCCATTGATTTCTAACCAAATAGTTTTGTTTTGGTTGAACATAATTTGGTTTTCCAATTAAGTTGTGACTTAAATTCTTCGCTCCGTTTTCTCCAAAAATCTCCTCTTCTGTAAGGTATTATAAAACTTCAAATAAAATACGCATTTTATTAATGGCCAATAAATTCCATTTCAACAGTTTAAGGAATAATTACATGGCAAAAATGCCGGGTGTTACACTTGGCCAATTGGCCTGCTCCATAAGATTAGTTATTGATTGAGGACTTTGAGATTTTATTGCTTTAGTGGAGGTTGGATGGGTAGTTTAGAAAAATTGTGATGCTAGAATGTTTTTCTAGGTTTCTTGTACTGTTTACGTTTTCTTTACGTTTAATGTATCGTACATGTCTATGCATCATGTTTTAAAAAAAAACACAAAAATGAATTTCCGCACTATGTTTTCATGAAAAAGAAAGTACTAATGAAAAGATATGAATGCACGTAACCATGGTCATGTCGGCGTGGGGTTCAGACATGGTTGTCCTGAGAGGATGTAACACCTGGAAAATCTCTATAACGTACTTAGCCCTTATATTAGACGATTAGGAGAGTTTAAAGTTAGTCCTAACGTTTTCCTAGCAAGTTGAGTTAGAAAGTGCATTTGGAATAAGATTTTGAGAGAAAACCACAAAGTTGTGAGTTTAGAAATTTTATTAAGTTTAATTGAAATAAAAGTAAGAAGAGAGATTTGAAGAGAAGTGTTTCACATGGAGTTGTGGAATGTATGCATGGGTGAGGGTTTATTTGGAAATAACAATAGTTAATGGAAAAAATTTTGAAGGAGGAAAATTATGTTTTATAAAAAGGTGGTAAAGTGGAGGTGAAAAGTCAAATTTCCTCTTTCTTCTTCCTTTCTCCTTCGTGAAAACCAGTAGCCATTTTAGGGTTTCTCCTCTCCATTTCTTCAAGGTTTTCACAAGGTTTTTAAGGTAAGTTTGAATGGGTTTTATGTTGTATGCCTCGATGATAAATTTTGGTGTTTTTAAGGTGTTTTGTGGAAGTTTGATTAGGGTTTGGAAAACCCTAAATGTGAATTCCAAAATTTGCATGCCTTGGCTAGTTTTCTTCCTAAATTTAGTGTTTTAAATGTTAGATGGATTAGTTTAGGTTGTTTTTAGGGAAAGTTTAGAGTTTTGGTGAGAGTTGTGCAAAAATCGAATTTTTGGGTTAAGGGCACCGATTCTATTTCAGTGAATTCGAGTTGGTCATGGTATTTTGATTTTGAATTTGATGGTTTCAATGGGTAATAGACGTGTAGAGGTTTACGGATTGAGGTGGCACGTCTAAATCTGTTGAAAAATGAATAAGTTATGACCGATTGAAGTTAGGACACTAAAACTATAAGAAAAATAAGGTTTTAAGTGTTATTTTGTAAAGTTGGTTAAATTATTAATAGTTTTGGATTTAAGTATTCCTTAAAATTTCCTAAATTGATACTAAGTGATTTTCCTTATTTTTTAGGTTGTCGAGCGAGTAATTTAGCTGGACGAAGTGAACAAACACGTGCCGAGCAATCAGGTAAGTAGTAGAGTGTATGTATTTTGCCTTCGGGCCTACACCATGGAACGGTAGGGATTGTTTGCTTGTTGTTGTGTTTTGTTTTGTGTTAAGCATTGTGTGACATGCATCATTGTTTTTTCAACTACAAAAATACGTGTTTTGAACATTGTTTGCAAACTGTGAGAGTGGAATGTAAAAAGATAAGAAGATATGTAATGTAATGCGGTCTTTTGGTGGAGTTGCCTCGTCGATATACGATGCATGAAATAGGGCAATTTGAGAGGATCTCTACAAAAGAAACGCGGATGAAAATACGTAAGACGTGAACGGTTCGATGTTAACGTGCTAGCAAGAAAGCACTAGAAGGTTTCGTGAACGCTTCGATGTTAACGTGCGAGTAAGAAAGCACTAGAAGGTTCAGCGATCGAGTATAACGCTTCGATATTGACGTGCTAGTAAGAAAGCACTAGAAGGTTATGCGATCAAGTATGGGAGGAGATTGTGTATGGCCGTCTCGCATCCCGTGTGTGAACATGATGTGTGCCTTTGATCTAGCTCTGCGGGGTCAATGCGTGACCTTCCTGATAAGATAGGTATTCGCTTGACTCACACGTGAAAGTGAAAGAGTAATGTAAAGAAAATGAAATGAATACAACCGAGAGTTAGAAACTACATGTGTTAGGGTTGTGTGTGAGGGTTGTGTGCATTGTGCATTGTTTTGAATTGCATTGTTCCTTACTTACTAAGCATTAGGCTTACGTTTTGTGTTTTGTGGTGTAGGTGATGACGTCATTACAGGTGAGAGATATGAGGAAAGCTAGGATTGGGACGCAGTCAGTGATGTACGCGGTATGCCGGTGTAGGCAGTTGTCGGGGCGTCTCGACCATGGTCTTCGGGAAGATGTGTAGGAGCGGTATTTTGATTGTGTATAGTTATTTTGTGGGATTTGTTTGGGTGTAAATATTGGTGTTTTATAAACTTAATGGATGTGGTTTTGAATGAGTATTTAAAGGTTTGATTTTCAGGTTTATGGTTTTTGAAACTTTAGCTGTTATGCTGCTCGGTTTTTAATAAAGTAAACAACGTTGATTTTTACTTGTTTTCACGTTTTTGTTGCCGATTTAGAGTCGGGATTCTGGGATTTTTATGTGTCAAGGGGTCGGGAATGTCGGAAAAAATTTGGGATAAGTTTTAGGTGTTTTGGTGAGATGTGGTTTGAAGAAAAATGGAAGAAGGGCGCGGGTAGTCGAAGTGGTGTGCGCAGGGAGGGGCGTGGCGCGCGCAGCAGGCGCGTAGTGCGCGCTGCGGGCGCCCAGCGCTGATCGATCGGCAAGGGTTGGTCTGGCACCAGCGCGCGCAGCAGGGGCGCGCGAGGCACACCCATGATGGCCAGCCCGATTTTTTTTTTTTTTAAATTTTTTATTTTTTAAATATGTTTTAACCCGATCATTTCTGACACGTTTGGCACACGTTTTACGCACGTTTTCCAACCATTTTCGAGGGTTCAAAAAACCCAAAAATCGAGTCAAAATTTTATCAGATTTTATTTTAAACGTTGTTTTAAACGTGGCAAGTGTGAGACAAGTAGCACACTGAGCCAGGGTGGGTTCGGGGGGTTACAGAGGAGGAACATGTTTTCCCCCCGATAGATGGAAATGGCTATCTAACTGCGAGATGTGCCTTCTCCATCTGGTGAGAGTCAACCCTTGGTGACAACCTCTACTATGAAATGTAAAGAATGAAAGAAATGCATGATTTTTCTAAACGACATAGCATGCATTTTCATTTACGTAGATTTACTGAGCCTTTAGCTCATATAATGTTTCTATGGTTTAGGTGATCTTGAAACAGGTGAGGAATACGTTCCCCTACCCGATGAATGCACGGATTGAAGAAGGGTGCCCGTGGAAGTGCGCTGAGCAGTCGAGGTGCTTTTGACCCATGGGAGCAATAGGTTAAGTATTTTGTGAATTTTGGAATATTAGGTAGAAACGATTTGACAAATGTATAGGAGGGCTTATTTTGGGCTGATGGGTGATTAGCTAGGAAATATAGATGTTTTGACGTTTTCTGGATGATTTTATGGATATATGTTTTTTTGGATAGTTGGTGAACAAATGCATAATATGTCCATTTTGATGATATTCTGTTGATGACGTTTTCTGGATAGTGGAAAAGTGAAATGAGGGGAGGAGATGTGTGAAAAAGAAATATGGAAGCAACACTCTGGAATTAAAGGTCAGAGAAATTAAAGGTCAGAGAGCTTGCCGATCGATCGCCAAGGAGGGCGATCGATCGGCTGATGTTTTATGAGCGATTCTGCCTAAGTTTAGAAAAGTATTCGGTCGAAGGCGTCGACCAATGGGTTGAGAAATCGACCCCTTAGAGTTTTACGCCTATGGAATCGTTAACTGAAAACGTCGTCTGATTCTGTGGACGAAAACGTCAACCGATCTCATTAACGAGGCCACGTCGACCAAATAGTAGTGTTCTAGTGTTAAGTTTTCATTATGAGTTCGGTCGATGTTGGCAGGAAAGTCGTGGTTAAGTTGTTAAGTTTTCGTTGAGAGTTCGGTTGATGACGTCGACCATTTAGTGCGACGCCCATTTCAGGAAGAAGTTCGGTTGATGACATCGACCATTTAGTGGGAAGTTCGGACGAGGTTGTCAACTACTAACTTTTAGCGTCCACTGAAATTGCAATGTGATGAAACCCGATAGAAAGTGTTGTCTTCCGAAAAGAGTTGTCGATTCCCACTGTTCATTTGATGAAACCCGATAGGAAGTGTTGTCTTCCGAAGAGAGTTGTCGACCCCCACTGTTCATTTGTTGAAATCCGATAGGAAGTGTTGTCTGCCGAAAGGAGTTGTCGACCAAACCCGATAGGAAGTGTTGTCTACCGATTCTCCTTAGTAGTTCGTCGACCGATTCTCTTCTGTAGTTCGGACAGAGGCGGAAATGTAAAACCAAGACCTTAGTATGTCTTCCGCGGAGTGATGTTAATTGACTTTCAACGAGTACGATTAAATGATAGAAACGAAAATTCAAATTTTAGGGATTTTAGGAATAGTTACAAGGGTAAATTTACAGGACGTTACACACTGAGTTACTCATTCCAACAACCCTCTCCCTTCTAGAAAAGAACAAGGAGGTGGATTAACTGTAACTTCTGTAACAGCTTCCTTATTTTTCTTGTTGGGTGATTTAGTTTTTTGGTGAAGATTCACTTATATTTGGGTCTGTATCAGATTAACTATTTAAATGTGAATGTATGACCTTATTGAATTGCTGTTTAAATTATTGTATTATCATATCTGTAATCGTTGTGTCTCTGACTTTAAATTGTGTTCAAGACTTTTGCTGTGAACTAAATTGTAATATCCGGCTTGTACGGAATTTTATATTATAATATATACTGGCATTTTTATAAATATGTCAAATCAAACTCGTTTTACAAAAAGGAAGCGTCATTATGATTCTAATTATTAATTGGAATTTTAAGGAATTTACGAGAATTTTCGGAGTAATAACGCTATATTCCGAGTAATTAAGTTTCTCGTAATACAAATGACGTTTTAGTAAAAATAGTAAACGAAGTCCGAATTGCGAACAGACGGTTTTAATAAATCCTAAGTAATAAGTTGGACCTATTGGAGAAATAAGGAGATTTGGTGAAATCGAATAGCTAGTTAATTAACGAAACGAAGGACGAAACAAATAAGATTAAGTACTAAGGGCGATATAGTCATTTGACCAATCAAATTATATTAAAGAAAAGGCAATAGCCTTTCTTCTTCTCCACTTCACGCAGAACCCTCTCCCTCCCTGCAATTTTCCATTTCTCTCGGCCGTTGGCGATTCTCAACGATCCGACCTCCGTTCGTCCTCTGATCGTTCCGTTTTCTTCGTGCTTTCTCCTCCAATCGACGTTCTAGGTATGAACCTACAATCTTAGAGTTTTTATTTCGATGTTTATGGAGTTTTAAACAATTAGGTTTCCTTTAGGTTTTGTTTAAAATCGAGAATTTGGGCTCGAAATTGATAGATTGTTATAGTTTACAAACGTATTGCACGTATTAAATGTTATTGGAAGAAGTTAGGACAATTTAGGAGAAATGTTAAATTTGTAAATTTCGGGTTTTCGAAAAACTCGTAAATTGGATTTCGGGGTATCGAGCGTAGATTAATGAATTAAATGCCTCGATAAGTTAAGTTGGAATGTTAGGAAATTCCTTTAGTTAAGGTTTTGACAATTGGACGTTTATTAACTTAAACTCGTTTTAACGTCAATCCTTGTAAATTGCTTAGGTGAACAGTGCTCGTGGACGGAGCTTGAGCTGCTTTGGACACGAGGTAAGTTCTCGTGATCTTCTTTGACCGATTGGCCTACACCATACGTCTAAGTCGTCTCGAGGAGTTTCGGAGATGTGTCTGTTTATTTTGCTTTGGTTGGGTAGTTAGGTTGTTTAGTTTTATAGTTTATATTTTTACAGTCTTGATGGTACACATTATTGCTTGTTTACTTTGAGATATTGAACTGTTCATGCATCACGTGTTTTAAAGAAAAGCATGAAAATGAATTTCCACACCGAGTTTTAAAGATAACAAAAAGAATGCATCGGCCGAAAGGCTTACATTTCATTGGCCGCAAGGCATATCGTGCATCGGCTGAAAGGCTTATCGTTCATTGGCCGCAAGGCATATCGTGCATCGGCCGAAAGGCTTATCGTTTATCGATCACGCGAGGTGGGGCTCAGGCACGGCTGTACGTGTTGTAAGCGTGTACCCTCCTCCTCTAGCTGGAAAGAGTAGTCCGCCCGCTGGATGAGCTTTCTCCGGTTAGGGGGATAGGATCTCTGTGACACCTATTGTGCATTGCATTCTAAAATAAAGATAACGTACATGATTTATGAACTCATACGCACAGCATGCATAGCATTTACGAGTCTTGCTGAGATTTTTTTATCTCATAGTGTATTGTATGGTGTAGGTGATTACGAGGAAGCAGGTGAGGATGAGATTCCTCCTCCTGAGACATGAGTCTGGTTGACGAAGGATGGTTGCTGTGGTGTGTTGGCGCAGTCGAAGCTTACCTGACCCGTGGGGACAGTATGTATAGATTTTGGGGTTTTGGGATGTTTTGGGCCGACAATTGTATAGACATTTTATGATGTTTGAGAACTGGTAGTTGATAGGTTTAGGTATAGACGTTTTGAAATGTTTTGGAAACTGATTTAATAACTGTTTGGGTGATTTCAAAACAGGAGGTTATGTTAAACTTTTAAACGAAACCATGCGGTTCGTTTTCATGAAATTGGTTATGTTCAATTGTGTTTGAGTTGGGAAGTGGGTGAGCGATAGTATGAGAAATGTAATGGTGTGTGATGAAGGAAATGAGAATGTTGAAAGGTGTGTGTGTGTTGTGAGCTGTGAGTTGTGTATTGTGAGTGTAAGATGCAGGGCATGAGGAAACGAAGAAAGGAAGAAAGAAGGGAGAGAGGGGGCTGTGCTCTCTGGAAAATTCCAGAGAGCATGGCGATTGATCGCCACTTGGGGCGATCAATCGCCCCTCCTTGCCTGGCGATCGCCACTGGCGATCGCTAGGCGATGGTGGAATCGCCTAAAGCGATTGCTCGCCATGAGCAATCGCTGATGGGCGATTGATCGCCCACTTGGGGGCGATCAATCGCCATCTGTTCTGCCAAACGGCAGAACATATAATTAAAAAAAAAAAAAGTAAAAAGGTAACTTTAATTTTGAATAATTTCTTTTAATATTTAATTGTTTAATTAATGATTTTAAGTTTATTTTATATAGTTTTCAAGGTAGTTTTCAAACGCCGTTAACAATTTCAATTCCGATTTTAAAAGTTTTATTTCCACACAAAAGTCAGATTTACAGTTTATACGCATAAAAAATGAAAAAAATTTGTACGGAAAAACTAGGGTACGGGTAAGGATCGTTACATTTATCTTGGACTTGATGATTTAGTCCTCTCTGAAAATTTAGACCGTCTGACTCGGCATTTTGTTAGCCTCGCCTCTAGGCCGTGATAGAAAAAATTTGTACATGTGCGACAAATGCCTTCATCTTCTAAATCTAGTGGTTGGGGTGTCAACCACAAACTCTATCGATTGATAGGGTTTTCGAGGGACGAAGGCTTTGAATGAGAAACTTGAAGAAGAGACTACTTGATTGCCTAAAAAAAACAAAAATAAGCCGAGAAAGGATATGAAAGGTTGGTTGGAAATGAGAACGCCCAAAATATTCATATAAAATATAACACCCATCTCCAAAAGCGAAACAAAAAAATGGCAGCCCAACCAGAGTTAGAAGCAGAGGCCACCACTGCCACTAGCCACCCAAACCAACCCCCAACCTTGGCGGTGGGCCGGTGCTTCATTTTTATGATGATGATCAGAAAAAGAGGACCGCTCTTTCTCTCTCTTTTTGTGAGGGCCGCACGTTACTCGCACCCTGCGCACGTTAGCCTCGCCCCCACCTCAGCGGTGGCCTCCCCCCTCCCTCACCAGATCTCAATCTCAATACCAGCCGCACCCTCCTCCCATTATGTCACCAACCACCACCATTTGCACCTCCTCCTCCTCCCCCCTCTCCAATTTCCCACCTTTCCTCCGTTTCCACCCCAAATCTCTCTCCTTTCCTTCCTTTCCATAACCTGATTTCCCTTCTCTGACTATCCCTTTCCATGGCTTCCCCACCCTCCCCCGTCCCCACTTCCCCGTCCGATCCGCCTCAGGCCCTTCCTCTTCTGACGCCTCCCAACCCACCATCTCACCCCCCTTCATCCTCCTCGTCCCGCCGCCTCCCCCCGCCGTGCTGGTCTCACGAGGAGACTATTGCTCTCATCGACTCCTACCGCGACAAATGGTACTCCCTCCGCCGTGGAAATCTCAAGGCTAACCACTGGCAAGACGTTGCAGACGCTGTTACCGGCCGATGCCCTGCTGCTTCGCCGCCGAAAACAGCCGTGCAGTGCCGCCACAAGATGGAGAAGCTGCGGAAGAGGTATCGCACTGAGATCCAGCGTGCTCGCTCGATGCCCCTCGCCCGATTTGTCTCTTCATGGGTTCACTTCAAGCGTATGGATTCAATGGAAAAAGGTCCCTCTGAAAAACTTGAAGACTCCTATAGTCCAGGTGAAGATGATAACGACGATTTCGACGACGAAGATCAAGATTTATACGGTCAGATGAAGAATTCAGCCATTTCCAACACCAAAAGTATGAGGAAGTTGTACGGAAACGGCACTACAACCGCAAGCAGTGGAGGAGGAGGAGGAGGAGGAGGCAGCCAACCATTTCGAATCAGAATTCCGTCCGGAGTGAGCATAGCTCATTCGGGATTCAACCCTAACGCAGGATTCAGCTCTGGGGTGAGCTTTGGAACTAGGGTTTTGAGGGAGAGCGATTCAGGAAGACCTGGATTAGCAAAGAAAGAGGAAAGAGAAAGAGAGAAAGAGAAGGACCCAGTAGCAGAGATGGTTTCGGCCATCAGAGTATTGGGAGATGGGTTTGTGAGGATGGAGCAGATGAAGATGGAGATGGCGAGAGAGATCGAAACAACACGAATGGAGATGGAGATGAAGAGAACAGAGATGATTCTAGAGTCTCAACATAGGATCGTGGAGGCATTTGCAAAGGCAGTTTCCGAGAAGAAGAAGAAGACAAAGCGAATGCCCTCCCCTGAAACTTGACCGGAATGACATCGAATCAAAATAGGCGTCTTAAGAATTATGGTATGGTTCTCGAGCTTTGGATACGAGATCTGTGAGTTTCGAGTGTTGATTAGTTTGTATAATCAACTTTGCTGCTACTTTTTGTTCTTTTTCAGTGATTTGCTTAATAAACAGATAAATATTCAAGTTCAAACGAGTAGATTGCTTGAATGAACGATGAGATCACAAAAATCACAATCTCTTAAAATCAAGACGAACTCCAAATTCAGGTTCTATGACCAACCTAAATGCAGGGGAGTGCTTGTATGCAGGCGAAAGAGAGAACTCAAACTTCATCAGAACGAGGGATACGATCACTTTCAGCTCTACCATTGCAAGATGCTGGCCGACACACACGCGCCCACCTGCACCAAATGCCAAATACGCATGCGGAGTTTTGCACGCCCTCAAAATTCCATCAACAAATCTTGATGGGTTGAATGCGAGGGCGTCGACTCCCCATCCGTCCAAGTTCTGTTGCACCATCGGAATAGGAATCTGAATGATCATGCCTTTTGGAATCTGAAGGCCTTTGAATGTTATATCTTTCAATGCCTCTCTTACAACAAAGGTCGAAGGCGGGTATAGTCGGAGGGTTTCTTGAACCACCATTGTTAACTGCACAATAGAGATAAAATGTTAAATAAATCATACCATTTCATATTCAACTTTGAATTTGAATAATGTAAACAATGGGTTCTCTGGGGTGAGCATCTTGTTTACAGGTAAGATTATCATTTCGAAGTTGTTCTAAATCCAAGTATTCTTCTTCCCAATCTAAACCGTAGGTCGGAGTTTAGGAAGTTCAAGTTTCATTTTGTAACAATTGCAAGTTCATAGTTCACTTGGCCAAACCAGAACAGAAGTTCATTTGGAGAACACCAATTATTTATTTTTCATACCGTTTTCATGCCTCGAAGACTATCGACATTAAGAAACCCATCACTGCAGCATTGAAGCACCTCTAACCGAGCACGAGCTTGCCATTCCGGGTGCAATGCTAGCAACATTAAACACCATGATGCACTTATGGCAGTGGTCTCGTGGCCGGCAAAATATATGTTCTTGCAATTATCAACAATGAATTTGCTTGGACTTATATTTGATGAGAGACCATCTTTATCTAGACTTTGAGCAGCCTGAAGAATCATTTGCAGCAAATCCTTCCCATGAGAATTCTGGATCCGATTATTCACAACCTTCATTATCATCGATTCGATTTCCTTCTCAAGTTTCCATATCTCTCGATTAGCTTTCGTCGGCAAGTACCTATTATGCGTATAAATTCAATTTCAAACCGAAAAGATTAAAACAATTTCGAAAAGTAAAGCTTAGAAGGCTTTGCAGCTCATACCTGTAACAGGGAACACCAATATTTACCCTGGCCATGGCCTTTTGAAGGGCTCTGATCTTCAAGAATATTTCCTTACCTTCTGAATAATTTGACCCGAAACAGGCCCGAGAAATTATATCTGCCGACAAAGTTCTCAAAACATCATCAACCGTTGTCTCTAAAAGTCTTCCCCCCTCTCTGTCAAATTTACTCTCCCAGGATTCTAACATGGACATTGTTGAGTCCAACATTAGTGGTACCATTTCCTGGAAAAATCCAGATTAGAACATCTCATCCAAACTGAATTAAGGGTATCATCAAACTAGGTTAGCCAGCAATGTTAGAGTTATCTACATTGACCTTGTCGAGGTACAATTCAGGGGCAATTATCTTCCTCTGGTGAGCCCAAATAAGGCCGCTAGATGTCAGAATTCCGTCGCCCAGAAGAGGGCCATAATCATTTGAGAGATATGAAGGCTTTCCTAAACTCAAGGATGTACACATGCTAATTTCCTTGATCATCTCCATCTCTGTTATGCATAGAAATTGAGTACTTCCAGTTGAATATGTGAATATCTCCCCTGAAGTAACAGAACAAATAGAATGAAACAATAAAACGAAATTTAGATCAATGGCTGAATAAAATAACCCAACAGCGATCAAACAGAAAAACTTCACATGGTTGGCATAAGAACGAGAGAGAAAGAGAACAGAGATTAAAGCGAGCCCAGTAGCAAGGATGGTTTCGCCATGTTTGGGAATGGGTTTGGAGGATGGAGCAGATGAAGATGGAGAGGCGAGAGGATCGAACAACACGAATGGAGATGGAGATGAAGAGACCAGAGATGATTCTAGAGTCTCAACATAGGATCGTGGAGGCATTTGCAAAGGCAGTTTCCGAGAAGAAGAAGAAGACAAAGCGAATGCCCTCCCCCTGAAACTTGACCGGAATGACATCGAATCAAAATAGGCGTCTTAAGAATTATGGTATGGTTCTCGAGCTTTGGATACGAGATCTGTGAGTTTCGAGTGTTGATTAGTTTGTATAATCAACTTTGCTGCTACTTTTTGTTCTTTTTCAGTGATTTGCTTAATAAACAGATAAATATTCAAGTTCAAACGAGTAGATTGCTTGAATGAACGATGAGATCACAAAAATCACAATCTCTTAAAATCAAGACGAACTCCAAATTCAGGTTCTATGACCAACCTAAATGCAGGGGAGTGCTTGTATGCAGGCGAAAGAGAGAACTCAAACTTCATCAGAACGAGGGATACGATCACTTTCAGCTCTACCATTGCAAGATGCTGGCCGACACACACGCGCCCACCTGCACCAAATGCCAAATACGCATGCGGAGTTTTGCACGCCCTCAAAATTCCATCAACAAATCTTGATGGGTTGAATGCGAGGGCGTCGACTCCCCATCCGTCCAAGTTCTGTTGCACCATCGGAATAGGAATCTGAATGATCATGCCTTTTGGAATCTGAAGGCCTTTGAATGTTATATCTTTCAATGCCTCTCTTACAACAAAGGTCGAAGGCGGGTATAGTCGGAGGGTTTCTTGAACCACCATTGTTAACTGCACAATAGAGATAAAATGTTAAATAAATCATACCATTTCATATTCAACTTTGAATTTGAATAATGTAAACAATGGGTTCTCTGGGGTGAGCATCTTGTTTACAGGTAAGATTATCATTTCGAAGTTGTTCTAAATCCAAGTATTCTTCTTCCCAATCTAAACCGTAGGTCGGAGTTTAGGAAGTTCAAGTTTCATTTTGTAACAATTGCAAGTTCATAGTTCACTTGGCCAAACCAGAACAGAAGTTCATTTGGAGAACACCAATTATTTATTTTTCATACCGTTTTCATGCCTCGAAGACTATCGACATTAAGAAACCCATCACTGCAGCATTGAAGCACCTCTAACCGAGCACGAGCTTGCCATTCCGGGTGCAATGCTAGCAACATTAAACACCATGATGCACTTATGGCAGTGGTCTCGTGGCCGGCAAAATATATGTTCTTGCAATTATCAACAATGAATTTGCTTGGACTTATATTTGATGAGAGACCATCTTTATCTAGACTTTGAGCAGCCTGAAGAATCATTTGCAGCAAATCCTTCCCATGAGAATTCTGGATCCGATTATTCACAACCTTCATTATCATCGATTCGATTTCCTTCTCAAGTTTCCATATCTCTCGATTAGCTTTCGTCGGCAAGTACCTATTATGCGTATAAATTCAATTTCAAACCGAAAAGATTAAAACAATTTCGAAAAGTAAAGCTTAGAAGGCTTTGCAGCTCATACCTGTAACAGGGAACACCAATATTTACCCTGGCCATGGCCTTTTGAAGGGCTCTGATCTTCAAGAATATTTCCTTACCTTCTGAATAATTTGACCCGAAACAGGCCCGAGAAATTATATCTGCCGACAAAGTTCTCAAAACATCATCAACCGTTGTCTCTAAAAGTCTTCCCCCCTCTCTGTCAAATTTACTCTCCCAGGATTCTAACATGGACATTGTTGAGTCCAACATTAGTGGTACCATTTCCTGGAAAAATCCAGATTAGAACATCTCATCCAAACTGAATTAAGGGTATCATCAAACTAGGTTAGCCAGCAATGTTAGAGTTATCTACATTGACCTTGTCGAGGTACAATTCAGGGGCAATTATCTTCCTCTGGTGAGCCCAAATAAGGCCGCTAGATGTCAGAATTCCGTCGCCCAGAAGAGGGCCATAATCATTTGAGAGATATGAAGGCTTTCCTAAACTCAAGGATGTACACATGCTAATTTCCTTGATCATCTCCATCTCTGTTATGCATAGAAATTGAGTACTTCCAGTTGAATATGTGAATATCTCCCCTGAAGTAACAGAACAAATAGAATGAAACAATAAAACGAAATTTAGATCAATGGCTGAATAAAATAACCCAACAGCGATCAAACAGAAAAACTTCACATGGTTGGTCTCCTAAGCGACGAGAATCAGAAAACAGAAACAGAAATTAAAGCGAGCTCGATTACCAAACTGGTTTCGCCATTGTTCCAAATGAGCGAAGAGAATGGAAGGCCAATCATGAGAAATGGAAACAGAGTGGTCTCCATCACGTTTCAGAATATTTGTGGAGGCAGACGATCGAGATTCAAGTTGGATTCTCTTGATTTGGGGGATATTTCCGTAGAAAAATGAAGAACAAGGAGGCCCACCGATGCCTTGAACCAAGAGCTTGGCCCTCAAGCGCTTGGGTTTGAGGGCGAATAAATTGTAAAACCAGAGAAAGAAACCCAGAAAAGCACCGAGAAGTAGAGTCAGTAACAACTTCGCCAAAGTCTTCTCATCTTCCTCCATTTCTCAACCCGTACTCGTCGGCCGTCGCCGTCGCCGTCGCCGTCGCCGTCGCCTATTCCACTGTTTTCTAGGGTAAAATAAACTTGGGTAAAAGACACGGGTACCAAAATGTCAGCCTCAAGACAAACTTTGCCCATTTTTTTTTATAATTTAGAGGGTAAAAATTATTTTAACCCCTAAACAAATTTTTTTTTTTTTTTTTTGAAGACACTCTTGTACTAACTATTCTAACAAATTCAATTTTCAACTACCATAAACCTAACAATTTAATCCCTGATGACCCCCCGATTACCCTTTATTATGAATTTTCGCCTAAAACAGGAGGTCGTTCTTAAATAACCAGCCCCCAGATTTGTTCATGTAGAATTTTTTTTTTTTTTTTTTTGGTTGGGAGGGGGGAAGGGGGTCGATGTAGGGGGTGGAGACCACCTATTCATGTGCAGTACACGTGACTTAAAAACAAGGGGCCGACTTGGGAGAATGGGCCACTGTCATCAATTATTGGAATGGAAAATGGGGGGCCATTTTCAAGAATGGGAGCCGATCTCAAATATTTTCAAATAATTGGACTAGAACGGGGGGCCGATTAGCGACAACGGGGGGCCGATCTCAATTATTGTCTAATAATTTGGCAATAATTGGACTAGAACGAGGGGCAGATCATCGAGAACGGGGGCCTGATCTCCAAAATTATATAAGGAGACAGCCCTTCAACTTACGTGAGAAATCTCTTTCATTATCGAGACAGTGAGGAAGAATTTGAATGTCAACATTACACCAAGTTTTGCCAGAAGAGCAAGAAGTGAATCTCGAAAATTTAATGAAGGCTTGGGTGACGAACAATACAAGCTACTGCATTCGTACGCAGTAGAAATACGTAGATCAAATTTGGGTAGCCCATTGTTCCTAGACACTTACTTGGTGGTCTATGGCGATAATGAGTCATGCATATTGCAAAAAATGTATGTGTATGGCTGCTTGCAAGGTAGGTTTGCTGCAGTGTAGTAGACTGATTATCTGTTTGGATGAATGTCATCTAAAGAGCTCATGTACCGGCTAATTACTGACAGCCGTCAGCATTGATGGCAACGATGGAATATATCCCGTTGTTGTTGCCAATGTAGAATCAGAGTGTATAGACTAATTGACGTGGTTTTTGCGAGTATTGAAGCAAGACCTAGACACTGAAGAGGGACGCGGATGAACAATTGTTTCAGATCAACAAAATGTATAATGCATTTCCTATCATTATTTCAAATATTTGTCTTTGTTGTATTAGTTATATTGTTTTATGCTAACTCTTTTTTTCTTTCAAATATCAGAGGTTGTTGCCTGATGTGCAGAATGAATTACCGTTAGCCGAACACCGCTACTGTCTCCGACATATGTAAGTAAATTTCAAAAAATAATTTCTGGGTAGAGTATACATAGATGCAATGTGGAATATGGCCAGGGCAACCACAAATTTTCATTTCGAGATAGAAATTAGGAAATTATATCAGATTAACCCGGATGCCCATGCATCTCTTTAACACATAAAACCTAGATATTGGGCTAGTCATGCGTTTTCTTCGATTCTCAAGTGCGAAATGAAATTGAATAATTTATGCGAGTCATTCAATGCAGTTCTATTGTTTGCCAGGGACAAAACGATCTTGACCATGTTTGAGATGATCCGAAAGTGTTTGATGACTCAGATAGTGAAAAAATATGAGAAGTTGGCATCGTCAACGGACATCTTGTGTCTGCAAATAAGAAAGAAGCTTGGGAAACTAGAACGTGCAGCTTAAAATTGGAGCCCTGTGTTTGCGGGAGCTGCACGATTTGAGGTCAGTAACAGCAATAAACAATATGTTGTTGACATGAATATATGTGTGTGCAATTGTTATAGGTGAGAGCTTGCTGGAATCCCGTGCGTCCATTTCATTCTTTGCATACATTTTTTGAGACGAGCACCAGAGAATTACGTGCATCAATACTATTACTGGGAAACTTATCCGTAGATGTACTCACACTTTATTCATCTCGTTAATGGCCACCAAATGTTGCCGCCCATAGAAAATGAGAACGAAATCGTTCTGCCAAGAAGAAAGTGCCAACCTAGTAGGCCGAAAAAGACAAGAGTGCGAGATGTCGATGAACCGTTAAGTTCGACAGTTAGTCGAAAGAGCTTGACGATGTCGTGTCATATATGTCGGCAACAAGGACATAATAGTCGCACTTGTCCTCACAGATGATCCACTTTAAGCGCTGCTTCCCAAGACACATTTATGGGTTTCCACGCATTTCGTTCATAAACAAGCTGTCATTTTTTTTAATATAGTTTTCATTATATGTAGGAATCTTCGACATGCGGCCGTGGCAGAAATGACTGACTATATATTTATTATAATGCGTAATTTATATATTTATTTTAATGTGTAATTTTGTATTTATTATAATCTGAAGTTTCGTGATTTTATAATAGATTTTTAATTACAATAAATCGTACAAGTGTTAGAAAATCACAAAAAATTATCAATTATTTTTTCATTATGTGATAAATATGTGGTAAAACTTTCAAGTAAATTCAATATTGTTTGGTATTTTTTTAAAATTAATTTACAAAGTAAAGAATTGATGGGAGGTCCAAGCCCCGGAACGGAGGGAAAAAAATATCAAACAATATTCAATTTGCTTGAATTTTTTAAGACATGTTCACCATATCATGGAAAGATAATATGTAAATTTTCGTCATTTTCTAATACTTGTATGATTTATTATAATTGTTGTATTTCTATTTTATAAAATATTTAACTAAAATTGCAATAGATCGTACAAGTATTAGAAAATAACAAAACTTTCCAGGTTATCTTCCTATGATGTTGTGAACATGTATTAAAAATTTCAAGTAAATTGAATATAGTTTGGTATTTTTTTAAAATTAATTTATAAAGTAAATAATGTGTAATTTAGTGAGATAAAGTTGAAAAAATGGATAAAGTTGCGTTTGTTTTATGACTCCTTCATAGCCACAATTCCTGCATATTCAAATTACAATTTATATCTAACAGCCAGATCCAGATAGTTACAGTACAAATATAAAGTAAAGTGATATAAAATGAAATGAAATACAAATTACAGTACATCAAATGATAATAAATACAAACTACAGTACATCAAATGATATTATATTACAAACATAAAGCAAAGTACATAAAATGAAATATAAACTATACTACGGGTGGTCATCGCTGTCAGAGGCCTACAGCCAATGCGTGAATTTGTCATTCAGCTGCATGTTGGACAGGTTGACCTCCTTAACTATGCTCATGAGGAAATTTATCATCTACTTCATCCTGTCCTACCACTGCTCCATCTTATAACATCTCTACTCCATGGTGTCCCACATATTAGCCTCCTAGTGGGACAATGGCAGCGTGATTACGTCCTCCATAGAAGAGTCTCGAGATGTTGAGGCTCCCTGTTCTCCTTTGCGCATCTAAGCCCCGTCGACTTTGACTAAGCCCATCCAAGTCAGCTGAAGCTTGACAAATAAATAGACGGATCTTTGTGCTCTCCTCTCCTCTCCACTGGGTAGCTGAATCCCAGATCGCTCGATCACCCTCTGAATCAAGGTGCCGTATGACAGGTTCTTGTTGCATGTTCGACCGATTTCATGAATGTGACCTAAGATCAGGTAGCCAAGGTCGAACATCTTACTGCTGTATAGCTTTTCTATCATATAGAGATCCATGCAGTTCAACAGATCTTTATGTCCATCCAGAGGTAGAATGGTGTGGGTGATCAAATTGTGAATAACTCGAGCTTTGACGTTCAACTCATTCGATCTTGGCTTCACGAACCCTTCAATGTCCAAATTGCGATGAATTTGCCTCATGAACTCTAGTCTCTCTGCCGATCTGAAGAAGTCACAACTCACAGTCTTAGGAAGCGTGATAGTATCTCTCCATGTCACTCCCTCATTCGACAAATTTGAGCAACTCGTTAACAACCTCTGGAGATACGGTAATCTTTGTACCGCAGATGTACGTCTTCAACCATCCAATCCTCTTGGGAGGTGATCAGGAGACCGCTAGAGGTTAAATTGTTAGGTTTATGATAGTTGAAGATTGGATTTGTTAGGTTGTTAGTTTAAAGGTGTTTCAAAAAAATATCGATAGGGGTTAAAATGGTATTTACCCATTTAGAAATGATAAAACTTAAACTTTGCATTCTCATTGGTTCTCCCCATTACGTTAAACGTGGGGGATGAAAATGGTATCCAAATCTAGAGGTGTAATGCTCCAACTTTGCATTTGCAATAATATGATATTGACGCAGACCAGTTAATTCTCGCTCGCCGATGGCGATGAGTCGCCATAACTGAAGAAGATCAGGTAATTTTTTTTCCTTCTATTTTCCTGCATCAACTCCATTTTTTCTTTCAAAAGCCTACTTCTCTTGTTCTCTACCCTGGTCCTCTCCATTTCCTTCTCATTTTAGCAGCACAATTTCACCCACTTCAGCCTCTGTTTCTCTAACTTAAAAAGCTTGAATTGGCCGCATAACTTTTTGCTTCGCTAATTCAAGCAATTTGCTTTTCATCCGCACTACAGGCTATTGCTGTATTTGTGAAGAGGACCGTGTGCATTGATAAAAGGTTTTATGCCTATTATTAAATAATTATAAAAGAAATATTTTGTTAATTCTTAACCTTAAATGTCAAGTTTATTACACATTTACGAACATTTTCTTTCATGAAGCACGTAGATCGCAATTAGAAGAAAAAAAAAGCAAGAATATGTGAATTCAACGTTAAAGTTGCGAAAATAAAAAATAAAAATCAAAGTCGAGTAAGAAAGAAAAGATAAAAAAAGTCAACAAAAATTTAAAATTCCCGAGACATTCCTTCAAAAATGCCCTGGCTTCACGTCTTGAATTATAGAAATTTTAAGTCGTTCGAGTTTAGCAACAACATGCTGCAACAAAATGCCATGACATTCGCCCTTGAAGAACAAGATGCCTAGGTGCTCAGCCATTTATACCACAACACTTTTATAGAAGCCTAGGCATTCTCTCTTTTATGTCGCAACGTTTTTCAAAAATTTCAAAATTTTGGCCAATTTGAAGCTGATTTTTAAAATACAACTTTGCCTTTACAAATACACGTGTTTAACAGTATCTAAGGCCCAAAAGAACGCAGAGAACAAGTCATAGGGCCATCTATGATACCTATTGGGGGATTTGACCCATCATGAAAATAGATTGTCTCCGGTATAGCCGGGCGCCACTAGATTTGTTTTCTCATTTATCTCCTCATCTTAATTCTTCCTCCTATGGTTTTGTGATCATTACACTTAAAAATATCTACTTTTAGTTTTATTTCAATTTATTTGTATGTTTTTATTTTCATTATGAACTAATTCTCTAGGGTTCGATGGAACCGATACAATTATTTGATTTTAAGTTCCCTCTTTTTAACATTATTATTCTTGAATTAAATTTGTTTTATCCTAATTCTTTGCATTTTGATTACTTGATAGCGAATTGAAATATGTTAGAATTCTAATTTATTTGGAAAAAGAAATTAGAGTTTGAATTGGATAAGTATAACATGTGTCATATTATTAATTCATTAATAAATTGATTACACATAGAATAAGAATATATTATGGTCGAGTGCAAGAAAAGTCACGTTCTTAATGAAGTTATTTAATTGGTTTCTCATACTAATACAAAGAAAATAATTGAACAACTATTTTTATAAAATTTTGTAAGAATTTTATAAAATTTTCTAATAATTGGTCAATTCAATTGACTTTAATGTTTTAAAAAAGAGGAATGAAAAATTAAAGAGTCAATATCAAAATGAACTTTAAAGTAAGAGAGCCTTTTAATTTACACCTCAAAATTTAAGGGATTAGCGGTGAACACCTTGCCTTTAACAACGTTTGTTAAAGTCGGTTAATTCCATTAATAAATTTTGTTAAGTCCATCAAATTCATTTTCACTCTTCCTCTTCCCCAAAATTTCCCCCTTCTAATCCATGGTTGATACTCCTCCTACCCCTCATTTCTCTAGTAGCAGGTAATCTCTCTCTTCGTTTTTCATGATCATTTACCTTTAGCTTCCTTTTTCAAATTTTTGTTTGTCTATCGCTCTCTCTTAGATTTTAATTTGTGTTTTTGTTTCTAATTCATTTTGTGAGTGTGAAAATGATATGAACCAATGAGGGTTAAAATTAAAACTACAATCAAATATTTTTCAAGTATGAATAAAGATTCATTAAAGAAAAATGATGCATTTGAAAGTGTAAAAGAAGAGTTTTTATTACAAACCAATGTACAATCAAACTCAAAATTAAGGATCATGAACCATTTAAAGATATGGAAGAACGCCGTGAAAGAAAGATTGCCAAACAAAGATCAAAATGCATGAAAGAGCTTGGTGGAGCGTGCAGGAGGCTCGCGAACCCAGCAAAGAATGCGCAGGAGGCGCGCAGACCTGACAAAGAGTGCACGATGAGCACAAAGGTCATTGGGCACACGGTAGCGCACGCGGTGAGCGATAACCATGCAGGCACAATGCGGCCAGCGCGGCTATCTGCACCCAAACTTTCCACAATCCAATTTTTTTTAATTTTTTGACGTTTTAGGATTTCCATATATTGTATTTTGATACTTATTAGGGTTTACTATATTTTTAGGGATTTTTAGACTATTTAATATCATTTTTTGTTTGTATTATATTTAAAAAATTAGCCAAATATTTACTCGTTTTACTAATATTCTTAATGGCTTGAAAGCACTTGGTAGGACATATCCAAATGAGGATGCGTGAGAAAAATCCTTAGATATTTACCAAGAACATGACAACCTAAAGTGACGGCAATCCAAGGAGCTTGTGATCTTAGAGTATTGAAGATGGAAGAGCTCATTAGATCCCTTATGACTCACAAAATCACAATTAGGGTGAACGGAATAGAAAAGCAAAAGGAGAAAGAGATTTCCAAGAAAATGGATATAGCCCTTATAGCTTCATCAAGTAATCAAGTGAAATCTGATAAGAAAGAAGATGAAGAGGAAATTGTCTTCATCACAAGGAAATTCAACAAAAGAAATGACAAGAGAAAAAGGGGAACTATGAAGTTGATTGTCCTCAAACCAAAAAAGCACCTAAAGGCTTCAAAAAGAAAATAATGAAAGCCACTTGCGATGATAGCGAAGGGGACGTGTCCTCCGAGGATGAAGAAGTTTCGAACATGTGCTTCATGGCAAAGGAAAACAAGGTATGTGATTCTTCAAGTGACTTAGAAGAAAATTTTGACGAAGATGAATTACTTGAAGCATTTGAGGAATTACATAATCAATATAATATTCTCATATCTAAACATTAAAGGCTAAAGAAAGAGAATATTGATACTGTGAAGAAGCATGCAATTGAGTCATCCTTGCTTGGAAAAGAAATAAGTGAGTTACAAAGAAAAAATCTTGATTTTCAAAATATTGAGCTTAATTTTACAAATGGTAGTATTTAGATATGCTTTTGGGAAAATAAAGGGTTACATTTGATAAAGTCGGCATTGGTTATGATTCTTCTCAAAAGAAAAAGGCTTATAAAAATTTCTTTGTTGCACCATCTATATGACATATGTGTAATGAAATAGGTCATAAAACTTTTATATGTCCATTGAAATTTAATAGTCATAAATTTTTGATCAATTGAAATGGATTCCTAAAGGAACCAAAACTAATGCTCAAGAACCTAAAAGGATTTGGGTACCAAAAATTTGTATTTAACTTTTCTTATTAGTTAGAAAATCTCTCATAGAAGATGAAAGTGTCTTGAAAATGGCTGATCAAGGCATACGATGAGAGAGAACTCAAACTTCACCTCCTTTACTAAAAGGAAAGAAGATATGATCAATGGAGGGAAAATGTGAAATTATAGGTTTTGACATTAAAGGTAATGTTTTTAACCATATTAGTGAGTATGTACTTTTCGTTGATAGGTTAAAGCATAATCTCTTGATTTTTAGTAAATTATATGATCAATGATATTTGTGGATTGGAAATTTGCAGTATGAAGGAAAATTTAAATAGAAAGTTTATTTATAGTTTATAGATCCTCTATACTTATCAGTGTTTGAACTGAAGATTTTATTTTATTTTTATTAATTTTCTACATTTGAGATGTCTATCCTTGGTATCATTTTTATACTTCTTTTGATTATTTCTTTGGTGCATGATGATGCATCTCTTTGCTCTTGGTTATTATGCTATGGTAATGCATTATGTGTATCTACAATTGGTATATCTTTTTAATGCATGAATTCTCTTTTTAATGACTAAAGGGGGAAGAGAGAACACAAGGGTTACTCCGCTTAATTTTTTTTAAAAGGGAGAATATAATCAATGTTCTAATGATATGAAGTCGATTAGTTTAATTACTATATATATTGAGGGGGAGAGCATGTATATATTCAGGAGGAGAAAATTGTTAGTTTCTTTATGTTCTAATTCCTTTTACTTTGATGCATTTTACTCTTGTCCTAGTGATTAATCTTTTTGATAATGACAAAGGGGGGAGAGTGGTAGAATAATACGGAGAAGCATGCATGAACTAAGGGAGAACTAGTTGATATAAATATATAACTTAGAATAAGTGTTGTCATCATTAAAAAGAGAGAGATTGTTGGCTTAGTAAGGATTAAACATAATTTTTTTGATGATGAAAATGTTTTTGAGATAAATATTATTCTAAGCTATTATGTTATTATCATGATTATGATCATGTTTGGATATGATAAATAAAGTGATTTATATTGATTTGAAATACTCTTAAAGAATGACATTTGAGTGTACTATTATGTTTCGTTTAAGTCCCCTCAGTTAACAATGAAGAGTATAGAACTTAAATGCAAAAAAATATGATAAACAGCTCAAGGTGTCGACCGCTAGGCCATTTTGCAAATATTACAGGGAGCTCAAGGTGTCGACCACCAGCAATAAAGTGTCAACCACTCAATTCACAAAAAGCTAAACGTGTCGACCACTAGAAAGAAGTGTTGACCACGCGGTCTACCGCAGTGTTGACCAAGTTGTTGAACGACTTTAAAACTTATATGCAACGATCTCTAAGTGTCGTCCGATCTAAAGAAGTATTCACTGACAATCACAATTTTAGAAGACCTCTATAAATAAAGGAGAGGAGCCTTTGGGAAAAAAGAAATTTTGAGAAAATTGCAACAAAGTGATGCCAAATTTTGTCCTTGAGTATTAACATCTTCTTATAACCTTACCACTCTCCAATTCCCACATTTGATATTGTCTAGCTTGAGAGTGTGATATTGTATTATATTGTTTAACCTTCATTTGTATATCGGTGAATTAGAAAAGAGTGACGCCCTTGAATATTTGGAAAAGATTCGATTGACACCCGCAAGCTCAATCAAGGAGAAATGTGATGCAATAGTTGAAATGTTTGATTGGCACCCAGAAGCACAATCACTTATAACCAAAATATTTTTGGTGAAGAAATCTCCAAGGAGGAGCCTTGGAGCGCTACCGTAGGCAGTTTGGTTGAATTGCGTTAACAACTTTGTTTGCATTCTCTTATCTTTTTCTCTTTACTATATTGGTTATCATTGCATATTGTTTTTAGTTTATTTAATTAAGAGAGATAAAACCTATAAAGAGATTGCAACCTAATTAAATTATTTAATCACAAGAAAATATGTTAATAACCAAATTCCCTCCCTCCCAAAGTTATTTTGGGTCCAACACTAACAAGTGTATCAAGTATTTTTAGTCAACAATGAAACACATAGTAGATGAATAAGTATGCAAAAATAAGTTCAAAGTTCTTTTTAGTTCAAAGTGTCGACCATCCATAAGAAAGTGTCGACCGCATGATCAAATTCAAAAATCACAGAGTTCAAGGTGTTGACCACTTGAAGAAAGTGTCGACTGCACAACATTTCGTAAAAACAACAGAGTTTAAAGTATCGACCGCCAGAAGGAAGTGTTGACAATGCAGTCTACCATAGTATCAATCAAGTTTTTGAATGACATTCAAAATAACACACAACAAACATACAAGTTTCGACTGACTAGAAGGAAGTGTCGACCGCTCCACTGCTTTTTTGCAGACTCTATAAATAGAAGAGTGCTGCCTTGTAAAAATCATAGGACTTGAAAATTGCAACTAAGTGCTGCCGAAATTCATTTGAGAATTAAATTCTTCATTCTATTTTACACATTTCCTACTTCACCAACTTGAGAATTTACTTATTAAGAGTGTGTGAGATTTGTATTCGTTTTTATTCAAACTACTCTTGTACTTTGGTAAATAGTGAAGGATTATGTCTTGAGAAAGAGTCTTATAAATTTTTTGATTAACGCCTGGAAGGTCAATCTAGTAAACTCGAGGAGTTGAGATTGGAAAGACTCTTCAAGGAGAAACCTTGAAGTGCAAATGTAAGCAATGTTGGCCAAACCTCGTTAACAAATCATTTGCCTCATCTTTTCTCTTATCTCTTATTTATCATTGTTTAAATCTATTGCTAATATTTTTTTTTTCAATTGAGTTAAAAGATTCAAATTTGTGAGCTTGCAAACGACTAGCTATTTAATCATGATTTTTTTTTTTTAAATAATCTAATTCCCCATTCCCCCTCTTAGATTATTTGAATCCTACAAGATAAATGCACATTTTGTTGAGGGCCTCGATCAGATGCCTAGTGACATGAAATTTATGAAGGATATCTTATTTAAGAAGTATAGATTAGGAGAATTTGAGATTGTCACATGGACTAAAGAGTGGGGTGCAATCTTGTAAAAGAAATTGACACCTAGAATGAAAGATCTGGGGAGTTTCCCTATCTTGTGCAGGAGCTCGAGTGCGAAGGGTGGATGTTCGAGTAACCAAATTGTCTCGAGTTAAGGCGTCTAGAGTTAGGGACGGACATCCAAAAATGTAATTGTGGAAAAAGTTCTCAGGAGCGGATGACCGAGTAAGATAAGAGGACGCCCAGAAGGAACTTTAGTTCGGAAATTATACTGGAGCTAACATTCACAAAGGATGAGCGGGCGTCCAAAACTTGAAGAGTTGCACTAAAACTCGACGGATTTATGACACAATCAATGGAATCGAAGATTGAAAACAATGAAAAAGAATGAAACGAAGGGATAGTAGGGAGAATCGCACTAGAAAATCCAGAAATAATGATAAGATAGAAATTCCAAATGAAAAGGGAAAAAAGGAAAAAAAAGTAAAAATATAAAAACTTACTTTAGTTTCTATTTTGAGAAAGATAGACGAATTCTTTCACTAAACTGCCATACACAATCTCACTGAACTCGAATGGTAAGATTAAATCAATCCTCAAAGAGAGCACAGCTTCAACAAAGCAACAAAATTCATCCTGATTCAAAAAGAAGCCTTGAATCTCTAATTCTTGGAGATTATACTGCCCAAACCTTAATATCCATAGTTGACCAAGTCTATTCCTCTCAAAATTGTTGAATAAGACTGAGTTTTCAAGTTTCCGCCACTGAAAAAGAGAAGGAAAATTCAAATGAAATTTTTTGAAGTGTATAATGTGTGAAGGGGAGGAAGTATCAAACAACGTTGAGAATTCTTTATAGCTGAATTATTTATGGATGATTACATTAAGATTGTCGGAAGATAAACTCAAGAGAGTTAGAAAGTGAGAGAATTAATATGTCGATTAAGTTATGTAAAGTTAGAAATTTTAGATATTAATAGAGAAAAATATTTTTATAGGTAGACAAAAGTTTATGAACACTTAGATGAGCAATATTTAAAGCTCTATTGGATGGAGGTAATTAAAATATTTGTTTTGGCCTATGACCATAAATTACAAAGCATATTATAAAAATCTAGTATCTTTTACGCTTATTATTTTATACAATATATTCATATACGTTTGCTCATGTGTGATTAATTGAATAAAATATTTTTGCTATTACTGTGATGATTTGCAAAAGGTTGAATTATATTGCATAAGGTTAATAAATAAAAACATAATGCTATGTGTGAGTCTAGTAATTTAAGAGTGATATGGAGAACGTTAGATGGTCTTAGGCCACTCAGGTTAAGGAAACCCATGGAATCCCATGAACTGATGAAATTAAGCCAAGAGAGTTGTTATTGGGTTGCCTTGGATGTCTTTATGAGTTTCACTGAATGCACGGTTTGAGCCGGGATATACATGTAAGTGATAATGCACAGTGTGGACATGAGACCTCCATGACGGTGTTAATGCATTGTGTATGGTCATCTCGGCATGAGGGTGTTTATGCATGGGTCCAGAAGGGGAGAGAAAACCCTGTATGATGATGAGAGAGGTTCTCATAGAGACCCGAGTGTCAAAGACTTTGGTGAATGTCGAGAAATGGAAGTCAAGCCAACAAAACGGTGTTAATGCGCGTTGCAAAACAAGAACGAATGATAGTTATGAGATGTTATTAATTATGACAATATGGGTGTATAAATTGTGTGAATAAATACATATTTTTTGCTTGCAGAGATATAGATATGTTTCATTGTAATGTATATGAATTTATGACAAAGATATAATTATCGTTAATCGAGAATCTTTCAATTGCGAGCAAAAGAAATGAGAGTGAAATAAAGAAACTTGATCCTTAAAATTTTAAATATTTACTGGTATTCTATTATTGAGGTAAACTATTTGGCCATTTCAATTGATTTCTTGTCGTACCTAAACAATGTTAGTTATGTTAAGACTTTTAGATTATTAATTTTAGTTTAATTTTAATAACGTTTTACAATTTCTATATTTATGTTTAGAAGTTTTAATAAAGTTTTTATTTCTTGATCAAAGTAAAAGTAGACTTTGATTTGAAAATTTAATCAATTAGCTTCCACAAATTTTTAAAGTTGTAATAGAATTTGGGCGAAAAAATGTTAAATTGATTTGAAAATTAAATTAAAAAACAGTTAATTTTCCAATGTAGGATAAATTTTTAAGTGGGTCGTTCCACATTCAATGATTTTTATACTATGATTTTATACTTTTACGTGACAAACGACTTGTATACCATCATTTCACTAATAAGATAACTATGATACGTACGTGCATTAATATAGTTTCAAAAAATAAAATAACCATAAATTAAAAAAAAAAAAAAACATGGTAAAATAATATAAGAGCAAATAGTGGGGCCCAAAAGAGTGAAATCTGAGCTCAGCTAAGAGGAAGAAGAAGCCAAACAAAGAGGTGAAAGGACGACAGCTATGAAAATGATCACAGCAACAGTTCATCTTAGCACTAATCACGGAGCAAAGAACGCCGAATACGCCATAAAACAACTACTGTGCAGTGATTTTATCCATAACATGTTTCAAAAATTCAAGTAAACATTCACCAAAAATCCTGAAAAATTGGGAAATAATTCTACAGAAGCTGCTCGAGTGAAATCTATTTCCAATTGGAAATAAATTTATTTTTCAATTGGTTCGTCATTTATTTTCCAATTTGTTCTTCTGCGCTTGGCCAACAAGGAGGATTCATATACTACTTTTGTTTTCCTTTTGAAGAAATAGAGAATAGGGTTTCGCATTAGATCGATTAGCAAATAAGAATATACAAAGGGTTTATAAGGTTTACAATGAAAAGTAAATAGACTAAAATATCCTTAGACACTAATAAATATAATATAACTAATATTCCCCCTCAAACTCACGATGCTACAGCGATAAGCATTGAGAGTTTGTCAGACAAGAAACGGAAGCGCGAAGTCTAGAGTGCTTTGGTAAACATATCAGCAATTTGCAGATGAGAAGAAACGAATGGCAATGTGATGGTGCCGATCTGTAGGTGGTGGCGAGTGACATGACAATCAATCTCGATATGCTTTGTTCGCTCATGAAAAACTAGATTGCGTGTAATTTGAATAGCACTCTGATTATCACAATGTAACGGAGTAGGGTGACAAAGAGAAATACCCATATCAGCAAGCAACCGGCGTAACCAAACAATTTCACAGGTAGTCGAGGCCATGGCACGATACTCTGCTTCAGTAGAAGAACGAGAAATGACATCTTGTTTCTTGCTCTTCCACGAAATAAGCGAGTCACCAAGAAAAATACAAAATCCAGTGGTCGATTTATAAGCGAGTCACCAAGAAAAATACAAAATCCAGTGGTCGATTTGCGATCCGTAGGATCACCAGCCCAATCCGCATCAGAATAAGCACGTAGCTCTAACGAAGACGTAGAAGGGAACAAGAGACTATGAAACTGGGTGCCCCGAAGGTACCTGAGAATACGAAGAATGGCAGCCCAATGAACTGTAGTAGGAGCAGTGACAAACTGACTAACCACATGAACAGCATGCGCAATGTAGGGGCGAGTCACAGTAAGATAAACCAAACTGCCTACAATAGTACGATAGAGACTGAAATCTGTCAAAGGAGTGCCATCCGACGGAGAGTATCTAGCATTAGTCTCAAGGGGAGTATCAACAGTCCTGTTGTCAGTGAGTCGAGCACGCTCAAACAAATCAGCTATATACTTTGATTGAGATAAGAGATAGCCTTTTGGAGAATAGGCAACCTCAATTCCCAAAAAATACCGTAACATACCCAAGTCTTTCATAGCGAAGCAACGTGCCAACTCAGACTTCAAAGACTCAATACCATCATAATCATCACCAGTAATTATCATGTCATCAACATACAAGGATAATAGAATACGACCTGCCGTTGTACGCTTGACAAATAACGCCGAATCATGGTGACTAGGAAGAAAGCCAAACGAAGTGATCACAATGGAAAACTTCTCAAACCAGGCACGTGGTGCTTGTTTGAGACCATAAAGAGCTTTGCGAAGCTTGCAAACTTCACCAGGCTGATGAGCTACACCGGGAGGAGGCGTCATATAAACTTCTTCATGAAGATCGCCATTCAAGAAGGCATTCTTGACATCCATCTGAGATATTCTCCATCGGCAAACAAAAGCAACTGCAATAAGAGTGCGAACAGTAGTCATTTTTGCAACAGGGGCAAAAGTTTCTTCATAATCCATGCCATACTCCTGGGAATAGCCTTTAGCAACAAGTCGGGCCTTGTATCGTTCAATAGATCCATCAGATTTGGTTTTAATCTTGTAGACCCAACGAGAACCAATGGTATGTTTTCCGAACAGCAGCGAAACCAAATCCCATGTATGAGTCTGGTGTAGAGCAGTAAGTTCCTCAGCCATAGCAGCCTGCCAAAGGGGATCACGAACTGCCTCTCTATAGGACAAAGGCTCAGAAAGACGATGAACAGAGACAACAAAGGAAGCAAAGGAAGTAGAATAAGAAGAGTACTCAAAATCAGGGAGTTTAGTAGACTTACGAGTTCGAGTAGACTGACGCAGAGGAGGATCATCCGCAATCTCGTCCGACAACTGGGTGGTCGTAGGAGCAGGGGCATGGGAGGTGGATGCCTCATGAACCAAAGTATCAGATAGAACTTCGTCGGGGTCAGCATCGAAAGGATCAATACGAACTAAATCTGACTGTGTCATATGATGAGAACTAGCAGGAACAGAAAAGAAGGGAATATGCTCTAAAAACACAACATGACGTGAAACATACAGTTTTTGACTAACTGGATCAAAACAACGATATCCCTTTTGACCAACACCATAACCCAAAAAGACACATAAGGCGGACCGAGGAGACAATTTATTACGCTCAACATGTGGTCGGAGAACAAAGCAAGTACAACCGAAGACCCGCAACGAAGAATAATCAGGTGAATGACCATATAACTTTTCAAAAGGGGACAAACCTGAATTATGAGATATTGGAATTCTATTGATCACATGAGCAGCTGTAAGTACTGCCTCCCCCCAAAACTCACTAGGAACCTCGGCTGACAACAAAAACGAACGAGCTGTTTCAACAAGATGGCGATGTTTCCTTTCAGCAACACCATTTTGTTGAGGAGTGTCTGTACACGAGGTTTCGTGGATAGTCCCATCAGAAGCAAGTAACTGAGAAAAATTGTTAGAAGTGTATTCACCCCCCAAATCACACCGAAAACGTTTAATGACAGAGGAGTGTTGGGTTTTCACAAGAGATCTAAAGTTACTGAATATGGTAAAGAAATCAGACCGGTGTTTCATAAGATAAACCCAAGTATAACGAGTGAAATCATCAATGAATGAAACATAATATCTGGAACCCCCTTTGGTGGAAACAGGAGAGGGTCCCCACACATCAGAATGCACAAGATCAAATGACGCAATGGAAAAAGAGATACTTTTATAAAAAGGCAAGGCTGAAAATTTAGCCAGTTTACAACCGCGACAATCGGAAATATCATGACTGGCTAAATGACCTAAAACTCCTGTAGACAACAAAAACTTTAAACGAGACGCAGAAACATGACCCAAACGAGAATGCCAAAGATAAAAATCAGAAGACGAATTACTCAAACGAAAAGACGACAAATCCACACTAGAGGCAGCAACATCTGATACTTTGAGATCATCCAAAACATAGAGTCCCCCTTCCCTACGGCCTGTTCCAATCACCTTCTGAGATTGCGGGTCCTGAACACAACAATTGGTAGAAGTAAAAAGAACTGAGAGACCAGAATCAAACAATTGACCAACAGATGCAAGATTTAAGGTTAGACTAGGAATATGGTATACATCTGATAGAGACAAACGAGATGTGAGTACAGAGCCAATTCCTACCAATGGCATTGGAGTACCATCGGCGGTCATGACAGACAAAGAGGGAGCAGAAGTAACAGATATAAAAGAATCAATATCAGGAGACATATGATGAGAAGCACCTGAATCTAAGATCCATAAGGAAGACGATTTACCTGAATTAGTAGACAAAGACAAACCTTTAGGAGAGGAGGCTGACATGGCATGAGGCTGTGAAGTAAGGTACTGCTGAAACTGCTCAAACATATATGGATCCAAAGACGGGGCAACAACTGCATTGTTGGACTGAGGTGGGCGATATGTCCATGGAGCAGTCTGCGGTGGGCGTTGTTGTTGCGGTGGTCGTTGCTGCTGTTGTTGTTTGCCTTTACTCAACAATTTTGGACACTGAGCCTTCCAATGACCTTTCCCCTTGCAAAAAGCACATTCATCCGGAGAGACCTTAGAAGCTGGTCTGTTTTGGTTGCTAGGCAGAGACTGTTGAGGAGCAACAAAGACGGATGGAGTCGTAGATGTGACATACACCTTATCGACCTTAGACTTAAGCCGAATCTCCTCTGCTAAAAGTTCATTAACCACTGAATCAACAGACGGAAGAGGAGAACGGTGTAAAATTGTCCCACGCAATCCCTCGAAATCATTCCGAAGGGCCATCAAAAACTGTACCAGACGTTGTGCTTCTCTACGAGAAATATACGGTTCAAATGCTCGCAGCTCTGCAGACTCAGTGAGAGCCAACTGATCCCAGAGATTAGTCATGGCAGAATAAAACTCTTGGATACTCATATCATTCTGCTGAAGTGCGCGAATATCTGACTCCAATTGATACTGTTTGGCGAAATTAGACTGCGTATACAATCTAGCCAGATGATCCCATACCTCTTGAGCCGTCTCATACTTAGCCAACTGAACACCAATGGAATGAGTAACAGAATTGTTAATCCACGTAATAATCTTCGAATTATCAGCCTCCCAATTGTCGACCAAGGCCGCATAATCGTTTGCCTTGTCGTCTGTAGGTTTAACCCGCACACCTGTAACATAGCTCCACATAGATTTTCCACGCAAAAAATTCTTCATAACATAGCTCCAATACGTGTAGTTTTTACCATCCAATTGAATACTAATCGACTGAAGGGAATCATCCTTACGACTAGCCATAATGAAAGAGACACAGAGACAAAATCCCCAAATAACCAAATCAACAGAGTCGAAAGATCCAAAATTGACAGAATAAAACAAATCAGGGAATAAAACAATCTCCACCGTTCATAATGTACCTCTATATGTTGCAAAGTAGCTGTCAAAATTTTACAACGATCCAACGGCGGAAACTCTAGTAATCGCAATTCTCGTCTCGCTGCTCCTGAAAAATCCGAAAATCCCAAATCCCAAATGGCAGTTCCGTTTTTCCCTAACCGAACAGTCGTAGAAAACAAAGAAGACGATCTCCACCGTTCCGAATGTACCTCTATATGTTTTAAAGCAACTGTCAAAATTTCAAGACGATCCAACGGTTGAAACGTGAGTAATCGCAATTCTCGTTTCGCTGCTCCTAAAAATTCCGAAAATCTGATAATCCGAAAAACTCTTCCCTTTTTCTTTTCAAATCCGAGAAATGCAATTCGATCCCCAATAACTATAGACTGGATTAACAGTCTCTCAAAACATCAAACAAATCTATAACCTCGCTCTGATACCATGAAGAAATAGAGAATAGGGTTTCGCATTAGATCGATTAGCAAATAAGAATATACAAAGGGTTTATAAGGTTTACAATGAAAAGTAAATAGACTAAAATATCCTTAGACACTAATAAATATAATATAACTAATACCTTTTATCTCTAGTACAATGTTTAATTCCATTGTCTATGATTAACCATGGTTTGTCATCCTCTACATGGTTTCGACGATAGATCTTGAGACGACAATAGTGTTAATTGTCTAGAATAAGTTCTCATTCGTTATTGGATCAATATCACGACCTCTTTCTCCATAAAATCTCTTCAATAATTAGTCAAGATGCAACAACATGGTGACTTCATGGAAAAAGTTTCCAATAAATCCAATATCGTTTGGTATTTGTTTAAAGTAATCTTATTTTCTTATTTACTTTATAAATTAATTTTTAAACAAATACCAAACAATATTTAATTTATTTGAAAACTTTTTTACATGTTCAACCTATCATGGGTAGATAATAGAAAAAGTTTCGTGATTTTCTAAAATTTGTATGATTTATTATAATATTTTTATAAAATACTAAAATAAAATTTTAATAAATCGTACATGTGTTAAAAAATCACGAAAATTTTCAAATTATCTTCTCATTAAGTAGTGAACATGTGATAAAAATTTCAACTGAATCTAAGATCGTTTGTTAGTTTTTTCAATGAAGGTTTAATGAAATTATTGATAGAAGGTCAAAATTGATAACAGAATCAAAGTACAGGGTTCGGTTTGTCGGTTTTTTTAGTACAGGGGCCGAATTGAAAAAACGTGTATAGTATAGGGTTCAAATCGATAATTACCCTAAATTTTATAAGTAGAGAAATTGGAAATAGCTTATTATATCTCAATTACGCATTTGTTGCATGGAATGATCTTCATGATCGATTTTATCATACTATTGCTTCTAGAATTTATCAAATTCGTAAACTTTTACTGTCTTTATCACGGGGAACGATGGATATAAACAGTTATTGTACCATAATAAAAACATAGTAGGATGAACTCCAAGATTCTGATCGCACGTTTAGAAATCTCTTGCGCGGAAAGATATTATGAATAATAAGTTGACAGCTCCTGAGGATAATGGTACATGGTCCATTATAACACTGCCACCTTATAACCATGTCACCTTATAAACATGTCATTTGTTAAAAATGGATTTATAACATCAAAGTATGAGGCCGATAGAACAGTTGAAAAATATGAAGTTAGAGTAGTGTAAAGGGTATACATAAGAGGGGATTTCTATTAACAACTAGCATCTTACACAATTATATTTGAATAATGTCATGGTGAGTAAAATGAAGAAGTTTACATGAACTTACCACCGACTTATGCTAAACTGAGGGAGTTTCCTCAAAATTCAGTATGCAAATTGCATAAATCTGTATATGGCTTAAAGCAGACATCTGAACAATGGTTTCGAGAGCTTTCTCGTACAATTATTCATATTGGTTTCAAATATTTTGCTTTGGTAATTCTTTATTCATTCAACACAAACCAGATTCTTCCACTACAATATCAGAATACGTTGATCACATCATTTTAATAGGTAATTCAAGTAAAAATATAGATAAATCAAACAATTGCTCAGCCGCACATTCAAGCAAAATGATTGACAAAATCTCTATTTTCTTGTGTTTAGAAATTGCAAGATCAAACAGGGGATTTTCTTTTAAGTAACAACATTATATATTGGATTTGTTAACTTAAAAAGATTTTTGGAGTTGTGAACAATCTTCAGCACCTATGAATCCTCACGAAGACTTTCTAGTTAAAATGATGTTTTGCTTAAATACCTAATTGTTTACAAAAGACTTACACAAAAATTGTTATATTTCAATTGTACAAGAGGAGATATTTCCTATGTTGTTGGAATCTTTGTCAATTTCTCTTTTGATATGCTTCGGAGGCCTGTGACTCGTTCTCAAACCAAGGTACGATCACCAATTGATCTTTATTCTAACAAGTTTGCTAGTTTTGCAGGTGAAGGTCTTTTTAGTAGCTTGGAGTGGGAGCCAAATTCTCAAGACATGGGTAAACCTACATATGTTCTGTAACACCCGGCATTTTGCCATGTAAATATTCCCGAAATTCATTTAGCGGGATAAATGATTACATTAATACAATGAATGTTTTAATGAGTTTATCAGAGTGTTTAATGGAAAAATCAAATTGATTAACTAATTAACAAATTAGTTGGAAACCAATGGAAGAGCAAATTAAGAAACCAATTATGGTTGGTGGGAGGGAACTAATGGTGCTTGACACTTGGCAACTTGTTGAAGAAGCCATGTTCTTTTCTCTTCCCTCCTATGTAAAACCCTCATTTCTCATCTGCTTCTTTCCACTACCCTATGTTTTCTCTCTTCCAGGCGACTGCAACCTTTCCAAAAGCTTCCATTCTCCTGTTTGCTCCAGTGAAGGTAAACATCTGTTAAAGCTAACGAGTTTGAATAAGTTCAAAATGTGAGTTTTGTTGGAGTTTGAGGTTCGATAATTTGGAGTAAACTCACTGTTTTTACATGAAAACACATTGGTTTGTTTTCTAAAGGTTTAAATGGAGCTTGAAGCTTATTCTACTAAGTTATTAGTTAACATTTGCAGCTTGTTAATTTTCCCTCTTCGTGCACGTCATAGGTCCGTGCATCACCAAGGCAACACGTTCGAGACTCTCAACTCTGCAGCAAATAGGTAAGTTCATACGTATAGGTTTGGCCCTTAAGGCCCTACAATACGGATGTAACATCCCTAATACTGTACCCGTATTTCCCGTACTATTTTTTTTCTCATTACTTTAAATAAACTCTAAGTGAGACTTAAACCGAAATTGAAATCAGGATGGAAGTCTGGTTTATAAATCATTTAAAACAATTTAAACTATTAAATAAAACTGTAATTAAAATTAATTTCAATTAAAACAGAAGGGAGGGCAGAATTGTCATTCTGCTGAGGAGGAGAGGCAGAGATCGATCGCTTCAAGTGCAGCACTTGCAGCGCTCGATCGCTGCAAGCGCAGCGCTTGCAGCGCTCGGTCGCTGCATATTGCAGCGCTCGGTCGCTGCAAGTGGAGCGCTCGGTCGCTGCAAGTGGAGCGCTTGCAGCGCCCGATCGCTGCCCTTGTGTAGCGCCTGATCGCTGCAGTTCCAGAGAGCAAACACCAATTTTTCTATCACCTTCACTGCACACCAAACACTTTAATACATCTCCCATTTCATCCAGAATTACCACAAAACGTACAATTTAAACATACTCTAAACGCACTTAAACACGTGATAGAACTTTGTGAAAAACAAACGGCGTGGATATGTCTAAAACTATACTTTTCCTCCAATCAAAATCATCAACAATTCTATAAAACTTTATAAAAATAGTTTATAAAACACGTTTCCAAAACGTTTCAAACCATCAAAACAATTATCTAGCCCCTAACCAGACCCAAGCATCCTAAAATGTTCTATACAATCATCAACCTAAAACATCCCAATAACCCCAAAATCTATACATACTTCCCCACGGGTCGGTTGAGCATCGACTGCGCCAACACACCACCGCAACCATCCTTCTTCAACTGGACTCATGCCTCAGGAGGAGGAATCTTGTCCTCACCTGTTTCCTCGTAAACACCTACACCATACAGACATCTATGAGATAAAAATCTCAGTAAGCTCTAGTAAATGTAAATGCGTGCTGTGCATATGAATTTGTAAATCATGCATTGTTTTCTTTACTTTGCTTTGTTTTGCTTTGCTTTGCTCTGTGGGTGTCACCGAGATCTCAGCCCACTAACCGGAGAGAGCACATCCAGCGGGCAGACTACTCTTTCCAGCTAGAGGAGGGGGGTACACGCTTACAACACTGATAAGTGTGTATTTTACACACTTATTTATACTCTGCATATTTGATTTGATAAGTTTCTCTCAAGTGATTGAAGGAATTTGATCAATTTTGTGCAAAGTTTGCAGCAATTATAATTAGAACAGGAACAAGAGAATAAAAAGAAAATGGAAGCTGAAGAGAAGAAAAGAATGGAGCACCTGCTGAGCGATCAATTGGAAGCCATTGATCGCTTGAAAAGTGACGAATTTAGAGAAACAAGGCAGCGATCGATTTCTATAAAATTACCTTCTTGCAGCGATCGATCTCCATGGGTATGCAGCGATCGATTTCTCAAGATATGCATCACCTGATCACAACATGTGCCAAGCAATTACCCAAGAGCAGCAGCGATCGATTTCTATGCTTGACAGAGATCGATCGCCACATACATTTACATAAGACAACAGCGATCACTTGAAAAAGGAAGCAGCGATCGATCTCTGTGAATTGCAGAGATCGATCGCCACACATATGCTACAAAGAAATGCCGCGATCGATCTCTACAACTGCTAGAGACCGATCGCTATGTTATTTTGCACAGAAAAGAGGCAGCGATCAATTCCTATAAACTACAGAGACCGATCGCTGCCACACATTTATAGAAGATGGAGCAAAAGATTGCAGCGACCGTGCGCCTTACAAAGACAGCGACTGATCGCTCACCAAATCTTATATGGAAAGACAACGTGTTTTAATTTGAGCCATCGATCCGAAGCGATATTAAATCCTAGCCGTTGCTTGATTGAAAGACGTCAATAAATAACAAGAGCAGACCTAAAAATTAGGGGAGATCCTGGAGATCCTGGAGCCGGCAACAGAGAGAGGCGATTCTCGGCTAAGGAGCGATCCGATTATTTTCAGCATAGTTTTCTTTTCTTTTCTTTTTCTTTCTACTGTTTTATTATGCAACTCTATAATATTTCCGTTGTTTATTTATCTTCTAGCATGAACTAAACGTTTGTTCTAGGGTTTCGATGTAGCCTAGTTATGATTATTTATTTTTCTTAATTCAAGTATTTAATTTCCTGTTCCTGTTCTGTGTTGAGTAATCTATTCTGGACGTAATGCTTAGGTTTGCTTGATCACCAAAACTAAGAACTTTAGGGTTGATTCGGGATGCGAGAGCGGAGAATTTAACCGTGCACTGAATATTTTGCCTTAAAAAGGATCCTAGGCTAGAGATAGTTAGGACGTTTGAGTGGTAATATAATTTCTTGTTCCTAATGTATTCAATTAATTCTCAGGATTAGAGACCGAGAGGTGATAATTCGTTAGTTGAATAAGTTTGTCTTTGCTCAAGAGAGATTGATAAATATTTTCGTGAAATTGCCATCAACACATAGAAATAGGATTTAATTACTTGAATTAGGTTTAATAAATAAGATTAGCTAAGTGAAATCGGAACCCTGGATTTTCTCATCATATAATCTTACTCTTTTAAATTTAAATCTTTTATTTAAATTGTTGTTTGATTTTTATTTGAATTATTTTAGTTTAAAATCCAAAAACCACTTATTATTTCTTTTCAAATTAAACTGAAAATTAGATATTCAATATTTAACATTATTATTCCTCGTGGGATCGACACTCGTACTTGTACACACTTTATTACTTTTGCGACACGTGCACTTGCGTATCACGATTTTTCGCAACAAGTTTTTGGCGCCGTTGCCGAGGAATTAAATTTTGTTATTATTGAATTATTTTATTTTAGTTTATATTTGAATTCTCTTTTGTTGCTAAGCTTAAATTACATTATTTGCACATTACAGGTGTATGCGAAAATTAGGTACTGCCAACCTAATCCCTATCGACCTTGAAATTGAACGAACTTGTCGCCGAAATCGAAGGGAAACAAGACAAGCAATTATGGCAGATAATCAAAATGCTCATGATCAAAATGCTCGTATACAACAGATTGTCGAGGTTGAGGGAGTCGGGAGAAGAACATTGCTAGATTATGTTATGCCATCCATGGACGGGATTCAATCAGCAATTCGGAAACCAGCTATCACATGCAATAATTTTGAAATAAAGCCGGGTACAATACAAATGATCCAACAGTATCAGTTTTGTGGTTTGCCTAACGAAGACCCCAAGGATCATATTGCTAGCTTCGTCGAGGTCTGTGATACTTTTAAATACCATAATGTCTCCGAGGATGCTATCAAGCTCAGGTTATTCCCCTTCACACTGAGAGATCGTGCAAAGAATTGGTTACACTCCTTACCTCCAGATTCAATTACAACATGGAATGATTTAGCACAGAAATTTCTATCAAAATTCTTTCCCTTTGAAAAGATGGCAAAACTCCGCAATGAGATCACAAATTTTACTCAATTCGATGGTGAGACAATTTATGAGGCATGGGGCCGATTCAAAGAGCTTTTACGAAGATGCCCCCAACATGGTCTACCTCAATGGATGCAAATACAGACATTTTTCATTGGATTATCAGTGTCTACACGGAATCTCGTTAACTCCGCAGCTGGTGGATCATTCTTACAGAAGACAGAAATAGAGGCATTTAACCTATTAGAGGAGTTATCACTCAATAATGATCAGTGCCCAGTTGAGCGCCAGATCTTGAGGAAGCAGGCAAATACTCCAGAAATGGATGCAATAAAAGCATTAACTACACAAATGGAAACCCTCACTAGACACATCCTAGGTAATCAGGTTTCAGTTAATGCAATTCAGTCCCCGATTATGCAATGTCAATGGTGCCAAGGACCACATGCGAGTGAAAACTGTCAGCAAGGGAACCAAATGGCGAGAAGTTCATCTGAACAAGCTCAATATGTGGGAAATTATAATAGACCGACACTTCAAAATTCCGGTAACTACTATATTGGGGGGCACAACAATCATCCAAACTTCTCATGGAAGAACCCGAACAACGCCATACAGATGCCACAAGCTAATCAACCGGGACCTCCGTTTCCAGAAAGAAAATCAAATCTGGAGGATTTAATTGCAAAGATGGGAGAGCGCACCAATAATTTAATTGCTGAAATGGGGGAACACACAAATAAATTTATGGCTGAGACAAGAACCACCTTACAGAATCAGTCAGCCCAAATTCGAAGCTTAGAGACACAAATGGGCCAGATGGCAGCTGCACTAAATGGACGCCCACAAGGTACATTGCCCAGTTCTACTGAAATCAACCCCAGAGAACAATGCAATGCCATTACACTTAGGAGTGGAAAAGTGATTGAAAATTGTACTAAGGAAAATAAGAAAGTGGTCGCACATGACGGAGTGCATTCGTCATCATCCGAGTCCACACCAAAGGATCAAGAGCTACTGGAAGCCCCACCTCAGATTCCAAAGGAGATCCTCTCAAAAGTTTCTTTTCCACAAAGACTGAAAAATGTGAAGCTTGATAATCAGTTTTCTAAGTTTCTTGATATCTTCAAAAAGCTCCACATCAATATTCCATTCGCAGAGGCACTCGAGCAAATGCCTAAATATGCAAAGTTTCTGAAAGACATCTTGTCTCATAAACGGAAAATTGACAAATATGGCACGATCGCTTTGACTGAGGAATGTAGTGCCATTGTTCAACGGAAGCTTCCACAAAAATTGAAAGATCCGGGAAGTTTCACCATACCATGTGCAATTGGGGAGTCCATTTTTGAGCGGGCATTATGTGATTTGGGTGCTAGTATAAATTTGATGCCGCTATCTATATTTCGTAAGCTGGGTATTGGTGAAGCAAAGCCCACCAGGGTAATCCTACAGATGGCCGATCGCTCTATAAAACATCCGTATGGGGTGATTGAAGATGTCCTTGTCAAAGTCGACAAGTTTATTTTTCCCGCTGATTTCTTGATTCTCGATATGGACGAAGACCGAGGCATCCCGATAATATTAGGTCGACCATTTTTAGCAACAGGGGGAGCTGTTATTGATCTAAGAAAAGGATAGCTCAAATTGCAAGTATATGATGACGAGGTGACATTCAAAGTATATAAATCCATAAATTACCCAACAGCTAGCAATGAGCCAATTGTCGATAATATGCCAGACAAAGAGCTTCTTGAAATTGATAAATTAGTAAACGGAAAAAGAGCGAAGCCGTATCTTAACGGGGTTTTTCAGAATGATACAACTATTATTCTCCGTGCACCAGATTAGCAAGAGGCTTACAACGTCAAGCTGATGACGATAAAACAAGCGCTTGGTGGGAGGCAACCCACCTAAGTATCCTTTTTAGTTTGTTATTTCAATTTTTGTTTGCATTAGTTTAGTTTATTTTTATTTTATTTCATTATTATTATTATTTTTAACATAAAAAAAAAAAAAAAAAAAAAAAAATCTCTGATTGATCGCTCCTTCGACCAAAGCTCCACAACACTAACGGCTGCCCGAGAAGATATGAGGTACTTTTATTTTACCCTACTCATTTAAACTAATTTTACATTGGGGACAATGTTTATTTCAAGTTTGGGGGGGTGTAAGTCTGCTTAATATTTTGAAATTTTATGGTATGATTATTTATTTCATTTGTTTAAAGTGTCGATGACTGCACCTTTGATCAATGCATGTTTCAACTTCTGAATAGATTCCGAGATAGTACGATTTGTGATAGTAGCATTGATTGGACCTTAAGAAGTTAGACTTGTTTGTGTGGAAATGTTCATTCTTATTTAAATTTAGCTGATAATGATATAAATTGTTGTCTTGAGATCGAGAGCCTAAACACAGTAAGGGAGTGCTTGAGTGTAAACACTGAAAGGGAGTGAGCTCCATTTAAATTTAGCGAGTGATTAGTGAGTATTAAATTGTTCGTGGTTTTGCCCTGCATTCATGAATACAAATTATGATTTTTTGCAGAATTAAGAGAATGACTTAGGCCATCTTTGGACCGTTTGAGCCTTTATTGACATACCCTATTTGTGTCATTTAAATGGCACCCCTAGTCTCCTATTTGAACCTTTATTTACCACTATTTTGTCAACCCTAATTTAGCCTACCCTGAAATTATTTTGACTATCCTGTTTATTGAGCACAGGGTTGTGGGTACATTTTATGGGGAGAGTTGGAGAAAGTAGTGGTGAGAATCAGAACTAATTCTTTTGTCCAATTGTCTAAGTTGTAGTATTTTGAGATTTTATTTTTCAAAAAAAAAGAATGACTTAGGCCATATTGGACCGTTTGAGCCTTTATTGACATACCCCTATTTGTGTCATTTAAATGGCACCCCTAGTCTCCTATTTGAACCTTTATTTACCACTATTTTGTCAACCCTAATTTAGCCTACCCTGAAATTATTTTGACTATCCTGTTTATTGAGCACAGGGTTGTGGGTACATTTTATGGGGAGAGTTGGAGAAAGTAGTGGTGAGAATCAGAACTAATTCTTTTGTCAATTGTCTAAGTTGTAGTATTTTGAGATTTTATTTTTCAAAAAAAAAAAAGTTAGTAGAAAGTTGAATTGTTCACTAGTAGAACAATTTTTTATGTGCTATTTAATTTGTTGTTCTTATCATTATTTATATTTTATGTTTGACATTGACAAAGGAGTTAGTTTTGAAAAATAGAGAGTGAGACAAGTTTGGGGGGATTATTGAGTTAACTATTAGAAAAGAGTTCAAATGAGTGTAAGAAGTGAGGCTGACATAAGGATGGATTGTGCTCTAGAGCTTCGCTTGAATCCAAAAATTTCCTACCTTATAACCCGGCCTTACATTACAAGCTTAATTAAAGACCTATCGACTTTTATTCTGTTTATTCATAATTGTTATTAGTGAATAATGGGCAAGACTGATGAACAATAAGAGTGGATGGAGTGACCCTGAGAGGTATTTTTGATTTCCCTTCTCATAAAAGACAATTATAGATCTATCAGTTAAACGAGAATGAGTTTGAGCATATACACACACAAGAATTTCTGATTAAGCTTCTTTCAATGTGATATCATGATTTGTATTATTGAAAGTATTTATTTAGATAGTTTATTTGCATGCAAAGATCAAGCTGAGACTAAATACTGCAAACTATGATTTAGATAATTCTACCATGGAAATTTTAACTATTTTGCAGACTTAAAATTTTAGAAAATTCTGGATAAACTTTGCTAGTTTTCTATGCTTATTTTTGTTCGCTTGAGGACAAGCTTTCATTCAAGTTTGGGGGTGTGATAAGTGTGTATTTTACACACTTATTTATACTCTGCATATTTGATTTGATAAGTTTCTCTCAAGTGATTGAAGGAATTTGATCAATTTTGTGCAAAGTTTGCAGCAATTATAATTAGAACAGGAACAAGAGAATAAAAAGAAAATGGAAGCTGAAGAGAAGAAAAGAATGGAGCACCTGCTGAGCGATCAATTGGAAGCCATTGATCGCTTGAAAAGTGACGAATTTAGAGAAACAAGGCAGCGATCGATTTCTATAAAATTACCTTCTTGCAGCGATCGATCTCCATGGGTATGCAGCGATCGATTTCTCAAGATATGCATCACCTGATCACAACATGTGCCAAGCAATTACCCAAGAGCAGCAGCGATCGATTTCTATGCTTGACAGAGATCGATCGCCACATACATTTACATAAGACAACAGCGATCACTTGAAAAAGGAAGCAGCGATCGATCTCTGTGAATTGCAGAGATCGATCGCCACACATATGCTACAAAGAAAGGCCGCGATCGATCTCTACAACTGCTAGAGACCGATCGCTATGTTATTTTGCACAGAAAAGAGGCAGCGATCAATTCCTATAAACTACAGAGACCGATCGCTGCCACACATTTATAGAAGATGGAGCAAAAGATTGCAGCGACCGTGCGCCTTACAAAGACAGCGACTGATCGCTCACCAAATCTTATATGGAAAGACAACGTGTTTTAATTTGAGCCATCGATCCGAAGCGATATTAAATCCTAGCCGTTGCTTGATTGAAAGACGTCAATAAATAACAAGAGCAGACCTAAAAATTAGGGGAGATCCTGGAGATCCTGGAGCCGGCAACAGAGAGAGGCGATTCTCGGCTAAGGAGCGATCCGATTATTTTCAGCATAGTTTTCTTTTCTTTTCTTTTTCTTTCTACTGTTTTATTATGCAACTCTATAATATTTCCGTTGTTTATTTATCTTCTAGCATGAACTAAACGTTTGTTCTAGGGTTTCGATGTAGCCTAGTTATGATTATTTATTTTTCGTAATTCAAGTATTTAATTTCCTGTTCCTGTTCTGTGTTGAGTAATCTATTCTGGACGTAATGCTTAGGTTTGCTTGATCACCAAAACTAAGAACTTTAGGGTTGATTCGGGATGCGAGAGCGGAGAATTTAACCGTGCACTGAATATTTTGCCTTAAAAAGGATCCTAGGCTAGAGATAGTTAGGACGTTTGAGTGGTAATATAATTTCTTGTTCCTAATGTATTCAATTAATTCTCAGGATTAGAGACCGAGAGGTGATAATTCGTTAGTTGAATAAGTTTGTCTTTGCTCGAGAGAGATTGATAAATATTTTTGTGAAATTGCCATCAACACATAGAAATAGGATTTAATTACTTGAATTAGGTTTAATAAATAAGATTAGCTAAGTGAAATCGGAACCCTGGATTTTCTCATCATATAATCTTACTCTTTTAAATTTAAATCTTTTATTTAAATTGTTGTTTGATTTTTATTTGAATTATTTTAGTTTAAAATCCAAAAACCACTTATTATTTCTTTTCAAATTAAACTGAAAATTAGATATTCAATATTTAACATTATTATTCCTCGTGGGATCGACACTCGTACTTGTACACACTTTATTACTTTTGCGACACGTGCACTTGCGTATCACGATTTTTCGCAACAAACACGTACAGCCGTGCCTGAGCCCCATCTCGCGTGACCTATAAACTGTATACTGAAGGGCCATTTAAACTATATACCGTAGGGTCATTTAAACTGTATACCGTAGGGTCATCATTTCTTTGTATTTACTTTAAAACATTGTGTGGAAGTTCATTTTCTATGCACAATTCAAAACCATGATGCGTGAACAGTTAATAACAGAATTTAAACACTCAGCATACGTACCATCAAGACTATAAAGCAATTAAAAGCATATCCTATACAAAACTAATCCTAACTACCCAACCAAAACAATTTAAACTTATACATCTCCAAAATTCCTCGAGACGACCTCGACGTACGGTGTAGGCCAATCGGCTAGAGAAGATCACGAGAACTTACCTCGTGTCCAAAGCAGCTCAGCTCCGTCCACGAGCGTTGTGCACCTAGGGCAATTCACAACAATTACCATTAAAATGAGTTTGAACCGATAATGTCCAAATTAATGAAATCCTTAACTAAGGAAATTCTTCTAAAGCTATAACTTAATTAATCGAGGCATTTGAACAACCTATTCGCGCTCGATTCTACGAAACATCCAATAACGAGCTTTTTCCAAAAACCCAAAATTCATTAAATTTAACATTTCTCACAAATTAGTTTAACTTCGTCCAATAACGTTTAATACGTCCTTTATATCCATAAACTCGATAAACCTATCAATTTCGAACCTTAAATCACAATTCTAACAAAACCCTAATCGTAAAACCTAAACGTATAACTTCGTTAAAACTGAAAACTAACGTCCGAAAGCTGTAGAATCTTACCTAGAACGTTGATCGGAGGAGAAAACGTTAAGAGCGGAGATCGATCGGAGGAGAAACGGGCGTCGGCATGAGGAATCGCCGCAAGAGAGGGAAACCCGAGCCCTCTGGTTTTTCGCGAGGAAGAGAGAAAATGAGGGAGAAAGAAACTTTTAGGTTATTTAATAAATTACTTTGTCAAATTACTATTTTGCCCTTCCTTTGATTTTATATTTGTTTCGTCATTCGTTTCGTTAATCGGCTAACTATTCAGTCTCACCAAATCTCCTTATTTCACAAATAAATCCAACTTATTATTAGGGTCCCAATAAAACTGTCCGTTCACCAATCGGACCACATTTACTATTTTTACTAAAATGTCCTCTATATTACGAGAAACATAATTACTCGGAATTAAGTGTTACTGCTCCGAAAATTCTCGTAAATTTCTTAAAATCCATATTAATAATTAGGATCCCAACGAAACCTTCTGTTTGCGAAACGGGCTCGATTTGACATATTTACAAAAATGTCACTTATATTAAAATATTAATATCCCGAAAAGCCGGGTATTACAACGGAGGTACTAGGTTTTATGTTGTCGGGATTTCTGTTGGGTAGTTAAACCATAGGTTATGTTTTAGATTAAGTGTGTTCTTTTTTATTTCTTGCTTGCTATTCCGTCGCCTATCTATGAATGTTCATGCATACACGTTTTCTCTGTGAAAGTCATGAAAATGTTTTCTGCACACTGTTTGAAGTTAAGTAAGATAAAACCTGTAATGAAATGTATGGTTAAGTGTGGATGAGGACTGACATTCTGTCATGTACTCCTGTTATGTCCTGTTGTGGCATGTACTCTTGTTGCGCCAGCTCTTCTTCCCACTTATACCTTCTTGTCCAGTGAAATATAATGTAATGTTCATGTATTTTGAAAATGTTCATGCATAGCACGTGCATCACTTTGCATTGTATGTTCTTACTAAGCTCTAGGCTCATAGTTGAACTCCCTGTTAAAGGTATGGATCCTCCAGATGAGGACATTGTGCCTCAAGATGATGAGTTGATGTAGTTGGCGGGATGAGCTCATGGGTTGGTTGCTGCAGCTAGACATATTTCTGTCCCGAGGTTTAAGTTTATAATGTAAAATTTATGTCTGTAAACTCTACTGGGATTCTGCTGGTTTTGTTTTAAAACTCTGTTGGAAATTTGGATAATGTATAGGTTCTGATGTTTAAGTTTTTAAACCTCTGTATTTGACAATTGTATGTATCTTTTGAAATATTCTGGAACTGCCTTGAGTTCTCTCTATTGGTTTGTGCATGGATGGTCTCTGGTTTTAGAGTTATCCATGCAGTTTGATTTCTTAAACTCCTGCCATGTTTTCTATTATGTTCGAAAATTATGTTCTGAATTGTTCTTTTTTTAGAATTTGAAACTTTATGCCATCTGTTTTTATGCTCCCTGTTCGTATGTCTTCCTGTTAAAAGTTGTCAAATTTCTGTCCGTAGTTCACATCCACCGGTGAACTCATTTCGGTCTGTAGTTCACATCCACCTGTGAACTCATTTTTTTCTGTAGTTCACCTCCACCGGTGAACTCATTTCTGTCTGTAGTTCATATCCACCGGTGAACTCATTTCTGTCTGTAGTTCACATCCACCGGTGAACAATGTATTTCTGCCTGTATCCACCGCTGCCTTTAAAGTTCATTTATGTCTGTAGTTCACATCCACCAGTGAACTCATTTCTGCCTGCATCCACCGCTGCCATTTTAAATCACATCCACCGCTGCCCTTAAAATTACATCTTCCGTCTGACGTCAGCTACATCTTCCGCCTGACGTCATCTGCCCCCATCTTCCGCCCGACGTCATCTGCCCCCATCTTCCGCCCAGTTCACCTCTACCAGTGAACAGTAATCTTCTGCTTGTAGTTCACCTCTATCGGTGAATAGTAATCTTCTGCCTGTAGTTCACATCTGCCGGTGAACAGTCCAATTCTGCTTGTAATTTTACGTCTTCCGCTCAGTTTATTTACTTCTTTTGCCCTACATCACCCGACCCCGTCATTTACTGTAGCCTTTCTTCTGGCATAACTTCCAGTTTTGTTTTCAATTTTTATTAGGTTTTCCATTGCATGTCAAGTCGTTCATTTCTGTCTGTTTATTTTCATTGTTAAAATTCTGGGGTTCCAATCCTCTTGTTGTCTGCCAAAACCCTGTTTAAGTCGAAGTCAAGTCTTAGTGAGAATTCCAGAACTGTTTTCATTTCTTCCTGCTTCCAGCCTTCCTGCTTTTCTTCTGTCATTCATTCTGCATTCCGATTTTTACTGTTTCCCATTTTACTTTCAAATCTAGAGAATGTTTTCTTTCTCTGTAAAGTTTTCAAGGGTTTGTTTTAAAAGTCCAGTCTGTTTTCTGTTTAAACAAAAAAAAATATGTCCAGTTTTCTGTTAAATGTCCGGAGTGATGGCTCCTCGGCCCCGATCAGGTTTGGGGCTGTCACATGTTCTCTCTTGGGAATCACTTCCATGTTCGTCTCACATTGAATAGAGAATTTGTCTTCTCGAAGGAAAATCTATGTAATCAAGTGTTTTGTGTATTTTTTTGTTCATGGCAAACATTGGTCGTTTCTTGTATTTTATAGCAAACATTGACATTTATTTTTTTAGTATGCATTGCATAGTAGCTTTTAGGTTAGCTAGTGGTCGAGGTTTCGCGCGTGCATGGCTGAGGTTTGGCGCTCACGTTGGATCTCTCACGCACATGGCCGAGAGATGGCGCACGAGGGGTCGGCTGGTGCGCACAGAAAGAGATGAGGTCGAGCGCGCACGGATGGGTGACCTGGCTATACGGAAGAGCGTCGACAGGTGCACACACGGATGGTTGACCTGGCCAGTGTCGTGGGCCGTTGATCAGCGTGCGCAAGGACAAGCCATGCGACCGAGCGATGGCCAAAGGAATTAATCTAGAAACTTCCTCCACCATTTTGAATCCACGCCAACTCAGCCAGGTTCCTGCAAGGACTAAGGACCAATGGAGGGATGTCAAGCTTTCCATGCAAGGACATGCACGTCGGATGACGAAGCAAGAAGGCGCACGGGCGTGCATGGCCGAGACTCGAGCCCAATGACTATTTCTTTATTCATCAGCCGTTACTTTTCTTTGTGGCCGAAACCCTAGCCATCTTTAGGAGATATTTAAGCATAGTTTGCTGCATTGTAAAGACACTTTTGATTAATAGAAAATTGAAGTTTTTCCTTCATCTTCAAAGTGCTCTTCGACCTTCAAAGTGATTTGCCTTGGTGTGTGATATCCGAGTGGAGTTTGCCTCCATTGTCCTCCAATTTCGTGGTTACTTGGTGGCTCTTAGAGACATCCTTTCTCTCCAAACTTTCAAAGGTTAGAAACTAGAAGAATGGCGGAAAACCAGCCTAGTGTGCTGGAGTATTCCTTCCTCATTGAAGGTCTCATTATCCGAACGTGCCATAAGCTGCCTATCAGACCAGTCGTGAGTGTTCCTTACATATTTTATTCATCTCGATGATTTTCTTCCTGAAATTTTAAGGGCTTACTCATTACTCACCAGGTAAGTGTCCCCTAAATTTTCATAGCATTTAGGTCTAATTTGATAAAGTTGTGCATACTGTTTTGGGGTACTCTTTGGATTGAGCTAAGAGTACCAAAAACCTTGTGTTTGTTGCTATTTTAACTTGGCTTTTGTAGGACCAAACCATATCATTTGGTATCAAAGCACAGAGTGCTTCCATTTTGTGTTTATCTTGTGTTTTAAATTGATTTGATTGTTTATTTTATATAGTTTTAACTTGCCAAACTTAGTGTCTGTTCAGGTTTAGTGCTCAGCCGAGAAGAGTTTGTTTATTTAGAGCCATCTGAGTTGGTTGTTAGTCTTATTGATCTCTAAAACTTTAGAAACTATTTAGGATTAGAAATAAAAACTAGAAGTGACATTATCCATAACCAAAACCAGAATCAAGATTTACCCCAAACCGAGGCTCAAAACCATCAAGAGGGAGAGTCAAGTTTCCAAGGTGAAATCAATGAGCTTAGCCAAAAAGTAGACCATCTATTAGAAATAATGGCTGATCGTACAAGAGAAAACCAAGAACCCGTGCATAGGAGGAGAAGTGAACCACCAAGGAGAGGGTATCAAAATCGAGAGTACTTTGATGAAGAGTGGACCGAAGAGGATGACGAGGACTTTACTTGTAACACCCGAAAAGTTACCATATACATCACATATACTTGCATGGTATGTTATGTCATTTTATCTATTTGATGTTAATGAAGATTCAAAAGAGAAGAGAAGGAAATCATGGTTTGAAAAGTCAAAAAGGGATGAAAACAAAAAGTGGTGTTTGGCGTGGGAGAAATGAGAGTAGACGAAAATGTAAGGGAATTGTGATTTAGTTAGAAACAATCTAACTAACGTTTAGAATATAATGGGGTAGGTGGGAGAAGACTTGTCTTCAAATGGTGTGATGCCACCTCACTTAAATTTTATTTTATGAAGGATAAAGCTTCATTTTGAAGCTTCAGCACGCCAGAGAATTTCATTTCTGAAGCCTTCCTCCCTCAAGAGCTCATCTTCCCTTCCTTTTCTCAAGATTTCTTCAAGCTAAGTTGTAGGTTAGGTTTTCTTTATGAAAAAAGGGTTGTTAGACGATGAAAGAATAGTATTTAGTGGTGAGTTTGTGTTTACAGCTTCTTTGCTAGATTTTTACGTTAAACCCTAAATTTAAATGCAAGAGGTTAAGTTGTCTTTCTCTTTTCGGCTGATGAACAAATAGGGTGGAATGGATTTTTGGTGTTATTGATGTGAATGGTTGGATTCTTATGCTTTACGTTTGCAAATCAAAAAGGAAGTTGGTCAAATTGCCTAATCTTGTACTCTGAACTCGAGGTAAGTGCATGTTTACATGCGTTTTGGCCGATTGGCCTACACCACAAAGAGTTAGGAGGTTTATGGTTAGAATGTGGATTTTGGAGATTTTAGGTTGAGAGTTTTGGTTTGGGTAGAAGTTTTAGATTGTGAGTGAGTGAGTTTATATGACATGCATTCATGCATCATGTTTTTCCAAAGCATAGAAAACAGTTTTATGCATATGTTTTCATGTAAATAAGAGAAAAAAAAATACAGTATAGTAAAATACGTAATAGTTATTGTGGGTAGGGAACTTAGTATGGTAGTTCTGCTAGAGGAACCGGTTCCGTCAGAGGGACTGTTAGATATGTCATTTCACTTCCCCTAGAGCGAGATGATCGTTCTGCCAGAGGGACAATCAGTTAGGCTATCTCCCCTCTAGAACCAGTACCCCAATAACTCATGTCATGCAAGAAAATAAAGAACAGATCTGGTTGCATGTTTTACAAATAGCATAGCATGGTCATGAGCATGCATTTTATTTACGTCTACATCACTTGTTGAGCATTAGGCTCATTAGTTTACTTTGTGGTGTAGGTGATATCGTCACAGATGAGGACGTTGATCTTCAAGATGGTTGACAGAGCAGTTGATGGAGGACGTCCATGGGGTGTGCTTGTAGCTGCTGGGGTGATTTTGACCCGTGGGCAAGTCTGTAGGTATTTTGGCAGATGTGTGTATAGATATAGAGATGTTAAACGAGCGAGTCGAGCCGAGCCGAGCCGAGAAAGTCCCGGCTCACCGAGCCTGCCGAGCCAAACGAGCCGAGCCTAACGAGCCTGCCGAGCCTAACGAGCCGAGCCAAACGAGCTGATCAAAAAAATTTCCAACCCGAGCCGGCTCGCGAGCCACGAGCCTAACGAGCCGAGCCGAGCCGGCCCAACGAGCGTAACGAGCCGAGCTTAACGAACTGAGCTTATAATTATATAAATAAAAATTTCCGATTGTATAACTAAAGTCTAAAATATATCATAAAATTTACTATAATTACTTAAATTTAAAATAAATATATCTACAAATTCAATTATAATTGGGAGGTCTTCCGGAGGAAGCTCAGTCCATGTGCGGTGGTTTGGGGAAGGAGAATTGCATTGTGCAGAAGCGAAAAGGAGGAGGGAGGAAGTAGGAGAAAGACTGAGGAGTGACTGAGAGGAAGAGAGCGCGCGGAAATATAAATATAGCGAGGTGGAGGGGGAGTGATGAGGTGGATGCCAGCTAATACACTATTTGAACGCGGTCAACGTGGCAATAAGTTGGATCATGGATGACGTGGAAAACTGAAGATGGAAAATGGCCAATCTTGATGACGTCATCAAGACAAAGTGGAAGTCAACTTCACTCGTAAATTTCGTATTTGACTTGACAGTTGTCTATTTCTCAAAGCTTCTATTTTCGGAATATAAAATATTTGTCCACAACATTTTCTGACCGAACGCGTAGCTGATTTCATCAGCCACATTTATTAATTTTCTTAATTAATATTGATGATGAGTCGCCCATGTGGGCGACTGATCAGCCTGTTTAAATTTTTTTTAAACAAGAGCCTATCAATCGCCCTACTTGGGGCGACTGATAGGCTCTAGTTCTATTTTTTTTAAATGAGAGCCGATCACTCGCCCAGTGGGGCGACAGTTTGAAGTAGCAAGAGCCTGAGATTATCGATGGTCAAGTGTCGCCGCGTTAGAGAGGGTTCAGCGCTCGCCGCAGGACCCGAGCTAGGCTTCCGTTGACGAGCTAGCTCGCGAGCTGGCTCGCGAGCAGGGTCGTCGAGCCCGGTCATTCACAGGCTCGCGAGCCGGGATGTCCAAGCTCGGCTTGACTCGCCTGTGTGACTCGAGCCAAACTCGCTCGTTACTGTAGCAAGCCGAGCCAAGCTCGGCCCGCTACAGTAACGAGTCGAGCGAGCGAGCTGGCAAGCAGCTCGAGCTCGGCTTGCTACAGTAACGAGCGAGCGAGCGAGCTGGCAAGCAGCTCGCTCGTTTAACATCTCTATATAGATAGTTGGTTTTTAAACTTTTGGAAAACACGAATTTGGTAGTTTTAAAGTTTGTTTTGAAGATAGATTTTCTAAACATGGATTTACTTTTAAGTTTGAGGCTTCCGCTACGTTTTATAAAAATAATATGGTTTTCTATTGTTTTGTTTGTTTTAAGGAAACGATGTTATGATGTGTTGGGAATATATAGATAAATTTTGAAATGGGTATATGATTTTTAGATTGAAGAAAAGTAGGAAAGGGGAGAGAGGAGGCGCCGATCATTCGCCCCAGATGGGCGAATGATCGCCCAAAAAGGGCGTTTTAGAATTCGCCACCCGAGAGTGCAGCGATGGTTCGCCACAAAGGAGGCGATCAATCGCTCCGTAAGGGTGAAAATTCACCCCAGAGGCGATCAGTCGCCCCACAAGGGCGAACAATCGCCCCTGGGGTGAAAGTTCACTCCTAGGCGAACTTTTCGCCCAAAATCTAGTGCAGGGGGTGAGTAATCGCCGGCACTGTTCACGTGAACAGTCATGTACTGTTCACATGAACAGTAAAATTTACTATTCACGTGAATAGTGCCAAGAAAAAAAAGAGTTTTAACTAAATTTTACGCACGTTTTCTACGAAGTTTTAAAAAGAAAGTTTACATGTTTTGAGTCATTTTAAAGATATACAGTATTTTCAAAGTATTTTTACGAACAGTCAAGTTAGTGACGGCTGAATTACGGGTGTTACATTACTCCTAACCGACGTAGGGACAATGAAGACCTCCAGCATATTAAGTTACCAATTCCCTCATTCAACGAGACTTGCAATGGAGATGCATTCCTCGATTGGGTTGATAAGGTTGAGAAAGTATTCGAGTACTATGGATACCCCGAGAAAGTAAAGATACAATTAGTGTCAGTTGAGTTAACGAGATATGCTTCGTTATATTGGGATAACCTAAGGGCTCAGAGGAGACGAGAATGGGATGATTCTATCACTACATGGAGAGCCATGAAGACTCTCATGAGAAAAAGATTTGTGCTCAGTCATTACAAGTAAGAACTGTTCATGCAGATACAAAATTTAAGACAATATGGGCAGACTGTGGAGGAGTATCTCACAGAATTTGAGATGCTCAAAATCTGCGGAGGATTGGAAAAACCTGAAGAGTAAGTGATAAGCCAGATTTATTCGGGGTTTCGGGATATTGGAGACGTAGTGGAGTTACAACCATTGGACTCGATGGACATGGTGGTACAATTGACCTTGAAAGTTGAGAGACAACTAAAGAGAAACAAGAAGGCATCCAACCCCAACAAATTTACTCCCAAAACCCAGGACACCAACAAAACATTCAGTAAGGCAGAAGGGAAGAAGCCTTTTACTCAAAGTTGGCCTATTAAGGAAGGGGATAGTAAACCAGTAGTGGCAGATGCAAACTGGCTAAAAACTAGGGAAATTAAATGCTTCAAGTGTCTTGGTCTAAGACATATAGCAGCCCAGTGTCCAAACCGACGTGTAATGGTAATTAGAGAGAGCACGAAAGAAATTGAAAGTGAGGACGAACCAGCAGTGGAGGTTGAAGAGGAAAGTGAGTCAGCCGACGAAGTTTCCATGCACAAGAAAAACCTTTGCTAATGATTATTCGACGGACCCTCGTGTCAAAGAATACAGAAGAGAACTGTTAGCGAGGGAATATTTTTCACAGTCGCTGTTTAATTAAGAAGTGAGTATGCTCATTAATCATTGATGGAGGAAGTTGCATCAATGTGGCTTCCCGTGACATGGTAGAAAAACTAGGGTTAAAGATCAGTACGTACCAATACCCCTACAAAATACGATGGTTAGATGATAAGGATGATGTGAAGGTCTCCCAACAAGTTACTATTGAGTTTACCATTGGAGGATACAAGGATTTGGTCCTTTGTGACGTCATACCAATGAATGCCAGTCACGTACTTTTGGGTAGGACATGACAATATGATAGAAAGGCGACACACGACGGCTATTCAAATTACTACTCCTTAAAGTTCGAAAGAAAAACAATCAAGTTTGCGCCATATAACGCCCAAACAAGTAGCCAAGGACAAAACAGCCAGAAAGAAGGAAAGGGACAAGACCAACCTAAAGGGAGGACCACTCATTTTGGTATTATTCAGAGACAAGATCAAAGAGTTAGGGGATAGGACATATTCCCCAAGGAGTTACCACAAGGATTACCACCTTTACGTGGTATTGAATACCAGATTGACTCGCAGCCAGGGTTTATGTTACCAAACCATCCAACCTATAGAATGAACCCCGAAAAGAGTAAAGGAGTACATAGCCAAGTTCAAGAATTATTGGAGAAATGTTATATTAGAGAATTTATGAGTCTGTGTGCAGTGTCCACCCTACAGGTCCCAAAGAAAGATGGATCAATGAGAATGTGTGTGGACAGCCGAACCATTAACCTGATCACAATTACGTACAGGTTTTCAATTCCTTGACTAGAGGACATGCTGGATGAGCTTAGCGAAGCAACAATATTTTCAAAGGTGGATCTAAAGAGTGGATACCACCAGATCAGGATGAAAGAAGGTGACGAGTGGAAAACAGCCTTCAAGACCAAGTATGAGCTATTTGAATGGATAGTTATGTCATTCGGCTTGTCAAATGGTCCAAACACGTTTATGCGATTAATGTACCATGTCTTAAAGGAGTTTCTAAGAAAGTTCATAGTTATTTACTTTGACGACATCTTAGTCTATAGCTTAGACATACCTTCCCACCTGGATCACCTAAGTACTCTATTCCAGACCCTCAGGGTTGCAAAGTTGTTCAGCAACCTTAAGAAGTGTTTGTTTGCCTAAGAAAAAGTTTACTCTCTAAGGTTTATCATTACTAAGGATGAGATGGAAGAAGATGAAACCAAGATCGAGACCATCAAGGATTGGTCCACCCCTACAAAAATAACAGAGGCACGTAGTTTCCATGGATTAGTCTCATTTTCTTGAATATTCATTAAGGACTTTAGCTCTATCATGGCTCCTATCACGGACTGTACCAAAAAGGGTCGTGAATTTCACTAGACTCTAGCTTGTCAGCACAGTTTTGAGCTGATCAAGGAGAAACTGTGTCACTCCCCTGTACTAGCACTTTCAAATTTCAACAAGGTATTCGAAATAGAGAGTGATGCATCCGGAGTGGGAATCATGGCCGTTCTCATGCAAGAGAGAAGACCACTTGCATTCTTCAGTGAGAAGCTCAAGGGAGCAGCCCTCAACTATTCAACGTACGACAAAGAGTTCTAAGCAGTCATACGGGTCGTCGAACAATGACAACATTATCTCTTGTCTAAGGAATTTGTTATACATACTGACTACTAGACACTAAAACATATTAAGAGTCAGGGTAAACTAAACAAGAGACATGCCAAATGGGTAGAATTTCTGAAAAAGATACCTTTATAACCTCAAGTACAAAAAATGAGAGACCGACAAACATTCTTTTAACGAAACTAGGAAACAGGTTCTTTGGGTGTGAATGGATTAAAGATAGCTATGAGTCAGACCCAGACTTTGGGCCATATTACTTAAAGTGTCAGAACAAAGCTGAGGTAGATTACCATATTATAGATGGGTATTTATTAAAGGGAAGCAAGTTGTCTAACTCTAATGTAGCTCGAGGAAGTGTCTGGTCAAAGAGGCTCATAGTGGGGGATTGTCCGGTCATTTCAGAGAAAAGAAGACCCTGGACACGCTCAAAGAACATTTTTTTTTGCCACATCTTTTGAGTGATGTACATCGGATACTTGAGCAATGCATAGAATGCAAGAAAGCAAAGAGTAGGTCCTCAAGGATTATACCTACCTCTCCCCGTACCTACACATCCATGGGTAGATATTAGCATGAATTTCGTTTTAGGACTTCCTCGCACAACCAGAGTAGTCAAGGATTGTTTCTCCAAGAAGACACATTTCATTGCCTATGCCAAAATTGATGATGCCACTATTACTGCTGAACTTTTCTTTAAGGAAGTAGTCAGACTTCATGGGGTACCACAGTCTATAGTGTCTGATAAAGACACTAAATTTCTGAACACATTCTGGAAGACCTTATGGAAGAAGATTGGGAAAAAGCTTCTATTCAGTACATTTTTTCACCCACAAACTGACGGTCAGATTGAAGTAGTCAACAAGACTCTAGGAACCCTTCTAAGGAGTGTCGTGGGAAAAAAGTTAACAGATTGGGATGTCAAACTCCCATATTTAGAGTTTGCTTACAACAAGAGTGTCCACTCCTCCACTCAACAGACACCTTTTGAGGTAGTATATGGCTTCAACCCCCTTACACCATTAGACCTTGTGCCACTCCCTGTGATGAGTCTTGCAAACCAGTAGGGACCAACAAAGCTGCACAAGTCAAACAAATACATAAGGTGGCTCAGAAAGGCATACAAAAGAAGAATGAATCCTATGCAAAACAGGCTAATAATGGGCGTAAGGAAGTGATATTCAACAAAGGTGATTTAGTGTGGCTCCACATGAGAAATGAACATTTTCCAAAGAAACGACGATCTAAACTCCTTCCACGAGCCGATGGATCCTAAGATTTTAGAGCATATCAACAATAATGTTTATAAATTAGAATTACCAGGGGACTATGGAGTATCAGCTACCTTTAATATGCAGGATCTCTCATCGTATCTTGGAGAGGAAGATGACATCGAGAAGGACAAATCCCTAGTTTTGAGATCATATCCTCACTCACCCGGGGAGGATGATATGCTTCGGAGGCCTGTGACTCGTTCTCAAACCAAGGTACGATCACTAATTGATCTTTATTCTAGCAAGTTTGCTAGTTTTGCAGGTGAAGGTCTTATTAGTATCTTGGAGTGGGAGCCAAATTCTCAAGACATGGGTAAACCTGCATATGTTCTCTCTTAGGAATCACTTCCAGAATCGTCTCACATTGAAGAGGGAATTTGCCTTCCTGAAGGAAAATCCATATAATCAAGTATTTTGTGTATTTTTTGTTCATGGAAAACATTGGTCTTTTCTTGTATTTTATGGCAAACATTGGTTTTTATTTTGTTAGTATGCATTGCATAGTAGCTTTTAGGTTAGCAAGTGGCCGAGGTTTGGTGCACACGTTGGATCTCTCACGCACATGGCCGAGAGATGGCACACGAGGGGTTGACTGGCGCGCGCAGAAGGAGATGAGGTCGAGCGTGCACAGATGGGTGACCTAGCCGTACAGAAGAGCGCTGGTAGGCGCACGCACGGATGGTTGACCTGGTCAGTGTTGAGGGCCGTTGATCAGCACAAGCAAGTACAAGCCATGCGGCCGAGAGATTGTCAAAGGAATTAATCTAGAAACTTCCTCCAGCATTTTGAATCCACGCCAACTCAACCACATTCCAGCAAGGACTAAAGACCAATGGAGGGATGCCAAGCTTTCCATGCAAGGACATGCACGTCGAATGCCAAAGCAAGGAGGGCACGCGCGCGTGGCAGAGACCCGAGCCCAACAGCTCTTTTTTTATTCATCAGCCGTTACTTTTCTTTGTGGCCGAAACCCTAGCCATCCTTAAGAGATATTTAAGCATATTTTGCTGCATTGTAAAGACACTTTTGATTAATATAAAACTTAAGTTTTTCCTTCATCTTCAAAGTGCACTTTGGCCTTCAAAGTGATTTGCCTTGGTGTGCAATATCCGAGTGGAGTTTGCCTTCAGTGTCCTCCAAATTTGTGGTTACTTGGTGGCTCTTAAAGACATCATTTCCCTTCAAGCTTTCAAAGGTTTTAAACTAGAAGAAGGGTGGAAAACCAAGCCTAGTGTGCTGGAGTATTTCTTCCTCATTGAAGGTCTCATTATCTGAAGGTGCCATAAGTTGCCTATCGGACAAGCCGCGGGTGTTCTTAACATATTTCATTCATTTCGACAATTTTCTTCCTAAAATTTTAAGGGCTTACTCATCACTCACCACAATAAATTTTCATAGCATTTGGATCTAATTTGATAAAGTTGTGCATACTATTTTGGGGTACTCTTTGGATTGAGCTGAGAATACTTAACCTTGTGTTTGTTGCTGTTTTAGCTTGGGTTTTGCAGGACCAAACCATATCATCTTTGCACTATGAAAACTCACTTACAAGTAGCAAATAAAGTCCGTTGACACTTTAAAAGTATTCCAAGACGAGGATTACTTTGTCCATAACTACAATTTAAAAGTTTTATTGTCTCAAATTGGGTAATTTGTCCTAATTCAAGGTCACTTACTGGTTTTTGTATTTTCATTGATGACTCGTTGACTTCTTAGAAATCAAAGACGCAACAAACAATATAAAAATCTTGAATACTGAGCAATGACTCAAACTACGTGGGAGCTTATTGAGTTATATGCTCTATTGTAGGATTTTAATGTTCAACATAAAAAAGGCAACTTATTTTTATGTGATAATCAAGCGACCCTTCATATAACAGCCAATCTAGTTTTTTTTTTTTTTTTAACAAACAAACAACAAATATAGAGATTGATTGTAATCTTGTTAGGCAACAATTACAAAGAAGATGTATCAAAACATTGGACGTCTATCCACCAACTTAAGTTTGGAATATTGAATGTGTGAATCTCTTAAGTTTTGGAGTTGATCATGTACTTTTCTAAGTTACATTTAGTTATTAGATTTAGGGGAAAATAAAAAAATAAAAAATAAAAAATCCTAAACTATAGGGTCAATGAAAAAATAAATTTTAAACTATGTTGGTTAACAAAACAAATCTTAAACTATCATTTGTAACGAAATAAACCTTCAACTATGGTTTTCAGAAACACATATGTAGTCGCCCGCAAAATGGGTGCAGGCGATCGCATGAACACTCGACCTACAAAAATTTATGTATAATAAAAATGCAGGAGCCTACATGAACGCTCGCGTGGAACCGCAGGCGTGAGATTTTTTCTACAATTGCAATGCGAGCGCCCGCAGTTCCATTGAAAATGCAAGTGTGATTTCTTCTTTACGTCATTTGTTCAATCGACGTTCACCAATCATTATAAGTTGATTTTTGACCTTAGAGGGTCATTCCTCGTGCAACTTCGGAGATTTTTGACAGCATACTAGCGATTTTTTGTGAAGTTTTGCCATAATTCCCTAATTTAATGATTTTTCCCTAATTCTCGGATTTTTGGGTGTTCATGCGGTCCCCCGCAGCCATTTTGTGGGCGATTGCATGTGTTTTCTGAAAACCATAATTGAAGATTTATTTCGTTAATAAAAAATAGTTTAAGGTTCGTTTTGTTAACCAACATAGTTTAAGGGTTATTTTATCATTGACTTTTTTGTTTAAAGGTTTTTTTTCCTTAAATTTAGTGATGTTTCTTCTATTTTAAAGAATTATAAGTAGAAACCTAACTGTAAAAGACAAAACATGATAGAAACTCTAGTCCTGAACACCTTGGAAAAATTTCTAGTCGCCAAAAGCTACCCTAACCTTGGACTCACGCCAACGAGAGAAGCTTCAGGACTCCTCATTACCACTGACACGAGAAGCTACCCCAAGTTCGGACTGGTGCTAGCAACCCCTCACCGAGCCATTCATAGTCCAATAAGGGTTTGATAGACTGAACCTCGAACTTCCTCCTGCTCAGCCCTTCTCTGTGATTCTGTCTCAATTTTCTTCCCCAATTGTTGATGATTTTCTTCCTCAATCGTCCAATAAAGGTTTGTTGCCCCTTTGCCTGGCGAGCTCAAAACTCCTTCCTGTATTGCTTTCTCGACTATCCCATAATGAGATCGCTTCTTTGATCCCTTTGTCTTGGCAAAAAATGATCTAAAATATGCAGTTTCAAGTCGCACCGACTTTGGAGTCACACTAACTTTGGAATGATCTTCGAACATCCACCCATTGGTACCAAGCTAATGTAAAATTTGCCAAATTTTAGTGAATGAAAATTTCTGAATAAATTTTTCGCGAATTTCAAGTGAGAATTTGTGCCCGAACGCTCAAATTTTTAGAAACGTGCGAAGTATGAGTTTTTGGTCACGGTAGAGAGAGAGAGAGAGAGAGAGAGAGAGAGAGAGAGAGAGAGAGAGAGAGAGAGAGAGAGAGAGAGAGAGAGAGAGAGAGAGAGAGAGAGAGAGAGAGAGAGAGAGAGAGAGAGAGAGAGAGAGAGAGAGAGAGAGAGAGAGAGAGAGAGAGAGAGAGAGAGAGAGAGAGAGAGAGAGAGAGAGAGAGAGAGAGAGAGAGAGAGAGAGAGAGAGAGAGAGAGAGAGAGAGAGAGAGAGAGAGAGAGAGAGAGAGAGAGAGAGAGAGAGAGAGAGAGAGAGAGAGAGAGAGAGAGAGAGAGAGAGAGAGAGAGAGAGAGAGAGAGAGAGAGAGAGAGAGAGAGAGAGAGAGAGAGAGAGAGAGAGAGAGAGAGAGAGAGAGAGAGAGAGAGAGAGAGAGAGAGAGAGAGAGAGAGAGAGAGAGAGAGAGAGAGAGAGAGAGAGAGAGAGAGAGAGAGAGAGAGAGAGAGAGAGAGAGAGAGAGAGAGAGAGAGAGAGAGAGACCCATTGGTACCAAGCTAATGTAAAATTTGCCAAATTTTAGTGAATGAAAATTTCTGAATAAATTTTTCGCGAATTTCAAGTGAGAATTTGTGCCCGAACGCTCAAATTTTTAGAAACGTGCGAAGTATGAGTTTTTGGTCACGTGTGACATGTACGTAAGATTTACGGAATTAAACTGAAATAATAAAATAAAAATTAAATAAAATAAATAATTAAAACATTAAGGTTTTCAAAGAAAACCTTATTGTTTTCATTATGTCTCGCATACCAAAAGAAAACAGAGAGAGAGAGAGAGAGAGGGGAGAGACGCCGTTGCGCGAGGAGAGAAATCACCGACGCTGGAAACACCACCGATCGGCGCGATCTTGGTGTCAAAAACTTCGTCTCAAAGATTAGATCAACGTTGCTGAAGGGTGCTTTCGAAAGTAAGCTCTCTTTCTCCTGATTTTTGCCTGAGAAGGTTCATGAATTTTTAGGTTTCGTCGATCTAAGATTTGGGGTCGATTCTTTGGTGTTTATAACAGGATTGGACGGAAAGGAGATAAGAAACGTGTTGGAAACAAGTTTTGGCAAAAAACAGGTTAGAATAACGTGAATTCCGACCCTGAGGCAACCGGCCATCGATGGCCGAGTTAACTTGGTCGATAGTCGAGTCAACTCGGCATTGAGCAAAGTCGACTCGGGCACTGGGCCGAGTCGACTCGGGCCCAAGGCTGAGTTGGGCCAGGGCTGGGTCAGGTCCAACCCGAGCTGGCGACCTGGGTTCGGGCCAGGACCATCCCGATTCGGGTCTGGTCCGACCCAAACCCGTCAGGGGCCTGTCGGGTCCAACCTCAGCCCAGTTGAGTATGGTTCGTCCGAGTCGGACTGGATCGTACTGACCCGACTTGGACCAATCTGATCCGAGCTGAATCAGGCTGACCCAACCCGAACCAGACCTGAACCGGTCAGACCCAACTAGTTTGGATCCAAATCGGTCCGATCCGACCCGAACCGGTCAGTAAAAGTCAATTGTTGACTTTGACCATTGACTTTGACCAAATGTTGACTTTTGTTCAAAAGTCAACTCGAGCCGTTTGGACTCGTTTTTGCCCCGATTCGCAGTTTATATTGTTAATCAACCTAATTGAATCTTAATGGGTTCCCTTCCTTGTTTTGACTTACAGATTTAGAGGATTTTGTAAACCTTGAGATGATCCCCAAGGAGACATGGACCATTGAAGTTAGGAAGACTCGCCTCGGTGGTATGGGTTATTATACTTTCTGCGATATACCCGCATAACAAGCATACATATTTTTTTGGTGGATTACCACCGATATTGATGTCGACTGTTTTAAAAACATGAGCATATTGCATTAGATAGGCATGTATACTTTTGACTTGATTGGGACTGCCTACTGCTATGTTTTCTTGCCTTGCCGACGGTTTTGATTTGAGATTGATCATTGTACTATGCTGTTGGATTTTTAATTGTGGACTGGTTTTCTGATGCATTGCATAGTTTTCTGTATTGCCATTTGGAGTTGATTATGAAGGTAATCATTTGGCACTCTCGGCCAGGCCAGTACGCTGAGAGTATCAGGGTATTTTGCCCAGATGCACCCGTGTTTGAGGGTTGCCGTGGTACTCCCCCCACTTGCTTGGATAGGGCTCCGGGATGAGTGGTTGTTGATTCCTTCCGGGCTGAGTTCCCTCTTGTTAGACTCCGTGCATGTGGAGTTGTGGGCTCGGAGCTTTGGCTAGCCCTGGGTTCTGAACTATGCTAGCCCTGTTATTTGACCTTATCAGTGTCTGTTCGTTGTTACCCCCGGTATGCTTGATCAACAACTGTTCTTACGGTGTAGGCCAATCGACCAAACAAATCACAACGACTTACCTCGCGTTCGTTGCAATTTAAGCTCCGTTCACAAGTGTTGTTCACCTATGACAATTCACAACATTTGTCATTTAAATCAATTCTAAACTATCGAGTTTCAAAAATTACAAACTCTTAGCTCAAGAAAATCTCCTAAACTCTAAAACACCTCATTTAGGCATTTTATCAAGCAATTCGTGTCAACACTTAGAAATTTCCATCAATGGAGTTTTTCAAGCTCCAAACTAACTAAAACTCCAATACTGATCAACAAACCGATTAACTACGTCCATTAAACATCAATACATCGATTAGAGGCATAACTACACTAAACCTATCAATTTCAAACATCAATCCACGTTTTCAACGAAAACCCTAACAAACCCTAACTGTTTTTAACCCTAGAAATCAAAATCTAACGCACCAAAACTATAGATTCATACCTAGGGTCGGGATTGAAGAAGAAAACGTGAAGAAATCGTTGTGATCAAAGGAGGAGAAGTCGTCGGAGGAGAGAGCCGTGTGAGGGAGAGGGAAAGCACGCAAGGAGAGGGAAATGCAGGAGGAGAAATCGTGTAAGTGTGTGGGAGGGAGAGTTTTTGTGATTTCATTAAAATTTTGGTTTGCAAAATTACTCATTCGCCCTTCCTTATGATTTTCTATTTGTTTTTCCACTTACTTCGTTATTTAGCTAACGGTCCGTTTTGTGACGACCCCAACCCTGTAGGGCCGTCACAGGACTTGACTTTACATTGACATAACCTTTACCTAAGCCCTCATGTTTTCACATAAAATTTTTCATTTTTACTTAACACTTTAAAAGAAAACTAACTTAGACAATTGACCCACCTCTAACAACCTTGACTTAAACATTTTGAGCGTAAAACATTTCGACTTTTAAAACATTTAAAACTAGACTAAAACCATTTTAAAACAATTAACAATTAAAGTAAGATCAATTAAAACAAAACACTAATATAACCTACAATTTCGGAAAACTCAAGAAAACGAACTGCGTGGATCGCTCTAAAAATCGAGCATATCCATACCTGTTTTAAAATGACCAAACAGTTCAAAATACCCAAACAATTCCAGTATATTCTCCAAAATAAAGACTTCACATTTTAGACATTCTACTACCACATCATACACATCGAAAACTCTACTTACATACGTTATCCTATCAAAACCAATCGATACACATACGTAACATCTTCATACTTTCATCCATCACATTTCTATACAGATACACAAAACTTCCCAAATCATTCCTAAACAAAATAGACTCCTAACCCATACCAACCACGGTCGGAATCGCCCTAACAATGTTGCCGGGTTGCCGCCATGGTCGTACTCCTCCAACTGCGTCCATGATCCTAGCATGCTCATGAAATCTCACCGTACCTGTTCTTCAGCACCTACATCACAGAACTCAAACTATAAGCCTAATGCTTAGCAAGTAGTGACTATATGAATTTAAAACATTTTACTTAACATATGCAGTTTCTACAGTTTCATCGTACATAATCATTTCGTCAAACAATTCCAGTATATTCTCCAAAATAAAGACTTCAACATTTTAGACATTCTACTACCACATCAACACATCGAAAACTCTACTTACATACGTATCCTATCAAAACAATCGATACCACTACGTAACATCTTCATACTTTCATCCATCACATTTCTATACAGATACACAAAACTTCCCAAATCATCCTAAACAAAACTAGACTCCCTAACCATACAACCACGGTCGGAATCGCCCTAACAATGTTGCCGGTTGCCGCCATGGTCGTACTCCTCCAACTGGCGTCCTTGTTTCATCGTTCATATTCATTTCATTTCGTTTCATCATACATATTCATTTCATTTCGTTTCATCATACATATTCATTTCATTTTCATCGTACATACATGTAATCCTCTACCAATGGAGGGCGGATTAGTTTCTCCATCTCTAGACGTTCCACAATCTACATCTGAAGGGTGAACCACTTCCCTCAGACACTTTACATTTTCTGGACGTTCCACAATTTACATCTGAAGGGTGAACCACTTCTCTCAGACACTTTACATTTTCATTTTACATCGTTGTTGTTTCTACATTCAATCGTGAAAACATATGCTAAAACATTTTCGTACTTTACTTAAAACATGATGTGTGAGAAAGCTAAACATACATAAAAACATGCAACATAACCTAACGTTCTGTGATGTAGGCCCGAAGGCAACACGCATGCAACACTACTTACCTGACGTCCTTAGTAATTCGTCTTATCTGAAATCTTAACCGTGGAACCTGAAAAACCCAAATATCAAAACATTGCATTAGAACTCGCTCGGCATAACTAAACTCTCATTTTCGTGAAAACATCTTAAACTACTATTTCTAGCCTAATCTAACTAAAATCTAACTAAATGGGCCACTATTTTGGGTTTGGTAAAAACCGACCCGAAACTCAAACGTGCATAACTTTTGCGTCGGTTATCGGAATCGAACGATTCCAGCGGCCACATACTCCTCTAATAACCTATTTTAATCTGCCAAAAGGAATTTTAAAACAAATAACCGGAACTAGGTCAAAAAGGACAAAACCCGAACTGCCCCTTTTCCCCAAAATTTCTCTTTTTCGATTTTTCATCAAAACTCTCTCAATTCATCACCAATCGACCACATATACCCTCAATTAGAATAATCTAACCTAAAATCGAAGTTTCCAATTAAGAAAACCCTAAGCCCTAATTCGGGTTTCACTGAATTTCGCCCAAATTGGGCACCACACGGCTAGGCGACCATAGCCGGTCCAAGCCCAGCCATTTGATGCAGAGATTAGCCAAAAATGGTCAGAGATCGGAGCCCAAGTTGGCTCACCATTCACGGCCATAAGCAGAACGAAAACAGGGAAGAAACTCAACCTGTTTTCGGTCGTGTCTGGCGCGGAGAAAGCCGAACCGAGCTCTGGCTTCAGCTCGCCGGAGTTTGCTCGTCTGAACGGTGGTCAGAGCTGTGGTCGTCGTCGGAGGGTCGCGCGTCTCCCTCTTTCTCTTCGGCGTCAGGGCTCGGCAGCGGGGATGGCTTCATCGTGAAGCCATTATGCCTTTAATAAAAATTAAAATCTTTTACTTACCAAATTACTTAAATGCCCCTCCCTCAATTCTATGCTTAATTCTTCAATTAGTCCATCGATTCGGTTTCTCTGCAATTTCCTTATTTCTCTAAATATTCCAATTTAATTTTAGAGTTCTAACAAAACTCACCGTTCACAAAACAGACTTATTTTGCTATTATTACGAATTAACATACTAAAAGGGTAAAACAGGAACTCTAGCATTACTCTTTTCGATTTGAGTTTCTAAAATCTCACTTATTCCTCTAAAAATTCCCATAAATTTCTAGGGCTCTAAGGAAACATCCCGCTCAAGAAAATACTTTAATTTGCTATTTACGAAAATAACCTAAGCAATTAGAAAATCCTATGATCCGAAAATCTGGGCGTTACACATTTTCTCCAAATCTTCTTATTTCGCCACAAATTCCAATTTATTGTTATGGCTCCATTAAAACTTCTCGTTCGCAACACGGAATTAATTTGACATATTTACGAAAATGCCATTTTATATTAGAATTACAAAATCCTGTAAAACAGGGTGTTACAACGTGTTACCCACGTGACTTCATTAACTCGGCAAATGACATCCACCGCTCACATTCACCACTCAACATCCACCGGTGACGTCAGCCGGATGACTCAAATATCCAATATCCACCGATCAACAGTAACACTCAACATCCACCGGTGAACAGTAACACTCAACATCCACCGGTGACGTCAACCGGATGACTTAAACATCCAAATAATTCTTAACTTCTACGAACCTCAAACTTCATTCCCATAAACTCATGCAACAAAATTCATAAACTCGACCAGAATACGCGTAGCGGAAGACTTTAAAAAAAGACAGAATAAAATCATTTATCTTAAAAGCAATATTTAAAACATAACATTGTACCAGACAATCCCAATATTCATCATCATAAGGAAACTTTATCTTACTTATACTTAAATATCATAAACCTTACTAAAACATGCTACGAGCAACACTCCACGGGTTAAAATCGCTTCCCAGCCAAAAAATCCACACCATGAGCATCATCCAGCAACTCGACTTATGCCTCATCATTTAATTTGAAGTTCTCACCTTCCAATCTGTCACCTACATCATAAGGTTTAAACTATAAGTCTAACGCTTAGTAAGGAGTGCAACATTTACATAAATGCTCATGAATGCATGCTTCGTGAAAATCTTATTCTTGTTCATATTTCATACATAAAAGGAATCATGTTCATGTTCTTGTTTTGTACGTAAAGAAAGGAGAGATTTACGCAGGAGTAGGCACAGGCACTAACTTGCCCTCGTCTACCTCGTAGACCACATGTCTTGCCCCCGTCTATCTCGTAGACCACATATCTTGCCCTCTTCTACCTCGTAGACCACATGTCTTGCCTTCGTCTATCTCATAGACGACATATCTTGGATTGAACTACGACTTTAATCTCCCGAGCAGACAATATCTTACTGGAAAACGGGGTCGTTACAAATGGTATCAGAGCACGTACCCAACTAGAAATGTGGCCAACGAGGACGTTGGGCCCCCGAGGGGGGGGGGGAGGGGTGATTGTGATGACCTGAATGTGCAAGTATGAGTACGATTGCGGGGCAAACCTCGGGTTGCGGGGTGGATCCCAGACTCGAGTGTAGGCAAATTCTGGGTCGTAAAGAGGGGGTCGTCACAATCCCACATCCCTTGTGGTTGTATGTGAAAATGAAACATATGTAAAGAGACCCTCCCAAGATAGTAAGACGCGTTTTGGAGTACAATTGACAACGGATCCCATAAGAACTCCGAAGTTAAAAGTGCTTCGGCGAGAGTAGTACCAGGTTGGGTGACCGACTGAGAAGTCCTCGACAAACAAAGCCGTGAGGGGAGGATATTGGGCTACGGCCTAATCCTCAGAGCTGAAAATATCTTACTAGGAAACAGGGTCGTTACAGATTCCCTCCTAGTGAGCTACCGTGTGATCCACGTGGCCCAGGGTATGCCGACCGTGATCCCCCTGGTGGTTGACTTTATCTCTTCTCCCTATGAGGTCTTGCCTAATGTTATAGCGGCCTTTCTGTGTGGTGTGTTTCGAAAGATCCTTGCGTGATCTCCTTTTTCATTGTACACTTGACTATGTAGTATGATATGGATGATGAGGGCATAGTTTATATACGCTTACTTTATTTTAAAAGTTAGCCTGATCGATCTTTCTAAAAATGAGAAGAGATTTAATAATATGGAACTGGTTTTGAGATTTGATACTCATTCATTGATTTTATAACTGGCATGCATTATAACATGAGTGGTAGGTATAACATTCCATACTGAGTTTGTCACTCACCCCAACCACTCCCCCCCTCCACAGGTAAATGAAGGAAGACGCAGAAGTGAATTGGATCAGCACCATTCGTTTAGGAGATGTCTTTATTTTTATTTCGATATTTCGTGGAATGTAAGAACATATTCTTGATATTGCTACAAACTTAGGTCTGTAACTATTTTTATTTTTCCAGTATTTCTATTATTGCTCGTTTCTCATATTTGTTACATTGAAGAGTCTTGGATTATTGTAAAAACTTCTGCACTCAGCCTTAGGCTAGACGGTGAACCTCCCCGAGGTTGATCGTTTAGCCTGACATTTTTGTCAGGCCCTCTCTCGGGTTGTGACAGCTAAGCTTCCCAATGGAGATTGTGATCGCATGTTCCAAACGCTCAACTTCGGTGATTACCACAATATTGTGGGTGCAACTCGATACAGACTTAGTTTTCCTTAGCTAAAAATCCACAGTGACTTATTGATGGGAGAAGGAGAGCACAAGGCGAGTAGTGATAGCCCTCCTAGTCGCCCATCATCTTTTTTCTGTCGCGAGAGTTTTATGGTTGTGCTCTGGGGGACATTCGGGAGTATTTAAAACTTATGAACGATTGCCGACAGAAATTTTTTTGAAAAGCATGAAACGAGATGTTAAATCTTATGTGACAGCCTATGACGTATGACGATGTTAAATCTTATGTGACAGCCTATGACGTATGACAACGTAACAAATATCAAGCATCGCCTCCTGCAAGGCTTTTACATCCTTTGCCCATTTTTGATAGAGTTTGGGAGGATACATCGATGGACTCTATCGAGGGAGGGCTTACCCCATTCCGAGGGAATGAATTTCATCTTAATTGTGGTGGTTGGCCTGTGTATGCACATTTAATTGCTCTCACAAACACTTTTCACTGCTAAATTAGTTTCTATGGTTTTCTTTAGAGATGTGGCAAAGTTACATGGGTTTCCGAAATCAATTATTTTTTATTGAGATAAAGTCTTCCGTAGTATTTTTTGGAAGAAACTGCTTACGGCTCAAGGGACTTAGCATAAACATAACCCTGCTTATCAGCCACAGGCAGACAAACAAACATAGGTAGTTAATCGATACTCCAAAACTTATTTGTGTTGTTTATTGGGAATAAACCTCAACAATGGGCTCGTTGGTTAACATCGGCGGAATATTGGTATAATACTTCAACACTTCGGCACAGACAACTTCGTTTTATATTGTTCATGGTTGGGAGCCTAGGATGCCATGATTGACGATACCCCAATATCTTTAGTAGATTTTACGTTACAAGACTAGGATGCCATGATTGACGAGTCAAATTATCACTTGAATTAGGCCCAAACTAAAATCAAGTGGCAGACAATAAGCGTAGCGCGGTACACTTTGAACTAAACGATTTTGTTTATCTCAAATTGCAACCTTAGAAAAAATGGTCTCTTGGTCGGCGCTGAAACAAGAAACTTAGCCACCGATTCTATGAACTGTTTCACATAATAGCCAAGGTGGGACCGGTAACCTATAAACTTGATCTTCCACTAGGTTCTTCCGTCCATCCGTTAGCTTTGCTGGGCAATTGGACCTCATTCAACCTCGCCAAATATCCCTCCCTCCCTCCTTCCTTACTGCCAATTTTGAATTGCAAGTGAAATTGGAAGCCTTGTGTAATGTTCGATGGATGTGGTAATAGTGATCTCGTTTGCATGGAGGTTTAAATTAATTGGGAGGGGTCTCTCATCGGATGAAGCAACTTGGGAGAAATTCGATATCATCAATGTTTAATTTCCACTCCAGCTTGAGAACAAGGTGAAAGTTTGGACAGAAGTATTGCTAAACACCCTATTGTGCAATTCACATATTGAAGAAGAAAGAGGATGTAAAAGGCGCAGTGAAGACTTAATTACTGTTATTTAAATTATGTTTATTGTTATTTATTTGTGACAGTTTTATTAGCATATTTTGTTGGGGGTAGTTAATTTTTATGTTGACTCTTGGATTATTTAGGCTGTTACGAGGGGAAGTGGAGGGGCCATTGAGCGTTTTGGAGAGTTTGAGTTGGAGCATAGACCTCTCAAAAGTCTTGTTCAGTCGCGTTTGGTACAGTTTTGGTTTGTTGAATTGGCGACTTCTCGTTGTTTCCTGTCATGTTAGGCCGAAAGCTGTAAGGGACCGTATCATGAATCATGACTGACTCCACTTGTTGAGCTCATAAAAGGCCAATTTAATGCCATAAAACATTTAAAAATTGGTAGAATTATCGCAAGATTTGATCAGCCCTCCACAGCCAATGCCATTTCACTGTTCTAATTGCTAACCAGAGGAATTTGTCAGCGATGTTGGTTGGATTCAAAAACTAGAGTGAACATTGCTTGCAAATATTGAACTTTGGAGACAAAAATGCTTTCAATGCATCAGGGAAAAAAAAAAGAAAAAGAAGGCATTAACATGTGCAATCTTAACAAATTCAACAATTTCACTGATTTAAGTTTCCCTCCAATTTTTCCCTGACAACAAACAGGTTTAAACCTTTTACAAATGACCCAAAGATATGCCCAATTTTAAATCAAAGACAATAGATGCAAACCTTTTCCTCGAACTCAGACTCTTCCATGGCTAGCAGGAGGTCTTCATTGTGAGGTTGAGAAGACTGAGATGGCAGTAAGAGCGAAGTTGGAATCATCCTCATCGACCAGGGATACTGCATCATGAAAGCAGGGAACTGCAACATTTTGCTGCTCAATATCTTATATCTTTGTCTTCTCAAACTTTAAAGAACCATAAAAACAAAGAAAGAAAGAGTTTAGAGCAATTATTAATAACCTTCCAACAACTGACCTCCAAAATAAATAGACCACAACACCAGAAAAAGAAGAATCAATAAGGAGAAATCCAATACAACATGCATATACCATCAATGGTAATAGATAAAATTAACTTCAATTCAGCAGGCTTGTTATTAGATTGCAAAGTTCTTTGATGCATCTGTTTAGAAGCACAACCATACCACACTCTTAAACAGGTAAAGATAAACTCAAAAAATAAAAAATGTAAAAAACCTAACACAAAGTAATATTGATCAAATCAATCAAAAAATAGAGAAAAACCGGCAGAAGAACTAAAAATGGACGACAAAGAACTCACCATTTACTCCCTATTCGGAAATTAATCAAAATCCTGGGTAACCACCTAATGTTCCAGTTCCTAAATAATCTTCCAATTAATTGCCATGACAAAGAATCACTTGACCACCTCATGGTCTAGTTTCCTATCGAATCTAACCCACACTAACCCACACTGTCCAGCCAATGGTAGAAACAAAGGGACTCTAAGTAAAGTCAATACGTCAATAATGGTAACGGAAAATGGACGGGGCGAGCGAGAGAAATGCATGTACCAAGAAAATAGCGGCACTGAGTCTGGATGAAGCAGCATCCATGGAAGAAAGGAGGAGAAGGGGATAAGCTAAATAGGTTGTATTCGGCCATGGTGGGCAAACTGCAATTTTGATCCCGAACTTTAAGGTTGGCAACGGGAATACCCCTGTCACAGAAATAGCGAGAAGCTAGGTGACATTGAAGGCTCTGGAGCATAGATGGAGAAGAAGGCAGCGGGGAAGAAGGAAACGCATTTCCCGGGTTCAAATCTGATTTTTCAAGGTAGATTCATACTAAAAAACTACAAAAACCAAAAATCCAGAATTAAAATTGCAAAAAAAAAAAAAAAAAAGGGAGAACCAGCGTGGGCGGAAAATTAAATAAGAAAATAGTTGAAGATTTACTTACAAGAGTAGGGTGATTAACTTTTAAAAATTTCAAAGGGGAGGAATGGGGCTTGAGAATCGGATCGCACCGACGGTTTCGGTCCCAACTCGTTGGACCACGGTCCCGTCCTCTGTCAAAAGCTCAAAATCCCACCGGTTTCAGTCCGTTCCGCGGTCCATAACCAAAAATCCTAAAAAACCATGACCTGACCAAAAGTTAAAAAAAACGGGGCTTCACTCAATCTTCACTCTTCAGTTCCAGAACCAGAAGGCAAAAGCAGAACCGCAGGGTAGAACGCACTCGCAGAATCCCTCCCGAAGTCCCGACTCGTTCTTCTACTCAACTGAACACCTGACATCCGACGACTCACGACTCCAGTGCTTCGTGCTTCGTGCTCCTTGCTCCCTACTCTGCTGCTCCGATTCGCCTCGCCTCCAAAGCTCCCGTGCTCCATAGTCCATGCTCCATGCTCTGTGCTCTTTGTTGATCGGCTCGCACTCACCTCTATCCTCGGCTGATCGGCTTGCCTGGTAGCCTCGCCTCGCCTCGCCTCTACTCTGTCTTCGGCTCGCCTCTGTCCTCACTCACTGTATACGTTTATTGTGTAATTTTTGTTGATTTTTACTGCTCATGGTTGGTTGATAAATTATGTCTAATTTTTGTTGATTATGTTGATTGATTTGATAAATTGTTGGTTGCTGGCTGTAGTTGATAAATTGTTGGTTGTAGTTGAAAAATTTATATATATATATATATATATATATATATATAAATGAAGAAATTAGTGAATTTCCCAAGCTCAATAATTAAATCAATGGACTATTCTAGAAGTTAAATTTAACGAGATTTATAAAATCGGTATATTTGATTCTCTTACAAAAAGAGTTATTAAAACTTCTGAACAAACTATTTGTTTAGATACAACAGATAAAACAATTAAACTCTTATTCTTAAATGATATTCAAAGATATTTAACTAAATACAAATATGTTCACATAGGGTGAAATGGTAATATCGATAATTAACTTCAATTCAGCCGGATTGTTATTAGATTGCAAGTTCTTTGATGCACGTTTAGAAGCACCAACATACCACACTCTTAAACCAGGTACAGATAAACTCAAAAAATAAAAATGTAAAAAACCTAACACAAGTAATATTGATCCACTTCCAATCAAAAAATAGAGAAAAACGGCAGAAGAACTAAAAATGGACGACAAGAACTCACCATTTACTCCCTATTCCGGGACATTAATCAAAATCCTGGGTAACCACCTAATGTTCCAGTTCCTAAATTCATCTTCCAATTAATTGCCATGACACCGAATACACTTGACCACTCATGGTCTAGTTTCCTATCGAATCTTACCCACACTACCCCACACGGTCCAGCCAATGGTAAGAAACAAAGGGACTCTACGTAAAGTCAATACGTCCATAATTGGTACACGGAAAATGGACGGGGCGAGCGAGAGAAATGCATGTACCAAGAAAATAGCGGCACTGAGCACATAGGGTGAATTCAAATCGCCTTTAAACCTTTAACTTTACCCGGTTTAAATACTATATTCTTGCAACTATAAGGGATGCAAGAAGTAACAAAACAATTGGAAAAAATTCTCTTATCGGAGTTATTCAAACAAATTTATGTCACGGATCTATATATTTTAATGTATTTCCTAATCTCTCTTTGTCCTTATCGGATCCCAATCTTTTTGAAGATATCTCATTAAATATTCAAACTCATGGATATGATTTTATACAAGGATCTGAAACCATAGCTATAATTTATAGAATTAATTATAAAATTATGAATACTTTATGTCCTAATGTTATTCTTAGAAGTAATCCAGGTAAAACTGTCGTTATTGAAAGTAATTTATTAACCACTAATGTCGCTATTCCTCGACTTATTTATTGGGAAGAAGTCACTTTCCCAGCCAATTGGATTATTCAAAATGTTGTTACCCCTCAACCAATTCTTAGTAATCAGGTAGATCCAATTATTCAAACAGCTGATGGAAATGTTGAAATTAAATTCACTCAAGATAACACTAAAAGAATTTCCTTATCTAGGAGTTTGTCATCTAGACACAGTATTCCCGCTTATAGAAATTCTACTCCAACTAGTTCTTGGCATTCAATATCCGAAAGACCTAGTTGCTCTAGATATTCTGAACAACAAACATCTGATAATGAAACATCTCATATTGAAGGAATAAGAATATCCGAACGACAAATTCCTCATGGGATATATACCCATTCAACTGAATCTCCTACTGTTTCCGAAATGAATTTCGGTTTATAATTTTAATGGATTTTACGCCAGGATCATCTCTTAGAGAATTATTAAATTATGAATTTCATTGACCCAAACATACTGTCTTTCGAAAATGGTTCTTTAGAAAATATACCAAATCTCAAATCTAACTATTAAATGATAAATATTATTCTTATCAATCAGAGAATCAAGAGATAATATTTTTTACAAATTGGTATTGGAATATTATACACTCTAATAATATTACTCTTATCGAAGAATATGACAAATTTTAGGTTTCTTAGAAACTAAAACAGGGCTCAACTATTAAAGCAGTTCATCCTCCTTTAGAGCCAGTAAAATTGCAAAATGAAAACACAACCATAGAAGCTATTCCGTTAGTAGATCTTGCCCAACCTATAACAGAGAAAGAAGACATTATTATAAAACAAAATAAATTTATAAATGTAAATCTTCGAACTATAGGAAATCAATTAATTCGAATTGAAAATCAAATTATTAAATTAACTCCAGAACCTTCCAAAAAAGAAGAAGATTTAAAGATATTGCTTCTTCATCGAAACAACCTACGGTTATTTCGAAAATTATTTCAAAACCAAATATTAAACCACCTATTCCTCTAAATCATTTTAATTTTACAAATCCAAATAAAAATTCTGAATTTATGGATCAATTGGTTAGTCGATTAAAAAAACTTAATATAAATACTCTTAGTAATCAAGATTCTCGCTCAACTTCCGATTCAGACTCTAGTACTATGGCTAGTACTAAAACTATATCAAATATTCAAGAATCTTTTTCAAAATTACTGGCTTATCCATCTATGACTAATACCGAATTATCTCCAACTTTTGATTTAAATAGAGTAAAATATGCAAAAGGCCTTGGCGGTGAAGAAATTGTTCGCCGCACTTATTATAAAAGATCAACTCCCTTAGATTTATTATGGGAAGAAGACTTTTACTTAAATCAAACTGCTTATAGTGCCAAAACCATTTATTCTTGGAATATAGATGGTTTAACTGAGTATCAAATTTATGATACAATCCATAAAATGCTTATGTATTCTAGTGTCTGTAAAGCAGCATAGAATAGCGACCATGATATTGCTAATTTTATTATTAATGAATTTACAGGATGTTTGAAAGGTTGGTGAGATAATTATCTTACAACTTCTCAACAATTAGAAGTCCTTCGAGCAGTAAAATTAGAAAATATTACTGAAACAATCACTGATCCAACTACGGGTCAAATATACACTATTCAAACAACTTCTAATGCTGAAGATTGTGTCTATACTCTTCTTCAAGCTATTGTTCTCCATTTTGTTGGAGCTATAGAGCAACGTCATGAAAGAAGACGTGAATTATTACAAAATTTAAGATGTTCATCTTTATCTCACTTTAGATGGTATAAGGATGTTTTCCTAACAAAAGTAATGTAAAGAAAAAATGCTAATTCTGAATATTGGAAAGCCAAATTTATAGATAGATTACCCCCATTATTTGCATAGAAAGTTAAGCAAAAATTATTAGAACTTAATGGTGGTTATAATATACCTTGGTCTACTTGTACCAATGACCATTTAATTAGTGTATGTGTACAAGAATGTAACGCCCCGAAAACCTACCCGGATTCCCGGTGCACGCAGGGACTACTCTGGACTAATGACTCCCTTTGACTACTATCTCATTTACTTAACTACTAACGCAAGAAAATCTATTTTTAATTAAATGGACACAACAGAATTTAAAGCTAAGTCTCCTGAAGACTTCACTCGTGCCATACCTGGTTTCATTAACTCACTAGGCCCTCGTAATCTTATTCGCTTAAACTTCCAACACTAGAAATACCTTCTAATAAAACTCACGCAGTAGAATTAAAACTAACCTCCCGAAGCTCTCTTATGTCTTACCTAGCTGCCTAGACTCACTAATTTCTCTTAATCCTAATCGTTAAGCACCTCGGCGTCCTCCCCGAAATTGCACCAGAGTAACACCTAAAAATGGAGCCCCCAAAATGCTAAGTACCTGCATAAAAACCAATCCAGAATATTTCTAACCATCTAACCAACCTATGAAATCTCCAACAATCATCATATTGCCGAGAAATGTTATCAACCATAATGAAGAAAATCCACAATATAGGGTGATACATCACCCTGAACTATGACTATATACAACAAATACAAATACCCCCACAAGAGACAAAAAGTACTACTCCCTATCAACACTATGCCACGACTCCTCCTGGGTCGGGTTGTCCTAACACTATCATCAACCGAAGCCCTGGTCGCACGTCACCAACTACCACCTACTCCTGGTCAGGCTCTCAGTACTCACCCTCCTCCCCCTACGGCACCTACACCACAGAACACACTGTAAGCCCAAAGCTTAGTAAGTAGAATGTTGAAAATAAATATGCAGCATGAAAATCAATTATGCAATCCTAACACATGCACGTCTCTACACACGTTATCATCGCCTCACCGCATCGCATCTCACCGAGGTTTGGGATGTAACCGCACCGGGCAGTCAGTCCGTACACTACACTGTTTACCGGCACGTCACCGCCATCCCCGTTCCTCCAGGAACGGGGTCCATAAGTCACACCCAAAACCCCTCTGTCCCGACTCGAAATGCAACCGCCCGAGACAGTAGGTCGATACACCGCGCTGTTGTCAGCACGTCGCCACCGCTCCAGCTTGTCCCGGAAGCGGGGTCCACAGTCACACTCCAACCACTGTCTCGATTGAAATGCAACCGCCCGAGACAGTCGGTCGATACACCGTGCTGCCATCGGCACGTCGCCACCGCTCCAGCTTGTCCTGTAAGTGGGGCCCACAGTCACACTCCAGCCCACTGTTGCCTGTCCACACCATACCTCACCTCCTCTACTCTCCCTCCGTGCTTAAAAACATGCTCAAAACATTTTGTGTAGCTTTTAAAACATGATGCATGCTGACCATAACGTACTCACCACGACTGCACACACACATCACATCACATCACATCACATCACATCACATCACATCACATCACATCACATCCTGCATACCATGACCAACTAACAAAGACTTCACATCCACATCACATCACACACGTACCTACGACTCACAACCTGCATAACATGACCAACTAACGACGACTTCATAGCCACATCACATCACACACGTACCTACGACTCACAACCTGCATACCATGACCAACTAACGAGGACTTCACATCCACATCTGTACCTACGACCCACCACGTACGCAAGACTCACAACTTACATACCATGACCCACAACCTCACTAGACTCACAACCTACGCACAACTGACTCACCACCTATGCACGATTGACCCACAACCTCACCAGACTGACCACCTATGCACGACTGACCAACAACCTCACTAGACTCACCACCTATGCACGACTAACTCACCACCTACGCACGACTGACCCACAACCTCACCAGACTAATAGCCTATGCACAACTGACTCACCACCTACGCACAACTGACCCACAACCTCACCAAACTCACCACCTACGCACGACTGACCTACAACCTCACCAGACTCACAACCTATGCACGACTGACTCACCACCTACGCACAACTGACCCACAACCTCACCAGACTCACCACCTACGCACGATTGACCCACAACCTCACCAGACTCACAACATACCTCTAACAACGACTGCACATACACATCACATACAGACTACTAACGACATGCACACAACTCACAACATGTAAACAACTGTGGTGTAGGCTCTTCTGGGCAACTCTCAATCATTTACACCCACACTACTACTTACCTGGTGTCCTAGCTCGCTAAGGATGCTCGGTTCCCTGTCCACCTACGGCTCGACCTACGACAAATATCCAAAATTCATTAAAATCAAGCTTACATTTACCAATTTACTCTCAAACTATTATTTCTAGTTTAACTTAACTAAAACCTAACTAAATGGGCCACTAATTTGGGTTCGGTAAAAACTGACCCGAAACTTCAGACGTGCGTAACTTTTGTGTCGGTTATCGGAATCGAACGATTCTAGCGGCCACGTACTCCTCTATTAACCTAGTTTAACATACCAAGAAAGAATTCAAAACAAATAAATATAGTTAGGTCAAATCCTCCAAAAAAACAACCGGTTTTTTACCTAAAATATCCAAAATTTCCACTTCAATCCTATTCTACCAATTTCTTCACCAATCGATCACCCTAACATCCAATTAACCTAACCTAACAAAAATCCTGAGGCTACACACAGCAAAAATCGAGATGCCCGAACAGGGCTTGTTGCTTTTCACCCAAACAGGGCTCTTCACGGCCAAGTGACCATAGCCGGTCCAAGGGTTGGTAAACCCATGCCAGAAGCAGCCAATTTCGGCCGGTGATCGGAACCAATTTTGGCTCGTCACTCACAGCCTCAAACCGAACCAAAAAAAGAGCAAAAAGCAAGCCTACCGGTCAGTTTGTGCACGGAGACAGGTTGAAATCTGCTCGCCGCAGTCATCTGGCCGGAGAACGCTGGAAAATACCGGTGAACAAGTCACCGAACGTTGCCCTCCCTCCTCGTCTCCGTTCAGGTCGCCAGTGCTCGCACAACAGAATGGCTTTCAAAGCCATTCTGCTGTTTTAAGAGAAAACATAATGTTTTCTCTTAAAACATAATTTAAAATAGTTAATTACCGTTTTGCCCTCTTGTAAATTCGGCTTTTTTGAAACTCCATTAAATCCCGTTCTTCAACCGTTAAATTTCTATAAATTGACTCTCACCTCACCGTCGGTCTAACTCCTCCACCAAAACTCCCGAGAATAATTTAATTTGTAACGCCCCCGAACCCACCCTGGCTCATAGCGCTACTTTGCTAACCAATCCCACGTTAAAAGTCTATCAAAAGTCTATCAAAACTCTCTTAAGTCATACCTAGCTGCCTAGACTCATTAATTACCCTTAATTCTAACCGTTAGGCACCACAGCGTCCTTCCCGAAAATTTCGGCAAAGTAACGCTTGTAAATGGCGCCTCCAAAATGCTAAATACCTGCATAAAATTCAATCCCAACCAGATCCAGAATACTCTACTCAATTATCTACTCAACCTTCTAACATACGAAATCTTCAAATAGAAGCAAGGAGAAACTAGAATACTAACATCCCCAAAGGAAGAAAGTCCACAGTACAGGGCGATACATCACCCTTAACTATGACTAAATACAACAAATATACATAGCTATACCACAACTATCAAAAACATCAACCAAAAAGATTTAAGCATTTCCATCATTTCTACAAGCAGTCATCTACAACAAACTACTAAAATGTAAAATCCCACATTCTCCCGAAGACCATGGTGGAGTCGCCCCGACAACTGCCCGCACCGGCATGCCCCGTGCATCTCCGACTGCTCTCAAGTCCTAGCTGACTCGCATAGCTCACCTGTACCCACGTCGTTACCTACACCACAGAACACACACACACACACACACACACACACACACACACACACACACACACACACACGTAAGCTGACGCTTGGCAAGTAGGGAGTAACGAATGAACGAATGAGACAACCACACAATGCAATCAACCTAACCCATGCAGTTTCTACCACTCAGTTGTATTTATTTGTTGTTCTTTGCTTTAAATCGTTCATAAGCCATGTGAATCGGGTCAGCTCACATCCTATAATCGAAGATGGCCACTAGCTCACATCCCGTAATCGTACAGGACGGCCATTAGCTCACATCCTGTAATCGAGGACGGCCACTAGCTCACATCCCGTAATCGTACAGGACAGCCATTAGCTCACATCCCAAGGATGGCCATTCCCAGAACCACCATTACGTATTTTAGCCAATCATCCTTTATAGAGTTCCCTCCGGGGTGCTACTACCAACACCGTATCCCGACAAGGCACCCTAATCCAGATTGCGTATTAGAGTTCCTTTCGGGGTGCTACTGCCAACACCGTATCCCGACAAGGCACCCTAATCCAGTTCCTTTCGGGGTGCTACTACCAGCACCGTATCCCGACAAGGCACACTAAGCCGTGCAGTTCCCAACTATGGGCTGCTGCCACGTGGGTCCCCGTAGGGCGGTACACGTGCTCATAATCTTCCCTCTCTAATGCAACCACTCATCTCTAGCGTAGCGTACTATAACTCACGATGCATGTGTCAACCAAGATATGCAATACAACACGAAACAAAACAACGAAACACGACACGAAAGAAAACAACCAAATAATCAAACAAACAACAATACAAACAACACAATTATCAAACAATAAAAACAATAAATCCTACCGTTCCGTGGTGTAGGCCCGAAGGCAAAACACAACATCCTCTACTTACCTGGCTGCTCGAAACTCAATTGTACATTTCGTCCAATAATTCCATCACTCGATCACCTAAAGTAACAAAACTTAATTTAGTAAACTCTAAAGAACTTCTCAAACCTCAATTAACTAAAACTATAACACAATTCAACCTAAACACTCAAAACCCGGTTTTTATGCCAATTTTACCGTCCAACTTCAAACTCCATTAAAACCAAGCCTACATTCACCAATTACTCTCAAACAACTATTTCTAGTCTAATCCAACTAAAATCTAACTAAACGGGCCACTAATTTGGGTTCGGTAAAAACTGAACCGAAACTTCGAACGCGCGTAACTTTCGCGTCGGTTATCGGAATCGAACGATTCCGGCGGCCACGTACTCCTCTAATAACTTATTTCAACATGCCAAAAGGAATTTCAAAACAAACGATCGCAGCTAGGTCAAAATTAGAAAACCCGAACTGCCCTTCACCCGAAAATTCCCCTTTTCTAATTTTTCATCAATTCTCACCAAATTCCACACCAATTGGCCATCCTAACATCAAATTAACACAACCTAACAGAATCTCGAAGTTACACTCAGCAAAATCAAAAATGCCCGAACAGGGCTTTCTGATTTTCGCCCACACAGAGCTCATCACGGCCAGGCGATGAAATCCGGTCCAAGGGTCGACAAACCCACGCCGGAAACAACCAAAATTGGCCGGCGATCGGAGCAAAAACAAGCTCGTCACTCTCAGCCTCGACACAACCGAAAATAGGGCAAGAATAGGGCTCACCGTTCGGTTTGTGCGCAGAGACTGGCTGGGAATCGCTCATCGCCGTCGCCTGGTCGGAGAACGCCGGAAACCGCCGGTGGTTGCTCGGCCGATCACCTCCCTCGCCTCCGTCTCCCCCGCTCTGCTCTCGGGCTCGGGTGCTCGAACGCAAACAACAGAATAGCTTCGGCTATTTTGTTGTTTTTAGTTTATATTTATTTATAATAATAATAATAATAATAATAATAATAATAATACCAATAACATTAATAAAACTAAGATTACCATTATGCCCTTCCAAAATTTCCGTTAAATCTCCTTCTTAAATTATAACCCCCGGCTTAATTTCACTAGGACCCGAACTTAAATTAGAAACTTCACTTTTCTTTTAAACTAATTAAATAACCTATTTATTAAATAATTACCTTATCATTTTATTTTCTCTCCAATTTTTCCTTAAAAAAATCCCGGGTGTTACAATCCACCCTCCTTACAAAAATTTTGTCCCCAAAATTTGCGTACCCTAGGTATTCCCCAACTTAGTCATCTCAACTGTACCCTCTTAACTCTAAAGTTGCCACACTAAGTCTTAACTACTTCTACGACCTTAATCAGTTATCAGTAGTGATAATTTCTATATCTCAAAAGTTTGACTTTACCTATCTCTACACTCTATAACTCGAATACTCACACGTTCACTAACTATAATCTAATCCATACCCTCAAACCCGTCTAACTGACTTTTCCACTCGATCTTTTTCTATAGCTAAGTTCATCTTTTTCTACTTCTATGTCTGCTAAACACACACCAACTACTACTACTCTGGATGCTACCAAAATCGAGTAATCCTAAGATACTAATGAGGACAATTCTTACCTCAAGTTTTACTAATCTCTATAAATTCTTAGATAAGGACCGACTCGTTCCTAACTCTTCACACAATACTCTAAAGTTGAAGACTCTCAACTTAAATCCTATTAGTGAACATCGTTTGACTAAAATACCTATCGTGAAATCCACAGCCCTAAATCTTCCTAACTAAGTTCACCAAGTCATTCCATCAAACAATCTCAAACCTCCAAACAATCTCAATAGCAGAACACTAAAATCTTCATTAGTACTCCAAATTCTCGCTACTTAAATCTAATTAATATTCTATCAAAGTATTCTACGAGTTCTCAAAATTATATTCACTAACCTCAATTTATCCAACTTCTAATTCAATTATCACCATACACTCTCAAAGTCTTAAGTCTAAACTAACTCCTTCCCGACTTTACCTCGACACCCTAAATGAAGTTTACGCACTTTGTTTCGACCACAAAACTTCCATAATTCTCCTGAATTAACCATACTCTAAATTCCCTCGTAATCTTCGTGTCCTTCCTATCCCATATCCTCCATTAGAATTAAATAATCTCCTCACTTACCTCACTTCTCACTCTTCATTCACTCTTCACCTAACAACATAGTTCAAACCCATAACTTAAGAGTTTAACTCTCACCCATTTATTACCTTTAACTAACTTACTCAAGCCTCACCTATACTTTCAACTTTTTACAATTTAATTCTCATTATCTTCTAAGTTCTTCAACTTCATACGAAATACGCAATTTCTAAGAGCTAACTCTCTTATCTTAACTCTCTCTAATCTTCTCACTTCTTTCATAATTATGTTCGTCCAAAATCTAGAATATAATCTAATCGTTCTTCTCGCTTATTATTTCTTACTTAAGCTATTTTCCTTAACCACGAAATCTTACAACAGTTTAGAGTATCTTTCGATAAATGTCACTCCTAACTTCAACTTTGACTCTAAATATCACAATCTATTAGCTTCCTAACTCTACGTAGATCTTTAAACTTTCATTCTCCATCACTAACCTAGTTTGTTACGGTGGAGCAAATTTGTTTCATCTTATTAATTTAAATCTCTTAACTAACAGCCCTACACCTCCATTCAGTTGTACTTCTACATTTACGGAAATCCTATCGATAGCTCGCCAAAGTCAACAACCAACCTTACTTTTATACTACTTGAATTCTAACTTACATCTTACTCTTAAACCCACCAACCTTAGCCTAATTTAGTTATTCATTACTTAGACCATAACTATCGCCAATTGGCACACTACCAGATACCTAAGGTCACAATCTCATTTCCTCAATTTACACTTCTGTGTCTATCAAATATGTATATACCACGACCACTCTCTATGCTAACCCTATCACCAACCGAGTACTCCTAATAACCTAACGAGTAATGAAAATTTCCTACAACTTCGAGTTTTCACTTTCCCAACTATGATCTTTATAGTTCCATACTCTTACGTTCTTACGTTACCTTTGCATACTTACACACTCATCACTAAACTCTCAAACTCGTCTATCTAAGTCTCAACTCTAACGTTTCCTCAAGCTAATTTCTCACTTATCCCTTCTATCTTTAACACTCATTTTGTGACGACCCGTCTTTCAACGCATGTTTGGGACCACCCATTCTCCGCGGATCCTGGGGCTGACCTGGGCCGGAGGTGGGTAAAGCTCCGCGGATCCTGGGGCTGACCTGGGCCGGAGGGTTCTCCCGTTGAAGCAGGGGCCGTTACGAACCCACATCGCTTGGGGAAGTACATGGAAATGAAACATATGTAAGAGATCCCTCCCAACATAGCAAGACGCGTTTTGGAGCACAATTGGCAACGGATCCCATAAGAACTCCGAAGTTAAGCGTGCTTCGGCGAGAGTAGTACCAGGTTGGGTGACCGACTGGGAAGTCCGCCAAACAAAGCCGTGAGGGGACGATATTGGGCTGCGGCCCAATCCCCGGAGCGGACAATATCTTGCTGGGATGAGGGGTCGTTACAAATGGTATCAGAGCCTGTACCCAACCGGAAATGTGGCCAACGAGGACGTTGGGCCCCCGAGGGGGGGTGATTGTGACGACCCGTCTTTCAACGCATGTTTGGGACCACCCATTCTCCGCGGATCCTGGGGCTGACCTGGGCCGGAGGTGGGTAAAGCTCCGCGGATCCTAGGGCTGACCTGGGCCGGAGGGTTCTCCCGTTGAAGCAGGGGCCGTTACGAACCCACATCGCTTGGGGAAGTACATGGAAATGAAACATATGTAAGAGATCCCTCCCAACATAGCAAGACGCGTTTTGGAGCACAATTGGCAACGGATCCCATAAGAACTCCGAAGTTAAGCGTGCTTCGGCGAGAGTAGTACCAGGTTGGGTGACCGACTGGGAAGTCCGCCAAACAAAGCCGTGAGGGGACGATATTGGGCTGCGGCCCAATCCCCGGAGCGGACAATATCTTGCTGGGATGAGGGGTCGTTACACATTTCCTTCAAATAACCATGACATTATATTGCTTATCCCTAAACACTCAAACACTTTTCGAAGCTAATGTCCGTTCCTTTTATTCGAAATTCTTTAATTCCTCAGATCTTACACTACTAATTACTTAAGGTTCAAACCTCAAAATCCTAATTTCTTCCCAAGTTTCTTAACTCTAATATCATTATCTAATTTCTCTCAGGATTCTCTTCAGAATTTACTAACGAATCTATTTTCTATAGTCCTCCAATTCATTTTATATATACCCCTAACTCTCATTACAACAAGTCGCCCAACAACCTCCTTGTTTGCAACCTTGTTGTAGCCCAATTAACACCCTAAATCTCAATCTCCTACCTATTACCTTTCTACAATAGCTACTCACTCTCGATGAGTCACTACCATTGTTAACCTCACTTAATTTGACAATTAATCAAACTTCACAACTACTTAAGCTAGACACCCAAACATAGTCAATATCTATATACTCCCAAAGAATTTGTTAACCTGGATCCTAATTCTATCTATCATAATTTTATCTCCTTAAGAGTAAAATCTTAGTCGTACCATTCTTAAACTCTTGTAACTTAATTATTCACTCTAGCTTTTCTTAAGCTCAATTGTCTAATTCCTCATTTCACAAAAATGTAACTCGCTAAGGGAAAACCATCATACGTATATCATTCTTACAATCACCCTAGGTTATCTATTTCCTCATTCTAACGTCTATCTCGTACCCACCATATCCTCACTCATTTAACATTAGGACACAACTCACACCTTTTCTAACAACTATCACTTCTACCCGAACTTATATTTACACTTGACTCGAATCGACCCTATCCTTTTTCCCACATTCCTAGGGTCTCAGATTTACTCTCATCCTATTTTTCAACGTGATTTACACCATTAACAACTAACACTTTGATTCTCTAATAGCGGTCTCACTTTCTCCAATAAAATGCATAGCTATTCAAACTATCGATTACTACGTCTATGAATTAACTTAAGGGATCCAACAAGGTTGTCTCGATACACTCGAGATTTTTTCTAGTCCAATACAATCACAAAACAACAGGTTAAACCTAAACTAAACAAACAGGGATTAAATCAATCTAATCTTAGATATAAACTAACTAAAGTATAGAAATACTTACAGTCGGTGAAGCACGTTGCATAGCGGCCGGCATTGTCGAGTAATCATTTGAACGACTCGACCATTTTGCTCTGATACCATCTTGTAATGCCCCCGAACCCACCCTGGCTCGTAGCGCTACTTTGCTAACCAATCCCACGTTAAAAGTCTATCAAAAGTCTATCAAAACTCTCTTAAGTCATACCTAGCTGCCTAGACTCATTAATTACCCTTAATTCTAACCGTTAGGCACCACAGCGTCCTTCCTGAAAATTTCGGCAAAGTAACGCCTGTAAATGGCGCCTCCAAAATGCTAAATACCTGCATAAAATTCAATCCCAACCAGATCCAGAATACTCTACTCAATTATCTACTCAACCTTCTAACATACAAAATCTTCAAATAGAAGCAAGGAGAAACTAGAATACTAACATCCCTAAAGGAAGAAAGTCCACAGTACAGGGCGATACATCACCCTTAACTATGACTAAAGACCACAAATATACATAGCTATACCACAACTATCAAAAACATCAACCAAAAAGATTTAAGCATTTCCATCATTTCTACAAACAGTCATCTACAACAAACTACTAAAATGTAAAATCCCACATTCTCCCGAAGACCATGGTGGAGTCACCCCGACAACTGCCCGCACCGGCATGCCCCGTGCATCTCCGACTGCTCTTAAGTCCTAGCTGACTCGCATAGCTCACTTGTACCCGCGTCGTTACCTACACCACAAAACACACACACACACACACACACACACACGTAAGCTTACGCTTAGCAAGTAGGGAGTAACGAATGAACGAATGAGACAACCACACAATGCAATCAACCTAACCCATGGAGTTTCTACCACTCAGTTGTATTTATTTGTTGTTCTTTGCTTTAAATCGTTCATAAGCCATGTGAATCGGGTCAGCTCACATCCTATAATCGAAGACGGCCACTAGCTCACATCCCGTAATCGTACAGGACGACCATTAGCTCACATCCTGTAATCAAGGACGGCCACTAGCTCACATCCCGTAATCGTATAGGACGGCCATTAGCTCACATCCCAAGGATGGCCATTCCCAGAACCACCATTACGTATTTTAGCCAATAATCCTTCATAGAGTTCCCTTCGGGGTGCTACTACCAACACCGTATCCCGACAAGGCACACTAAGTCGTGCAGTTCCCAACTATGGGCTGCTGCCACGTGGGTCCCCGTAGGGCGGTACACGTGCTCATAATCTTCCCTCTCTACTCACAATGCCAAACAATGCAACCACTCATCTCTAGCGTAGTGTACTATAACTCACGATGCATGTGTCAACCAAGATATGCAATACAACACGAAACAAAACAACGAAACACGACACGAAAGAAAACAACCAAATAATCAAACAAACAACAATACAAACAACACAATTATCAAACAATAAAAACAATAAATCCTACCGTTTCGTGGTGTAGGACCGAAGGCAAAACATAACATCCTCTACTTACCTGGCTGCTCGAAACTCAATTGTACATTTCGTCCAATAATTCCATCACTCGATCACCTAAAGTAACAAAACTTAATTTAGTAAACTCTAAAGAACTTCTCAAACCTCAATTAACTAAAACTATAACACAATTCAACCTAAACACTCAAAACCCGATTTTTATGCCAATTTTACCGTCCAACTTCAAACTCCATTAAAACCAAGTCTACATTCACCAATTACTCTCAAACAACTATTTCTAGTCTAATCCAACCAAAATCTAACTAAACGGGCCACTAATTTGGGTTCGGTAAAAACTGTCCCGAAACTTCGAACGCACGTAACTTTCGCGTCGGTTATCGGAATCGAACGATTCCGGCGGCCACGTACTCCTCTAATAACCTATTTCAACATGCCAAAAGGAATTTCAAAACAAACGATTGCAGCTAGGTCAAAAATCAGAAAACCTGAACTGCCCTTCACCCGAAAATTCCACTTTTCTAATTTTTCATCAATTCTCACCAAATTCCACCAAATTCCACACCAATTGGCCATCCTAACATCAAATTAACACAACCTAACAGAATCTCGAAGTTACACTCAGCAAAATCAAAAATGCCCGAACAGGGCTTTCTGATTTTCGCCCACACAGAGCTCATCACGGCCAGGCGATGAAATTCGGTCCAAGGGTCGACAAACCCACGCCGGAAACAACCAAAATTGGCCAGCGATCGGAGCCAAAACAAGCTCGTCACTCTCAGCCTCGACACAACCGAAAATAGGGCAAGAATAGGGCTCACCGTTCGGTTTGTGCGCGGAGACTGGCCGGGAACCGCTCGTCGCCGTCGCCTGGCCGGAGAACGCCGGAAACCGCCGGTGGTTGCTCGGTCGATCACCTCCCTCGCCTCCGTCTCCCCCGCTCTGCTCTCGGGCTCGGGTGCTCGAACGCAAACAACAGAATAGCTTCGGCTATTTTGTTGTTTTTAGTTTATATTTATTTATAATAATAATAATAATAATAATAATAATAATAATAATAATAATACCAATAACATTAATAAAACTAAGATTACCATTATGCCCTTCTAAAATTTCCGTTAAATCTCGTTCTTAAATTATAACCTCTGGCTTAATTTCACTAGGACCCGAACTTAAATTAGAAACTTCACTTTTCTTTTAAACTAATTAAATAACCTATTTATTAAACAATTACCTTATCATTTTATTTTCTCTCCAATTTTCCCTTAAAAAAATCCCAGGTGTTACATAATTAATCCAATAACTAACCTAATTTAAATTAATTAAAATAACCAGAAAAATCTGGGGTATTACAAAGAAGGTTTAGATCTTTGTAACGATATGAAGTTACAATATCAACTAAAAAAACAAAAAATAACAGGCAAGAAATAGATAGGTGAATTTTTTGAGCAATTTGCTTACAGTGTGCCTATCAGTATCCTCACAAACATAAGAATAGAAAAGAAAAAATAGCAGAACATTATCGTTCTAAAAAACTGAAAAAAAATATTATAAGAAATATCATAAAAAGTATAAAAAGGGCAATGAAGGAAGAGAATTTCCTAATTATCCTAAGAGAAACAGAAAATACAAAAAACAGTTTGAATCCGATATTAAATGTTTTAAATGTGGAAAAATAGGCCATTATGCCTCTAAATGTCATACAGAAAAGAAAATCAATGAAGTTATTCTGGATGAAGATTTAAAACTCCAATTATCCAAAATACTTCTTACTTCCTCAGAAGAAGAATATGATTCTATTACTAGTGATTGTGAAGACCTATCCTCAAATTCCTCTAATCAAAATTGTATTAATAAATGTTGTAATCAAGTAAAAACATAATCAATTAATGTTTTAACAAAATCTCAACAAGACATTATTGAGTCTATTGATCTAATTCCCAATTCTAAATTAAGAACCAAAATTATAGAAATGATGATTCAAAACAATGAAACTTCAAACAATAAAGAAATTATTAAATCAAAAGAACTCACCCCTACTATCAATTCAAAATCTTACAGTATTAATGAAATATTTGATAGACTAGAAAAACCTAATAATTTAAAACCAGTAACTATTCAAGATTTAAATCGAGAAGTTAAAAACTTAAAATTTGAATTAAGTCAACTTCAATATAATTATGTTCAATATCAAAATATTATGAACGACAGACTTTCAAAAATTGAATCTAATATTGCTTCCACATTCAACAACCATTTTCCCAAAGAAGAATATATATCTTCAGAAAATGAAAATGAAACTTTAAATTATATTAATAAAGTAATTTTCCAAAAATGGTATATAAAAATTACTTTGATTATTAATCAAGAATATGAAATATCAGATATTCTGGCACTAGTTGATAGTGGTGCAGATATCAATTGTATTCAAGAAGGAGTAATTCCTACATAATATTTTTAAAAAAACTATTCAATCCTTAACAGCCGCATGTGGTAGTAGGGGTGGGCACGGTCTGGTTCGGTCCGGTCCAGAGCCCGAACCGAAATTGGATAGAGGTTTTGAGAAATTTTTTTTGAAACTCGAAACCGGCCCTGGTTTGGTCCTAGTTCCTCCCAACCTTTTTTTTTTTAAAAATATAAAAAACAACAGCAAAATCCACAATAAACACAGTTTTGATTCGAAACATATACAGTAACCCACCCCTCGAAGAGTCTGTGAGTAAGGAGTCCTCACTCTTCGGCGAAGACAGAGGAGAGGCGAGGTGAGGAGGATGACCAGGCGAGCTGATCAGCCAAGGATAGAGGTGAGCGCGATCTGATCATCCGATCAACAGGGAGAACCAGAGCTTTGGAGGCTAGGCGAATCGGAGCAGCTTTAGAGGTGAGGCGAATCGGAGAACGAGCACAGAGTCACGAGTCACGAGTCGTCGGACGTCGGCCGTCAGGTGTTCAGCTGAGTAAAATAACGCGTTGGGCTTCGGGAGGGATTCAGCAACTGCGAGTGCATTCTACGTGAGTGGCTGAGTGGCGAGTGCGTTTCTGCCTTCTGATTCAAGTTCTGCGAACTTTGCATCCTCTAATTTCCCATCAAAGCAGTGCGAACTTCGGGACTGGTTGTTCGCAACTTCCGACTTCGCGTAATCGCGTTCACCTGTTAAGGATAGCAGTCAGCAGAGAGAGTGAGGTCGGGAGACTCGAGACTGGGAGGGCAGATCGAGGATCAGATGAGTCTTAAATTCGGTCCTTGGGTCCGGTCCCGATTTTTCGGGATTTCAGGCGCTGGACCGAGGACCGGACCGAAGGACCTCGGTTCCAGGAGCCTTGGACCGAGGACTGGACTGCAGTCCATCATCTATGGACCAAACCTGGACCAAAACTGTAACGCCCCCGAACCCGCCCTGGCTCGGTGCGCTACTTTGCTAACTCAACCCGCGTTTAAAACGACGTTTAAAATAATTTTTGATAAAATTAGACTCGGGTTTCGGGTTTTTTGAACCCTCGATTTTTGTTGAAAATCATGCCCAAAATACGTTTAAAATACGTCAGAAAAGGTCGGGTCAAAACATAGTAGAAATAGAAATTAAAAAAAATTTCAAAAAAAAAAAAAAATGGTGTTGGGCGCTGCGCGCGCGCCTGCACGCTGGGCACTGCGTGTTGGGCGTCGCACGGGCCTGCGCACTGGGCGCCGCATGCGCGCCAGGGCTCCGCGCGCTGCACGCACCGCGCGCCCCGTGGCCGATCAATCGGTGCCCAGCGCCCGATCGATCGGTCCTCCTCCGGTCACTTCGGCCAAAAACGCCCTTTTTCCGACTTTTTCCACTTTTCTTTTATTTTCATTGAGCCAAACACCTCAAAATCACTTGAAAATTTAACCACACATTCCCTACACTCCTGACTTCGTGCCCCATAAAAATCACAGAAAACCAACTTAAAACAGTTAATGAAAAAATAGAGAAAATAAACCCGACGTTATTTGTTTGAAAACCAAAACGAGCGGCATAACGCCTATAAGTTCCAAAATCCAAAAACCTGAAAATACACATTTATAACCCATCTATACCAAGTCCACAAATGTGCCAAAACCACAATTATTTTCACCGAACCAAAATCTAATAACATCAACCCAAAATACTCAAACCATACGCTACCACGCATCCCCGAAGATCATGGTCGAGACGCCCCGACAATTGCCTGCACCGGCATACCGCGTACGTCAACGACTGCGTCCCCAATCCTAGCTTTTCTTAAAGCCCTCACCTGTACTCCTGTCGACACCTACACCACGGAACACAAAACGTAAGCCTAATGCTTAGTAAGTAAAGAATAATGCATACCAAAAACATAATGCAACACAACCCCTAACACATGAAGTTTCTACTCGCTCAGTTGCTCTTGTTTCGTGTGAGTTTCGTTGCTCATTTACAGAACGGAACTCATCGCAAGTGCTAAACTGCAATTCTGGTAGTCCTTCGCAGGTACCACCTTAACGCGACTGGGAAACTCTACTTGAGTTCCTCGCAGGTGCTACCCTAATGCGACTGGGTGACTCCAACTCTGCTAGTCCCTCGCAGGTACCACCTTAACGCGACTGGGAAACTCTACTAGAGTTCCTCGCAGGTGCTACCCTAACGCGACTGGGTGACTCAACTCTGCTAGTCCATCGCAGATACCACCTTAACGCGACTGGGAAACTATACTAGAGTTCCTCGCAGGTGTTACCCTAGCGCGACTGGGTGACTCTAACACAACCACATTACGTTTCAACTCACACCACCCCTTTACGTTTCAATCTCACCATTCAAAACCATGCTCAAAACTCATTCGTTTCGTAGTTTGAAAACAATGATGCATGTCCAGACAATACTCAAACACCAACTGAAATAAACAACCAAGCAACAACCAAACAAAACAAACAAACAATTCCCTACCGTTCCATGGTGTAGGCCCGAAGGCAAAACACAAACATCCTCTACTTACCTGGACTCCTACACGTGTTTGCTCACTTCGACTAGGCTAAATACTCGTTTGTCAACCTAGCTCGTTAAGGGAAATTACTTAGCAATATTTTAAAATCATAAACTAAGTCCAATCAACACAATTTAAACAAACTTTAACAACTTAAACCCCAAAATCTGAAATTCCCACAATTTCCACCGTCCAACTTCAAACGGCCATAACTCCCTCGTTTTTCAACGGATTTCGACGTGCCACCCCAATTCGAAAACCTCTACACGTCTAATTTCTATTGGAATAATCAAATTAAGCAACCAAAAAACATGGAAAACTCGATTACACCAAGAACAGAATCGGCCATTTAATCCAAAAATCTGATTTTTGCACAACTTTCGTCAAAACTCTAATTTATCCCTAAAAATAGCCCAAACCAACCTATACTAATTTTAAACCATTAAAAGAAGGAGGAAAACACAACCAAGAAAAGGGATTTTCGGACCTTTAAATTAGGGTTTTCAAACTCTCTCAAAAACTCCACCAAAATCACTAAAAACACTAAAAATCTTCTCCACTAAACATTTCTAACAAAGCCCATAAGAACTTACCATAAAAAAACTTGATGGAAATAAGGTGGGAGATGTCTTCAATGGTGGCTGCATCTATCGTGGAAGGAGAGAGAGGGGAACAAGGGTTTTGGTTCTTTTACCCTCCTTTTTCCTTTTTAATTAAAACACCACTTTTCTACTTTTTAAAAATTACCACAAAACTTCACCATTTCCTAAATTAACCTCCCTCCCTCATGTGTTATGCTCCAATGTGATTTCATCTCCTTTCATCCACTTTTATTTCTTTTACTTTTACATCTTTGACTTTTCAACAGTCTTTACTTCTCTTTAGACTTGACTTTTCAACCATACTATCACATTTTCTTCTATTTTCTATTTAGTTTGACTTTTCAACTCAATATTAATCAAATACTTAGAAAATCTCTATCAACTTTGTTATGCTCTCCTAACCTGATTAAGTCTAAGGGCAACTCGTATTGAGGAAAATTTCTCGGTTGTTATAGAAACTGCTGCTCTGGTCCGGTTCTCGGTCTGCGATCCAGTCCTGTCCACCCCTAGGTGGTAGTGAACTCAAAGTTAAATATAAACTATCAAAAGTTGTTATACGTAACAACAATCAACATTGTTTAGAAACCACATTTTTATTAGTAAAAAATTTACAACATCAGGTTATATTAGGCACCCCATTTCTAAACAAAATCATGCCTATAACTATGATTAACGAAAAATGTATTTATACTATAGTAAATAATCAAGAAATTATTTATTCCTTTGTTTCTGATCCAGAAATCAAAATTATTAATGAATTACAAACCTTCTATAATATTAAAGAGAAACATATCAGTTTTCTTAAAGATGAAATCAATTATCTAAAAATTGAAGACCAATTAAAAACTCCAAAAATTATAAGTAAAATAAAAAATATTGAAACTCAATTCCAAAGCGAAGTATGTCATACTACTCCCAATGCTTTTTGGGATAGAAAGAAACATATTGTGTCTTTACCATATATCACTAATTATAATGAAAAATTTATACCAACAAAGGCTAGACCAAGCCAAATGAAAAAGGAATATTTAGATTTATACAAAAGGGAAATTAACACTCTTTTAGAGAAAAATCTAATTCAAGCAAGTAAATCTCCCTGGAGTTGTATAACTTTTTATGTCAATAATAGTGCTGAAAAGGAACGGGGAGTTCCTAGATTAGTTATTAATTATAAACCTTTAAATGATGTTTTAAAATGGATTAAATATCTTATTCATAATAAAAAGGATTTATTCGACAGATTACAATCTGCTTTAATATTCTCAAAATTTGATTTGAAATCTGGATATTGGCAAATTCAAATATCTGAACCAGATAGATACAAAACTGCATTTGTTGTCCTTTTTGGAGACTACGAATGGAATGTTATGCCGTTCGGATTAAAGAATGCACCATCTGAATTTCAAAATATTATGAATGATATTTCTTCACATTATTCTGAATTTTATATTGTTTATATTGATGATATTCTAGTTTACTCTCAATCTATTGACCAACATTTTAAACATCTAAGCATATTAAAAGATGTTATTAAAAGAAATAGATTAGTTATTTCGGCCCTGAAAGTGAAATTATTTCAAACAACTGCCCACTTTTTAGGTCATAATATTAATCAAGGAACTATTATCCCTATTACTCGTAGTATTGAGTTTGTATCCAAATTTCCTGATGAAATAAAATATAAAACTCAATTACAACGATTTCTAGGAAGCCTAAATTATTTAGGTGATTTTTATAAAAATTTGGCCCAACATACTTCAATTTTATATAAAAGACTTCAGAAGAATCCAACCCCTTGGACTGAAGCTCATACTAAAGCAGTACGAAGAATCGAAGTAAAAGCTCAGCATTTACGTCGCTTAAATTTATCCAATTCCTTATGGAATAAAATTGTTGAAAATGATGCCTCTGAGATAGGTTATAGTGGTATTCAAAAACAATTTAATCCAACTACTTCAAAAGAAGAGCTTATCAGATTTACTTCTGGAATATGGAAAACCCGTACAACAAAATTATTCTACAGTTAAAAAAGAACTTTTATCTATTGTTAAATGTATTTCAAAATTCCAAGACGATTTATTAAATCAAAAATTTCTTCTCAGAATTGACTTCTCAACTGCTAAACAGATTTTAACTAAAGATGTTAAAAATAATGTTTCTAAACTGCTCGATGGCAATCTGAATTATCTGCTTATGATTTCTCTATTGAGTATATTAAAAGTAGTAATAATTCTCTACTAGATTTTCTAACTCGCGAATTTTTGCAGTATGAAAAGTCCCTTTAGGGGCAGAGGCCGAGGCTGGGGTAGAGGCCGAGGTCAAACCTCTTTATATAATTATACTTTTCCCGCTCTTGACGAAACATCCGCAGGAAAATCCCCAGATAATAAGCCGCCAAAAACTGCTAAAGAAGTATTGGAACAACGCTCCCAATTTATAAAAAAGAAAACGGTGGAATAGGTAACACCCGATTCTATCGAACTAATCATCTTTTCTTTTAATTAATGGTACACTTTAAATGGCAATAATAAAAGTAGGGTCAGTGGATGACTAGGCAAGGGCATAAGAGTAATTGAAAATTTAAAAGTGGATAACGTATTTAAGGAAAGAGGTTTGGGTTTAATGCACTGTAGCCGCCACTATTCTCTATTTTCTCTCTTTCGGTCTTCAGCTCAAACAGCAGAGCTCTCTAGGCGATTCTTCTACTCGAATCTTCTCCGAACTAGGTGAGCCCTATTTCGATTTCTTGCTGTACTGGTAGATATCGATGATTGAAGAGAGTATAAATGTGAGTTTTGTGAATGCCGTATGGGTAAGCTAGTCTGGATTTTGTGGTAAATCGGGAATGTACTATGAACTAAACTTCCAAACTAGTTTCCCTAGATTTATGGATAGATTAGAATGAGGCTTAGTAGAAATCTGATTAATATTCTGTTCATGACTTAGGTGAACAAAACTTCTGAAGTAGTTTGAAACCGAGCATTTCCAGGAGAGCTAGGTAAGTGAAGTATGCTTGTGCCTTCGGGCCTACATCACAAAACAGTAGGATTATGTTTGCTTGAATGTGTTTGTATAACATGCATCATATTTTGAAAGTATAAGAATATAAATTTACATGAAATGGTGTGGTAAGGAATGAACAGACTGTAACAGTTGTTAAGGGAATTAATCTGCCCCTTAATCGACAGAGAAGATGTATGACTTTGGGATGAGTGATCCAACTCCCAATTTTATAGGGGGATCTGAACAGTTGTTAAGGGAACTAATCTGCCCCTTAATCGAGAGAGAGGATGTATGACTTTGGGAGAAGTGATCCAACTCCCAATTTCAGAGGGGGATCAGATCAGAAACGAATGCATATGCAACTGAGATGAGAAAGTAGAAACTGCATGTTTAGGAATTTATGTTTCAGCATTTCATTTCGTTACTGCTTTACTTACTTAGCATTAGGCTAATAGATGAGTTTTATGATGTAGGTGAAGAAGTGACAGCAGGTGTATTCTCTGAGTTTGCTGAGAGCTAAGTAGGTTGGAGGGGTGCATTCATGCATTGATCTGGCAACTGATGGGGCGGTTTAACTGATGTCAGTAGGTGAGATGCATAGTCATCAAGGGTTTCGTTTAAGTATGCAGAGAATGTCAGTCACATTGGTAGTTTGTTGCTTCCTTCATATTTATGAAGTGTGCTTTTCGAGTATGAGGACATGATTTGGTATTAGTCGTAGTTTACTACTCCGGATTTTGAAATTTGTGGATTTATATTTTTTTTTGAAGGGTTTTAGTGAAATACTCAAGTTCTTAGTAGCCAGAGTTATTCATTGTTTAGAGTGTAAATGCTTGATAAGCTGCTATGCTGAGTTGTTGTTTCTGTTGTCTGCCGGAAGACGTTGTCTACCGGTAGATGTTAGATGGGTAAATCGTCCGGCTGACGTCATCGGATGATGTCTTCAGTAAAAGTCATCGGATGATATCTTCAGTAAAAGCCATCGAATGATGTCTTCAGTAAAAGCCATCGGAAGATGTAGGCAGTAAATTTGTCGTTTAGTGATCGGGTGATGTGTTTTGTTTTATGAGTAAAGGCTGTTGTCGTTTTGTGACCGATGTGAGTTAGATGAATGAATCATCTGACTTACGTCATCGGTAGATGTGTATGATAAGTTTTGTCGTTTGTGATCGGTGGAAGCCTTCAATTTCTGTTTCCGCCCCTTTTCGTTGACTTTGTTTAGCGGCAGATGTGTTTGACTCTTACGATTTTCAAGTTTTCACGCTTAAGTCTTGGTTTTTGTTGGCCGAAATTAATCCTTAATATTTTAAATAATATTCCCAAAAATTTCCTTACAGTCTTGTTTAATCTCTGTTTTACTCAAATGATTTTTCTTCCGCTGCAAGTTTTAAGGTTTGAAGTTTCAGTAAACATCAAATTTTGACCTTCAAGTGAAATTAAAAAAAAGAGATTTGTCCAAAATTTCTTACTTATGCACGAGTTTGTGAGTAGCAAACCGAGTTCAGAAAACTCGAGGCGTTACAGTATGGTATCAGAGACATTCAGTTAAACCGTTCAAAAGATTACTCATCAGTGTCGATCGTCGCATGGGAGTACTCCAACAACTGTAAGTGTTTATGTTAGCCTTAGTTATTAGATGTTTATGAGAATAGTTAACCCTGTGCAGGATATCTAGTAGGATGTCTAGACGACCAGGGAGACCAAGAGCACCAAGAGAGATACCGAATTCGGGACATGAAGAAGACTCTAGCGTGATTAGGCAGCTGACCGATTTGGTGCGTCAGCAGACAGACCTAGTGCGTCAGCAGTCCGATCAGTTAGGAGTGCTGTTGAACCGAGAGGTACAGGGAAGTGCCAACTTGAGTTCTAGCAATGAACATTCTGGGGATAGATTTAGGAGGCTATGACCACCCACGTTTGATGGATAGTCATCTGATCCGGTTATTGCGGAAGGGTGGCTTAGGAAGATCGAGAGTATGCTTAGGTGTGCCAACATTGGAGAAGGAGATAAGGTCACATTGACAACATTTCATTTGGCTGGTGAAGCTCAACTCTGGTGGGAAACAATAGAGACTGCCACTGATGTTTTGGCGATTCCTTGGTCACAATTCAAGGACGTTTTCTATGAGAAGTATTTTAACAGCACTGTCCAAACCGAAAAGAATTTGGAGTTTCTGAACTTGAAGCAGACAGGGTCTATGGCCGAGTATAGTAGGCAATTTGAGTCCCTGACCTGGTTTGCTGGACATTTTGCCCACAAGACGAGAATAAGGTGTTCAAATTTGTGCATGGACTGAAGCTGGAAATTTACCGGGGAGTTAAATTTTGTGGTATTAAAGGCTTGACATTCAGTAAAGTTGTGTCCACTACTCTGGAAGTGGAAGAAGCTGAAAAGAAGTCTGCTGGACCAAAGGAAGTCCCACAAAAGTTTATCCACCCACATCAACAAAGAGGAATGAAGAGGCCAAGTGAAGGCCATAATAGCCAAGGAACAGGGGGGAAGATGCAGAATTTCAGGAAATTTTCCCAGTGTCCTAAGTGTTCGAAGAACCACCCGGGCGAGTGTAGATTAGGCTTTGGGAAGTGTTTCAACTGCGAGGAGGTTGGGCACACGATCAAAGAATGCCCGAAGCCTAGAATCACCAGATGCTACAATTGTAACAAGGTCGGTCATATTAGCAGAGACTGCCCAGCTTCTAAGAGTGGCCATACTATGATTAAACCGAGGATATTCTCCATGATGGAGTCAGGTGAGGAACAGCCCACTGTTGTATCAGGTACTATATTGATCAACTCTATACCTGCTTTTTCTTTAATAGATTCTGGTGCAACACATTCTTTTGTAACGTCTACGTTTGGAGTTAAGTTAGATGTACAGTCTTCACCATCCGAACATGTGTTTAATGTCACGTTACCCTCGGGTGAATGCATGCACTCTAGCCGAGTGATGCTTAATAGTTTAGTAATAGTAGGAAACAAGAATTTACCTGCTGATCTCATTATTATGGATATAATGGGGTTTGATGTAATTCTAGTGATGGACTAGTTCTTTAAGCACCACGCTACAATTGATTGTAGGACTAGAATAGTTAGCTTCCAACCCCCTGGTAGTTTGAAGCATACCTTTCGAGCTTCAAGGAAGAGTAAGGAAATGTCTGTGATGACTTCTATTAACACTAGACCTTCCCCATGCGGAGAATATTTGTGCTTCTTAGCTAACGCTTTAGACACACAACTTGTAGAGGAGGCAAGTCCTCAAAACGTCTTAGTCATCCAAGACTTTCCAGAAGTATTTTTGGATGACCTTCCTGGCTTGCCACCAGATAGAGAAATTGAATTCGTTGTTGATGTTTACCCCGGCGCCGAGCCTGTGTCTAAAAATCCATATAGATTAGCACCAACAGAACTTAAAGAATTAAAGAAGCAGTTGGAGGATCTGTTGGAGAAAGGGTTCATACGCCCTAGCTTTTCACCGTAGGGTGCACCTGTTCTTTTTGTCAAAAAGAAAGATGGATCGATGCGTATGCGCATTGATTATAGGGAATTGAATAAGTTAACTGTCAAGAACAAGTATCCATTACCAAGGATTGATGACCTATTTGACCAACTCCGTGGTGCATGAGTTTTCTCTAAGATTGATTTGAGGTCAGGTTACTACCAACTGAAAGTCAAATTAGAAGATATTCCTAAGACAGCTTTTCGTACAAGATATGGACATTATGAGTTTTTGGTTATGTCCTTTGGGTTGACAAATGCACCAGCAGCCTTTATGGATCTTATGCATAGGGTGTTTCACGAGTATTTAGACAAGTTTGTCATTGTGTTTATAGATGACATTTTAATCTATTCACGTTCTAGTAAAGAACATGCAGAACATTTGAACTTAGTATTAGGGGTACTAAGGCAGCACCAACTATATGCCAAGTTTTCCAAATGTGAGTTTTGGCTGGACAAAGTTCACTTCCTCGGTCATGTGATCTCTGGTGATGGAATATCTGTCGACCCAGCCAAGGTTCAAGCAGTCAAGGAGTGGCCCCAACCGAAGAATGCTGTAGATATTCGGAGTTTCCTTGGACTTGCAGGATATTATAGGAAGTTTATTGAGGGATTCTCAAAGATTGCAACACCCCTCACTCGGTTAACCAGGAAAAATATGAAGTATGTGTGGACTGAGGATTGTGAGCATAGTTTTCAGACCTTGAAACAGAAACTGACCAATGCTCCAATTTTGTTGATGATGGTAAATTTAACATTTACTGTGATGCATCCAAGATTGGACTTGGCTGTGTCTTGATGCAAGAGGGAAAGGTAATAACTTATGCCTCTTGACAGTTGAAAACACATGAGAAGAATTACCCTACACATGACTTGGAATTAGCTGCAGTGGTATTCGCACTTAAGATTTGGAGGCATTACCTGTATGGACAAACTAGTGATATATTCTCGGACCATAAAAGTCTGAAATATATCTTCACACAGAAGGAATTAAACATGAGGCAACGTCGATGGTTGGAATTTGTAAAGGATTATGATTTTGAGATTAAATACCATCCCGGCAAAGCAAATGTGTGGCAGATGCTTTGAGTAGAGTGACAACTTCAACCTCAGCCCTGATTCTTGACGTACCATTAGCCTTAGAGTCTGAATTCCAAAGGTTTAATCTAGAAGCAGTGCATAGTGTGTCAGCCATGCTTACTGCAATATCCTTAAGATCTACCATTCTTGAAAGAATAAAGGAAGCCCAGATAAATGATGTAGAGTGCAACAAGTACAGATTAAGCATAGAATCTACTGTTAATTCGGATTTCAACTATTCCAACGATGGGATCCTTAAGTTTAGAAATAGATGGTTTGTTCCTGCCATTAAAGAACTTTGAGATGAGATTATTTCAGAAGCACATTCTTCTAGACTTTCTATCCACCCTGGAAGTACAAAGATGTACAAGGATCTTAGACAACATTATTGGTGGCCAAGTATGAAAAGAAGTGTGGCAGATTATGTGGAGTCGTGTCTAGTCTGTCAACAGGTTAAAGCTAAACACCAGAGATCTGTAGGAATGTTACAACCCTTACCGGTTCCCGAATGGAAATGGGAACAAATAACGATGGACATTGTTGTGGAATTGCCTAGAACAGCAAAGGGACATGATGCAATCTGGGTAATAGTTGATCGATTAACCAAATCCGCCCACTTTCTGCCAATAAGGATGACATAGTTGATGGATCAGCTTGCTGAGCTGTATGTGCAAGAGGTTGTTAAATTACATGAAGTTCCAAATACCATAATTTCAGACTGAGATTCTAGATTTACGTCCAAGTTTTGGAAGAGTTTGCACAAGGCTATGGGTACGCAGCTCAACTTTAGCACAGCCTTTCACCCTCAGACAAATGGACAATCTGAAAGGACTATTCAGACATTGGAAGATATGCTTCATGCGTGCGTTTTAGATTTTCAAGGATCATGGAGTAAATACTTATCATTGGTGGAGTTTTCCTATGACAATAGTTTTCAGGTAACTATAGGTATGGCAACGTACGAGGCATTATATGGACGAAAGTGTAGGTCCCTATTGTACTGGGATGAAGTTGGAGAGGCACGTCTGATTGGTTCTGACTTTGTGAAACAGACCGTGGAAAAGATTGCCCTCGTCCGACAGAGGATCTTAACAGCTCAAAGTCGACAGAAAAGCTATGCTGACAGAAGACACAGGGAATTAGAGTTTGAAGTAGGTGATGAAGTTTTTCTTAAGGTATCACCATTCAAAGGAGTTGTGAGATTTGGTAAGAGAGGCAAGTTGAACCCCAGATTTATTGGACCGTTCACAATTCTGATGAAGATTGGGAGAGCAGCTTATCAGTTGCAGCTACCGGCTTCTATGGAAGAGATACACAATGTGTTCCATGTTTCTATGTTGAAGAAGTGCATAAGGGATCCATACCAAATTGTGGAACAACAGAGTGTCGAAGTTCATCCCACCCTTACTTAGGAAGAGAAACCAGTAAGGATCTTAGACTTTGCAGTGAAGGTATTACGCAACAAAAAGGTTCCACTAGTGAAAGTCTTATGGCATAACCAGAACATAGAGGAGACAACCTGGGAGCGCCAGCAAGGCATGATGGACCAACATCCAGAATTATTCAGGTACTGAATTTTGAGGACAAAATTCTTTTAAGGAGGGTAGATTGTAACACCTGGTTCTATCGAACTAATCCTCTATTCTTTTAATTAATGGTACACTTTAAATGGCAATAATAAAAGTAGGGTTAGTGGATGACTAGGCAAGGGCATAAGAGTAATTGAAAATTTAAAAGTAGATAACGTATTTAAGGAAAAAGGTTTGGGTTTAATTCACTGTAGCCGCCACTATTCCCTATTTTCTCTCTTTTGGTCTTCAGCTTAAGCAGCAGAGCTCTCTAGGCGATCTTCTACTCGAATCTTCTCTGAACTAGGTGAGCCCTATTTCGATTTCTTACTGTACTGGTAGCTATCGATGATTGGAGAGAGTATAAATGTGAGTTTTGTGAATGCCGTATGGGTAAGCTAGTCTGGATTTTGTGGTAAATCGGGAATGTACTATGAACTAAACTTCCAAACTAGTTTCCCTAGATTTCTGGATAGATTAGAATGAGGCTTAGTAGAAATTTGATTAATATTCTGTTCATGACTTAGGTGAACAAAACTTTTGAAGTAGTTTGAAACCGAGCATTTCCAGGAGAGCCAGGTAAGTGAAGTATGCTTGTGCCTTCGGGCCTACATCGCAAAACAGTAGGATTATGTTTGCTTGAATGTGTTTGTATGTCATGCATCATATTTTGAAAGTATACGAAAATGAATTTACATGAAATGGCGTGGTAAGGAATGAACAGACTGTAACAGTTGTTAAGAGAACTAATCCGCCTCTTAATCGAGAGAGAGGATGTATGACTTTGGGATGAGTGATCCAACTCCCAATTTTACAGGGGGATCTGAATAGTTGTTAAGGGAACTAATCCGCCCCTTAATCGAGAGAGAGGATGTATGACTTTGGGAAAAGTGATCCAACTCCCAATTTCACAGGGGGATCAGATCAGAAACGAATGCATATGCAACTGAGATGAGAAAGTAGAAACTGCATATTTAGGAATTTATGTTTCAGCATTTCATTTCGTTACTGCTTTACTTACTTAGCATTAGGCTAATAGATGAGTTTTGTGATGTAGGTGAAGAAGTGACAGCAGGTGTGTTCTCTGAGTTTGCTGAGAGCTAGGCAGGTTGGAGGGATGCATTCATGCATTGATCTGGAAACTGATGGGGCGATTTAACTGATGTCAGTAGGTGAGATGCGTAGTCTTCAAGGGTTCCGTTTAAGTATGCAGAGAATGTCAGTCACATTGGTAGTTTGTTGTTTCCTTCATATTTATGAAGTGTGCTTTTCGAGTATGAGGACATGATTTGGTATTAATCGTAGTTTACTACTTCGGATTTTGAAATTTGTGGATTTATATTGTTTTTTTGAAGGGTTTCAGTGAAATACTCAAGTTCTTAGTAGTCAGAGTTATTCATTGTTTAGAGTGTAAATGCTTGATAAGCTGCTATGCTGAGTTGTTGTTTCTGTTGTCTGCCAGAAGGCGTTGTCTACCGGTAGAAGTTAGATGGGTAAATCGTCCGGCTGATGTCATCGGATGATGTCTTCAGTAAAAGTCATCGGATGATGTCTTCAGTAAAAGCCATCGGATGTTGTCTTCAGTAAAAGCCATTGGAAGATGTAGGCAGTAAATTTGTCGTTTAGTGATCGGGAGATGTGTTTTGTTTTATGAGTAAAGGCTTTTGTCGTTTTGTGACCGGTGTGAGTTAGATGAATGAATCATCCGACTTACGTCATCGGTAAATGTGTATAATAAGTTTTGTCGTTTTGTAACCGATGTGAGTTAGATGAATGAATCATCCGGCTTACATCATCGGTAGATGTGTATGATAAGTTTTGTCGTTTTTGATCGGTGGAAGCCTTCAGTTTCTGTTTCCGCCCCTTTTCGTTGACTTTGTTTAGCAGCAGATGTGTTTGACTCTTACGATTTTCAAGTTTTCACGCCTAATTCTTGGTTTCTGTTGGCCGAAATTAATCCTTAATATTTTAACTAATATTCCAAAAAATTGCCTTACAGTCCTGTTTAATCTCTTTTTTACTCAAATGATTTTTCTTCCGCTGCAAGTTTTAAGGTTTGAGGTTTTAGTAAACATCAAATTTTGACCTTCAAGTGAAATTAAAAAAAAGAGATTTGTCGAAAATTTATTACTTATGCACGAGTTTGTGAGTAGCGAACCGGTTTCAGAAAACTCGGGGCGTTACAGAATCTATATTCACCTTTTATGAAAAAGATCTATTATTGCATCAAAAAGATGTTTGGTATCTCAAGGAAAGATATTTGGGTTCCCAACAATATTTAGCAACATAAGGAAAGCTTCGACGCTATTATGAAGCTATTCTTGTTGAATCTCAATCAGTTCAGATTGTTCATCACTATTATGATGAAAGAATATTAAATCCCATCTAACACACTCCAAGTGTTATATTATAAGAATTATTCATCCACAGGAGTAGGGGTTATCAGTATTTGCAAACCGCAGTTTGAAAAATGATCAAAAATATAATTATTGGGACTATGTCCAAGCTTAGAACATTATGTTCTATTATCAAAATCCGACAAGAACCCATTCTTGGTTCTTTACTATCAACCCAGATATATTACAAACCATAGATAAATTTCCACCATGGTTTTATATTTGGTGGTAAGAGCATACGACTGAAATGGCTCTTTTTCCACAAAAATTTCAAGACCATTTTAGTATATGGCTTAAATATCATCCCGAGCTATCTTCTCGGAAAACTATAATTGTTGATCAAGATCTTCTTTGATTCTGCACCGAATTTCAGATTAACTGGATTTGGCAATGGAGCTTAGAAATAGATCAAGACCCTGTCGGTCTTTTTGAAATCCAACGAAACTTTTATCTTAAATGGTGGGCTCATTTTGATTCAGAAACTTGTCTAACCAATATCTCCAATACTATTCAACAATATAAGGAGAAGAATGCTTCCAAACCAAAAATCGCAGAGCAAAGTTCTTCTATAGAAGATCAGCCAAATGCGATTAAACAGCTTTATTCTATGATCAAAAAGAAATATTTAGATATGAATCAACGGGATAGAGAAATTAAACTATTTGAAACTATGAAAAATCAATTATTTTCTGTTGATGCTGATAACGATGAAGAAGATGTCGATAGTGACACTTTTATGAAAACAATCGGATCTATTAAATCTAGTTTTTTTTTTTTTTTTTTTTTTTTTTCTGTTCTTGCTGGTGAATCTCAAGACCTAGAAGACGATAATGAGATTGATTATACAACTGTTGATTTATGGGATTCTTTTATGGATTTATCCAAGAACAAAAGTAAAGGCAAAGGCAAAATTATTCCACAATGAATCAAGAAGTGAATCATTGGCGTTGGCAAAACCATCTGCCATCTTTATTATGGCCTATATCAAAACGAAACCGCCGAACTATTACACTTCAACCATGGCAGATATATATTCATGATCATCCTTATTTCCTCTATAATCATCCATTTATTGAATACAGAGAAGAAGAATTTGATTTAACTCAATGTCAGTGTAGTTATTGTACAGAAGAATGCCCAATTATTGCTCCTGTTATCGAAGATTTTCCTCCTTGGTGGAATCAAAGATATGGTGAAACTAGAGATGCTGATTATCGTAGATATGGGGCATCTACCAGCTCATCCAATTCTATGAATATTAATGAAGAGAAATCGCATTCAGACAAACACAAGAAAGCATCCAAAGTGGATTGATGCCAACTGGCTTATGATTAAAGCTTATGAGAAAGCTGCTCAAAAAATGGACAAAGAATATGAAGTGGGCACTTCCAAATATCAAAAATTAATGGCGGACCCCACGACTAATATGTCCACTAGCAACAATAATGAAGTTGATCGTCATCCATGACGATTCTTCTTTAGCTTTTTTGCTTTTTTCTCCTCTATATAAGGAGACTTGTAATATATTTTTTCTCAAGTTTTTAGAGTTTGTCTTACTTCTTAAAAACTCTCTCTGGTTCGTCTTTCTAGCTTTGTGCCCTTGTAAGTTCTTTCCTTCCATTGTAAATTATTGTGTTTGAAATAAAGCTTTGTTTTTCTTCATTTGTTTTCCGATCCTCCCCCTCTATATATGTATATATGTGTATGTATATATATTTATTTTCAAAATATTTAGTAGGAACAAGTCCTTCTTGTATACAATTAATATCAGCTCCACTGTCAACTAGAGCTACAATATTAGGAATTTCATATTCTTGATTTATGATTAAGGTAATTTTAATAAACCATTTTTGAAAAATAATTCTATTAATATTATTTATAGTTTCAGTCTCAAAAGATAAATTTCCTTCTATCATATTGTCTTGTTTAGACGTTGAAGGTATATTTGACTCAAGTTTTAAAAGTCTTTCATTTATCATAAATTGATATTGATCATAGTTATTTTGAAGTTATTTTAATTCATATTTTAAATCATTAACTTCCACAATTTAAATCTTGAATTGTTACAGGTTGTATGTTTTTTTTTGTTTTCTAGTCTATTAAAGACTTCATTAATACTATAATATTTTGTGTTTATAAAATTTTTAGTTTTATCAGACTCAATAATCTTAGGTTCAGAGTCTATAGTATTTTGTATAATCATCTCAATTATTTTAGTTCTAATAATTGTATTAGTTATTTGATATATTCCTTCAATAATTTCTTGTTGGGATGTTGTAAGAACATTTATTTGATTGCAACATTTATTAATACAATTATCTTCAGAAGAAGAAGATAAACTTTCATAATCACTGTTAGAAAATTCAGATTTTTCATCATTCGAGGTTAATAATAATTTAGATAATTGAAGAAGTAAACCTTCATCCATATTTAATTCATTTAATTTTTTCTTAGTTGAACATTTAGAGGCATAATGACCAATTTTTCGCATTTAAAACATTTAATGTTAGACTTTGATTTTGAATATTTATTTTTCTTTTCATACTTTTTCTTTGGATAATATTCTCCTTGTTTTTCATATTTTTTATTAAATTTTTTGTAATATTTTTTTTTATTTTCTTAGAACAATAATGTTCTTCTTTTTTAGGTTTTTTAGACATGTGTTTTTTATTAGGAATATTATAAGCAAATTGCTTACAGAAGTTCCTTATTTCTTTTTTGTCTGTTAGATTTTGTTTTTTCAATTGATATTGTAATTTCATATCATTACAAAGAGATAATTCTACTTGCACACATACACTTATAAGATGACCATAAGTGCAAGTTGACCCATTTATCATTTATCCTAAATTTAAATCTATTAATCTTTGTTTAACCTTTTTAGCGAATAATGGCAGTAAACCATCGATAAACTTAGTTTTCCAATGTTCAGAATTAGCACCTGTTCGTTACATAAGAAATACATCTTTATACCATCTAAAATGAGTTAAAGAGGTACATCTAAGATTTTGTAATAATTCTCTTCCTCTTTCTTGGCGCTGTTTAATAGCTCCAATAAAGTGAAGAATAACAACTTGAACAAGTGTATAAACACAGTCTTCCATAATAGTTGTTCTTATTTGAGTATTATGTTGACTTGTGGTGGAGTCAACAATTGTTTCAACTATATTTTCATGTTTTATGGCTTTTAAGATTTCAATTTTTTGAGAAATAGTTAAATAATGATCCCACCATCCTTTGAGGGAGCTAGTAAAACCATTAATAATTAGAATAGCGATATCAGAATATTTGTTCTGTGCGGCTTTACATATACTAGAATACATTAATATTTTATGAATAACGCCATAAATTTGATATTCAGATAAACCATCTATATTCCATTTATAGATAGTTTTAGTGCTATAGGAAGTTTGTTCTTTATAAAAATTTTCTTCCCATAATAAATCGAGGGGAATAAGACGTTATAATAGGTACGACGAACAATGTCAGCTCCTGGTCTGTAACGCCCCGAGTTTTCTGAACCCAGTTCGTTACTCGTAGCTCGAACATAACTAAGAAACTTTGGACTAAATTTAAAACTTCGCTCGAAAGTCAAAATTTGACATTTTCTAAAACTTCAAAACACTTAAAGGCTTGCAGCGGAAATCATTTAAGCAAAAATAGAGTTAAACAAAACTATAGAAACAATGTTTGAATAATCGGTTGGAATATTAAGAAATAATCGACCAAAGAAAGTAAAGGTTTAATCGTGAAATACTTGAAAAGTCACAGAGTCAAACGTAGCTGCCGCTGAGCAAAGTCAACGGAAGAAATTGAAACAGAAAACAGAAGGCTTCTTCCGATGACAAAACGACAAAAACTTTGGCTACGTCATCTGGTGGATTTAACAAACGACATCCACCAGTGACTAAACGACAAAGTCCATTTTCCTTCACAAGACAAAACAAAACTGAATATATCGCCCGATCACTAAGTGACACGCAACCACTGGTCATAAGACGACAAAAGTCTTCATATATCTACCGATGACGTCAGCTGGATGATTCCCTTCACCTGAAAGACTAAATCTTGCATCCACCGGTGACGTCAGCCGAATGATTTACTTCATCCGATCCACTTTATCTCACATCCACCGCTGACGTCAGCCGGATGATTTCCTTCATCTGATCGACTTTATCTTACATCCACCGGTGAACTTCATTCACCAATGGTTAAACTTACAAATTTCACTCAAAGCATTCAAAACAACCTGACCCTAAATAACGTCTGACATTCAACAAATAACCATTAACAAAAGGACAACATCTGTATCCTCGACATAACTTTGGAAATAACAAACTCCAACTACATTTAAATCACGTTTTTCCTTGGCAGAGAAGAAATTCCCAAGGGTATCAAAACATCAAATAACTACTGAAACTTCACCTACAGACAAGTGTTAAACCGCTTCATCAGAACACCAAACCGTGGCAAGAATGTGCTCCAACAGCTTCACCTATTCCTCAGTAAATTCAGAGGATTCTCCAGTAGTTACCTCCACACCTACATCACAAAACTCACATATTAGCCTAATGCTAAGTAAGTAAAGCAAATGAAATGGAATACTGAAACATAAATTCTAATTATGAAGTTTCCACTTTCACAACTCAGTTGCAATTTCGTTCATTCACTGATATGATCCCTCGGTTCCATTGGGAGGTGGATCAACTTTCCCAAAGTCATACATCCTCTTCTCAATTAAGGGGCGGATTAATTCCCTTAACAGCTTATCTGATCCCTCAATTCCATTGGGAGTGGGATCAGTTCTCCCAAAGTAATAAATCCTCTACTCGATTAAGGGGCGGATTACTTCCCTTAATAGCTAATCTGTTTCAATCTGTTCATACCTTGCCATAACATTTCATATAAATTTATTTTCGTATTTCTTCAAAAACATGATGCATGACATAAAGAAAACACTCAAACATGCATAAACCTACTGTTTTGTGATGTAGGCCCGAAGGCATACTTCACTTACCTGGCTTCCCGAGAGGTTCCTAGTTGCAGGATATTCCAAGAGCTGGCTCACCTAAAACATAGGCACAACATTACTTAAACTTCATTCTCAACATTCGAAAATCTAAGGGGCTAGTCCTGAGAGTTCTTTTCTTCACCATTCCCGATTCCTCTCTAAACCCCAAATCTCATCCCTTACTCACAGCACTTCTAAAACGCATACATTGCCATCCATCAGTTACCTAGACACTAAATTAGCAAGTAATCGAATCAAAACTTACCTTGGTTGAAGGAAAATCGGGCAGGGAAATCGCCTATAGGTTCCTGCTAGAGAACTGATGGCCGAGAGAGAGAGAGAGAGAGGGATAAACAGAATGGCGGCTACAGTGCATTAAACCCAAAACCTCTTTCCTTAAATACGTTATCCACTTTTAATATCTAATTACCCTTTTGCCCTCGTATACTCATTAACTAACCTAATCACTTTTTCTCCAAATTCTTCAAAAATTAGTACATCATAATTTGATAAATTAAATTTGGTTTAATAGGAACCGGGTGCTACAATCTACCATTCTTAAAAGAATTTTGTCCTCAAAATTCAATACCTGAATAATTCTGGGTGTTGGTCCATCATGTCTTGCTGGCGCTCCCAAGTTGTTTCCTCTATGTTCTGGTTATGCCATAAGACTTTCACCAGTGGGACTTCTTTGTTGCGCAACACTTTCACTACATAGTCTAGGATCCTTACTGGTTTCTCTTCATAAGTAAGAGTAGGGTGAACTTCAATACTCTAAGGTTTCACATCTTGAGATAGATCTCTAACACACTTCTTCAGCATGGAAACATGAAACACATTATGGATTCCCTCTAAAGAGGCTGGTAACAGTAGTTGATAGGCTGACTTCCCAATCCTCTTCAAGATTGAAAAAGGTCCAATATATCTGGGGTTCAACTTGCCTCTCTTTCCAAATCTCACAACTCCTTTGAAAGGCGACACCTTTAGGAAAACTTCATTACCAACATCAAATTCCAATTCTCTTCGTCTTTTGTCTGCATAGATTTTCTGCCGGCTTTGAGCTGTCAAGATTCTTTGTCGGATAAGAGCAATTTTCTCCACTATCTGCTGTACAATGTCAGGACCAATCAATCGTGCTTCTCCAACTTCATCCCAATACAATGGGGATCTGCACTTTCGTCCATACAATGCCTCGTATGGTGCCATGCCTATTGTTGCCTGAAAACTGTTGTTATAAGAAAATTCAACTAAGGACAGGTATTTGCTCCATGAACCTTGAAATTCTAATACACATGCACGGAGCATATCCTCTAATGTTTGAATAGTCCTTTCGGATTGTCCATCTGTTTGAGGGTGGAAAGCTGTGCTAAAACTAAGCTGTGTTCTTATAGCATTGTGCAAACATTTCCAAAACTTAGATATAAATCTAGAGTCTTGGTCTGAAACTATGGTGCTTGGAACTCCATGCAGTCTAACAACTTCATGTACATACAACTCAGCCAGTTGATCCATCGAGTATGTTATCTTCATTGGCAGGAAGTGAGCTGATTTGGTTAGACGGTCGACTATCACCCAAATTGCATCATGTCCTTTTGCTGTTCTAGGCAATCCCACAACAAAGTCCATCGTTATTTGCTCCCATTTTCATTCAGGAACTGGTAAAGGTTGCAATGTTCCTGAGGGTGTCTGATGCTCAGCTTTAATCTGCTGACAACACAAACATGATTCTACATACTACTGCCACACTCCTTTTCATATTTGGCCACTAATAATGCTGTTTAAGATCTTTGTACATTTTTGTACTTTCAGGGTGAATAGAGAACTTGGAAGAATGTGCTTCAGAAAGAATCTCATCTCGAAGTTCTTTGATGGTAGGAACCAACCATCTATTTCTGAATTTAAGGATTCCATCGGCAGAATAGTTAAAGTCCAACTTGTCCGTAGATTCCATGCTTAATTTGTACTTGATACACTCGTCATCATTCGTCTGAGCTTCCTTTATTTTCTCTAGAATAGTAGGCTTTAAAGTTATGGCTGAAAGTATAGCTGATACACTGGATACTGCCTCTAGATTAAACCTTTGGAATTCTGACTCTAAGGCTAATGGCATATCGAATACCATAGTTGGGGTTGATGTTGTTACTCTACTCAAGGCATCTGCCACAACATTTGCTTTACCGGGGTGGTACTTAATCTCAAAATCATAATCCTTTACAAATTCCAACCATCGACGTTGCTTCATGTTTAGTTCCTTTTGTGTGAAAATGTACTTCAGGCTCTTATGATCTGAAAATATCTCACAAGATTGTCTATACAGGTAATACCTCCAAATCTTAAGTGCAAATACTACTGCTGCTAATTCCAAGTCATGTGTAGGGTAATTCTTTTCGTGTGTTTTCAACTGTCTAGAGGCATAAGCTATTACCTTACCATCTTGCATTAACACACATCCAAGACCAATCTTGGAAGGATCACAATAAATGCTAAATTTACCATTTTCAACAGGAAGGGTCAAAATTGGAGCGTTGGTCAGTTTCTGTTTCAAGGTCTGAAAACTATGCTCACATTCATCAGTCCATATATATTTCACATTTTTCCTTGTTAACTTAGTAAGGGGTGTAGCAATCTTCGAAAATCCCTCAATAAATTTTCTATAATATCTTGCTAGTCCAAGAAAACTTCTGATATCAGTAGCATTCTTCGGTTGGGGCCATTCCTTAACTGCTTGAACCTTAGCTGGATCGACAGATATATCATCTTCAGAGATGACATGTCCTAAAAAGTGAACCTGATCCAACCAGAACTCACACTTAGAAAACTTGGCATAAAGTTGGTGTTGCCTCAATAATCCTAACACCAAGCTTAAGTGTCTTGCATGATCCTCCTTGGTTCGTGAGTAGATCAGAATGTCATCGATAAACACTATGACAAATTTATCCAAAAATTCATGAAACACTCTATTCATGAGATCCATAAAGGCAGCTGGTGCATTTGTCAACCCGAAGGACATGACTAAAAACTCATAATGTCCATACCTTGTGCGAAAAGCAGTCTTTGGAATATCTTCAGATTTAACCTTCAACTGGTAGTAACCGGACCTAAGGTCAATCTTAGAGAAAAATCTAGCACCATTAAGCTGATCAAATAAATCATCAATCCTCGACAGTGGATACTTGTTCTTGACAGTTAGCTTATTCAATTCTCTATAGTCTATGCACATACGCATTGATCCATCTTTCTTTTTGACGAAAAGGACAGGTGCACCCCATGGTGAAAAGCTAGGGCGTATGAACCCTTTCTCCAACAAATCCTCTAACTGCTTCTTCAATTCCTTAAGTTCTGTTGGTGCTAGTCTATATGGATTCTTGGATACAGGCTCAGTGCCTGGATAGACATCCACAACGAATTCAATTTCCCTATCTGGTGGCAAGCCAGGAAGGTCATCTAGGAATACTTCCGGAAAATCTTGGACAACTAAAACATTTTTAGGGTTTGATTTTTCTATTAGTTGTGTGTCTAAAACATTGGCCAAAAAGCACAAATACTCTCTACATGAGGAGGGTCTACAATCAACAGAAGTCATCACGGTCATTTCCTTACTCTTCTTCAGAGCTTGGAAGGTATGGTTTAAACCACAAGGGGGTTGAAAACTAACAATTCCAGTCTTACAATCTATTGTGGCATAATGCTTAAACAACCAATCCATTCCTAGGATTACATCAAATCCCATTATGTCCATAATAATGAGATCGGCAGGCAAATTCATGTTTCCTACCAATACAACACTACCAGGTATCACTTGGTTAGAGTGCATGCGTTCACCAGAGGGTAAGGTAACATTAAACACATGCTCAGTAGGGGTAAGCTTTACATCTAACTTATCAGCAAATGTCGATGCTATGAATGAATGTGTTGCACCAGAATCTATCAATGTAAAAGCGGGTAAAGAGTTGACCAGTATAGTACCTGACATAACAGTAGGCTGTTCATCATCGCCCGACTCCACCATGGAGAATATCCTTGGCTTTATCATAGCAGGGCTATTCTTTAAGACCGGGCAGTCCCTGTTAAGATGACCAACTTTGCCACAGTTGAAACACCGCGTGACCCTGGGCCTCAGGCAATCCTTGAATACGTGTCCAACTTCTTCGCAATTGAAACACTTTTTCGAACCAAACCTGCATTCACCCAGGTGACTTTTCAGACACTTCGGGCACTGGGGATACTTCTTGTTATCCGGTACCTTCCTCCCTGATCCTTGGCTACTCTGGCCTTCATTTGGCCTCTTCATTCCTCTCTGTTGTTGGAGTGGACGAACTTTCGCGGGGCTTCCTTTGGTCCAGAACATTTCATTTCGGCTTTCTCCACCTCCAAGGCTGTGGACACAACTTCACTGAAAGGCAAGCCTTTAAAACCCGAAAACTTGACCCTCTGTACATGTCAGGCTTCAGTCCTTGCATGAATAGAAACACCTTATCTTCATTCTTGTGAACAAGGTGTCCAGCGAACCTGGACAGAGATTCAAATTGTCTGACGTACTCAGCCACAGATCCTGACTGCTTCAGGTTCAGGAACTCCACCTTCTTTGTGCCCTGGATGGTGCTATTAAAATACTTTTCAAAGAAGATGTCCTTAAACTGAGACCAAGTCATAATCAAAATATCAGTGGTGGTCTCAATTGTCTCCCACCAAAGTTGTGCATCCCCAGCAAAATGAAACGTCGCCAGAGTGACCTTGTCTCCTTCTTCGACGTTGGCACATCGGAACATGCTTTCGATCTTCCTCAACCACTCTTCAGCAACAATCGGGTTAGATGATTTTCCATCAAACGTGGGCGGCTGAAGCCTCCGGAATCGGTCTCCTGAATGTTCATTGCTAGAACCCGAGTTGGCACTCCCTTGCACCTCTCGATTCAGCAACACTCCTAACTGATCGGACTGTTGATGTACTAAGTCTGTCTGCTAACGTACTAAATCTGTCAGCTGTCTAATAACACTAGGTTCCTCCTCACTCCTCAAGTTTGGCATTTCCCTTGGCACTCTGGGTCTTCCTGGGAGTCTGGCCATTGTACTAAATTCTTGTACAGGGTTAATTACACTCTTAAGTATCTAATAGCTAGGGTTAACATAAACACTTAGAGTTGTTGAAGTACTTCCATGCAACGATTGGCACTGATGAGTAATCTTTTGAACGGTTTAAGTAACATGTCTCTGATACCATACTGTAACGCCCTGAGTTTTCTGAACTCAGTTCGTTACTCGTAGCTCGAACATAACTAAGAAACTTTGGACTAAATTTAAAACTTCGCTCGAAAGTCAAAATTTGACATTTTCTAAAACTTCAACCCATTTAAAGGCTTGCAGCGGAAATCATTTAAGAAAAAATAGAGTTAAACAAAACTATAGAAACAATGTTTGAATAATCTGTTGGAATATTAAGAAATAATCGACCAAAGAAAGTAAAGGTTTAATCGTGAAATACTTGAAAAGTCACAGAGTCAAACGTAGCTGCCGCTGAGCAAAGTCAACGGAAGAAACTGAAACAGAAAACAGAAGGCTTCTTCCGGTGACAAAACGACAAAAACTTTGGCTACGTCATCCGGTGGATTTAACAAACGACATCCACCGGTGACTAAACGACAAAGTCCATTTTCCTTCACAAGAAAAAACAAAACTGAATACATCGCCCGGTCACTAAGTGACAAAAACCCATTGCTCACAACCATCGGTCATAAGACGACAAAAGTCTTCCTATATCTACTGATGACGTCAGCCGGATGATTCTCTTCACCCAAAAGACTAAATCTCGCATCTACCGGTGACATCAGCCGAATGATTTCTTTCATCCGATCGACTTTATCTCACATCCACCGGTGACGTCAGCCGGATGATTTCCTTCATCCGATCGACTTTATCTCACATCCACCGGTGACGTCAGCCGGATGATTTCCTTCATCCGATCGACTTTATCTTACATCCACCGGTGAACTTCATTCACCAATGGTTAAACTTACAAATTTCACTCAAAGCATTCAAAACAACCTGACCCTAAATAACGTCTGACATTCAACAAATAACCATTAACAAAAGGACAACATCTGTATCCTCGACCTAACTTTGGAAATAACAAACTCCAACTACATTTAAATCACATTTTTCCTTGGCAGAGAAGAAATTCCCAAGGGTATCAAAACATCAAATAACTACTGAAACTTCACCTACAGACAAGTGTTAAACCGCCTCATCAGAACACCAAACCGTGGCAAGAATGTGCTCCAACAGCTTCACCTATTCCTCAGTAAATTCAGAGGATTCTCCAGTAGTTACCTCCACACCTACATCACAAAACTCACCTATTAGCCTAATGCTAAGTAAGTAAAGCAAATGAAATGGAATACTGAAGCATAAATCCTAATTATGAAGTTTCTACTTTCACAACTCAGTTGCAATTTCGTTCATTCACTGATATGATCCCTCGGTTCCATTGGGAGGTGGATCAACTTTCCCAAAGTCATACATCCTCTTCTCAATTAAGGGGAAGATTAATTCCCTTAACAGCTGATTTGATCCCTCAATTCCATTGGGAGTGGGATCAGTTCTCCCAAAGTAATAAATCCTCTACTCGATTAAGGGGCGGATTACTTCCCTTAATAGCTAATCTGTTTTAATCTGTTCATACCTTGCCATAACATTTCATATAAATTCATTTTCGTATTTCTTCAAAAACATGATGCATGACATAAAGAAAACACTCAAACATGCATAAACCTACTGTTTTGTGATGTAGGCCCGAAGGCACACACAATACTTCACTTACTTGGCTTCCCGAGAGGTTCTTGTTGCAGGATATTCCAAGAGCTGGCTCACCTAAAACATAAGCACAACATTACTTAAACTTCATTCTCAATATTCGAAAATCTAAGGGGCTAGTCTTGAGAGTTCTTTTCTTCACCATTCCCGATTCCTCTCTAAACTCCAAATCCCATCCCTTACTCACAGCACTTCTAAAACGCATACATTGTCGTCCATCAGTTACCTAGACACTAAAGCAGCAAGTAATCGAATCAAAACTTACCTTGGTTGAAGGAAAATCGGGTAGGGAAATCGCCTAAAGGTTCCTGCTAGAGAACTGATGGCCGAGAGAGAGAGAGGGAAAAACAGAATGGCGGCTACAGTGCATTAAACCCAAAACCTCTTTCCTTAAATACGTTATCCCCTTTTAATATCTAATTACCCTTTTGCCCTCGTATACTCATTAACTAACCTAATCACTTTTTCTCCAAATTCTTCAAAAATTAGTACATCATAATTTGATAAATTAAATTTGGTTTAATAGGAACCGGGTGCTACATGGTCCTTCATTGTATTTAACACGATTTAATTTTAAGAGTTCTTGATTGATAGTTAATGGATATTGTTTTGGAGTACTAATAAAAGGATAGGATTCTTGAAGATTATAAAAAGAATCTTCCATCTTTTGTAAAACTTTTTCATCTGATGGTATTTCAGAATTAGAAGTAGATTCGCTATCTGTTTCTTTTTCACTAAGAATATTTATATCTAAATTTTTCATACGATTAATTAATTGATCAATAAACTCATTATGTTTTTTAGAGTTTGAAAAATTAAAAATTGAGATAGAAATAGGAGGTTTGACATCCGAAATAGTAACCTTTTTAAATTTTTCATATTTGCTTGTAGAAGTGGAAGCAACATTAGTATCCGAATTAGATTCGGGAATTAATTTATTAATTTGGTGTTCAATACGAACTAATTGATTTCCTACGGTTTAAAGATTGATATTTGTGAAATTATTTTGTTTAATAATGACTTCTTCCTTTTCTACTAAAGGTTTAGATAGGTTAACTAAAGGAATAGCCTCAATAGATGTTTGATCATTTTTTAGAAATATAGGTTCTAAAGGAGGATGGACAGATTTAACTGTAGATCCATTTCTTATTTTCCAATTTTTTTTGATGTTCTTCATATTCTTCAAGAATATCTAAATGAAGTTTGAAATCAAAATGCCAAGACCAAAACCAATTTATAAAAGGCACTATTTTTTGTTTAACTTCTAAATCAATATAATATTTATCTCTTAAAGCTTCAATTTCTGATTTAGTATAATGTTTTTTAAACCATTCTCTAAACATAGTGTTTTTATAAGAGTTCTTCATTTAATAATCTTCTAATAGGAGAACCTGGTGTTTGAATATCCATATTTATATTCTAAAATTCATTTCAGAAGCTGTAGGAGACTCTTCTCTACGAGAGTAAATTCCATGTGGAATTTGTTGTTTGGATATTCTTATACCTTCAATATTAGAGTCTTCAAAGGCTGATTCCGAATTTGGTTGTTCAGATACTGAATATCGAGAACTAGTTGGAACAGAAACTCTATAAGGTGGAATACTTTGTCTAGATGATATACTCCTAGATAAAGAAATTCTCCTCGTATTTTCTGGTGTAAATTTTATTTCAATATTACTGTCAGAGGTTTGAATAATTTGATCAACCTGTTACTAATAAGTGGTTGAGGTATAACTGCATTACGAATTGTCCAATTATTTGGAAAAATATCTTCGTCCCAATTTATAAGACGAGGAATAGCTACATTTGTGGTTAATAAATTACTTTCTATAATAACAGTTTTACCGTGATCACTGTGTAATATTGCATTAAGACATAAAGTCTTCATAACTTTATAATTTATACGATAAATAACAACTATAGTTTCAGATCCAGCAAGGAAATCATATCCATGTGTCTAAATATTTGAAGATAAAGCTTCGAATAGGCTTATATCAGACAAAGATAAAGTTAAATTAGGGAATACATTAAAATATATGGGTCCCTGACATAAACTAGTTTGAATAACTCCAATAAGAGAGTCTTTCCAATTCTGACATCTTGCATCTCTTAAATATTCAAGAATACTGGAGTTTAATCCTAGTAGGTTAATGGCTTAAAGGCTATATGAATTAATCCTATATGGAGATATTTATATTTCGTTAATTATCTTTGAATATCTTTTAAACATAAAAGCTTAATAGTTTTTTCAGATGTGTCTAAACAAATAGTTTGTTCTGAAGTTTTTACTGCTCGTTTACTAATATTTTCAAATAGACCAAGTTTATAAATTCTTTTAAATAACACTTCAGTAATAGTCCATTGATTTAATTGTTGAGTCTGTGAAAACTCAACGATTTCTTCATTTTTTATAGATATATTTGATGTGTTAGTAAAAGAGGAAATACTCATTGATTTATAATGCTAATTCATAACTGAATAAACAAAAAAAAAATTTCAAAACTAATCTTTAAACTATAAGTTAAAATCTCTAACCAGACCTTAAACTTTACGATTTATGAGTCATTGCCGCATCCTATCCAACGTTATATGGGCAAACAGCCTTCAGCTATTCTGGCACAAGGGCAACAACCCGGACGTTGATATCCGAAGAATAAACTATAAAGTTTTATCAAATCACAGCGACATATAAAAACTGTTAACTTACAATGTGTTTAAGTCTAACTATGTTTTTTATGATTGTGATTAATGCGAAATATATAAAATGATGATTGTAAGAAATGAATAATATTAATTCCTTGCAGTTATTTGGGAATGCCCTTTTACAAAGGGTATTATGTTTTCTAACGATTTTGATTAAGTGCTGGTAGTCTAGTCTGGTGAAAGCAAAGTCTGCCGAAAATAACATAGACCGATGGTGGAACCAATTGAACAACGACCGCTGTCAAAGCGGGTTAGAAAGTCATCCGCCAGATATATCAACTGGACAAAGCAAAGTCAATCGATGGCAAAACTAATTGATTAATCGACCAAAGTCGTCTGTGAAAATTACATCGACCAGATTCTGAAGTCATCCTGAAAGAAACGTCGACCAAAACCAAGTATGATTCTGACATCTACCGAAATAACCAACGTCCAAAATCAAGTCGACCAAGCTCTGACATCTACCGAAATCAACAACGTCAAAAATCAAGTTGACCAGACTCTGAAGTCTACTGAAAACAATGTCGACCGAACAAAGACTTTGTATGCTAGATTAACATCATCCGAATAAAGAAGTCGTCCAATATGAGAATGCTTCACAAGATCAACGTCGTTCGAACAAAGACTTTGTATGCCAGATTAACATCATCCGAATAAAGAAGTCGTCCAATATGAGAATGCTTCAACGTCGTCCGAACAAAGACTTCATCTGCCAGATTAACATCATCTAAAATCAAGAAGTCTTCCAAATGGTTATCATCATCCGAATTGAAGAAGTCTTCCAAATGGATAACATCTTCCGAATCAAGAAGACTTCTTCCGTGAGTAATATCGACTGTAGACTACAACGGCTAGTTTTCTTCATACGTGTGATTACCTGGATGTGTAAGTATATGTACGATGGCTGCACGAACTGGAACCCGAATGACAGTACATCCGTGCGGGCAAAATGGAAGGTGACGGGTCGTAAAAAGAGGGTCGTCACAATCCCACATCTCTTGGGGAAGTATGTGGAAATGAAACATATGTAAAGAGACCCTCCCAAGATAGAAGACGCGTTTTGGAGCACAATTGGCAACGAATCCAATAACAACTTTGAAGTTAAAAGTGCTTCGGCGAGAATAGTAACATGTTGGGTGACCGACTGGGATATCCTTGCCAAACAAAGCCGTGAGGGGAGGATATTGGGCTACGGCCCAATCCCTAGAGCGGACAATATCTTGCTGGAAAAATAGGTCGTTACAAATGGTATCAGAGCCTGTACCCAACCGAAAATGTGGCCAACGAGGATGTTGGGGCCCCGAGGGGGGGTGATTGTGATGACCCAGATGTGTAAGTATATGTACGATGGCTGCACGAACCGGAACTCGGATGGCAATACGTCCGCGCGGGCAAACCGGAAGGTGACGGGTAGTAAAAAGGGTGTCGTCACAATCCCACATTGCTTGGGGAAGTATGTAGAAATGAAACATATGTAAAGGGATCCTCCCAAGATAGCATGACGCATTTTGGAGCACAAGTGACAACGGATCCCATAAGAACTCTGAAGTTAAAAGTGCTTCAGCGAGAGTAGTACCAGGTTGGGTGACCAACTGGGAAGTCCTCACCAAACAAAGCCGTGAGGGGAGGATATTGGGCTACGGCCTAATCCCCAGAGCGGACAATATCTTGCTGGGAAAAGTTATTGTCCGCTCTGGGGGTCATCAACGGTCATATTTTTAGTATGGAAACAAGGAGTCGTCCGAATGAGAAGCAGATTTCGAACAGAAGTATAAAAGAAAGAACAGTAGCTTAAGAAAAGAAATTTTGCCAAATTGAACAATTTTCTCGAATCTCTCACAAGCTTAAGTTTGTAATACTCCTTGACTTTCTACACCTCTCTACACCTAAACTTGATATTTTGTTTTGAGAGAGTGTAGCTTTGTGTTCAATATTTCTCAACATTGTAAAACCTGAAGGCAGTGGATTGACTCCTGTGAAGTTCAATCCAAAGTTAGAAAGCAGTAGATTGATGCCCATGAAGTTCAATCCAAAGTTGTAAGGCACTAGATCGATACCCGTGAAGTTCGATCAAGAATTCTCGTTGAGAAGAAGGAAAGGATCTTCAAGGGGAAAACCTTGAAGCGTGGACGTAGGCAAGGTTGGCCGAACCACGTAAAAATATCGGTGTCAATTTCTCTTCTCTATTTTTACTTTTATGTGTTTGTTAGTAATTGCTTACAAAGAGAAAAGATAACATAAAACTAATTTGCATTGTTAAAAATGATTAGGCTAAGAAATTTCTAATTCATCCTCCCCCCCCCCTTCTCTCTCTCTCTTAGACAATCACGATCCTACAATTGGTATCAGAGACTATGTTGAATATTGTCATATTTGTGAATTAGAAAAATATTGTGATACATTACAATGGCATTCAACACCAATACTTCACACGTAGAAGGACAATCCACCTCTAGACCACCTCTTTTTTATGGTAATGACTATGTATATTGGAAAGCTAGGATGAAAATTTTTATTCAATCAATGGACTATGAATTATGGAGTATTATTGAAAATGGTCCATTTAAAGTTATTAAAACCAAAAATGGTGTAAATGTTCCAAAGCTGGTAAATGAATTAGATGATTCGAATAAATGTAATCTAAGTTTAAATGCCAAAGCGATAAACACCTTGTATTGTGCCTTAAATAGAGATGAATTTAATAGGGTACAAGCATGTGATAGTGCATATGAGATATGAAGATTGCTTGAGATAACTCATGAAAGAACTAATCAAGTTAAAGAGAGTAAAATGAGTATGTTAATTCATGAGTATGAATTATTCTCTATGGAAAAGGATGAAACCATTAACTCTATGTTTACACGTTTTACTAATATTACTAATGGTTTGAAAGTGCTTGGTAGAACTTATGCCAATGAAGAATTTATAAGAAAAATTCTTAGATGTCTACCAAGAGCATGGCAACCTAAGGTGACAGTCATACAAGAAGCAAGGGATCTCAAGGTCCTCAAGCTTGAAGAACTCATTGGCTCTCTCATGACATATGAGATCACCATGAAAGCTAATGAGAATGAGGATCTCAAAGACAAGGAGATCACATGTTTCGAATGCGGAAAGCCGGGACACATCATGGCTGAACGTCCTCAAGCCAAGAAGGCCCCCAAAAGGTTTAAAAAGAGGGCCATGAAAGCAACACGGGATGATAGCGAAACGACACTTCCTCCGAAGACGAGGAAGTGGCCAACTTATGCTTCATGGCCAAGGAGAATGAGGTTAGTGATCCTTCTAGTGATAGTGATAATGATGATGGTGATCTAATTGATATCTTCAATGATTTAGTTAAACAATATGGCATGCTTAAGTCTAAATACAAATTGTTGAAAAAGGAAAATGCTAACTTAATTGAAAAGCATGCTTAAAGAGATTAGTTTACATGAAATAAAAACTAGTGATCTTATGTCTAAGAATGATAGTTTGAATGACAAAATTTTGAAATTCACCAATGGGAGCAAAAACTTGAATATGCTCTTAGGAAGTCAAAGAGTAACTTTTGTTAAGGCCGGAATTGGTTATGAAAAGTTTAATAAAAAAAAACTATACAAGAACTTTTTTGTCAAACCATCCACGTGCCACGTGTGTAATGAAGTAGACCATAAATCTTTTGTATGTCCTTTAAAATTTAACAACTTTAATTTATTTGGTAAATTACAGTGGGTTCTCAAGGGAATCAAACCTAACACTAGGACCCAAAAGATTTGAGTACCTAAGAAGACTACTTGATTCTTCCCTTGAGAACTATCAACCTACAAAATAGTAATCAAATGATTTAGATAATATTGAATTTTTTGATGAGAAATGTCTTGCTGTGAATCTGTTGGTTGATAGTTGGACTTGGCATAGAAGATTAGGGCACATAGGTATGGATACCTTAGATAAGATCACTAAGAATTATTTAGTTAGAGGGATTCCAAAAATATCTTTTGAAAAGGATAAAGTTTGTTAAGCTTGCCAAATAGGCAAGTAAATCAAAAGTTCCTTTGCATCAAAGAATGCAATCTCTTCATCCTTAACACCAAGGACAACTTGGGCAAATTTGATTCTAAAACGGATATTGGAATATTTGTTGGTTACTCCTCCTTTGGTAAAGCCTATAGAGTGTTCAACAAAAGGATTCTAGTAATTGAAGAATCCATGCATGTCAACTTTTGATGAATCACCCCATCCCACAATAATTGTGGAAAGAGATGATGGTTTAGAAATGCACATAGATTCTCTTTCTCTTGGTGATAAAGCTGAAACCTTTCAAGAAGAAAATACCCTAAATCCTTCTTCAAAATCTCTAGAAATTGTTTCAATCAAGGATGAAAATCATGCTCTTCCTAGAGATTGGAAATTTGTCAAAAATCATACTTTAGATGAAGTTCTAGGTGATCCTTCCTTAGGAGTCAAAACTAGAGCCTCTCTTAGGAATCTTTGTGCTAATGTTGCATTCATCTCTCAAATAGAACCTAAGAAATTTGAGAAAGCCGAATTAGATGAAAATTGGATAGTCGCGATATAAGAAGAGTTGAATCAATTCGAAAGGAACAATGTATGAGATTTGAAAAATCGTTCAATGATATTCGAAGAAGGAAAATCGTTCAATGATATGCGAATTCGTTTAGGTATTATTAGGAGTGATAAACCTTAAACGGTCGCTGTCATGTGTTCTTAAAAACTTATATCTCTCTGGAAGGAACGGTTGAGAAATTGTGGTTTTTTGAAGTATTTCAACCGCGTTAATTTATGAATCGGAAGACGTGGAGAATGGTCGATGTACGAATCAGATGAAGTCTGTTCTTAAATCCTATAAATTAGCTTTCGAATTACAGAAACCCTACCTTTCTTCCAAAGCGCGAAAAAAAACCTTCAAAAATTTCTCATCTTCTATTGTCTCTCTGACGAACATCTCAATCATCTCCTATCACCTCTCTTAGCTCTACTTCATAAATGGCATCCTCTTCCAACGCTGGACTAACCTTTTCAAGAAAGAAGTAGAAGAGTACAAACCAAATGGAGTCTCCACCGGTAGTTCAACCTCCGTCTCTTCAATGGCCCTCTTCGCAATTTCTCAATGAGGCCGCATTTAATAGGTACTATACAGATTTTGAAAAAAAGCCTGTTATTAAAAGTAGAGGTGTTGTATTTAAGGACCTTTCTAGTTTACATCTAGAGAAGTCTTTCCGAGAAATGGGATTATTAGGACTGTTTCAACTTGGCACATCCTACTGCAAAACTCCAATTAGGATGTTTTATGCTAATCTAGAACACTCTGCTACACCTCTTGTCATTCGCAGCTATGTGTATGGAAGACACATAGAGCTGTCTCCAGAAAAGATTCATGAAATTCTCAAATTGTGAGTTCCTCAACGATATACCTAGATATTTTGAGATTTCCAAGGATCCTTCCTTTGTTGGAACACAAGAGGGAGTGGCTTTAGCCAAAGAGATTTCTAAAGATCCACACAACATTTCGTTAAGGCTCAAGAGCAAGGACTTGAATATTAGAGCCAGAGTCTTCTATCAAATGAGCAATTACAACATTCTTCCCAGAGATGGTCATAGAGACCATGTTAGTGGTATGGATCTTTTCCTTCTGTACAGGTTCTTCAGGAAAGAACCATTTCACATTGGGAGCATAATTCTGAGGCGGATGCTCCAGGTTGTCAAAATCACATCCAAATCTCTTCCCTACAATCTTCTCTTAATGAAGATTTTCCATGGATTTGGTGTTTAACTGCCGGATGAAGACGAGCCAATTTTGCTGAAAAACACTGATCGTTTCTCTGCTTCCACCTTGCTACGAATGGGGATTGAAAGAAATAAGCAAGGTATTCTATGTGACAAAGAAACACGGGGAGGTTTTTCCAGGAGCAGTACTTCTCAGACTATTCCTGAACCTCATAAGCGGCGAAGAGTGATTCTGGGAGAAGAAAAAGAAGACGCTGATGCTTAGGAGGAGGCTTATATTCTTTCCTTTGCTCCTCTTCAGTTTTCAGAGTCTCTCATTTCAGCTCCTTCAACCTGCTCCGACTTTCTACCATCAGTTGCCGAGGGCTTTGATGATCAAAATTTTCTGCTTGATCCTCCAGAAGTTCATGCAGCTACTCTTCCACATCCCTCCAGTCCAATTCTTGTTTCTTCACCAGCACATGCTCCTTCTTTGCCAGCTCGTGTTCCTCCTAGAACTCAAGGGCGTGCCACTTCTCCTGTGGGGAATTCTATTTCAGAGGAACAATATCATGAGCTTTGGGCAAGTATCGAAAGGCTAAGCACAGGCATGGAATCCTTTCAGTCCATGTATCTCTCCCGACAAGATCAGTTTGAAGCTTTTGTTTTATCACAACTAGAACACCTTAATGCCTCCTGTCTCTCACAGCTTCGGCAACTCGAAGCCTCCACCATCTCTCGGAATGATCATCTGGCAACTGCTATTCAAGGCCTTCACAATCGTATTGATCAAGCGGAATCAGATCAAAGTAAAGCTATTGTTGATGTCATCTCTTCCATTAGATTCAATTCCAGTCATTTAGTAGATCAATTGCGTCGAGAGTCTGATCGCATTATCTCTCACTTTGGCTTTCTTACCTTATCTTCGGCTCAGAGTGATAGTGAGCCCTCTCATCCGGATGAGGGCCTGGATGAAGGTGGAGAGAATCCTGAGGAAGTTCATCCAGCCAATCCAGCTGGTTCTTCGGGTGCTGTAGGGGTTGTTGTTGCTGAGGATGAAGTAGGGGATGTTGGTTGTGCGGACGAGCCAGTAATTAATCCTGCTCCTTTTGCTGATGATGTTACTTGTTCTAGTGACCTTGTCATGGCTGAGCTGGTTGAGGAGGGAGAGCTCTTTGATGGTACACCAATAGCTGAAGAAGGAGATGCAGGGGATGTAAATGATGTAGAAGGATCTCCTCCTGTTTCTCCTATTGCTATTGTTCCAAATGAGGATGACGATGAGCCTCTGTTCAGATGTGCAAAGGATTTCTATGCTCGCAGATTCTAGGGATTTCTATGTTGTTTCTTCCCTTGTATCTTTCCATCCTCCATTCTCTGTCTCGGGTAGCTAGTTTAGGAACTTAGGACTCTCTTAGGATACTCATTTATTGATCATTCTTTATTGATCATTCTTTACCATTATTTATCTTTGAATTTTTTTCTCAGTATTTATCACACTTGTGTTGTGTTGAATGACTTTCCCGCTTCTTGACACTGCTTCTCAATGATTTTATTGATAATGTCAAAGGGGGAGAAAAGTATGAATATAGTTAATATTAATGCATTGAGTATGAGGGAGTATGGGGGAGTATGGGGGAGTTTATACATTATTAATTGGGTAAAATAGAATAGCATGAGAGAGTATATGATTATTCATTTTATGTTTGTCATCATCAAAAAGTGGGAGATTGTTAACTTACAATGTGTTTAAGTCTAACTATATTTTTTATGATTGTGATTAATGGGAAATATATAAAATGATGATTGTAAGAAATGAATAATATTAATTCCTTGCAGTTATTTGGGAGTGCCCTTTTACAAAGGGTATTTTGTTTTCTAACGATTTTGATTAAGTGATGGTAGTCAAAGTCTGTCAAAAACAACATAGACCGATGGTGGAACCAACTAAACAACGACCGCTGTCAAAGCGGGTTAGAAAGTCATCCGCCAGATATATCAACTGGACAAAGCAAAGTCGATCGATGACAGAACTAATTGATTAATCGACCGAAGTCGTCTGTGGAAATTACATCGACCAGATTCTGAAGAAACCCCGAAAGAAACCTCGATCAAAACCAAGTATGATTCTGACATCTACCGAAATCAACAACGTCCAAAATCAAGTTGACCAGACTCTGACATCTTCCAAAATCAAGTCTACCAGACTCTAAAGTCTACCAAAAACAATGTCGACCGAACAAAGACTTCGTATGCCAGATTAACATCATCCGAATAAAGAAGTCGTCCAATATGAGAATGCTTCACAAGATCAACATCGTCCGAACAAAGACTTCGTATGCCATATTAACATCATCCAAATAAAGAAGTCATCCAATATGAGAATGCTTCAACATCGTCCGAACAAAGACTTCGTCTGCCAGATTAACATTATCCGAAATCAAGAAGTCTTCCAAATGGTTATCATCATCCGAATTCAAGAAGTCTTCCAAATGGATAACAATTTCTGAATCAAGAAGACTTCCGCCACGAGTAATAACGACTGCAGACTACAACGACTAGTTTTCTTCGTACGGATTCTTCTCAACGATCATATTTTTAGTACGGAAACAAGGAGTCGTCCGAATGAGAAGCAGATTTTGGACAGGAGTATAAGAGGAAGAACAGTATCTCGAGAAAAGAACTTTTGCCAACTTGGACAATTTTCTAGAATCTCTCATGAGCTTAAGTTTGTAATACTCCTTGACTCTCTACACCTAAACTTGAGATTTTTTTTAGAGAGTGTAGCTTTGTGTTCAATATTTCTCAACTTTGTAAAATCTGAAGGTAGTGGATTGACGCCTGTGAAGTTCAATCCAAAGTTGGAAGGCAGTGGATTGACGCCCGTAAAGTTCAATCCAAAGTTGTAAGACAGTAGATCGACGCCCTTGAAGTTCGATCAAAAACTCTCGTTGAGGAGAATGCAAGGATCTTCAAGGGAGAAACCTTGAAGCGTGGACGTAGGCAAGGTTGGCCGAACCACATAAAAATATTGGTGTCAATTTCTCTTCTCTACTCTTCCTTTTATGTTTTTGTTAGTAATTGCTTACAAAGAGAAAAGATAATATAAAACCGATTTGTATTGTCAAAAACGATTAGGTTAAGAAATTTCTAATTCACCGCCCCCCCTCCCCCCCCCCCCCCTCTTAGACAATCACGATCCTACAAAAACTTCAATGTAAATATACACTGAAAGGATTAGAAGAATCGTGTTGGTATAATCAAATCATCGTATTGGTATAACTAGGAAATCTTATTGGCGATTGGTTAAAATTCTCAACTTATATTAGAAAGATTAATAAAAACAAAATATCTTCAAGTTCATTCATTCATGAATTAACAAGTTTTTAGCCAGACATGGCTCTGATACCAAAATAGGGAGAGGATCAGAGATAAGACAAGATGAATAAATCACACTTTATTTATTCAAACAAGAGAGAGAAGTAAGTGACTTACAATGAAAGAGAGCAAGAGAGAGTTTTTATGATACAAAGGCAAACTCAAAAACTTGAAAAAAAAATGAAAACAAGGCTCCATTATATAGAGAAGCAACACCAACTAAAAGTGAATAATCATCATGGCTGACGTCACTTCAAAATAATTGTCTTCAAAATAATTGTCTGCTTATAGGTAGGATTCCACCACTTATCGGCACGATGTTAGTCCCACCATTTATCAACTTTAATTTTAGCTGCTTCTTTTGCGGCTTTAGCTTCAGCTTCATTAGTGCTATTGCATATAGGACACCACATAGAACTCTGTGCTTCGGCTTCTGCTTTTTGTTGTTCAGTCATAGTGTTACTCCAAAAAATATAATAGTTACGATTAAACAGTCATACTGCTTGAAAAGGCCTCTTAGTAATTGATCTTCTGTTGCGTTTAGAAATATTTCGAATGGTATATCTTTGATTTATACAATAATTAGCTGCATGTAAGTTCGGAATAGGGGTTGTGGAGGATCCATTATTTTGATTTGGTTTTTCCTTTGTTATTTTTATCCCTGGATAAATCAATAAGAGATTCTCATAATCATGTAACTATTTAACATCATTCAAATTACCTTAGAAGATTTCTAATTATATCCTATACGTCTATCATGTCCCAAAATGTCTATACATACTCCAAAAGACCTATACTTTACCCACGGGTCAATCACGCTCCGAGAGTCCTAAGCACACCACCAGAGTCATCCTCTACCAACCGCGTCACTAGTCAGGTTGAGGTACTAAATCCTTACCTTGATCATCTATGTCACCTACACCACAGAGACATCTATGAGATAAAGCTCAGCAAGTCATCGTAAATGTAAATGCATGCTGTGCATATGCAGTTCATAAACATGCAGTCAATTCATTCATTTCGTTACATAGCGGGACGTCACCGGGGGTTTACTCTCACCAGATGGAGGCGGCACATCCTGCGGTTGGATAGCCCTCTTCATCTACCGGGGGAAAAAAATGCTCCTCCTCTCAGGACAGGCATGTCTGAACCCCACCCGACATGACCGAGATTACATACATTCATATCTTTTCATTAGTCGTTTCTTTTTCATAAAACGTGCGCATAAACTCGTTTTCATGCCATTTTGCAAATACGTGATGCATGGGCAGTTCGTATTGCATAACATATATATAAAGCATAGAAAACAATCAATAGAAACATAGAAGACATTCTATAACTTAAACAAGCTAGCTACCCATCCAAATTTGCAACAAAACTATTTAAACACCAAAATCCTCAATAACATCTAATTCTCATGGTGTAGGCCAAATCGGCCAAGCAGATCATGAAGACTTACCTCGGGTCCTTAGCAATTCAATCTTTAAATCCATTAGCTTTGTTCTAACAACCTAACAAAACATTGAATTCGGAAACTTAACTCAATTAAGGTAGAATTTCTGGATTTAACTCAAAAAATTGGGTAAACTTTAAACGATCGTAACTCTCTCAATTTTTACCCGTTTTCAATGATTCAACATGTTTCGAAAACCTCTTTACGTCTATGTTAACATAAAACCATCCATTTATAAAAATAAAATTAGAAGGTAGATGAGGAACAACCCACCGTAGTGTCAGGTACCATTTTGATCAGCTCTATATCTGTTTTTACTTTAATAGATTCTGGTGCAACACACTCGTTTATAGCGTATGCGTTTGCTGTCAAGTTAGATTTACAGTTTACCTCTACTGAACACGTATTTAACGTCGCGTTACCCTCTGGTGAGCGCATGCACTCTAACCAAGTGATGTTTGATAATGTCGTGTTGGTAGGAAACAAGAATTTACCTGCTGATCTCATTATTATGGATATAATGGGATTTGATGTAATCTTAGGAATGGATTGGTTGTTCAAGCATTATGCCACAATTAATTGTAGGACTTGGGTAGTTAGTTTTCAACCCCCTGGTGGTTTGAAGCATACCTTTCAAACTTCGAAGAAGAGTAAGGGAATGTCTGTTATGACTTCTATCAACGCTAGACCCTCTTCATGCAGAGAGTATTTATGCTTTCTGGCCAGCGTTATAGACACACAGTTTGTAGGAAAAGCAAGTCCTCAAAATGTCTTAGTTGTCCAAGACTTTCTAGAAGTATTTTTAGATGACCTTCCTGGCTTGCCGCCAGATAGGGAGATTGAATTTGTTGTAGATGTTTACCCAGGCGCTAAGCCTGTATCTAAGAATCCCAATAGGTTAGCACCTACAGAGCTTAAGGAATTAAAGAAACAGTTGGAGGAACTATTGGATAAAGGGTTCATACGCCCAAGCTTTTCACCGTGGAGTGCGCCAGTTCTTTTTGTTAAGAAGAAGGACGGATCAATGCATATGTGCGTTGATTATCGGGAATTGAATAAGTTAACCATCAAGAACAAGTATCCATTGCAAAGGATTGATGACTTATTCGACTAGCTTAAGGGTGCACGTGTTTTCTCTAAGATTGACCAAAGGTCTGGTTATTACCAAATGAAAGTCAAATCAGAAGATATTCCTAAGACTACCTTTCGCACAAGGAATGGACATTATGAGTTTTTGGTTATGTCTTTTGGATTGACAAATGCACCAGCAGCCTTCATGGATCTTATGAATAGAGTGTTTCATGAGTATTTGGACAAGTTTGTCATAGTGTTTATAGATGACATTTTAATCTATTCTCGTACTAAGGATGAGCATGCAAGGCATTTAAGCTCGGTATTAGAAACACTGAAGCAGCACCAACTATATGCCAAGTTTTTCAAGTGTGAGTTTTGGTTGGACAGAGTTCACTTTCTTGGTCACGTGATCTCTGGTGATGGAATATCTGTCGATCCAGCCAAGGTTCAAGCAGTTAAGGAATGGCCCCAACCGAAGAATGCCACTGGTATTCGAGTTTCCTTGGATTAGCAGGATATTACAGGAAATTTATTGAAGGATTCTCGAAGATTGCAACACCCCTCACTCGGTTTGTAACAACTCCAGTAGGGCCGAGACCAAACCATGACTGTTTTAGACTTGTCCATATATCCTTACTATTTTTTTTTACCAAAATTATACCCCTTTATATATTTTTTTTTACTACATAACTTGGCTCAAGACATCACTCGTGAATCATTAAACATTGCTCAGTAAAGAAATACATTACGCATCTGCCGGCAAGCAGTGCAAGGTGCCTTAGCCGGTGAACGGGTACTTCAACTCTTAAACTACGTCAGCCGGTAGAGAAATAAGCTCACATCGACCGGTGATAAATCACACTTCAGTTCCCGCATCACCCGGGCATTAGACGACAAAATATATATGTATACCTCCTACGCCGATCGCTAAATGACAAGCAATGAGCTCGCTTCAGCCGATAGTGTAAATCTACATCATCCGATATTTGAAATACACTATATCACCCGGTCACTAGACGGCAAAACTACGTTTATATCATCCGATAGACATGTGCATCTCATGGGACTACTTAGCATCGCCAGTAAGAGACATCATCCGGTGGGCAACAATCGTCCCCATCCACCGATGACATCAGCCGGATGATGTCCTCTTTCAACAGAGGCATCATCTGGTAAGCATGTGCAACACACGTGACTCACTTACCTCAACCGATAAGAGACATTGTCCGGTGAATAACAAACATTCGCCATCCACCGGTGACGTCAGCCGGATGATTCACCCATCCAGCTTCTATCATTCAGCTCACACCGGTGACGTCAGCCGGATGATGTATTCATCCAACTTCTATCACACAGCAGTAAAATACAGAAAACTTCAACAACTCATATCGACGGAAAGATAATCTGACCTTCACAGATCTCATACTCGTAGACATAAACATAGGCAGACATGAAATATGGACTCATCTAGGATACATGTAGCGGAAGACTTAATTAAAACAGATCATTCTTATCCTTATAATCATCCCCAAATTTTGGTAACCAAACTAGACCATCACAGAATCCAATATTCTAAAGAAAATCTCATTCTACTTAAACATCAGTTCATCATAAATCTTACTGACACATTATGTAGCACCCGGTTCCGCTAAACCAAATTTAATTTATCATATGTGATGTGCATTTTATGAAAGAATTAGGGGAATTATTTATTAGGTTAGTGAGTGACTAAGCAAAGGCATTTATGTAAAGTGAGGTTTTAAAAAAGACGGATAACATATTTAAGGGATGTGTTAATACACTGTAGCTGCCACTATTCCCTATTTCCCTCTTTCGGTTTTCAGCTCGAGCAGTAGAGCTCTCTAGGCGATTCTCTCGCCCGATTCTCCTTCAATCTAGGTAAGTCTTCCTTGTTTTCTTGCTTATTAGCGATTAGATAACTGAGAGAATACAATGTGGAGATTTGAGGATGCTGTGATTAAGGGTAGGTTCGGGTTCTTGGTGATAAATGGGAAGGCACGGGCAACAGAGTTTCAATCTATTTTCTCAAACATTTTATTGATTTTTGGTAAGTTTTAGTGAGAGTTGGATTAATGTACTGACGTTACCCTAGGTGAGCGAGCTTCTGGAGTAGTTGAAACCGGGCATTTTCAGGAGAGCCAGGTAAGTAAAGTATGCATGTGCCTTCGGGCCTACATCACAAAACAGTAGGGTTATGTATCTTGTGAATGATTTTGTATGTCATGCATCATGTTTTTGAAAGATTACGAAAATGAATTTCCATGTAAGGACGGTAAGGCATGAACTGAATGTGACAGACAAACTATTAAGGGAACTAATCCACCCCTTAACTTAGGAAGGGATTTATGACATTGGGAGAATTGATCCCACTCTCAAGGGAACCAAGGGATCAGATCAGCTATTAAGGGAATTCATCCGCCCCTTAATCGAGTAGAGGATGTATAACATTGGGAAAATTGATCCACTTCCCAAGGGAACCGAGGGATCAGATCAGCTTATGAATGAATGTGAATGCAACTGAGATGAGAAAGTAGAAATTGCATGTTTAGGAATTTATGTTTCAGCATTTCATTTCATTACTGCTTTACTTATTTAGCATTAGGCTAATAGATGAGTTTTGTGATGTAGGTGAGGAAGTGACAGCAGGTGATTTCTCTGAGCTTGTTGATGGATAGGCTGGTTGGAGGAGCACATTGATGCCACGGACCTGGCACTTGATGTGGCGGTTTAACTGATGTCAGTTGGTGTGAAGTTTCAGTTGACAATGTTTTAATTTAAGTATGTTGAGTTTTCATGTTAGTAGAGGTTTTAATATTTTGAATACATTTTGAGATTTTCGGATAATGATATTCTGTTGAGTTTTTTTTAATGTTGGTTTTTACTGGATTTGAGTAGTGCAATGTTTCAAGTTATTTCTGAATGGTCTCAGTGAAATAAGTAAATTCTTTCTGTACTTGAGTTGTGTTTGCATAGCAAGAAATAGTTGAAATGTCGCTCTGTCTTCTATCGATAGATGATGTCTACCGGTAGATGTTGAGTTATAGTTATGTTGTCTATCGGAAGATGTCTTCAGAAAAGCCATCGGATGATGTAGGTTTAATTCTATCGGAAGATGTCTTCAGAAAAGCCATCGGATGATGTAGGTTTAATTCTATCGGAAGATGTCTTCAGAAAAGCCATCGGAGGATGTAGGTTTAATTCTATCGGAAGATGTCTTCAGTTAAGCCATCGGATGATGTAGGTTTAATTCTATCGGAAGATGTCTTCAGTTAAGCCATCGGATGATGTAGGTTTAATTCTATCGGAAGATGTAGATTTTGCACTACCGGTATGAGTGGGTAATATGTTTTGTCGTTTTCCGTCGGTAGATATGAGTCGAAAAGCTTGTCGTTTTGCGATCGGTTGATGTTGAATAAGTGATTTATTTGGCTGACATCATCGGTAGATGCAGTACACCGAGAGATGTCTTTTGTTTCCAACTCTTCTGGTCCACATCATCGGTAGAAGCCTGTTTCTGTTTCTTCCGTTGACTTTATCCATCGGCAGATGCGTTTGACTTCTGCGACTTCCCAAGTATTTCACGATTTAAACCTCTATTTCTTTTTAGCCGATTATTTCTTACATTCCAAACAATGTTCATAGTTTTGTTTAATTCTATTGTTGTCCAAATGATTTCCGCTGCAAGTTTTAAATGCTTGAGATTTTAGCTGATGTCAAATGTTGAATGTTGAGCAAAGTTTTAAAAAAAAAATAATACAGTTGAGATTTCTTAGTCATGTACGAACTTTTGTGTAACGAACCGGGTTCAGATAACTCGGGGCATTACACATTATGAGCATAACTACGGGTCATATTCGCCTGCCAGCCACAGACTTCCACCCTGAGCACAATCCTGCAACCAGCCTTAGACATCATCACTGAATTTGGAATCCTCACCTGCTAAATCTTCACCTACATCATAAGGTTTAAACTATAAGCCTAATGCTTAGTAAGGAATGCAATACTAACAAGTATGCATGAATGCTCATTTTAAGAAATAAATGCTCATGAATCTGTTCTTGTTCATATTCATACTCAAGGTCTTCATTCTTGTTCATCGTTCGTATTCATTGTTCATAATCATCATTCATGCTCGTCATTCATATTCATCATTCATGTTCATCAATCATATTCTTCGTTCATGTTGTGTGGATTAAGAGAATATTTGTGCCTGTAAAGGGGGTTGACAGTGAGAGTGTACATAGTCCCTTGCGGGTCGTAATCATGGTCCTTCCTTTTGGACAGTGAAATACGCCAAACCGCCCCCAACCCTTGCTTAATTCACGTTGCATAAGTTTTATATTCTTATCTTGTTCTTGAGCAAAACATGCTCTTAAAACATTTTCATATGCATAAAACATTCATGATGCATGAACATGAGAACTCTTAACTCATCAAGCTACAGAATAGTGCATTCATCCGACGTGAAATCATACCATTAAGTCAAACATCAACATAAGTAACAGACAGTAGCTTAAATAACTTCTAATCATCATATCAGTTTCTACCTAGCATCCTTGTGATATAGGGTCCTAATGGCCGGGAATCCTACACATTCACTTACCTGGTTTCCTTAGCAACTTGAACTCGTTTTCTTCAGACTTCTTCACCTAAAACATTTACATTACAGTAGTTAAAATGAAAATCCTAATAGTCCTAATCACAAGTCATCCTAGAATCTAATAACTAAAGTCATTCCCGAATCCCTTAATCTAGTTCTCTGTGTGCAGTCTGAAATCCAAAACCAAAACAGCTAGGTTCAACTATCGATTAATCAGGGTCAGTTATATTAAATGTCCAGAATCGATTCGGAAATGGTATTACCAAACACTAATTATAAATGTTCCTATTATTCGGCCATTGAAGAATCTTGAAACATTGGGTTCTAGTTGAAAACAGAGTTCCAAATAACTACACGGCAACTACATTGACTAAATCTTATCTCGAACGTAGGTTATCGGAGTGGAGGTTGGAGGAATCGATCGTCAAAGAGAGAGTCGCTAGCGGAGAGGGAGACAGCTCCGGAAAATTAGAGAATGCAGAAGGGAATGTCGGCTACAGTGAGGTTTAAAAGTTTCCATTTCCTATTTATACTTAACCCAACCATTCTTAATTACAAATCCTGCCACCCAACCTAATTTATGACACATGCACATTAATTAAGCCTTGGCATAAAATTTCAAACAAAAAAGATCAAAATAAACATGGCCATTAAAACAGTTAAGAAAGTCACCTGGTCAAACTCGTCGGGTGTTACACGGTTAACAAGGAAAAATATTAAGTATGCTTGGACGGAGGAATGTGAGAATAGTTTTCAGACTTTGAAACAGAAGTTGACCAATGCTCCAGTATTAACACTCCCTATTGAAAGTGGAAAGTTTAGTATTTATTGTGACGCCTCCAAGGTTGGACTTGGTTGTGTGTTGATGCAAGATGGAAAAGTAATAGCCTATGCTTCTAGACAGTTGAAAACACACGAGAAGAATTACCCTACACATGACTTAGAACTAGCTGCAGTGGTTTTTGCACTAAAGATTTGGAGGCATTACTTGTATGGACAGTCTTGTGAGATATTTTTGGACCATAAAAGTCTGAAGTATATTTTCACAGAAAGAATTAAATATGAGACAACGTAGATGGTTGGAGTTTTTCAAGGATTACGATTTTGAGATCAAATACCACCCCGGTAAGGCGAATGTTGTGGCTGATGCATTGAGTAGAGTGACGACTTCAGCCTCTGCATTGATTCTTGACATACCGTTAACCTTAGAGACTGAATTACAAGGATTTAACCTTGAGGTAGTGTCCAGTGTGTCAGCTATGCTTTCTGCCATTTCCTTGAGGCCTACTATTTTGGAGAAAATAAGGAAAGTTCAGGTGGATGATGTGGAATGCGATAAGTATAGGTCATTCATGAATTCTACTGATAAGTGGGATTTTAACCATTCTGTTGATGGAATTCTCAAGTTTCGAAATAGATGGCTTGTTCCGACCAATAAAGAACTCCGAGAAGAGATCCTTTCAGAAGCTCATTCTTCTAGATTTTTCGTTCATCCTGGAAGTACAAAAATGTATAGAGACCTTAAGCAACATTATTGGTGACCATGTATGAAAAGAAGTGTGGCAGAGTATGTAGGATCGTGTCTTGTTTGCCAACGGGTTAAAGCTGAACATCAGAGACCTGCAGGAACATTACAACCTTTGCCAGTTCCCGAATTGAAATGGGAGCAAATAACGATGGATTTTGTGGTAGGATTGCCTAGGACAACGAGAGGACATGATGCAATTTGGGTCATTGTGGATCGTTTAACCAAATCTGCCCATTTTCTGCCTATAAAGAAAACATACTCGATGGATCAACTTGCTGAGTTGTATGTGCATGAGGTTGTTAGACTGCACGAAGTTCCAAGCACTATAGTTTCAGACCGAGACTCTAGATTTACATCTAAGTTCTGGAAGAGTTTACACAAGGCTATGGGTACGCAGCTTAATTTCAGTACAACTTTTTACCCTCAAACAGATAGACAATCCGAGAGAACTATTCAGACCTTAGAAGATATGCTTCGTGCATGCATATTAGATTTTCAAGGATCTTGGAGTAAATATTTATCATTGGTGGAGTTTTCTTATAATAACAGTTTTCAGGCAACTATCGGTATGGCACCGTATGAAGCATTGTATGGACGAAATGTAGATCTCCCTCATACTGAGATGAAGTTGGTGAAGCATGTTTGATTGGTCCTGACATTGTGCAACAGACCATGGAGAAGATTGCCCTCATCCGATAGAGAATCTTGGCAGCTCAAAGTCGACAGAAGAGTTATGCTGATCGTAGACGTTAAAGAATTTGAGTTTGAGGTAGGTAATGAAGTTTTTCTTAAGGTATCACCACTCAAAGGAGTTGTGAGATTTGGAAAGAGAGGCAAGTTGAACCCCAGATATATTGGACCTTTCTCGATCGTGAAGAAGATTGGGAAGTCAGCATATGAGTTACAATTGCCAGTCTCTATGGAAGGGATTCACAATGTGTTCCATGTCTCTATGCTGAAGAAGTGCCTGAGGGATCCATCTCAAGTGGTGGAACAGCAGAGTATTGAAGTTCATCCCACTCTTACCTATGAGGAGAAACCAGTAAGGATCCTAGACTATGTTGTGAAGGTGTTGCGCAACAAAGAAATTCCACTGGTAAAAGTCTTATGACATAATCAGAACATAGAGGAGACAACCTGGGAGCGTCAGCAGGATATGATGGACCAATATCCATAATTATTCAGGTAACGAATTTTGAGGACAAAATTCTTTTGAGGGTAGATTGTAACTGTAACACCCGACATTTTCAATCAGGTGATTTTCTCATGGATTTAACTGTCACCGGTATTGTTGTTCTTTTAATTTAAATTAAATGCCAAAACTTGTTAGATTTCTATTTGTGTGGTGGCAGAGTTGTAATTAAGGAGGAACCTAAGTAATATAAATTCAAAATGGAAATCGTTAAACCTCACAAAAACCTCACTGTAGCTGACACTCTCATTTTGGCGACTTCTTACCCTTCCGAGCTCTCTCTCTCTGCCGGTAACTCCCTCGTTAGCAATCGATTTTTCAGCCTCCACTCCGGCAAACAACGCTCTAGGTAAGACTTCGACAATGTAGTTCCTAGTTAGTTGCTTAGAACTCTGTTTCAGTTAGGACTTGAGGTTTCGGATTCTTCAATGACATAGTAATAATGGTAGCATTTTTAAATCTGAGCTTAGAAATAGTACTTCCGATTTTGAATCTGAACATTAGGGTAATCGATTTAAAATAGTTGATAGATTGAAACTAGTTGTTTTGGTTTTAGATTACAGATTGCACTCTAGGTTGAGGACTCCGGGAATTTTAGCTATTAGATCCTAGGATGACTTGTAATTAGAACTATTAGGATTTTTGCTTTAACTACTGTAATGTGAAATGTTTTAGGTGAAGAAGGTTTGAAGGAAAGTGCTCCACTGCTAAGGAATCCAGGTAAGTGAATGTATTAAGACTTCCAGCCACTAGGGCCGTACATCTTAAGGGTACTAAATTAATTATATGTTCGATGTTTACTTCAAGTTAGTGAGATAGTTTGTACTTGGATGATTTACGAGGTTTGGGAACTACGCTATGTGATGTTCTGATAGAGTCTATAAAGTTAACTGACTGGTATGATGTTTTCCATAGTTTGAAGACTTAAGAACATTCATGTCATGCATCATGATTTACTTCTCAAGCATATGAAAATGATTTATGAGCAGGATTTTCCATGAACAAGATATGACAACGAATATGAAACTTATGAAACCGGACTAAGTGAGGGTTGGGGGTGGTTTGACGTATGTCACTGTCCAAAGAGAAGGACCATGATTACGGCCCGAAAGGGACTATGTACACTTGCATTGTCATCCCCTCTTTATGGCACAAATCCTCCCTTAATCCATATGATGAAAGTGATGGAAAAGAACAAGAGCAAGAACAAGAACAAGAATAAGAAAAGAGCATGAAAAGAACATGATCATGATTTCTTCTTTTAACAGTGCATTCATTTATACATGTTTGTATTGCATTCCTTACTAAGCATTAGGCTTATAGTTTAAACCTTATGATGTAGGTGACGAGTTTTCAGATGAGGATCTCAAAGTTAATGAGTATGTCTAAGCTTGGTTGCTGGAAGGTGTTTAGGAAGCAATTCTGTGGCTGGATGGCAAATGAGACCCCTGATTAATGTTTTTATGATTTTAGTTATGATAATGAATATAATAGGTTGAGTAGGATGAGTCTATTTTATAACATCGAGTCTTTTTTTGAAGTTGTCTGTTGACCATTAAATCTGGAAATAATTTTAAGCATCATTGAATGGTCTGTTTGCTGAAGTCTTCCGCTATATGAATTCTGGGTGAGTTACTGATTTTCATTAGTATGAATGTTATGCCATTGAAGTTGAAGTCAGTGAAGGTTATGTCTATCGGATGATGTAAGTGTTATTTTGTCGTCTAGTGATCGGCAGATGTAGAATGTTTAAGCTATCAGATGATGTAAGTGTTACTTCATCGTCCAGTGACCGGCAGATGTAGAGTGTTTAAGTTATCGGATGATGAAAGTGCTATTTTGTCGTCTAGTGATCGGCAGATGTAGAGTGTTTAAGCTATCGGATGATGAAAGTGCTATTTTGTCGTCTAGTGATCGGCAGATGTAGAGTGTTTAAGCTAACGGATGATGAAAGTGCTATTTTGTCGTTTAGTGATCGGCAGATGAAGTGTATTTAGGTTACCAGATGATGTAAGTGTTACTTCATCGTCCAGTGACCGGCAGATGTAGAGTGTTTTAGCTATCGGATGATGAAAGTGCTATTTTGTCGTCTAGTGATCGGCAGATGTAGAGTGTTTAAGCTATCGAAAGATGTAAGTATAATTTTGTCATCTAGTGACCGGTGGATGTGGTTTTATTCCTCTATCGGTAGATGCAGTCTAAAGGTTTAAGTTTCTCTTCACCAGCTGATACACATTGCACTGCCCGCCAGCAGATGTGTAAGGTATTTCTTTGCTGAGCGATGCCTAGTGAATCGCGTATGACATCTTGAGTTAAATTATGTTTCAAAAAAATATATTACTAATAATGAATAAAGTGTGAGTAATAAGAATTAAATGTTTAAGGAAGATATGGATTTTGTGGCAATCCCTTTGGGGTTGTTACAGTAACACCCGGTTTCATTGAACCAATTTACTTAACCAACTTGTAGTGTACGTTTTATGGATAAAATTGGGAGAATTAGTGATTAGGTTAATAAATGACTAAGTAATGACATAATGGTAAATAGAGAATTATAGTGATAACCTATTTAAGGAAAGAGGTTTTGTGATTAATGCACTGTAGCCGCCATTATTTTCCATACTTTCTCTCTCGGTATTCAGCTCAAGCTCAACAGAGCTCTCCAGGCGATTCCCTCTCTAATTTTTCTCCAAACTAGGGGAGTCTACTTCGATTTCGTGTTACATTGTAACTAGTGATGGTAGAGAGGAGTATAGATGTGAGCTTTGGTGAATACTGTAGGTGGGAGTAGTTTCAATTTGTGGTAAATCGGGAATGCACGATTATTAGAGTTCCAAGTTAGCTACCTTAAGTTTCCGAATGGTTTAGAATGAGGTATAGTGAAGATTGAATTAATGCTCTGTTTATGATTTTAGGTGAGAAAACTCTCGAAGTAACTTACAACCTAACAATCCCCAGGAGACCAGATAAGTGGAGTATGCATGTGCCTTTGGGCCTACATCACAAAATAGTAGGATTATGTATGTTTGAATTTGTCTGTATGTAATGCATCATATTTTAAAAGAATACGAAAATTAATTTACATGTATTGGTATGGTGAGAAATGAACGGATTGCAACAGATAAATTATTAAGGGAACTAATCTGCCCCTTAACTTATGAAGGGATTTATGACTTTGGGAAGATTGATCCACTTCCCAATGGAATTGAAGGATCAGATAAACTATTAAGGGAACTAATCTGCCCCTTAACTTATGAAGGGATGTATGACTTGGGAAAATTGATCCGACTCCCAATGGAACCGAGGGATTAGATCAGTGAAAGAATGTAAATCCAACTGAGATGTGTTAGTAGAAACTCCATGATTAGGATTTATGTTCCAGCATTTCATTTCGTTATTGATTCACTTATTTAGCGTTAGGCTAATAGATGAGTTTTGTGATGTAGGTGAAGAAGCCTCAGAAGGTGTGTTCTCTAAGCATGTTGAGGAATAGGCTGGTTGGGGGAGCACATTCATGTCTCGACCTGGTGAACTGATGAGGCGGTTTAACTGATGTCAGTAGGTGTGAAAGTTAGTTGACAATGGTTCAGTTTAAGCATGCTGAGAATGTTGGTGGTAGTAGCAGTTTAATGTTTCTTTTATATATATGATCTGGTGCTTTTCTGATGTGAAAACATGATTTGGTTTTAGTCGTAGTCTACTATTCTAGATTTTTGGAAATTGTGGATTATGTGGTTTTGAAGGATTTCAGTAAAATGCACTAGTTCTTTAGTAGCCGGAGCTGTTCTGTATTTAGAGTGAAAATGGTTTGTATGCTACTCTGTAGCCTATTGGTGAAAATTGGGTATTTCTGTCTATCGGTGGATGTAGTCCATCGGTAGATGTTGAAGTTTAGTCTATCGGTGGATGATGAGTTGTTCAACTTTTGAGTTAATGAGTCACGTGGGTTAGTTTAGTAGAGTCACATGGTTAGCGGAAGAAGGCGTTTATTTCTACTTCTACCGCTGAGTTTAAGTGGTTTTTGCTTTTTTCGTTGGTATTGTTCAGCGGAAGATGTAAGTAGAATTTTGTCGTTTTGTGACCGGTGGATGTGAGCGTAGGAGTGAGTATTAGATTTTTGTCGTTCTGTAACCGGTGGATGCGAGTAGTCGACGTGTCGTCGACGGTAGATGCGTGAAAGTCGACGCGTAGTTCGGCTGACACGAGCGGTGGATGTTGGAAGCAGAAGATGCCTTCTGTTTCTGCTTCTACCGCTGACACTGTTCGGCGGTAGATGTTGTTTGTATCCACTTCTTCCACTGATACTGTTCAGTTTCGTTTCTCTCAGCCAAACGTTTTAACATATTGTTTATTTCATAAATGTTGTTTATACAAAAAGTTTTCCGCTGCAAGATTTGAAGATTTAAAGACTTAATCTTTATCGTTGAGTGAAGTTTTAAAATTTTCCTTAAAAATTTCTTAGTCCTGTTCTATGTCATGAGTAGCGAACCGGGTTTATTTAATTCGGGGCGTTACAATAAGGAAATAGAACCTTTAGAACATAAGTTTGGAGTAGCTACACCGTCGGGTACAATTATGCTCGTTGACTCTATTATTCGAGGGTGCAATGTTCATATTGGAGATAGAAAATTGAAAGTAGACCTGACCATTTTGACAATGCAAGACTACGACGTAATTCTTGGCATAGATTGGCTAATCAGACACTATGCAACTATTGATTGTCGCAAGAAGATTGTAAGATTTCAATTGCCTGAAGAGGAACTGTTCTTATTTCATGGCGATAAGAAGAGTTCGAGAATTCCGGTTATAACATCTTTGCAAGCACAAAGGTTATTGAACTCTAGATGTTTTGGATTCTTGGCGAGCATTGTGTGCACTCAAACCGAGGAAGCAACGACCTTAAATAAGGTGCTGATAGTTCGTGAATATCCAAATGTCTTCCCAAATGATTTAACAAGTTTGCCACTAACAAGAGACGTAGAATTTGGCATTGATATTCTTCCGGGAACGACACCGATCTTTAAAACCCCATAAAGAATGACGCCAACTGAATTAAAGGAGTTGAAAGTTCAACTCGACGAATTGCTAAAAAAAGGATTCATTTGACCAAGTTTTTAACCATGGGGAGCACCAGTATTATTAGTGAAGAAAAATGATGGATCTATGAGGATGTGCATTGATTATCGAGAATTGAATAAAGTCACTATAAAGAATAAGTACCTACTTCCAAGAATCGATGACTTGTTTGATCAATTAAAGGGTACTGAAGTTTTCTCAAAAATAGATCTCAGATCTGCCTACCATCAACTAAGAATCAAGAATGATGATGTACCCAAACGGCATTTCAGATGAGATATGGCCATTATGAGTTTCGAGTTATGTCATTTGAATTGATTAATGTTTCGGCCGCCTTTATGGATCTAATGAATTGAGTATTCAATAAATTCGTAGATGAATTCGTAATTGTTTTTATCGACAATATTTTCATCTACTCGAAGAGTAAGGAAGAGCATGAAAGTCACCTACAAATTATTTTATCAACTCTGTGGCACGAAACGCTATACGTGAAATTCTCCAAATACAAATTATGGATGAAAGAAGTATCTTTCCTTGTCACGTAATTTAAAAGAAGGGTGTATTGGTGGACCCAGGAAAGATCGAAGCAGTTAGTAAGTGGTCGCAACCCAAGAATATAGCAGAAGTACGAAGCTTCCTTGGTCTTGCGGACCATTACAGGAGGTTTATGGAAGGATTCTCGAAACGAGCCACACCGCTCACCAGACTCACTAGGAAGGGTGCTAATTATTTATGGACTAAATAATGCGAGCAAAGTTTCCAAGAACTAAAGAAAATGTTGATTTCAGCACCAATACTCACTATACAATCTAAAATATGGAAGTTTGTGGTCTATGGTGATGTCTCAAAATATGGACTCGAATGTGTACTTATGCAAGAAGGAAAAGTGGTAGCCTATGCTCCAGACAGTTGAAAGATCACGAGAAGAATTACCCGACTCATGATTTGGAGCTTGTAACAGTATATGCGCTTAAAATTTGTAGACACTATCTATATGGAGAAATATGTGAGATTTGCACCGATCATAAGAGCTTGGAATATTTTCTAACGTAAAAGGACTTGAATATGAGGCAGCACAGATGGTTGGAATTAGTAAATGATTATGATTGTGAAATTATATATCACCCTAGAAAGGAAAACGTGGTGGCCGACGCACTAAGTAGAAGAGTCTCTTCAAGTGTTTCAACACTAAGTCCAATTATGGAAAAGTTAGTTGAAAAGATGTAGAAATTTGACATTGAGATAGTAACTTCTGGATTATTGAGAGATTATTTGCAATGACGCTATAGCCAAGCTTGTTCGAGCAAATTAAGAACAAACAACATGACGATATTTACTTAAGTAAGATAGGAGATCAATAAATAGGTGGGAAGATATCAAAATTTCCTATGTCGGAAGATGGAGTTATTAAATTTAAGAAAAGATGGTGTATACTTGACGATACTAAATTGATAGGAGTTATATTAAAGGAAGCACACTAAACTCCATACTCAGTACATTCTAGTGCAACCAAAATGTATCAAGATTTGAAGCAACATTATTAGTGGCGATGACTGAAATGGGATGTCTAACATGTCAACAAGTGAAAGCGGAACATCAAAAATCTACTAACATTTTACAACAATTATTTATACCTCAGTGGAAATAGGAACATATTGCGATGAATTTTGTTATTGGACTTCCAATGTCAATTAAAAAATTTGACTCTATTTGGGTGATAGTAGATAGACTGACAAAATCGGCACATTTTCTTCTCGTACGAACTATATTCAATATGAATCAATATGCCCAAATATATATTATAGACATTATTAGACTTTACGGTATGCTTGTCTCTATAGTTTCAGATCGAGTTACTTGTTTCACGTCAAAGTTTTGGAAAAGTTTATAGAAAGCAATGGACATTCAGTTAAATTTCAGTACAACTTTTCACTCTCAAACTGATGGTCAATCAGAAAGAATGATTAAAACCTTGAAGGATAGGTTGAGAGCTTGTGCTATCGATTTTCAAGGGAAATTGTGTAAGAATTTGCCGTTGGTAGAGTTTTACAACAATAGTTATCAAGCTTCAATTGGAATAACGCCTTATGAAGCACTTTATGGGAGAAAATGTAGCTCACTAGTACACTGGGATAAGGTTGGTGAAGGTATCCTTGTTGGGCCTGATATTTTGAGACAAACTACTGATATTGTTACTCTAATTCAGAAAAGAATCATTGCGACTCAAAGTAAACAGAAAAGTTATGCAAATCAAAGAAGAAGAAAATTAGAATATGCCGAAGGTAATCAAGTATTTTTGAAAGTTTCTCCAATGAGAGGTGTGATGCGGTTTAGGAAGAAATGAAAATTGAGCCCAAGATATATATGCCCTTTTACAATCTCAGCCTGAATTGGAGAAGTTGCTTATGAGCTGAATTTAACAGAGTCACTCAAGCAAGTTCACAACGTGTTTCATATCTCGATGCTGAAGAAATATGTTCTAGATCATTCACATATCTTGCTAATGAGATCTAAAGAATTTGTGCTCACTAACTTATTCTATGAAGAGAGACCGATTCAAATCCTAGAATCAGAAGAAAGAGAACTACGAAATAAGAAGGTTTCACTTGTAAGAGTTTTATCGAAGAATCGAAACGTTGAGGAAGCAACCTTGGAAAAGAAAGAAGAAATGAGAATGGTCTATCCAGAGCTTTTCATGTAATTGTTTAAATTTCGAGGACGAAATTTCTTTTAAGGATGGTAAATTGTAACGTACCAAAAATAATCACCAAATTAGCCTAAATTAAGTATTCAATTTCTACAACCTAATAAAAAAAAATCTTTTCCCCAATTAATAGCCCTAAATTGAAGATGCTTCTACATGAAGAAATTGATCCAATAGAAAATCACTTCCTTTCCTAATCCCACTTAAGGAAATAAATCAACCTCAATTACAATTGATGCAATCTTCAACATATGGAATTAATCAGCCCTATCTCTGACTAATTTTATTCTGCAACATATGGAAACGTATGCAGAAATTCTCTCATTCCTATTTCGTCGACAAATTCGACCGATTTAGTGATCAGATTCGTACTCCATTATCACAAGAAAGAATTGAAATCCTTCTCTAGAAAATTAAAAAGTTCTTTGAGGATAAAATCACACCCAAAAATTTAAATTTCTCTCTTTTGTGTTTGGTAAACCAGAGAAATAGGAAACTCATACCTCGCCAGAACCGCTGTACCAACCTTTGGCCACCGAAACCTACTCCAACCACCACGAGACCTCAGAGGAAACTTCATCTTCGCCTTTTTCTGCCGAACAACTCCACCGACGAATTTTCCTCTCTCGGTCGAGCTCTATTTTGTGCTGCGAACCACTCCTTCCGACTGAGCTCGTGAAACCTCCTTTAAAGGTGAAAGTTTCTCTCCCTCCCTCGCTTTGTCTCTCTTCCTCTCATTCGCTCTCTCTCTCTCTCTCTCACCTACTCTCTAGTTTCTCTGTTCGCGAAGGCGTGAAGGACGAAGGAGAAGAAGATTTTTTTTAGACCGTGTTTCAAATAACTCAGCTTGTTTTAAAAGATAGAACCGGTCCAGCTAGTCGAACTGAACGGCCCTGTTGATCCAATTGACCGAACCGACCCAAACCTAAATTTGTTCTATCATCAGAATGGTTTTTGGATGGTTAAAGACACCAAATCGATCTGAAAATCCAACGCTATGATTTATTGGCAAATAAGATCAATCCAACGCTCGGGAAAAATACCTAAAATCATATTCCTTCGTTCTCTCGGAATTCAAGTAAGTAAAATACTAGGTTTTTCAATGTTTTGGTAGTAGGCCCTATATCACGAAACATTTATTAAATTATTTTCTTTAAAATATTTTTATTCAATTATGTTATTACTTGGACATGCTTGTATATGCATTGACTTAGGAATGTAGAAAGATAAAAAATAATATGACACAATGTATGCGAGTATGAAATGCATGAAAGCGAATAGAATTGACGGAAAGCATGAGAAGACTAATGAGAGCCTGAACGCATGGGATGACTAATGAGAGATTGAACACATGTTATAAATTGAGATGACTGATAAAACTTTATGAGGGTAAGAAACCACTAGTTTTCTGAAAGCTTGAACGTATGGTAAGAATCGAAAAATGAGTTTTATCTAATATGTAACTTCTAAAACATGGAATTTGATAATATATGCAATTAAAATTACATACACGTATTTTCACTTACTGAGTTTATCTTACGCATTATTTTTGTGATGTATGTGAGTTTTTATCTGAGGATGAACTTGCGCTAATCAATAATTTTCTAGAGGCGGGAGAGCATATAGAGAAGACGTCATCGTTGGTTCCGAATAATAAATTAAAGTTATGATTTTTATCGTTTAAAATGATATTTCATATTTAGTTACATTTAATTTCAGTTTGAATAATTTATTTCATCAACTGTTGAATTTTTAGACTAACTACGTTATTGTTTTAAAATTAATAAATGAGATTTTATTTAATATTTGTTTAGTATTTACTTTTCTAAATATTTATTGATAGTAATTTCAAAGCTTTCATCTAATAAATAATTTTTACTATTTTCAAAGATTTAGATTTTGAATTAAAAAAATAAAGATTTTATAACGATCTAAGTTAACATAATTTTCAAATCAATTTAAGAAAAATTTTAGAGTCTCAAATTAGAAAAAAATGAAAATAATTTTTGGGGTAGTTGCAGATGGAGAGGAGGTGAAAAAAAAGATAAATGAGGGGGTGGGGGAGGGGGAGCTGGCCTTTGAAGAAGAAGACGAAGAAATGGGGGGAGAGAAGAGATCTGTGCGCCGAGGAAGAAGAAAGGGAGGAGGGAGGAAATCATGTGTTTCTAATTTATGGTTTTTTTAAAACAATTTTGACGTTTTTTTAAGACCAATGGATTTATCAATGTTTTTATTTATTAATTAAATTTACAATTATACGTAAGTAATTATTTGATTGGAGGATTAAATACAAAAATGTTGTGGGTGTGAACTTCTTCTAGAAGAAGAATTAGATACACATTATATACCAATTTGTAATTGATTTGACGTTTATATACTAATTGTTTTTTTCGGAGTCTGTCCGCAAAATTTGACAAGTATCTTTTAATAACACTATCATATGCAGTTGAAAATATTGTCTGCAGTTGGGATTGGGCCGAGTGTAGATGGAAAGATTCGAACTTCGGGACCAAAGCTCATTGCCACTAAAGCACTATATTCATGTTCACTTAGCTTATATTGTGACGGCCCCCGACCCGATCAGGGTCCGAGGAGCCATCACTCCGGAACATTCAAAACGGGGACTATTTTTTTTTTTGAATAAATAGACTGAACTTTTAAAAACAAACCCTTAAAACTTTATAGAAAGAGAGAGAACGTTCTCTGGAATTAAAAGCGAAACGGGAAACGGTTAAAATCAGACTACAGAACGAATGACAGAAGGGAAAACAGGAAGACTGGAACACTTAAGGATTTGGACGTAAACCTTCTCTGAACGAGTGCAGGGAGACAGGGAGAATTGCAAACGGAGAGACAGAAATGGATGACTTGACATGGAGTGGGAAACCTAATAAAAATGGAAAACAAAACTGGAAGTCATGCCGGAAGAAAGGCTACCGTGAATGACGGGGTCGGGTGATGTAGGGCAAAAGAAGTAAATAAACTGGGCGGAAAATGTAAATAAACCGGGGCGGAAGACGTAAATTACAAGCAGAAGGCAAAATTTGACAACTTTTGACAAGAGGACGTATAAACAGGGAACATAAAACAGAAGGCATAAAAGTTTCAGATTCTAAAAAAACGATTCAGAACATGATTTTCGGACATAACAGAAAACATGACAGGAATTTAAGAAATCAAACTGCATAGATAACTCTAAAACCAGAGACCATCAATGCACAGACCAATAGAGAGAACTCAAGGCAGTTCCAGAATATTTCAAAATATATAAATACAACTGTCAAATACAAAGGTTTTAAACATCAATACAGATGCCATACATCGTTTTAAAATCTCAAAAGCAGTACAGAACTTGGCATGCATTTCCATAATTCACCATAACAGAAGTTTTTTAAAACATAACACAAAACTTTAAAACTTCATTCTCTCTGGTCAGCAATATGTCTAGCTACCACAACCAACCCCGAAGCCGCGCCACCAGCCTCCTATTCGTCGGTCTGAGGTACAAAGTCCTCATCCACAGGATCCATACCTACATCAGGGAGTTCAACTATGAGCCTAAAGCTCAGTAAGAACATATAAAAATGCAGTGACGCATATGTTATGCATGAACTTTCAGAATATGGCGACAGTACAGTACATTACGTTTCACTGGCAGAGGGGTATAAGTGAGGCTTATAGGAGAACAGGCGTGACAGAAGTGCACTATCAGGCACTAACAGAGATACGGTACAGAAATACAGAACAGAACACCAGTCTCCGTCCCACACACCAATACATTACATTCAGATTTTATCTTTCTTAGCTTCAAACCGTGTACATAAAACATTTTGCATGAACTTTCAGGAAAATCGTGTATGCATGGACATTTACAGTGCTTAAAGTTAAAACAGCAGACAATAGAAATAGCACAACAGAACCTAAAGAGAAAAACAGAAGACTCGAAATATAACTCCAACTTATCTACCTGAAACCTCCCAACAGAAGTAAAAACCTAGAGTCTCCATGATGTAGGGCTTTAAGGGCCAACCTACGGGTATGAACTTACCTGTTTGCTGTAGAGTTGATAGTCCTGACGTCTAGGTGATGCACGAACCTATAACATGCACGTAAAGAAAATGAGCAAAGCTGCAAATGCTAACTAACAACTTGGTAGGACATGCTCCAAACTCCATTTAAACCTTTAGAAAACAAACCGACGTGTTTTCATACAATAACAGAGAGTTTTCTCCAAAATATCTTAACCTTAACTTCAGTAAAACTCTCATTTTAACTTATCCAAACTCGTTAACTTTAGCAGATGATTACCTTCACTAGAGAAAATAGGAGAATGGAAGTCTTTTGGAAAGGTTGCAGTCGCCTGGAGGAGAGAAAACAGAGAGCAGTGGAAAGAAGCAGATGAGAAATGAGGGTTTCACGCAGGAGGAAAGAGAAGAAGAACATGACTTCTTCAACAAGTTGCCAAGTGCCAAGCCACCATTGGCCATCCCCCACCAACCTTAATTGGCTCCCTATTTTGCCCTTCCATTGATTTTTAACTATTTTACTATTTAGTTTCCTCAAATCGGTTTTACGAATCTACCCACATTAAATTGAAACTATCGGTAAACTCATAAAATATACATTGTATACATATTCCCATTAATTCCGTCTAATAATTCAAAAAATATTTACATGACAAAATTGCCGGGTGTTACATATATTATTATCATGCACATGAAATCTCATGCTCCCTTATCCGTATATACTCATGGACATTTGAATCTAATAATTTAAATTAATTGATGGTTTGAAATAATAAACTAAGTGCATCTTTGATACTTGCGGTTCAATAAACAATTTTGTAATATTTGAAATTTACAATTAATTTCTTAAATTTGGTAGATTATCATTTTTTGTTCTCAATAAATTTTGTAACCTTGTTGTCAACAACTTGAAGAGAATAAACAAGTGCACAGCCATTAGATATGATAGACTTGAGAATGAATAAATTAGCCAACATTGCCCTATGTAGAGACAACATAAGCTTTGTTTCTTCTCATCCTTTGAATTGCAAACATATAAACCTCTACAATCAAACTACTAGTAAGTTAACAATAATAATTTTAAATAGCCCCAAACATATCTACAGAAATGTGCACTAAGCAACACACTAATTTGGTGTCGAACACAAACTTCTTAAAAAATTAGGTACCTGAATTCAGGCCCGAGTCATATTAAAGGGAATAAAAATCAAATAACAACAGAAATCACTTCATAACAAAAACAAAACCATACAACTTCAGAGCCAGCTCTAACATGCACAGTTCTAAAAATAAATAAATGGGTCTACTAATTTACTATCTCAACAACTTCAAAGCTGACCTGCCAAAGAAATGGCATCGGCTGCAAAATCCGGGGAGTTTTTGCTTTCTTTCTTCTCGTCCCCATCACTCTCGTTGTCAAAATATTTCTTGTCTCTTTTGAGGTCCGTCTCCTCTCGTGTCTTCGTCTTTGTCTTCGTCGGACTGTGAATGTAAATCCTCTTCTTTCTTCTCCTTCATCTTCTTCTTGATCCGCTTTTCCCGCAGTAGATCCCATTCTAGAAGCTTGTCTTCCTTATCGGCCTGCTTCATCTCTGCTCTCATCTTCTTGTAATACTCATTTTTTTCTCTGAAACATTTACACTAAAATGAATAAACCAAGAAACAGAGCTGTTTCACAGTTGGAAGTTGGAAAAATACCTTTGTCAAGTGAAACATCGCCCCTGCTTTTTATGTCAGCTATCCTGGTGAGCGGGGGAAGTGTATTGCCGTCATCATCAAAGACAACTCTGGAACCCACTGGTCTGTGGATAGCTGGCAATCAAACTATTGTACATGGTTGAACTATACAATAACCGGAAGGAGACAGCAAATTATTGATGACTATCAAACATGATGTTTAAGAATAAAAATACGTGATAATCTAGGTTGTTCTTCGTTTTAGAAACATCATATTTACTAAAGATAACATATATTTTTTTTTATAAGAAATGAAGTATATTGATAAAGAGAAAATACAAAGAACATAACATATATTTTTATGCCAGGACATAATCTTTCCATATTTATCGGCAATTATATTTTAAAGGTTGAAATTTGTAATGGCAAAATCAGTTAAAATAAGAAATAACTCACATAACATCTTCAACTTGGCCTGCTTTGTCTACCATGTCCTTTGGGATGTTGTCCGTTGATAGAGGGGCTTTGTCCACTATTTATTCATTTAAGTCACCAATGTCTAGCTTCTCCCTTGGCATACTTGCATTCATATCCTTGTCAGAATTTTTCACGTTGGGCTTCCCACTTGGTTTTATACGCTTAATTTTCTGGTTCAAAAAAAAAAACTTTTGTGGTCATAGGGAGTCCCAATGATGATGAAAACTCATCTATAGGCATTTTCGTGATGTCAAAAATTTCTTTATCACTCTTCATGTTTATCAATCGCAAGTAAGTGATGAAGGCTCTTTGAGCCAGATGCTGCATTTCTAGATACTTAACTAATAAAGCTGAAAGTAATCTAGAAACCAGCTGAAGTCTATTTAAGTTTGCCTTGAAAGTAAGAAATCGTGTCAGCGTCGTACACAGATTGATGCTTTGCACTTAATATGTTGTCGAAGGGTAGCATGATTTAATAGAACAGGACGGAAAAAAAGAACTAACCTATCTATCATTAACAAAGAACTAATCTATCTTTCTTTGCTAACTCCTTTCCAAAGTTTGGAGACCACATCCCATGTCGGGATTGTTAAAAGTGTTAGTCTTTTAAGAGTCCCCCGCAACTTGGATAGGAACTAAAGTAAAACGAAAGCACCATGACAAAATTCACGGGAACTTTCTCTTTTTGTAGTTTTTCTAACATTTTCGTCTCTTAAGGAGTAAGAAACAAAACTGACCCCCCTTTAGATTGATAGCGTACAGTTTGCCCAACTCTTGAATGTAAGAATCTACATTGTCAGGACAATCCACCTGCATTGTTGAAACAAGTATTAGAACCAAATAAATGTTCAAGAGTACATGTTCCATTTGATTAACTACCAGTGACTTACCTGTACAATCCAGTCAACTGCTTTATCAAAATCAAGACCTCTTGATGCCACAACATTGGTGGAGAAGAGAACTGCACGTTGCTCACATGATAGTATATTCCTATTCTTCTCTTCTGACTCATCTTTCCATGTAGACATTTCAGCTGAATTCCAGGACGCAGCTTCTTGAAAACTTCAAATACAAATTTTACCTGCTACACACAACAAATTAAAGTTTAGACAAACATGAATAACAAGCCATAAGTGTACAATCCGCAAAAAAATTTAATAGAGATAAATTTACGAATAAATTTTTCACTAATTTTTAAGTGAAAATTTGAGCCCGATTGTACAAATTTTCGGAAAGTGGTAACGTACGAATTTTTAGTCACTTATGACCTGTATGAAAAATTTAAAGAACCGGACCCGACCTAGTCAGAAAAAAATTAAATAAATAAATAAAAGTCAAAGTCAACGGCTGAATTTGACCGTTGACTTTTTTACCAAAAGTCAACTTGAGCCGTTTGGGTCCGTTTTCGCCCCGGCTCCTCGTTTATATCGTTTCTAACCCCTATTAGACCTTAAGGTTCCTCATTTGTTTTGTTTTCCAGAGTTGGAGGATTTTGTTGAGTTTGAAACGATTCCCGAGGAGCCACCGGTTGTCGAGGTTAGGAGGACTCGCTACAGGGGTATGTGTTATTATATTTATTACGTTATGCTTTTGGTGGGATACCACTAGTATTGATGTTGACATTTTTACTAGCATGTGCATTCTACATCATTTAGGCATGTACACATTTTACTTGATTTATACTGCTCAGTAGAGTTTAAATATCATGTTTTACTCGCCCTAGCTGACGGGCTCGATTTGAGATTTATATTATGATTATTATTTTGGCATGAAGATGAGTTTTGAGTTTTATTCATGCGTTGGTTTTATTCATGCATTGGTTTTCTGCTGTACCATTTGGAGTTTGATACTGGAGAAAACCGTCTGACACTTTCAGCCGGGCCCATACGCTGAGAGTATCAGGGAGTTTGTCCCAGATGCACCCGTGTTTGAGGGTTGCTGTTGTACTCCCCATACTTGTTTGGATAGGGTCCTCCCTCTTATAATTTGGAGCTACGGTACTCCCCGCGAATGGAGTGATGCGGACTGAAAGCTGTGACTCGCCCCATTACCTGACCTGGCCAGTGTCTGTTCGTTGCTACCCCCGGTTGATAAAGTCCCTTGTGCGGTGTTCCCGAGGGCCCGAGGTATGGTGATATGTTGAGTCCCTCCTGGTGGTATGACTTTTTCTCTTCTCCCAATGAGGCCTTACCGGTGTTATCGTTGCCTTTCCTTGTGGTGTGGTTCGGAGGATCCTTGAGTGACCTCCCTTTTCACTGTTCACCTGGTTTTATATGATATTATTGTTGATGTGGGCCTATTTTTATTTCACCTACTTTATTTTTCAAAACTAGCCCCATCAACCATTGATAAGAGAATTTAATAACATGAAAACCGGTTTTGAATTTTAAAACACGTGCATTGATTTTAAACGGACATGTATAATGTGATAAGTTGTAGGTATAACATCCTATACTGACACTTACCTCAACAACTCCCCCCTCTACAGGTAAAGAAAGGCAGAATAGGAGGTGAAACGAATCTGCGCTGATTTCCTTTGAGTCACTATCATTTTTATTCTTCTAAATTTGAATATGTAAAGACATTTTAGATTGTACCGTACATTTACTTCTTTTTAATTTTCATGTATTCCTACTATAGCTTGTATCCTCACATTTGTTATTTCAAGAGGTCATGGATTTGTGATCAAACTTTCGCATAAATCCTTAGGTTAGACAGTGGACCTCCCCGAGGTTGATCGTTTAACCTGGCGTTTTTGTTAGGCCCCCTCCTGGGTCGTGACAATAAGCCTAAGCACACAATCTTACATAAGAATGGTCTCAAACTGCTTTTAATCATCAAATGGCTCTGAAGAGAGTTCTTATTTATTTATAGGAGTACATACAATGCACTGTTTTCCAGAGCGTAGTAAAGCTCTGCTAACCTTACAAAGCTGAAGACCTAACATCCACCCGTTTTGGTTCTTTCAGTTTGAATAGTATGTGTAAATGCAAATATATTGCAATTATGTTAGTATTGATTTTTTGGCAAATTATATTTATGGAGATAATATTTTATTCATGTAACGACCCAAAAACTAAGTCGAGACAGAATACATGACTTCATGACTTGTTTATACCTTTACACGTGAAAACTAAGGATATATCTTCTTCTCTTTTTTTTTAAGGGAAAACTCATGGACATTCAACTCAGGCAACATAACTCAGTCATTTAAATCTTAAAACAACTACTTGTAAACTTTTTCTTTAAAAACTCGTGGACAGGTAAAAAAACAACAAACTAAAACCTTAAATTCTCAGAACTCGACCTTTTCATATGTTTGTCGGTGAACTCATCCACAGAGTTGAACGACAAAACTCGGGTAACAACCTTGACCACTAAATCGATCGACATAATTACCCACGGACTACTTTGGCATTTTCGTCCACTGACTGTTAAATATTGTTGCTCTCGGTTCATGTGACTCCATTGTCCATAGACTAACGTCCATAAACTTACTTAAATTTACCGTTCACGGACCACGTGACTTTATCATCACAGTCCACGTGACTTATTTACTCACGGGTTACATAGACTCATTGTCCACAGACCATCGTCCATAGACTTATTTAAACTTATTTGTCCATAGACTCCAACGTCCACAGACCACTTAGACTTATTCGTCCACAGACTCCAGCGTCCACAGACTCCAGCGTCCACAGACCACTTAGACTTATTCGTCCACAGACTCCAGTGTCCACAGACTACTCAAACTTTTTCATGTCTCATTGCAAATGGAAACCATTATACTCATAAAACTTAATCATGCGTAGCGGAAGACTTAAAGAAAAACAGATAACCCTTAATCTTAAAATCTTATTTAAACATGAAGTCGTATCAGACAATCCCAGCATTCATCAATATAAAAGACCTTATATTAATTATACTTCAGTATCTTAGTTCTTACTAAAACATGCTAAGAGCAACACTCCACGGGTCAGAATCGCTTCCCAGCCACAAATCCACGCCATGAGCACCATCCAGCAACCCGACTTAGACATTTTCATTCGGTTTGAGGTCCTCACCTTCCAACTTGTTACCTACATCATAAGGTTTAAACTATAAGCCTAATGCTTAGTAAGGAGTGCAACACATACATTAATGCTCATGAATACATACTTAATAAAAATCATGTTCACACTCTTTATTCAAATCATGGGAGTCATGTTCATATTCGTGTTCTTGATCTTATCATAGGAATCATGTTCTTTTTCATATTTCATATATCGTGGATTAAGGAGGGATTAGTGTCGAAGGGGGGTAGGCAGAGTGCGTGTACATGGCCCTCTTACGGGCAGAAATCTTGGTCCATTTCTGGACAGTGACATGGCCAAACCACCCCAACCCTTACTTAATCATAGTTGCATACGTTTCATATTCTTATCTTATCCATAAAGAGGCTTGCACATAAAACATTTTCGTATACTTGGAAGATAAATCATAATACAGACACAGGAATGCACTTAAATCATCAGACTATGGAAAGAGCCATACATCAGATAACATATCATAATATAACCCAAGTATCATAACAGAACAGACAATTTCATAAACACTATCCGAACATTAAAGACGAAACCAACATAGTATCCTTGTAAAGTAGGGCCCTAATGGCCGAAAATCTTAATACACTCACTTACCTGGCTTCCTTAGCAATCCGTGCACTTCTCTTTAGACCTTCTTCACCTAAAGCATTTCATATTACAATGTTAAAATCAATCCTAAATAATCTGAAATCGAAACTCGTTAAGTTCTTAACTAAGATAAGCCTCCCCTAAGAATTTGATTTATAGTTATTAAGCATTCCATCGAACACCTTGAGTGCATATCTTTATCTCCAAAAGAATCAATGGCATTTTAAATCCTTCATCCGCCAGAACTTAAACCAACATTCAGTATTTCTCAACCTATCATCAATAACGTCCTACAGTCCAACATCTAAGCCAATGATACAACAGTCCTATAAATACAAACATTACTCTAGCATTTTCAAGCCTTAAAACTTCAAACCCGAACCAATGCGAATTCCAAAAATCGAGGTTAACTGTCCAGAATACTTAAAATCTTACCTAGGGATTGAATCTTGAAGAAAACGGAAAAGGAAGAATCAGTTGCGAGGAAGTCGTGGCTGTGCGAAAGGGGAGTCGCTGAACGGAAGGAGAAATTGTAAAGAAAAAGAGAGGAGTCAGCTGAAAAGTGGAGGGAGAGGTTTTGTGAGGGTTTTAGACTTTCCATTTTCTATTTATATCAATTAAAATTAACTTATTTACAATTCTTGCCATTACCTAATTTTCCTCTTAAAACAAGTAATACCTGTCATTTTAAGACCTCGTAAATTTTCACATTCTACAAGTCACTCCAAAATTATTCACAAGATAATTACCTGCGACGTGCTGGTTGTTACAATTCCACTATTTTCCTTATCGATTGATGCATATTGAAGATCATGAAGATTTTGTGAAATAGAAAAATAAGGAAACATGAATATTAGGAAAGTTGTTGAAAAATCTAAAAGCACTTGTTATTTGGTAATTTTTGTTTTGGCAAGCCAATTTGATAAAGATTCGGTGCATAATGTTAGGCTTCGAGATCACATGATTAATGGAAGGCTTTCTTAAGTTTTTGGATCAATATCCAAGTTGTTGAAGATACTTTCATAAAATGTCACACGTGGTGTCACACAACCATTTTTATGAGATTGAGTTTTCTTATTCCTTGTGGCATTAAATCTATTTTGGTAATTGAATTAAATCGAAGGTATGAGTGTTGTCAATGATATTTAAGTTTGTTTCTGTGGAAACAATTGATGAAATTTTGGTTATTCACGAGAGAAGCTTTCTTCATTTTTGTAAGCCGTCATTTTCTTTCACTCTCTATGCTTCTGCGTATGGGTTTGTGATTGTTTTACACATTCTTCTTATGCTGGGGATTTAATCGATTATCAGAGTGTGTTGATTTATTGCGTCTGAAGGCAACACCCCGGTGTTACAGACAGTGTCGTCGGAGGCAATTTTCTAAATCTTCATTGAAGCTCAATCTCGGGAGGAGGCTGCATTCGAACTCAGGAGGAATTTTGTTTATTGACAAGGGGAGCTTGTCGACCTTGATCGTGGGCAAGGGGATCTTGCCATAACACGGATTCTGGGAGGAGTTGCAAACAACAAGAGGATCTTTTTACTTTCTAGATCTTGGGAGAGATCGGTCTTAAGTCGAGGGGAGCTCGCAAAAACAATTTCATTGGGGAAGTTAGAAAGAGGCGGCAACAACGATAAGAGGGAGTCTTTATTTGTATAAGTCCCGTTGTCTTGTAACTTTGTGAACTCGTTGAAATGTTTTTATATCTGGGCGTGACCCCGCAGATGTTGGCTGATTGCTGAACTACGTTACCAACCTCCTGTCTCATTTATTTTCGCATATTTATATTGTTCATTATTGCATTAATTATCGGTGTCACACGTAATACCCTGTGTAACACCGCATAACTGATCTTAATCTTTCAATGGTATCAGAGTGGGTCATTTTTGTTTCTTAAGCGGGATCCGCGGGACAAGATTATAGTTTGTGTGCGATGGACTCTATGAAAGAAAGAGGTTCTACAATGCGTCCACCGTTATTGGATGGAAGCAATTATGCTTATTGGAAGGCAAGGATGAGAGCATTCATTAAAGCTATTGATGAGAAGGCTTAGAGATCTATTTTAATAGGATGGAATCACCCTATGGACACCGACGCAGAAGGTATCACATCTCCAAAACCCGAAGAAAATTGGACCGTAAATGAAGATGCTTTGGCACACAGCAATTCAAAGGCTTTAAATGCTATTTTTAATGGCATGGATCCAATTCAGTTCAGACTCATCTCCACATGCGAATCGGCCAAAAGGACATGGGAGATTCTTCAAACCACCTATGAAGGAACATCAACGATAAAGTTGTCTAAAATGCAGATGCTAACTACTAGATTTGAGAATCTGAAAATGCACGAAGATGAGACTATTGGTGAGTTTAACACCAAATTATGTGACATAGCAAATAAAGCGTTTGCTTTTGGTGAGATGTTTTCCGAAGAAAAACTTGTAAGAAAAACCTTGAGGTCTTTACCACAATGATTTGCCTATAAAGCCACTGCTATAGAAGAAGCCAAAGATGTGTCTAAAATGAAGTTAGAAGAATTGATGGGATCTCTTAGAACCTTCGAGATGAATCTTGGAAAAGACACCAAAATAAAGAAGGCAAAAAGAGTTGCTCTAAATACCGATGTACAGAACTTCAAAGAGCATAATGACGATGACTTAGAGGAATCTCTAGCCCTACTTTCAAAGAGTTTTAGCAGAGTTATAAAGAGATTTGGAAGAAATACTCGCGGTGTCAAGCAGGGTGTCACTAACTTTAAAAATGGTTCTTCAAGCAACAAGAAGCATAGGGAAGAAAATTATGTGTCTGATCAACCATTCAAGAACAAAGGCATTCAGTGCAGAGAGTGTGAAGGTTTTGGGCATATACAAGCAGAATGTGCTAATACCTTGAAGAAAAAGAAGAATTCTCTGAACGCAACTTGGAGTGAGGATGAGTCATAAAAGGATGACGAATTTCAAAGCAAACATGTGGCGCTTGTTGGAAAGACAGAACATGAAGAAAATGGTAGTGTTAGACCCGGTGTCACAGACAATTTTTCCAATAGTAGTGATGAAGACGAAGAAGCAGTCACATAAGAAGACCTAATTGGAGAATACAAGTTTCTTCATGAAAAATGGACCAAGCTTGTCAAAGTAAATCAGCAACTACACATGCAGATTAGAAATTTGAAAGATGAGAAGAACAATTTTGAAAATGTGATTGTTGATTTAGAGACCAAACTGAAAACAAGTCAGGATGAAGTTAATGATCTGACCAATGAGATAAGTCTCCTGAAAAAGAATGTCAAAATGCTGAATTCGGGTTCTTCTAAACTGGATGATATTCTAAACGTCGGCAAATCAAGTGTAAATCGGTCTGGATTGAGGTCCTAAAGGTGAAAGTTCAGTTTCACAGACTGTAGCAGTGAAGGAAAATCACTCTGTGATGAAATTCGTAAGGGAAAGCGCTGTGTCCCAGCCGGTTTCAGCCAAGGGATTTGTTACAAAGGAAAGCATGTTGCAAACAGAACTCCAAGAACTGCAGAAAATCAAATTCCTATGACTCATACTGTGCTTCAAATATGTTATCAAATAGTAAAGGTATCAAATATGTTCTTGTGTGTCATTATTGCAATCGTCGTGGTCATATTCTCCCTCAATTCTCACCTATCTTGCTGATCTAAGACTAGGTACTGTTAGAAATGCTTCCTCTTACAGATTTCCTTATCAAAAATAGGTGAAAAAATCAAGTTTAAAGTGTAATGTTACACATTTTTCACTAAAGGCAACAACAACGAATGCATGGTATTTTGCCAGCGGGTGTTCTAGACACATGACAGGTGAAGAAAGATATTTGCAGGATATCATACCCGAAACCGTGGAAAAAGTTACATTTGGCAACGGTCTCTCAACGGATATCATTGGAAGGGGAACGGTAAATGTTCATGGTCTACCAAAGTTGAGTAATATTTTTTTGGTAATTGGTCTGAAATCTAATCTAACCAGTATTAGCCAGCTGTGTGATCAAGATCTAAATGTACAATTCACACGTGAAAAATGTGTGTTGTCCGATCAAAACAACAAGTGTGTTATTGAAGGTGTTAGATCATCAGACAATTGTTATCTTATTTCTTCCTCATCTACCTATTTTCGATTGAGTATGGAGGACACTGTTCTATGGCATAGAAAGTTGGGACATGTGAATTTCAGAATGCTGGAAAAGATTATTTCAAAAGGTGCTGTCCGAGGAATTCCTATATTAAAGTTTGGTGAAGACAAATTATGTGGACCATGCCAAATTGAAAATAAAACCAAGGTATCACACTTGATGTCACAGTCTTCCACAACTACTCGTGTGCTTGAATTGCTCCACATGGATCTAATGGGTCTAATGCCTGTTGAAAGTACTGGAGGAAAACGGTATGTCTTCGTTACTGTTGATGATTTCTCACGCTAAACATGGGTGGAGTTTCTTCGAGAAAAGTCCAAAACGTTCAAAGTTTTCAAATCAATGTGTACTCGACTCCAACGTGAAAAAGATTGTGTCATCATGAATATTATCCGTATCCGTAGTGTAATATCCGGCTGTACGGAATATTAATATTTTAATGTAAATGACATTTTTGTTAATATGTCAAATCAAGTCCATTTTGTAAAAAGAAAGTGTTATTATGATCCTAATGATTAATAAGGATTTTTGGAAAATTTCGGGAATTTTAGGAGTTGAACGCTAATTTTACGAGAATTACATTTATCGTAATAAAAAGGATACTTCGGTAAAAATAGTAAACGAGGTCTGTTTTGCCAACAGACAGTTTTAATAGAACCCTAGTAATAAGTTGAATTTATTGGCAAAATAAGGAAAGCTGGAGAAACTAAATCTACGGTTAATTAACGAAATGAAGGACGAAACAAATAGAAAATCAAAGAAAGGGTAAAATAGTAATTTACCAAGCCAAAAATTATATTAAAAACCTCATTTTTCTCTTCTTCTCCAGCAAGTCACGATTCCTCCTCCCTCCTTTGCGTTCTCTGGCGTTCCCTCACAGGCGATCTCTCCTTCCGACGACTGAACTCTCCTCCGTTCATCTCAATTCTTCGCGATTTCTTCCCCAAACTCGACCCTAGGTACGATTCTAAGATTTTGGCAAAGTTTATTTCAGTTTTTACGGAGTTTAAACGATTAGGGTTCGTTTAGGGTTTTGTGAAAAACGTGGTTTAGGGCAAGAAACCGATAGGTTTGTCGTATTAGTCCGTGTAATGGACATATTGGTGATTATTGAGCGTGTTTGGTCGATTCGTTGTGGAATGTTGAGAATTATCGATTTTCGAAGTTGTGGAAAAACTTGTTCATGGAAGTTTTGAGGTATCGAGAGTGGAATGCTCGATAAAATGCTTCAACGAGTCAAATTATGGCTTTAAGGAATTTCCTTAGTTAAGGTTTCGTTAAATTTGGACGTTTAATAGTTTAAACTCGTTTTAACGATAATATTGTGAAATTGCCTTAGGTGAACAAAGCTCGTAGACAGAGCTTGGATTGCAACGGACACGAGGTAAGTTCTCGTGACTTACTCTGGCCGATAGGCCTACACCGTACGTCGAAGTCGTCTCGAGGAGTTTTGATGACGTGTTTGTTTAAATTATTTCGGTCGGGTAGTTTAGGTTCGGTTATTTTATAGGTTGATTGTTGTGTTTTAATGGTATTTGTCGTGTTTTAATGGTATGCTCGTTATTTATGTTATATTGTTTATATTGAACTATTTATGCATCATGGTTTTAAAAACAACATGAAAATGAATTTACGCACGGATTTCATGAAAAGAACATGCATGAAAAAGGCAAGTAAAGTATCACAGTAAATAACCATGACATGGGGTTATCGGGGATGAGGTTCAGACCTTGCGTTTCGTGGTGAGCGAGTTTTCCTCCCTTCAGATAGTGTGGGCTGTCTAACCGCTGGACGTGCCCTATCCATCTGTCGAGCGTTTCTGATAACCATAGACTGACATGTACTGATATATGAAATGACATGGACAGTTTTCATAGCATTGAACATACATGGTCATGCATTAGCATTTACGTAGGACTTGCTGAGATTTTTATCTCATAGGTGTCTTTATGGTGTAGGTTACCTTGAGCTAGGTGAGGACGAGATCCCTCCGCCCGAGGAACGATGCAGTTGAAGAAGAATGCCCGCGGTAGCATGCTGGGCAGTTGACGCGTAAATGACTCGTGGGGAATGATGTAAAGGTATTTTGGGACACAGTAGTTAGATTGTAAGAAAATTTAATAGTTGAACATATTAGGGTGCTTGGATCTGATTAGTTGATAGATTACGTTTTGATGTCTTAAACGTTTTGGTAAACTTGTTTTATAAAATGTTTTGTTAAACTGCTATTTTAATTCGTTGATGAATTGCTTGGTGATTTATAACAGGAGGAAACGTTTAGTTTTTAAACCGAACCACGTAATTTGTTTTCATGAAATTTATTACGCTTTCTAGTATGTTTTAGTTGATTTTTCGGTAATTGGTGGATTAAAGAAATGTATGGGGTAGAATTGTGGTTTATGATGAAATTTGGAAGTGCATGAGGGTAGTAGAATTATTGTGTTTTATTGTGGTTTGATGAGGAGGAAATGGGATGGAAGAAAAGAAATTGTTAAGTGCGTATGTGAGTGGTGAAGGGAATGACAATGGAACAAAGAAGAGAGGAAGAGGCAACGCTTTGGAAGAAATTCCAGAGCGTTAGCCAATTGGTCGCCCAAAAAGGGGCGATCAATCGGGCACTGTTCACGTGAACAGTAGTAGAGGCAACGCTCTGGAAGAAATTCCAGAGCGTTAGCCGATTGGTCGCCCAAATTGGGGCAATCAATCGGCGCACTGTTCACGTGAACAGTGCCAGAGAATGGTAAAATTAAGATACGGTTAAGGGTCGCTACACGTAGTGACCATGGGAGAGAGTTTGAAAATTCTGAATTCTCGGATTTCTGTAAATAACTAGGAATTGCTCACGAATTCTCGGCACCTAAGACTCCTCAACAAAACAGAATCGTTGAAAGAAATAACTGTACATTGGCAGAGATGACTCGAGTAATGTTACATGAAAGGGATGTTCCTCAAAAATTATGGGCTGAAGCTATGAATACAGCTTATTATCCCATAAATCGGGTGTATCTCCGTGGCAAGACTTCTATGGCACCCTATGAGATATGGAAAGGTAAAACTCCGAATCTTAATTATTTTCATCTGTTTGGCAGCGTCTGCTTTGTGTTGAATAACAGGGAACACAGAGGAAAATTTGATCCCAAGAGTGATGAGGCTATCTTTCTCGATTATGCTATCAATAGCCACGCTTATCGAGTTTACAACAAAAGAACTTGCACTGTCATCGAATATGCAAATGTTCAAGTAGACGACTCTCTGGGCATAGCTTATAATCCAAAAGAAGATGGAAATCAAATTTCAAATAATGAAGGCACTAGTGTTCCAACCGGTGTCACAGAGGGTGTCTCAGGCAATGTCACCGATCAAACAGAGACAGTTGATGAAGTAGAAGTGATTACCTCACACAACAGGCAACCATCTACACGTGTTCAGAAAAATCATCCTGCAGATGAGGTTATTGGTGGTCTGAATGATAGTATACGAACCAGAGATAAGCCGAGGGTGAATTATCAAGAAATGATTCAAATGGCATGTTTTACATCAACAATCGAGCCCAAGAATGTGAAAGAAGCATTACTAGATGAATACTGGATAGAAGCTATGCAAGAAGAACTCAGTCAATTTTTCCTAAATCGGGTTTGGGACTTAGTACCTTGTCCTCCAATTGTGAATGTGATTGGTACTAAGTGGATCTACAAGAATAAGAGCGATGAGCATGGCAACATCACTCGTAACAAAGCTCGGTTAGTTGCTCAAGGGTATTCTCAAATTGAAGGAATTGATTTTAATGAAACATTCGCTTCGGTTGCTTGTCTTGAATCTATTTAGTTTTTATTGGCTCTTGGGTGTGTTAAGCGGTTCATGCTATATCAAATGGATGTGAAGAGTGCCTTTCTCAATGGTTTTCTTACTGAAGAAGTTTATGTTGCTCAACCAAAGGGTTTTGAAGACCGTCATCATCCCGAGCATGTTTATAAATTGAAGAAGGCGTTATATGGGCTTAAACAAGCCCCTCGTACATGGTATGAACGACTCACACAATATCTATTAACCAAGGGATATGAGCAAGGGGGAGTAGATAAAACCATTTTTGTTCGCCGTGACAAATGTCAGTTTTTACTCGCTCAAATTTATGTTGATGACATAGTGTTTAGCTCGGTGTCACAGGTGATGGTGGATGAATTTATAGCTTAAATGACTGGAGAATTTGAAATGAGCATGGTTGGAGAACTCAATTATTTTCTTAGACTTCAAATTCAGCCAAGATAATAATGGTATTTTTATTTCTCAAGCCAAATATGCAAAGAATTTATTGAAAAAATTTCAGCTTGAAAATACACGACCGAGTAGAACACCCATTGGGACACATGAGAAACTCTCCAAAGATGAAAAGGGCACTGCTGTTGATCCACGTTTATATAGAAGTATGATTGGAAGTCTTCTATATCTAACTGCCAGCCGACCCGATATTTGTTATAGCGTGGGTTTATGCGCTCGATTTCAAGCAAATTCGAAGGAGTCTCACCTAGTGTCAATCAAGCGAATTCTCAAATATGTTAACGAAACAATCAAATATGGTATATGGTATTCTTTCGACTCTAATGCAAATCTGGTGGGTTATTGTGATGCTGACTGGGCGGGAAGTTCTGATGATCAAAAAAACACTTCGGGTGGATGTTTTTATGCTGGATACAACTTGGTGTCATGGTTTAGCAAGAAGCAAAATTATATTTCTCTATCTACTGTCGAGGTAGAATATATTGTAGCAGGTAGCAGTTGTACGCAGATTCTTTAGATGAAACAAATGATGAAAGACTATAGTATCACACAGGGTGTCATGACCCTCTACTGTGATAATTTGAGTGCTATCGATATTTCTAAAAATCCTGTTCAGCATTCACGGACGAAGCATATTGATATACGACATCATTTCATTCGATCTCTAGTAAAGGACAAAATTATTAATTTTGAGCATATGGTAACCGAAAAATAAATTGCCGATATTTTTACCAAAGCATTGGATGGTGTAAGGTTTGAAGAGCTGAGGTCTGCCCTAGGCTCTGTGTAACACCCGGGTTTTTTTTATTATTGGAGATGTATAGTTGTTTTAATTAATTGAAAAGTAAAGTGAATAAATTTGATTGAAATTAAGTCGGGGAGCTAAGTTAATTTAATAACGAGATTTAACGTATAATTTAATCACGAGATTAACGAAATTCGAAATGGTCGGAAATACGAGAGGCCAAAACGGTAATTAGCTAGTTTAAATTAAAGTTAATTTAGTTTTATTAAAGTTTTATTATTATTATTATTAATTAATTAAAAAATAAAATAAAAGAAAACAACAGAATAGCCGAAGCTATTATGTTGTTCGCGAGTCGGGCAGCGAGAGCAGAGGAGACGGAGACGAGGGAGCCGAGCAACGTTCGACGGCGACCTGTTCACCGGAGTTTCCCAGCATTCTCCGGCCAGACGACGGCGACAAGCATACTCCGGCCTGTCTCCGCGCACAAATCCGTCGGGTAAGCCGTTTTTGCCCTGTTTTTTGGTTATGTCGTGGCCGAGGGTGACGAGCTTGATTAAGCTCCGATCACCGGTCGTTTTTGGGCGGTCTTGGCCTGAGTTTGCCGGACTTTAAGCTGGCAATCGTTGCTTGGCAGTGGAGAGCCCTTTTTGGGCGAAAATCAGTGAAGCCCGATTTGGGCATTTCGGGTTTTGCTTGTAATCTCGGGGTTTTTGGTTAGATTATGTTAATTAAGGCTAGATATGATTGATTGGTGATGAATTAGGTGAATTTGATGGAAAACCAAAAATGGGGTTTTTTCGGGTAAAGGGGCAGCTCGGGTTTTGGGGGTTTTGACCTAGCTACAGTCGTTTGTTTTAAAATTCCTTTTGGCAGATTAAAATAGGTTATTAGAGGAGTACGTGGCCGCTGGAATCGGTCAATTCCGATATCCGACGCAAAAGTTATACACGTTTGAGGTTTCGGGTCGGTTTTTACCGAACCCAAATTGGTGGCCCATTTAGTTAGTTTTTTGTTGGATTAGGCTAGAAATAGTAGTTTGAGAGTGATTGGGAAATGTAAGCTTAATTTTAATGGAGTTGAATTGTGGGTTAGTTTTAGTTTAGAATTTCTTAGAATCCTTTAGAAATTTATGAGTGAATTGCTAAGTTATTTTCTGTAATTGATAGGTTATCGGACGAGTGAAATGATCGTTAGAGGTGAGCACCGTAAAGCCGAGCAGTCAGGTAAGTAGAGGACGTTTGTTTTGCCTTAGGGCCTACACCACGGAACGGTAGGTTTGTTGTTTGTTGTTTGATTGTCTTCTTTGTTGGTTGAGCATTGTTGGTTGATTGCTTTGCTTTGTTTTGGTCTAGTCTGGTGAAGTATTTGTGCGACTTGCATTATAGTGTGAAATGCATCGTAGTCCAAAGCCTCGGGGGATGTTTGTTTGTTTGGTGTTGTATTGTTGACTTGTGTTGTTGTGTTAGTGGTTTCGTGTGGTATTACATATTTGAAGCATGCATCATGGTATAGCACGTTAGAAACGATTAGTGGCATTGTTTGGCATTGAGAGCATGAATGTAATCGGATAAAGTAAAATGTAAAATGCATCTCGAATACGGTGACTTGTCGGGCTGGGTTGCTGGTAGTAGCACCCCGAGGGGAACTCTATGAGAGATGACCGGCTAAAACATGAGATCCTTGTGAAGGATGACTGGCTAAGATACGTAAATGTAAAATGCATCTCGAATAGGGTGACTTGTCGGGCTGGGTTGCTGGTAGTAGCACCCCGAGGGGAACTCTATGAGAGGTGACCGGCTAAAACTAAAATCCTGAATAGTGGGCCTTGTCGGGCTGGGTTGCTGGTAGTAGCACCCCGAGGGGACCTCTATGATGGATGATTGGCAAAACATGGAATTCTGAATAGTGGGCCTTGTCGGGCTGGGTTGCTGGTAGTAGCACCCCGAGGGGACCTCTATGAAGAATTAAAGCAAAGAACAGCAAATTAAAGCAATGAACAGCAAATAAGCATAACTCAGTGATAGAAACTGCATTGTGTTAGGTTGATTGCATTGTGATGTTGTTGAGTCGCATTGGGAAGTTGTGTTGTTGCGTTGCGTTGTCGTGTTGAGCGTGTGTGTGTGGTTGTGTTAGGGTTGTGTGAGGGTTAATTGTGGATTGCAGTTGTTTATATTTATTATCCTTTACTTGCTAAGCGTAAGCTTACGTGTGTGTGTGTGTTCTGTGGTGTAGGTAATGACGCGGCTACAGGTGAGCTATGTGAGTCAGCCAGGACTTGAGAGCGGTCGGAGATGCACGGGGCGTGCCGGCGCGGGCAGTTGTCGGGGCGACTCCACCATGGTCTTCGGGAGATTATGGGACTTTATATTTTAGTAGTTTAATGTAGATGTCTGTTTCTAGATATGATGAGAATGCTTAACTCATTTTGGTTTATGTTTTCGATAGTTGTGATATAGCTATGTGTATTTGTGGCATATAGTCATAGTTAAGGGTGATGTATCGCCCTGTACTGTGAACTTTCTTCATTTAGGGATGTTAGTATTGTAGTTTCTCTCTTACTGCTTTGGAGATTTCATATGCTGTATGCTGTATAGTTGAGTAGGAGTATTCTGGCTTGGTTGAGAATTGATTGTGTACAGGTACTTAGCATTTTGGAGGCGCCATTTTTCAGGCGTTACTTTACCGAAATTTTCGGGAAGGACGCCGTGGTGCTTAAAGGTTAGGATTAAGAGAATTTAGCGAGTCTAGACTTATTTTAAATTAGGTTTTAACGTGGGATTGGTTAGCAAAGTAGCGCTCTGAGCCAGGGTGGGTTCGGGGTCGTTACAAGATGGTATCAGAGCATAAATGGTCGTGTCGTTCAAATGATTACCCGACAATGCCGACCGCCATGCAACGTGCTTCACCGACTGTAAGTATTTCCTTACTGTTAGTTAGTTTACCTGTTTGTTTGGTTTAAACCCTGTTTGTTTTATGGTTATCCAAGTAAACCCTTGAAATTTTAGAATACGATGAACTAGATAAGAGTATGAAGTTGGAAATGAAAGTTATCGGGATATACCGTAGATCATAGATGTATCATTAGTATGTTTAAGTGGATCAATGGAAAACTGTAGAATAATTAGAGTTACGCATAGTGGGAGTAGTTAGATGTTGATTATGTGTGAGTTGTGTTCTAGTGTTAAATGGGCGGGTAAGGACATAGTGGGTTGAATGTAAGGCGAACGTAATGTGAGACACACTTTAGAATGAGGTAACCCAGGGTGGCTACACGTAGAATTTGTTAGCGTGGAAGTATCTAGGTATATTACATTTGAGTATCTAGTTTTAGTAAAGTGTTGTTAATACTTTAGAAGATGTGACTGATTGTTATAAGGTGATGATTGTGAAGAGATTAGTAAATTCTATTGGAGAATAGTGGCTAGGAAAACACGAAGTGCGTAAATATTATGGAAGTTTTGAGGTCAAAAGGAAAGGCGTAAATATCATTTCGAGTGTCGAGTGTAAAATCGGGAAAGAGTTAGTTTAGACTTAAGAATTTGAGTGTTTGGTAATGACTGAAATTAGGGGTTAGACAAATTGAGCATAGTAAATGTAAGTATGAAGATTCAGAATATACTTTAAGGAATAGTTGATAGAGTTAAGAGATGAGAGCTTTGAGTATGAGGGTTGTTCGGGATATAAGTAAGTGTAAGAGATAGAAGTGATATGTTAGGAATGAGACGGTAGAATAGAAAGGAAGTTAAAGCTTAAGGATTTTGGGTAAGATGTTTAGGTACCGAGTTTTTAGTGTTATGGTATTGTAGGAGATATGAGGTTAAGATAGTGTGTAAGTGTTGATGAACTTGGGATTAGAAAAGTAACTAAGTGAACGTAGTTAGAAGAAAAGTTAGAATGAGAATTAAGTTGAAACTTGAGGATTTAGAATGACAATAGAATATTCCTTGAACGAATAGATGTAGTGAGAGCTTGAAATGCATGGATAGTGTTAGGGTGATTAAGGAATATCGTGATTTCTCGAGGTAAGTTAGTATAAGAAAGAAATGAGAGTGATAAATTAGAAAGGAGATGATAAAGTAGAAGAGAAATTGAAATTGAGGACCAATGGTAAGAAGTTTATTAGTAAGTTTTAGTTTTATGCTATGGAGATAGCTTTGGAGATCTGAGATAGTTATGTAAGCATTCGATAGGCACTGGATTAGAAATGTAAGCGACTAGGTGAACTTAGTGAGGAAGATTTAAAGCTGTGGATTATATGATAGGTATTTCAGTCAAATGATGTTCAATAATAGGATTTAAGTTGGGAGTCTTCAAGGGATTAAAGACAATTGGCATTAAGGATATATTGTACACCATTTAGAGTATTGTATGAAGAGTTAGGAATGGGTTAGTCCTGATCTTAGGAATACTCGATTAGGGTAGCATAGAGAGTTATAATGGTTGTACATGTTGATAGACACGAGCGTAGATAGATGAAGAACTAGATAGACTGAGCTCGAGGAAAACTAGAGTTGAAAATTCTGTTAAGTCTGAAGTATGGTTTTAAGTTTCTGTTTTGAACCAGCCATAATACCTTGTTCTTATGTTGTTGTTCTTGTACAAAGCATGTTGTCTGTTTTGGTTTCTAGATTGTCCGGGTTGATTTTATTTTGATCGTCCAGGTTGAACTTGAAATTTTAATACCATGTCACTCTTAATGTTAATTATCATCTGTTAAAAATTTCAAGGTATTTGGATAAGAATTGTGTTAGTTTTGTTTAGGAATTGTTAGGTTGTTTTTTTGGAAATTTTGCTCACTTTTGTGCATTTTCTTTGATGTTTCGTAGCAGCATATTTAGAATTGTTTATTTATTTTGTTGGCTGTTTCTATAGTCTCTTCATGACTGTATTCGAAATCTAGAACTGAGGGTAAGAAGTTTTCTCAGTGGGTTATAGTATTACGCTATTAAGATGATTTTGGGAGGTTTGAGATAGTTATGAAATTGTTTGGCGGATATTTGTTTAATGGATACTGGATTAGAAAAGTGAGAAATTAGGTGAAGTTAATGCTTGGAGAGGTAGGAATTTTCAATTGCCTAATAGAAGATTAAGGATATGGGGTAATTGAAAGCTAGTGCGACAACTCAAAAGTTTGGAGGATCACTTATGTTAGGTAAGTTAAGAATAATAAGGCCACAAATTTTGAGGACAAAATTTTTGTAAGGAGGGTGGATTGTAACACCTGGGTTTTTTTTATTATTGGAGATGTATAGTTGTTTTAATTAATTGAAAAGTAAAGTGAATAAATTTGATTGAAATTAAGTCGGGGAGCTAAGTTAATTTAATAACGAGATTTAACGTATAATTTAATCACGAGATTAACGAAATTCGAAATGGTCAGAAATACGAGAGGGCAAAACGGTAATTAGCTAGTTTAAATTAAAGTTAATTTAGTTTTATTAAAGTTTTATTATTATTATTATTAATTAATTAAAAAAAAATAAAAGAAAACAACAGAATAGCCGAAGCTATTCTGTTGTTCGCGAGTCGGGCAGCGAGAGCAGAGGAGACGGAGACGAGGGAGCCGAGCAACGTTCGACGGCGACCTGTTCACCGGAGTTTTCCAGCGTTCTCCGGCCAGACGACGGCGACAAGCATACTCCGGCCTGTCTCCGCGCACAAATCCGTCGGGTAAGCCGTTTTTGCCCTGTTTTTTGGTTATGTCGTGGCCGAGGGTGACGAGCTTGATTAAGCTCCGATCACCGGTCGTTTTTGGGCGGTCTTGGCCTGAGTTTGCCGGACTTTATGCTGGCAATCGTTGCTTGGCAGTGGAGAGCCCTTTTTGGGCGAAAATTAGTGAAGCCCGATTTGGGCATTTCGGGTTTTGCTTGTAATCTCGGGGTTTTTGGTTAGATTATGTTAATTAAGGCTAGATATAATTGATTGGTGATGAATTAGGTGGAATTTGATGGAAAACCGAAAAGGGGGTTTTTTCGGGTAAAGGGGCAGCTCGGGTTTTGGGGGTTTTGACCTAGCTACAGTCGTTTGTTTTAAAATTCCTTTTGGCAGATTAAAATAGGTTATTAGAGGAGTACGTGGCCGCTGGAATCGGTCAATTCCGATATCCGACGCAAAAGTTATGCACGTTTGAGGTTTCGGGTTGGTTTTTACCGAACCCAAATTTGTGGCTCATTTAGTTAGGTTTTTGTTGGATTAGGCTAGAAATAGTAGTTTGAGAGTGATTGGGAAATGTAAGCTTAATTTTAATGGAGTTGAATTGTGGGTTAGTTTTAGTTTAGAATTTCTTAGAATCCTTTAGAAATTTATGAGTGAATTGCTAAGTTATTTTCTGTAATTGATAGGTTATCGGACGAGTGAAATGATCGTTAGAGGTGAGCACCGTAAAGCCGAGCAGTCAGGTAAGTAGAGGACGTTTGTTTTGCCTTAGGGCCTACACCACGGAACGGTAGGTTTGTTGTTTGTTGTTTGATTGTCTTCTTTGTTGGTTGAGCATTGTTGGTTGATTGCTTTGCTTTGTTTTGGTCTGGTCTGGTTAAGTATTTGTGCGACTTGCATTATAGTGTGAAATGCATCGTAGTCCAAAGCCTCGGGGGATGTTTGTTTGTTTGGTGTTGTATTGTTGACTTGTGTTGTTGTGTTAATGGTTTCGTGTGGTATTGCATATTTGAAGCATGCATCATGGTATAGCACGTTAGAAACGATTAGTGGCATTGTTTGGCATTGAGAGCATGAATGTAATCAGATAAAGTAAAATGTAAAATGCATCTCGAATAGGGTGACTTGTCGGGCTGGGTTGCTGGTAGTAGCACCCCGAGGGGAACTCTATGAGAGATGACCGGCTAAAACATGAGATCCTGAATAGTGGGCCTTGTCGGGCTGGGTTGCTGGTAGTAGCACCCCGAGGGGACCTCTGTGAAGGATGACTGGCTAAGATACGTAAATGTAAAATGCATCTCGAATAGGGTGACTTGTCGGGCTGGGTTGCTGGTAGTAGCACCCCGAGGGGAACTCTATGAGAGGTGACCGGCTAAAACTAAAATCCTGAATAGTGGGCCTTGTCGGGCTGGGTTGCTGGTAGTAGCACCCCGAGGGGACCTCTATGATGGATGATTGGCAAAACATGGAATTCTGAATAGTGGGCCTTGTCGGGCTGGGTTGCTGGTAGTAGCACCCCGAGGGGACCTCTATGAAGAATTAAAGCAAAGAACAGCAAATTAAAGCAATAAACAGCAAATAAGCATAACTGTGTGATAGAAACTGCATTGTGTTAGGTTGATTGCATTGTGATGTTGTTGAGTCGCATTGGGAAGTTGTGTTGTTGCGTTGCGTTGTCGTGTTGAGCGTGTGTGTGTGGTTGTGTTAGGGTTGTGTGAGGGTTAATTGTGGATTGCATTTGTTTATATTTATTATCCTTTACTTGCTAAGCGTAAGCTTACGTGTGTATGTGTAACACCCGGCATTTTTGCCACGTAACCGTCTCCCCGAATTGTATTTTAAATAATATAATACAATGTATGTTTTGGTTGAAATGGTGGAATGTTAAGGGAGAACCAAACTAATTTCCAACTAACCAAAACAATCAATTAGGTTAAAAGATAATGAAGGGTAAATGTGGAAGTAATTAAGGTAGGTGGAAGCAAACCAATGGATGAGTGCCAAGTGGCAACTTGTTGAAGAAGATATGTCTTCTCTTCCTCCTACGTGAAGCTCACTTCTACCTCCCCTTTCTGTTTTCTCTCTTCTAGGCGATTGAAACAAAACTTCCACACTTTGTTTCTCCAGCATTTCTCCGTTTTCTTCAGCAAAGGTCCGAGCTTTCCAGAGACGTTCGAGCATACTACTTGGCTGCACACAGGTAAGTTCATGCATTTACGTTGGCCCTTAAGGCCCTACAACTTGGAGGTACTAGGTATGGTATGGGTAGATAGGTTTTAGGTTATGTTTTAAGTTAAATATGTCTCCATCATATCCTGTCTTCCTGTTGTATCATTCTGCCATCTGTGAATGTTAAGTTTAAGCATCGCACTTATTCATGCATACACGTTTTCCTGTAAAATCATGCAAATGTTTTCAGCACTGGTTTTGAAGTAAGTAAGATAAAATCCTGTAAAGAAAATGTATGGTTAAGTGTGGATGAGGACTGGCATCCTGTCAAGTACTCCTGTTATGTCCTGAAAGTGGCATGTACATCCTGTTGCGCCAGCTCCTTCTCCCACTTATACCTTCCTGTCCAGTGAAATGTAATGTAATGTTCATGTATTTGAAAAAGATTCATGCATAGCACGTTCATCACTCTGCATTGTATGTTCTTACTGAGCTCTAGGCTCATAGTTGAACTCCTGTTGTAGGTATGGATTTTCCAGATGAGGAGCTTGATCCTCAAACTGACGAGTTGATGTAGTTGGGGGAGGAGCTCACGGGATGGTTGCTGCAACCAGACAAATCCTGTCCCGAGGTTTAAGTATTCAAAGTAAAGTCTATGACTGTAAACCCTACTGGAATTCTGTGTTTGGTTTTTAAACTATGTTAGGATTCTGTATTTTTGGTTGTTGAAAACTCTGTTGGGATTCTGTTGGAAATTTGGATAATGTATAGATTTTGATGTTAAGTTTTAAACCTCTGTATTTGACAGTTGAATTATATTTCGAAATATTCTGAAATTTGTTTGGAGTATTTTCTATTAGTCTTTGCATGAATAGTTTCTGGTTTTAGAGCTATCCATGCAGTTTGTTTTTCTCGAATCTTTGTCATGTTGTCTGTCATGTTGTCAAATATGTTGTTTTAAAACTGTGTTTTGAAATCGGGTTTTTTATAAATTTTGAAATTTTATGCCTTCCGTTGTTATGTCTTCTGTTGATATGTCATCCTGTTAAATGTTGTCAATTCAGTCATCCGCCCAGTCAAAGTCAATTTAGTCATCCGCCCCAGTCGATTCAGTCATCCGCCCAGTTTAAAACCCCGTCTTCCGGTTGACGTCACCGAAGTCTTCCGCTCAGTGTAAATATGTCTTCCGGCTGACGTCATCCCAGTTTTCTGCCAGTATAATGCTTATATCTTCCGGTTGACGTCATCCATCTTCCGGCTGACGTCATCTCCTCATCCGATCTCAGTTACCGTCTGTGTCTTCCGCTTGACGTCACTCGTCTTCCAGTTGACGTCACCACCTCTTCTGCCCAGTTTTATCCAGTCTCTACCGCTGAACCCTGTTCACAATTTTAGTCATCCAGTCACTGTTCACACTTTTAGTCATCCGGTCACTGTTCACTTTTTGTCTTATTCTCATTATCCATTTTTTTCACATCCAGCTTAAATGTGTTTTCCAGTTTCACTTCCAGAGAAGGTTTATACTCTCTGTTAAGGTTTTAAAAGTATAAAGTTTAAAAAAAAATATGTGCCCGTTTTCTGCAATGTCCCGGAGTGACGGCTTTGATCCCGAACCCTGATCGGGTTCGGTTTTGGGGCGTCACAGTGTGTGTGTTCTGTGGTGTAGGTAATGACGCGGCTACAGGTGAGCTATGTGAGTCAGCCAGGACTTGAGAGCGGTCGAAGATGCACAGGGCGTGCCGGCGCGGGCAGTTGTCGGGGCGACTCCACCATGGTCTTCGGGAGATTATGGGACTTTATATTTTAGTAGTTTAATGTAGATGTCTGTTTCTAGATATGATGAGAATGCTTAACTCATTTTGGTTGATGTTTTCGATAGTTGTGATATAACTATGTGTATTTGTGGCATATAGTCATAGTTAAGGGTGATGTATCGCCCTGTACTGTGGACTTTCTTCATTTAGGGATGTTAGTATTGTAGTTTCTCTCTTACTGCTTTGGAGATTTCATATGCTGTATGCTGTATAGTTGAGTAGGAGTATTCTGGCTTGGTTGAGAATTGATTGTGTACAGGTACTTAGCATTTTGGAGGCGCCATTTTCAGGCGTTACTTTGCCGAAATTTTCGGGAAGGACGCCGTGGTGCTTAAAGGTTAGGATTAAGAAAATTTAGCGAGTCTAGGCTTATTTTAAATTAGGTTTTAACGTGGGATTGGTTAGCAAAGTAGCGCTCTGAGCCAGGGTGGGTTCGGGGTCGTTACACTCTGTGTTATATAAGTTGTTTGTTGCTTGTATTTATTTAAAAAAAAAACAAAACAAAAAAAAATTTGCCACTTGCATTAGACGTTTGTTTTTTTTTTTTTTTTTGGGCAATCTACTATGCCTAGGCTCACCTTATGCTGAAAATAATTATTTCTAATACTATGTTGATTTTATGATACAACACCGTGTGTGACATGAGAAATTTTGACTATTCTTATGAAAAATTCAGAAGCTTATTTTCAATGAAAATTGGAGCAGCATTATTCTATTGGATTTATTTTCCCATATTACAGAGATTCGAATTTTTCTTCAAAGATTCATTATACTGATTCATGGAAATTTAGTAGATTTTCGGATTTATTTTTCAAAAATTTACTAAAAATCTAGGATTTTCTTTTATTTTTGTGATTTGATGGCTATTTATGGAAAATTGATTGATATATTTCAAATATTGGCAATCTTCGAGCGTACTCTCTCTTCTTCTTCTTCTGCATTCGACTGTTAGGACTCTCTACTATCTCTCTCCAGAATGGTGATTATTGAAGAGGTTTCCGATGAACAGTTGTCAGGCAATGTTCCAGTGCCTGTTCCAGAGAAGATGCCTAGTTCAAAGTCAGCTATCGTGATTTATTCACCATCTGTAAAACCCTTTGTTACTGAAAGGGTTACTCTGAAAATTACTGAAGTTGTTCCAATACGACAGGTTGACTCTTCAGGGGTTCAACAAAAATTTCAAAAATCCAAGCTCAGTGCCTCTAAAGACACCAAAAAATTAAAAAGTTTCCTCGGCTACGAAAGGAAAAAGACCGAGAGTACAAAAAGAATCCTCGTCAAATAGTTCATGGCTTGAAGAAGAGGTTTTTGAAGTCAATACCGATGAAGAAGAAGAAAACATTGCCAGATCACCAGAAAAATCGACCCGAAAATTTTCAAGGATCACTGCTCCCAAGCGAACAAAGTCCGCCACTCCAAAATCTGCAAAATCCACTACTGTGAAATCTGCAAAAGCCACTGCTCCAAAATTATCCAAATCCATTGTCTCAAAGACCGAGAAGCCCTCAGCTGCAAATCCAACCACCGAAAACAAGTCAATCAATCGCTCCAAAATCCAAACGACTAAAGACCAATGAAGGTTTTGTTCTTAAAAGCTCCGAGACATCCAAATTTTCACAATGGGGTGAGTCGAGCATCAAGGCCAGTAAGTTCTCTAATAAAGTTTCTAGTGATGATTTTAAATCTCGTCTGCATGCTAGCCGTTGGCTAAATTTTTCAAAAAGAAATATTTGGGCAAAGAGAAATATTCATGATAGTGATTTTTCACAATGTGAAGCTTTAGTTTATCATCTAATAAGTCTGGATTTGGAGAAAATTTTTAGAGATCTTAAACCGTTTGTTTGAAAGATTGTTCAGAATTTTATTGCAATTTAGATTCATATATGAAAAACCCGGCTCACCCTAGCTATGGTCTGGTATATGTCCGAGGTCACACGTTTAATTTTAACCCTTCTGTTATAAATGATTACTTGTGTTTAAAGATGAGTGATTTTGAAAAATTTGTGCCAGACTACAATGTAATAATCTTTGATGTCACGGGGGATGTCAGAAGAATCTGGCCCCATGGTAAAGATTTTCCAGCTGCACAACTATCAGTTAACTATGGTATTTTACATAAAATAGCCATGAGAAACTGGATGCCAACTTCTCATGGTACGGGTGTTAACAAGACAATGGCAGCATTATTATTTAAGATTGGAAATTCAATACCTGTTGATTTTGGCAAGCTGTTCTTTGAACAGATCGTGAAGCATGAGGATGGTAAGAATACAAGGTTAGCTCTCTCATTTCCCTCTCTGATTTATGGTGTTCTGTCTGCTCAATTGTCTATCATCAAGGACGATGAAGTTTTATATGTTGAAAAAGAGGAAATCTGTATTAGTTATAAACTATAGATGGCAGAACACATAAATGATTTGGAAGGTTTTGTTGAAGGCATGCCCATATCTGAGTCAAGAACCGACTCTGCTTTATTGGCCCGAACAGTGAAATTTCTGGTAGGCACGTCAAAGTCTTTGACATTTCAAATTTCGGAACTTGAAAAACAAAGGTCTATAATTTCTACGTTATTGAATGACATTTATAAGAAAAACCTGCATATGGAAGACTTGGGTTCTCTCTTCAAGCCAGATAAAGGTGCTGGTCCATCCAGTGTTCCACAGGATGTCATGGAAGGAGATGCAGTAAATATTGATGATCCAAATTCTACTGATAGGCGAGGTTCTCAAGAATGATTTCGTTTGTTGAATATTTCTGCACTGATTCCATTTCTTGAAGTAGTTGTCTGACTATGAATATTTTTTTTCTCCCTGGATAATCTTTTTACTATTTGGATATTATACTTTGGCTATGGTACTCACATAACGACTCTGGTGCTTATCTAGATGTTTTATGTTCCTGATATTGGTTATCTCCCTATGATGATTTTGGTGTTTATGGTGATTATTTGGTGATTCTGTTGCTGTTATAATGGTTGATATTCTCTTCTATTTATTTTTTTTGTCTTTTTATGGCAAAAAGAGAGAGTATTTTGGGTAGTATACTCTAATCCATATCTTGATATGATGTTGATTGAAGTTTTTTTATGATGTATATTGAAGCTACTATCTAAAGGGAGTTAATTCAGGGAGAGTTATTATGTTATTGACTTTATTGATTTTGCCAAAAAATGCCAAAGGGGGAGATTGTAAAATATATTGCAATTATGTTGGCATTGATTTTTTGGCAAATTATATTTATGGAGTTAATATTTTATTCCACTATTTTCCTTATCGATGGATGCATATTGAAGATCATGAAGATTTTGTGATATAGAAAAATAAGGAAACAATATTATGAAAGCTTTTGAAAAATCTAAAGGCACTTGTTATTTGGTAATTTTTGATTTGGCAAGCTGATTTGATAAAGATTCGGTGCATAATGTTAGGCTTCGAGATCACATGATTAATGGGATGTTTTTCTAAGTTTTTGGATCAATATCCAAGTTGTTGAAGATACTTTCCTAAAATGTCACACGTGGTGTCACACAACCATTTTTATGAGATTGAGTTTCCTTATTCCTTGCGGCATTAAATCTGTTTTGGTAACTGACTTAAATCGAATATATGGGTTTTACCAATGATATTTAAGGCTGTGGAAACAATTGACGGAATTTTGGTTATTCACGAGAGAAACTTTCTTCATTTTTGTAAGCTGTCATTTTCTTTCACTCTCTATGCTTCTGCGTATGGGCTTGTGATTGTTTTACACACTTTTCTTATGCTGAGGATTTAATCAATTATCAGAGTGTGTTGATTTATTGCGTCCGAAGGCAACGCCCTGGTGTTACAGACGATGTCGTCAGAGGCAATCTTCTGAATCTTCATTGAAGCTCAGTCTCGGGAGGAGGCTGCATTCAAACTCGGGAGAAGTTCTATTTATTGACAAGGGGAGCTTGTCGGTCTTGATCGTGGGCAATGAGATCTTGCCATAACACGGATTCTGGGAGGAGTTGCAAACAACAAGGAGATCTTGTTGCTTTCTAGATCTTGGGAGAAATCGATCTTAAGTTGAGGGGAGCTCGCAAAAATAGTTTCATTAGGGAAGTTAGGAAGAGGCAGCGATAAAGATAAGAGGGAGTCTTTATTTGTATAAGCCCGATTGTCTTGTAACTTTGTAAACTCGTTGAAATATTTTTATATCTGGGCGTGGCCCCGCAGATGTAGGCTGGTTGCCGAACTGCGTTACCAACCTCCTGTCTCATTTATTTCTGCATATTTATATTGTTCATCATTACATTAATTATCGGTGTCACACGTAACACCTTGTGTGACACCGCATAACTGATCTTAATCTTTATAATAAGAATAACAAAGGAGTGGATTTTATCCCAATTGAGTGCCTGAGAATGTACCTTGTCTCAGCACCTTCCCCTCACTATTGTAGTCAGAAAATAAGTAGCGAGTTTGTTTACCGTCTTTCTCATTTGATTTATGCACAGGAACATGAACTGGTGTTAGTGACGGGTTGGGTATCGATTATCAAATCATGTGAGAGAAAGAGAGTAAGCATACCGCATCAGACATGAAAGCTCGATCTAGGTCATCAACTATGGGGGAAAGAGTTCCATCGTAGTCCAGAAACATGAGGATTTTCTTCCCTTTCAAAGCATCGACGATTTGTTCAAACATATCCAAGGAAGAAGTGGGAGAGGAAAAGAATCGTTGCACTAGGTGTAATACCCAAAAAGTTTATCGTGCAACTTATTATAGGTGTCTCGTAATTGATGTTTAAATTATTTTTCAGCCTATAGTAAAGATGTTGATTTAGGTTGAAATGTCAAAAATATATATCAAGAAGTTTATTGTAGTAATTTGTTTTGAGATAAAGTAAAGTATGTTAGTTGGCAAATAGAAACATGGAGTTTTTAGGTTGAAAAGTCAAAGGTGAAAAGTGGGAAGTGTGAGGTTTAATTATTGATGTTAGAAAATTAAAGGAAATAAAAGAAGTGTAATGGAAAAGTTTGAAAAGTCAAAAGAAGGCATAGAAAGAGTGATATTCGTGAAGAGAAAAGTAAGGAATGAAAAGAATAGAAGAAAAGAATGAATGCAAGTTGAAAAGTCAATCTTTTACCTCAATTGATAATCTCCTACGTTGAGATAAAGTGGGAGGGGGTGGGGGGGGGGGGGGGGGGGGGGGGGGAGGGGATTAAGCCTTGGTGGCTCATTTGTGGAATGCCACTTCATGTATTGTTTGATGTTATCCATACATATATTGTAACGCCCCCGAACCCACCCTGGCTCGGAGCGCTACCTTGCTAACCAATCCCACGTTAAAACTGACTCCCAAACATAAAAGAAAACGAACACATCTGAATTTAAAACTAAACTCCCAAAACTCTCTTAAATCATACCTAGCTGCCTAGACGCCCTAATTTCCCTTAATTCTAACCTTTAAGCACCACGGCGTCCTTCCCGAGAATTTCGGCAAAGTAACGCCTGAAAATGGCGCCTCCAAAATGCTAGGTACCTGCACACAAACCAATCCCAACCAGATCCAGAATATTTCTAACCATCTAACCGACCTACGAAATCTCTAACAAACCACATATCATCAAGGAATGCTATCAACATACAAAATAAAGAAAATCCCCAATATAGGGTAACACATCAACCTTAACTATAAATAAATACAACACTCCCATAACAGTATTTCCATAAACAAAAATCTAAAATAAACTATCAAAACACAAAGCCCCACAAACTCCCAAAATAGAACTGTCCCACATTCCCCGAAGACCATGGTGGAGTCGCCCCGACAACTGCCCGCACCGGCATGCCCCGTGCGTCAACAACTGCGTCCCAATCCTAGCTTTCCTCGTAGCTCAACCTATACTCCTGTCGTCACCTACACCACAGAACACACACGCACGTAAGCTTACGCTTAGCAAGTAGGGATAACAAAATATAAACATGCACAAATCACCACAACTCACACACAACCCTAACACCTCAACATAATACCACTCAACATGACTACGCAACACAACACGAACCAAAATGCCTGCATCGAAAGATGCCTTATACTTTAACCAACTACCATGCCAAGCAAAGCAACTCAACTCTAGTCCCTCGCAAGTACCACCCTAACGCGACTAGGAAACTCCCCTGGAGTCCCTCGCAGGTGCTACCCTAACGCGACTAGGCGACTCAACAATAGTCCCTCGCAGGTACCACCCTAACGCGACTAGGCAACTCCCCTAGAGTCCCTCGCAGGTGCTACCCTAACGCGACTAGGCGACTCAACAATAGTCCCTCGCAGGTACCACCCTAACGCGACTAGGCAACTCCCCTGGAGTCCCTCGCAGGTGCTACCCTAACGCGACTGGGCGACTGTCTCACTCTACTCACATTTCCTCACATTTCCTTTCATGCTCACCACCCACTACCATGCTAGAAACTCAGAGGGTTCGTAGTTCGAAAACACTGAAATGCCACACCCAAATGCTTAACCAACATTCAACCGAAGCTTAACCAACATTAAACTGAAATATAACAATCAAACAACAAACAAATACAATGCTTAACCAGACCAAAGCAAAGCAAAGCAATCAACCATCAACAATTCCCAAACAAAGCAAAGCAATCAACCAAACAACAAAATATCACAAAACAAACCCTACCGTTCCGTGGCGTAGGCCCGAAGGCAAAACACAACATCCTCTACTTACCTGAACTCTGACACCGCACTTACTCGCTTTGGCTATGGAAATTTCCCCACTCGGTAATCTATCACATTCACAAAATTCACTTAAGCATCACAATTCACTTCTAAAGAATATTTAAGCTAACTTTAACTACAAATATTCAAACCTCATTAAATTTAAGTCTATATTCACCAAATACTCTCAAACTATTATTTCTGGCCTAATCTAACTAAAGCCTAACTAAATGGGCCACCAATTTGGGTTTGGTAAAAACCGACCCGAACTTCAAACGCGCGTAACTTTTGCATCGGATATCAGAATCGAACGATTCCAGCGGCCACGTACTCCTCTAATTACCTATTTTAATCTGCCAAAAAGAATTTCAAAATAAACGATCGTAGCTAGGTCAAATCAGGCAAAACCCGAACTGCCCTAACCCGGAAAATTCCCTTTTTCGATTTTCCATCAATTCTCCCCCAATTCCTTACTAATCAATCCCTCACATACCCAATTAGCATAAACTAACCTAAAATCGAAGTTCCAATTCAGAAAACTCGAAATCCCTAAATTGGAGCCCTCGGTTTTTAGCTCCTCCCGAGCTGCCCACTGCTCGGCATTCCTTGCCAACACCGAGCTCAGCAACTTGACGCCGAGAGCAACCAAAAACGGCCGGCGATCGGAGCTCTAGCAGCTCGTCGCCGTCGGCCCTAAACAGAACCGAAACAGGGGAGAAAAATCGGTCTAACCTGTCGATTCGTGCGCGGAGAGAACCGGCCCAGCTCGTCGCCGTCGTCTGGCCGGAAAGCGTCGGAAGTCACCGGCGAACGCCTCGCCGTCGCCGCCCTGCGTCTCCCCTGTTCTGCTCCCCTGCCTTCGGTGTCGGGCTCGAGCGCAAATGGCTTCCTCGAAGCCATTTTGTGTTCTGTTTGTTTTTTTTATAAATTATATTAAATAAATAATAATAATAACAACATTAATAATTAACGTTATCCTTTTTCCCTTCAAAAATTTCCGTTAAATCTCGTTCTTAAATTATAAATTTTCTTAAATTGACTTTCATCCCGTACCCAGCTTAAGTTCTCCATTTAGAATATTCGAACACCAATTAATTAATCAATTAGTTTAACCAAATTTATTCCCTTCTCTTTTAAATTAATTAAAATGACTATTTTATTATTCCTTTATTTTGTCTCCAATTTTCCTTAAAAAAACCCGGGTGTTACATATATATGTTTAAGTAGTTTAATAAAGGAAAAGAAGGAACACTTCTCTCTTTCTCCTTCAAGCCTTCCACGAGGATTTTCTCTTCTTCCTCTCTTTTCCAGCAAACCTTCCATGCCAAAGCCTTCATACTCCTCAAGATCTCTTAAGGTAAGCAATGATTTAAGTCTTAAAGGTTTTAGTTTGTATGATTAGTGGTAGTATTGATAAGTTTTGGAGGGATTGATTGAGGATTTATAAACCCTAGTTGAGGTTCAAAATTTTGAGGGTGTTTTCTGGTTTTCATCCCTAATTTGATGATTTATGAAGTTATAACCAGGTATGGATGAATTTTATTTGATAGAATTTGGTTATTTTGGATGTTTGATAAAAATCAAATTTAGGGTTTATAGGGCAGATCTGGATTTTATTTGTTTCGGCCAAGTTATTTATATTAAAGTGATAAATGGATTTAAACATTTGAAAATAGACATCCTAAGGTTCACACAGAATTTTGAATCGATGAGTTGGATATGTATACGATTTATGGTGAATTTTTTGAATTTGTTGTAGAAAAACTGAAAAATTTCTGGAGCATTTTTGGTTTTGGTAATTCTGATTAAGTGGAGAATGTTCTAATAGACTCTTTAAAGAGTCCATAGCCGTTGGAATTATTAAATTTGAATAAGTATAGTGAACGCTATGGATATTTGAAGATTTGGCAAGTATAGGTTGTAATTCCAGAAAATTTATAATTAATGGTTAGTTTGGGGTTGTTCAATGCTTAAGGTTATTTTGAATTGGATGTTTGAATGAGTTACTTGGTTATGCTCTTTCAATTTGAAAAGGTTTTGGAATGTGCATTTCTAAATTTGAAGAGCTATGTATGATTTATTGGTAAATGCAATTGTAGTATTATTGATACTATTGATGAATGGTTGGATTTTTATACTTTAGGTTTGCAAGTTAAACATGAAGGGGAATATATTGTCGCCGACCAACTCAGGACGCGAGGTAAGTGCATGTTAGCATGTACTTGGCCGATTGGCCTACACCACAAAGAAATAGCTAGAATGTGGAAATTGGAGATTTTAGTTTAAGAATTTTGGGTTGGGTAGAAATTAGGTTGTGAGTTTATTTATGATTGTTTCTTATTTATTGATGGTTTTGTTTCTCAATTTATTTTATGTTATACTTACAGCATTCGAGGATATGTGTATGTGACATGCATTCATGCATCATAGTTTTCCAAAACATAGAAAATAATTTTATGCATATGTTTTCATGTAAACAAGAGCAAAAGAAAAAAAAATAGTGCAGTAAAATATGTAAATAGTCGTTGTGTGTATGGAACTGTGTTGGGCCGGGTCGATGGCGGTGCATCCGCGGGCTCCGAGCCCTGTCCAACCCATGTTGATGGTGGTGCGTCTCGGGCTGGGCTCAGGGCAGGGGGTCTTTCCACTTCCCCTAGAGTGAGTTGGTCGTCCCCCCAGGTGGACACTCAGTAAGGCCGTCTCTTCTCTAGAATCAGAACCCCAATGACTCATGCCATGCAAGAAAATAAATAACAGACTCAGTGCATGTTTTACGAAGAGCATGAGCATAGCATAGTCATGAGCATGCATTTTATTTAGGCTCATTACTTACTTTGTGGTATAGGTGACATTAAGCAGGTGATTATGTTGATCCTCCAGATGACTGACAGAGCAGTTGGTGAGGGACGTCAATGGGGCGAGCTTGTAGCTGTTGAAGTGATTTTGACCTGTGGGCGAGAGAGTAGGTATTTTGGTAAATGTATGTAGATAGATGTGTACAGATAGACAGTTTTAATTTTTTTTGTAAAACGATGATTTGTTAGTTGTTAAAGTTTGCTTTAAACTTAGTCTTTCTAGAAAGAGGTTTTATCTTGCTTAAAGGCTTCCGCTATGTTTTATGAAAATAGAAAACATTTGGAACTGTCTGGGAGGAATGTGGTTTGACATTACAGGTTTTAGATTTCAATGATTTTAGGCGTTATTCTGTCCTGTTTTCTTGAATGGTTTTGAATGTCAATTAAGGTTGATAGTGGTTTGTGATGAGAGTGTCGGCCAGTCAGTGGTTAATTGTTCGAAGGTGTCGACCCCTGCTACTGGGTGTCGACCCTTAAGTGTGAGAATGGAACAAGGTGTCGACCACTTTTCATAGGTGTCGACCCCTGCATGTGGGTGTCGACCAGTGCCTACAGGTGTCGATCGATTAGGCTAAGTGTCGATCCATGTAATGAAATGTCGACCAATTAGGGTGGAAATCGGTCTGAAGTGTCGACCCCTTTTATCAGGTGTCGACCGAGATCGCAAAGGGTTGCAACCCGAGACAAAACAGGTGTCGACCTTGATTATAAGGGTCGACCAGCCACTATTCAGTTAGAAAACAGAGACACCCCTTTTCTTAGGTGTCGACCGAAGTTGCAAAGAGTCGCAACCCGAGCCGATTGAAGTGTCGACCCCTACATAAGGGTGTCAACCAAAACCTTCAAGTGTCGACTGGTAACATCAAGTGTCGACAGGTTTTAAAATATATATATACATATATATATATATTTTCAAGAAAAGTTTTCACACGGTTTTCCCACGAGAATTTCTAAAAATCAGTTTACACGTTTTGATTCTTTTATACCAAGTCTCAAGAATAGTCAGTTTAGTAACGTCCGAGTCCCGGGTCGTTATAGAGTGGTATCAGAGCCCAGGACAAAAATCATTTTTGTAGACTGCCTAACAGCACAAGCCACTGCAGGGATAGTCTTCATCAACTGTAAGTATATTTTGTTATGTTTAGTTTTAGATTGCTTTCTTACTATGGATTATGTTAGAATATTTAGGAAAATACTATTGTATTGAAAAAAAAAGGTGTTAGATGAGTTGGGTGACTTAAGAAATTGGAGATGACATTATGCATTAGGTTAACCTTACGGATGACCACTATCATAAGGTTAAGTGAATTGTGTGTGAGTTTTTATAAGCAAGTAGTTAATTAGATTCATCATTTTCAGGGGGCTAAATTCTCGGGAATAGAAGTTGGAAGACCAGAATACATGTTTCCATCTTCGAGGTTCATTGCGGATAAAATAATATAACAAAAGTAGATGAAGGAGGAACTTAGATGAATAGTTGTTTAGGACAATTATTGGCATAGAAGAAGTTAAGTGTGACTTGGAAAAGTAGTATAACTCAAGGACTTAGTTAATCAAAGAAAGTTAGGGAACCCTAAGTTCAGATTGATATTTGAACGAAGCGATTATTGTTGGGGGAAGAAACGTAAGTTACGTTTTCGTGTAGTAATTTGTTAGGAACACTTCTTCAGAAATATGAAATTTCGTAAGGTAGGAAGAACCTGAAGTAAAAATTTGAAGCCAAAGTTAAAGTCAAAATTGTTTCCCTAAACAAGATTTAAGGTTCTACTTCACAACTTTCCTTTTTAGAATTCTTCTTTAACAAAACGGCCTAACTACAATCAGTGAATGGTCATCCTAGACAATTTGAAATGAGGATACGGTAGACCAAGGGTGAGTGGATGTGTTGAGAATTTTAAAATAAGGAATTCATACACTACAAGATACAACTCAATACAACCTTGAGGACATATGACGTTAGAATTTTGTTATGCTATTTGAGAATATAACTTATGAGATATAAGTTAGGACAGTTTAACCAAATTTGAGCTTACGAATTCCTTCAAAGTTGGACTATTTCAAACCAAAGTAATATTGAGGAGCTTGTATATGGATTTGTTTAGATCAATTATTAATTAAGATGATATGGGAGTTAGGTTTCAATTGGAAAAAAAAAATTGATATATTTTGAAGACTATAGACAAGTAATGAAACATTGAGAACTTTACATTCAAATTATTTTAGGCTGATGACTAGTGTGTCAACTATGGAGAACGGAACAAAGTAAGATTGAGATGGTTTCTTTTCGCTTAAAAACCTAGAGGTTAAGTGATGGGACTACAGTTGATCCATCTGAAGTCAAGGAATGTAAGCACAGATTTATATTCAAGGTAGTATGTAGAGTGGTCATTGTTGTGAAATAACAAAAATGAATAGTAACCGGGAAACTTTTATTTTGAGAATATACGATGTTAGCATTGAGTCAACAAGGTTAAGTATAAAGTTAAGTTTGGATATTAAATTTATAAATGAGCATGGTTTAGAGGATGAAGTGACTGACTCTAAATAATGAGTTATTAGAATGTCGAGGATGTTTGGGCATTGAGGAATCTCGATATGAAACTTGTAATTTAATGGTCAATGAAATGGTTAGACTGCCCAAGGAAGAATCTAAATTGGGTTTTATTGATAAAGTATTGAAATTACTAAGGCTGTTTGTGAGTAAAAGGAAAACGCAAGTTCAAAGATTAACTGGATGAACTGCTGCTAGTTTTTGGATACGAGATATCTATCATAGTCATTATAGATGCATTGACCAATCTGACGCATATGAAGGAATTCATGCTCCTAGTAGCTATTGCCATAGAATTTATATTTCTAGAGATTCACTTAAAATATGAGTTGGGTATTTGGATGTTAGATTTGAATTGAGAAGCTATTCATGTGGACAAAGTTAATCAAGAAAAAGTTGATGAAACAAAAGATACTAGAGTGTGTCGTATGTTTAGAAATTCATAAACCATATCTTAGCAGTCATTTGGTTGCATACGACTCGAAGATATGAAAATGCTATTAGATATTAGGTCGAGGCTTTAAGGAATCAATGGAAAGTTGAAAAAAAAAAAGATGATGAATAAGAGATGTAAAGAAGAGTGATTAGATCAATACAAGGAAAATGATAGATAGAAAGAAAATAGAGGATATGCATAAATAGAAAATTTATAATATGATAGACAATAATAAAGGAAATGAGATATGTATGAATTAGATGTTATGAAAACAATTGGAGGAGTAAGTGAGTTTGGAAAATATCTCGAGGAATAATTATGATTTATATTATGAAATAAGGAGAATATAAGATTTAAGAAAAGAATGATAAATTGTAAATAAGGTAATATAAGAGAAAATTTCATAAATGAGTAGTATGAATAAAAGAATTGATGAGAAATATGATGAAGAGGATTGGATAACAAGAAAACCTCATTGGAAAAAGGTTTCAAGGCAAAACCCCAACATTAAGAAAGTAACATAGAAGAAATAGCAGGATATGCTAAGCCGATACCCAAAATTATTCGGTACATAAATTTTGAGGACAAAATTTAATTAAGGAGGGTAGAATATAATATCCAAAAAGTTTATCGTGCAACTTATTATAGGTGTCTCGTAATTGATGTTTAAATTATTTTTCAACCAATAGTAAAGATGTTGATTTAAGTTGAAATGTCAAAAATATATATCAAGAGATTAATTGTAGTAATTTGTTTTAAGATAAAGTAAAGTATGTTAGTTGGCAAATAGAAACATAGAGTTTTAGGTTGAAAAGTCAAAGGTGAAAAGTGGGAAGTGTGAGGTTAAATTATTGACGTTAGAAAACAGAGACAATGAAGTGTCGTCCCCTTTTCTTAGGTGTCGACCGAAGTTGCAAAGAGTCGCAACCCGAGCCGATTGAAGTGTCGACCCCTGCATGAGGGTGTCGACCAGAACCTTCAAGTGTCGACCGGTAAAATCAAGTGTCGACCGGTAAAATCAAGTGTCGACTGGTTTTAAAAATATATATATATATATATTCAAGAAAAGTTTTCACACGATTTTCCCACGATAATTTCTAAAAAGCAGTTTACACGTTTTGATTCTTTTATACCAAGTCTCAAGAATAGTCAGTTTAGTAACGTCCGAGTCCCAGGTCGTTACACTAGGGGTGGGCACGGGCAGTCCCGTGCCCAGACCGAAATCGGCCCGAATGGTTTCGGGATTTTAATCCCGAAACTGAAACTGGTAATTTCGGTCTGGTCCCGGTTCCGCCCGAGTTGTTTTTTTATTTTTTATTTTTAACGAAAAAAATTATGAAAATGACACGTAGACTCTATACAAGAACACTTCATCATACAACTATTTTTCCCAAATTTATTGAACACAGAAAAACCTTCTTCGCAGAAAAGCTTCCTTCTTCTTCGTCCCCTTAAATTGAATCAACTTTTAAAATTTCAAATAAATTTTTTTAAAAAATAAGATCTTCTTTCTCTGCCTTTGAATTATAAAAAGGGAAGAGATAGATATTTGGAATTAATATAATTTGCCAAACAACTATTGTACCATCCACTACTATAGACAGCAGGGAACAAGAACATAAATGTAAAGCTTGGGACTTTGCCTTTGAGGGGCGAAATGAAATATTTCACACCTTTATGTTCTTTAACCTAAGAAATTTCAGAAAGTCAGAAAACCCACCTGAAATGGTAACATCCAAGGTCGTGTTTGCTATCAAACTTGAATTCGCCAGCGAAGGAGCTACAATCGGAGCAAGTCTGAACACCAACACCGTGGCTCTATCCATTATACCATTCACCTGCGTAAGAATCCCCATAGTAGAAACGATAGGCTCTAAATCCATGTCTCAGCCCTTGCCGATACTGGCCTTGATACCGACTTCCTCTTTCCCAGCTTTCGATTCCACACCCGTCATACCTCCCATTTATCCAGTCCCCCTTCATATCTCCTGTTGACGAGTAATTGTAAACACCACTTCCATTACATCGCCCATCGTGAAATTCGCCCTCGTAGAAATCACCATTACTGTAGAACTCAACGCCTTCTCTAATTATTTCCTTTCGCTTCTGCGAGATTATGTTGTTGTTTGGAGGTTGATTGTTAGGGATTTCGGGGCTTCTGGATTAGGGATTTAGGAAGATTGAAGAATGAAGTGTTGGAATTTAAGTTCCCTCACACGGCGGAATTAATGGTGTTCATAACATTCATACGTGCGCAACTTAAATATTATGAAAAACAATTTTTCATCATAATAATAGGATTGTCATTTATGATATATAAATAATTATATGCAATAAACAAATAATTTAAATTTAAAGAAATTACCTTTGAAGAACAATTTCTTCATATCCAAGAGCCTTCGATCTTCTTTATCAATCCTCCTCACCTCGAATAAGGACGTGTGGGCGTGATGAACATAAAAAGATCACACTCAATTTTGTGATAGATCGTTTTCTCAACACATGAGACGATTTATATGGATATAGAGAACAATTTTCTAAACCACCACGGAAATGCTCTTAAAATAGATTATTTCTCAAAATGAATTCTCCCACACTATATCAAACAAATGAGGTCTTAACATCTATTTATAGTGTAAGAATTTTGCAACAATTATCATAACATTTAAAACAATTGTTACAAAATTTAATTTACCATTAAGTTAGAATTGATTTCTTAATAACTTTTATAACAAAAGATGTTAAAGATGTTATGGAAATCAAAACAACTTCTCATCATGACCTTACACTTGGCACCATGATTTGATAAAATTCATTTTAAAAAACTATTTTCAAAAACAACTTTATGTTTGTTAATTAATTGAACAATTCAATTATTTCATTTAATAAAACATAACAAACATATTAATTATGACAACTTTTGTCATGTGTTTTATAAGTTGTGTAACACCCGGCATTTTGCCTATGTAATAATTCTCCGAATATGTAAGCGGAATTTCTCCGATATTAATGCAATGATTATTTTTAATAAAATTGTCGATGTGTTTAATCGAACGAGGGTGATTCGTGAGACCGAATCGATTAAACTAAATAATGTTTTAGTTAAAAACCAATGAAAGGGCAAATTTGGAAGGAATTAAGGTTGGTGGGAGAAATCAAATGGATGATTGACACTTGGCAAACTTGTGGAAGAAGACAAGTCATGTATTCAATTTCCTTCTCTTCCTCCTACGTGAGACATTTCCCTCTCTGCTCTCTCTCATTTCCCTCTCTGCTTCTCTCTTTTGGTTGAAGAAAACCAACGCAAGGAGTTTCTTCCTTCTCTGATTTTCCTCCTGCTTTTCGGTCTAAGGTAATCATCTTAGATAGAAAACGATTACTGTTCACACTTTGCATCTTCTGGTTACTGTTCACACTTTGCATCTTCTGGTTACTGTTCACACTTTGCATCTTCCGGTTACTGTTCACACTTTGCATCTTCCGGTTACTGTTCACACTTTGCATCTTCCGGTTACTGTTCACACTTTGCATCTTCCGGTTACTGTTCACACTTTGCATCTTCTGGTTACTGTTCACACTTTGCATCTTCTGGTTACTGTTCACACTTTGCATCTTCCGGTTACTGTTCACACTTTGCATCTTCTGGTTACTGTTCACACTTTGCATCTTCTGGTTACTGTTCACACTTTGCATCTTCCGGTTACTGTTCACACTTTGCATCTTCTGGTTACTGTTCACCCTTTGCATCTTCCGGTTACTGTTCACCCTTTGCATCTTCCGGTTACTGTTCACACTTTGCATCTTCTGGTTACTGTTCACACTTTGCATCTTCCGGTTACTGTTCACACTTTGCATCTTCTGGTTACTGTTCACACTTTGCATCTTCCGGTTACTGTTCACACTTTGCATCTTCCGGTTACTGTTCACACTTTGCATCTTCTGGTTACTGTTCACACTTTGCATCTTCTGGTTACTGTTCACACTTTGCATCTTCCGGTTACTGTTCACACTTTGCATCTTCCGGTTACTGTTCACACTTTGCATCTTCCGGTTACTGTTCACACTTTGCATCTTCCGGTTACTGTTCACACTTTGCATCTTCTGGTTACTGTTCACACTTTGCATCTTCCGGTTACTGTTCACACTTTGCATCTTCTGGTTACTGTTCACACTTTGCATCTTCTGGTTACTGTTCACACTTTGCATCTTCTGGTTACTGTTCACACTTTGCATCTTCTGGTTACTGTTCACACTTGCATCTTCCGGTTACTGTTCACACTTTGCATCTTCCGGTTACTGTTCACACTTTGCATCTTCTGGTTACTGTTCACACTTTGCATCTTCTGGTTACTGTTCACACTTTGCATCTTCCGGTTACGAAGTATTCTGGAATTGTTTGGAATATTTTCTGTTGGCCTGTGCATGGATGGTTTCTGGTTTTAGAGCTATCCATGTAATTTGATTTTTCTTAAGTTTGTGCCGTGGTTTACTGTTATGTTCGAAAAATTCAAAATCATATTTTGGAATCGGTTTTGAAGGGTTTGAAACGTTTAGGTTTTATGCTCTCTGTTTGTTTGTCCTTCTGTTAAATGTTGACAAATTCTGTCTTTAAAACTATGTCTTCCGATTTCATCTTCCTGTTCACACTTTGCATCTTCCGGTTACTGTTCACACTTTGCATCTTCCGGTTACTGTTCACACTTTGCATCTTCTGGTTACTGTTCACCCTTTGCATCTTCCGGTTACTGTTCACACTTTGCATCTTCCGGTTACTGATCACACTTTGCATCTTCCGGTCACTGTTCACACCTTGCATCTTCCGGTTACTGTTCACACTTTGCATCTTCCGGTTACTGTTCACACTTTGCATCTTCCGATCACCGTTCATTTCTGTCTTATTATATCCCGAAGACTGTTTTCATTCCTTCCCGCTTCCAACCTCCTGGCTTTTGTTCTGTTATTCTTCTGTCATTTAATCTGAACTCAGATTTTAAGTATGTTTTCAAATTTAAATGCTTAAAGTGCTCTGCTTCCTGTATTCATCTGTCGTTTATTTCTGTGGTCCAACAATTAATATATTTTTCTTATTTTGTTCCAAGGATTCTAATCTCCTTCTGTTGTTTACCCTGTAGTTCGGTTTTAACTGTTTTTCCCCTGTTTGATTTCGACACCAGAGAACTCTCTCTCTGCGAAGTTTTAAAGTTGGTAAATATTATGTTCACTGTTTCTTCTGATTGTCCTGTTAAAAAAAAAAAAAAAAAAAAAAAAAAAAAATAGTCACCGTTTTCTGCTAACTGTCCCGGAGTGACGGCTCCGATCTCGGGCCCCAATCGGGTTTGGTTTCGGGCTGTCACAAGTTGATTATTCAACATTTCATCTAATGAAATATAATAAACTTATTATTGAGTGTATTAAATAATTAACTCATAGTTAATTATTTAATCTTCTTTGTTCATTTTTCTATTATTCGAATAATGATAGAAGGTGACAAAGGGACCGATGGACCTATAATTTTAAACTTCAATAATTTTTCCGTTAATTAATATAAACTCTTTATATCAATTAACGTAATTATTAACTCTAAAGTAAGTCAACTAAATACTTAAAGTTGCACTCTTAAAATTATAGATTATGTTTACTCAAAGTAATGTCCATTGATATAGTCATTACATATGTACTAACCCTCCATTTAGATTCGTAATAGAGCTAGGTTTATAATCCGTTAACCTCTCATATTACATCTTTATCCTTAACTACCATTATTCCTTGATTGAATAATTAATTCATAACGATTTATGAATTTGCGCGCTAATTATTCGATCTTTTAACTAACAAAAAAGGGAATCCAATAAAATGGATTTCATTGTATCGATATTAACATTCTCAGCTATTCATTTTAATTTATTCCCAATATACGAGGTGTGTGAATTATAACTCATACAAAACTTTACCAAGTAAATTAAAGAATAAATTAAAATAAAATAGGAGTTTGTTAAATACAATGAATTAAGATTATACACATATGACCATCATTATGATAAAGTTATTTGTTCTAGGTTTAACGGAAATTATAAGAACAATATAATTTTATCTGGTCCAGTCCTATATAATCATATTATATAAAACTTATTTACCTTATGTCAATACATATATAGTCGGGATATAACTATACATTCTTAATGAGATAAACTAAGTTTATGACTATGATTTATTTGAAGATTCCATACTTCAAATATAAGTCATGGACTTGTTTTGGTTATTACTCTTTATATTATATCCCCCATATATACAATATATATGTCAATATAAAGTTTGCACAAATAATCAAGGAATTTTCTCTGAATTTTATAAAGCATGATCTTTAAATGCAAGTATAATATTAATCAGTTTAAATAATATAACTGTTCTATTACATTTGCTTGTTTGGGCACATAATTCCCAACATGAAGACTATTGAATGGCTTTAAGTTTGGTTCTTCGGTCCGGTCCAGGTTCTTCGGGAATTCGAGCTGTGGACCAAGGACCGGACCGACTATCTTCAGTTCCAGAGACTTTGAACCAAGGATCGGACCGTGATCCATCACTCTGGAACTGAAACCGGACCGAATCCGTTGGTCCAATCCAATTCTCGGTCCACGGTCCAGTTCTACCCACCCCTTCGTTGCACCCCCCAAAAAATCATAACCTTTCCGAGAGGCATAAAGAAATAAATAAAGGCACGAATAGAGAGAGGGGGATAAAGACCATTTTAGCCTTCAAACACAATTTTAGTGCGTAAACAAGAAAGACTATATTTGTAATATACAAACTATTGAATTAAATTAATAATTTTCTCTTTTAATATTGATGGATATATTATATAATCTTTTAAAATATTTTTTTATAATCTTTTATTAAAAACTAATCTAGTATTTCGTGACATGCAATTAATTACATGTTATTGGACTTACAATTTGAGAATAAAAATACAGAGATTTACCAATTATGAGAACTTACCATTAGATTGCAAATTGCATTTTGGGCCTCTAGTCTTGAGAGATGTTGTATATAAGATTAAGAGCTAAGACTAAGAGGAAATTTATACAAGTATTTTATGTGATGATGTGATCACGTTATTAATTAATTTTAATAATTTTTAGTTTAAAACTAATCCTCTGGTTTTAACTTCGTCCTTCCCTCAAGACCATAAATTCCACGCACTCTCCGCTCCTCTCTCGAACGTCATCCATTGACAGTCTCCGAAGACACCGATAAAGAGCAGCCAAATCCTCCCCCATCGCCATTGAGAAACGAAGAGAATTCCTAGTTCTTGATTCGTCCCTTTAGGTAATGCATCAGAAGAAATCGGAAGTTCAGATCGGAAAAGAAAGCAGTGGCGTCTCTTCCGATTTCAACCCTACCCCACCCCTTCTTTTCCCCTCTTCTTTGAGCTCAATTTACCAGAAACACCCACAACCGCCGCAATACCATCACCCGGGCCAATCTTTTTCTTTATACCCACCTGATAATTTTCCTCAGATTATCACACAAACGTCTTCCCATGACGAACCCATTGTTCCTTCCCCTTCGGCGCCCTATAAAAGACCGATTTTGACCCAAAACCACTCTTTGTCCAAATCCCCAACTTTGTACAAATTCCCCTCCACTCCGCCTTTCGATTCCCATAAGCCGTCTTTATTTCCCGTCTCGATTAACGCCAGAAGCTCCGCCTTTCGATTTATCCGCCGATTCAAGCAGCTTCGTCGCCTCCGCTTCCATTTTCGGTTCATCCTTTTACTTTCTCTTCCTTTTTTCTACTTTTTGGTATCTCATCCCAGCCATTCTTTTCTCCTCGACTTTCTTTCTGCATTTGCTTTCTCCGTTGCCCTTTTGTTCTCGCTCAATCTTGCAGTCCCTCGCCTTCCCTCCATACGCTTATTTCTTGCCCGTTCGTTTCCAATTAAGCTCTGCTCGTCATCGGCCATTTCTAGACCGCCTCTGCCGGTCCTATGGTCCATTGGGTGTCGGGCAAAGTCAGAGAAAAGAGCAACTTCTGGTTGTTGGGTTCAGATTTACAGGAACGGGGACGTTTACGAGGGGGAATTTCACAAGGGCAAGTGTTCAGGAAGTGGTGTTTATTACTATTACATGAGTGGCCGATATGAGGGAGATTGGATTGATGGAAAATACGACGGATATGGAGTTGAGACGTGGGCTAGGGGAAGCAGGTATCGGGGGCAGTATTGGCAAGGCCTTCGACATGGATTTGGTGTGTACAGATTTTACACTGGAGATGTTTATGCTGGGGAATGGTCGAATGGGCAAAGTCATGGCTCTGGAGTTCATACATGTGAAGATGGAAGTCGATATGTTGGGGAATTCAGATGGGGTGTTAAGCATGGGATTGGTCACTATCATTTCAGGTCATTTCTAAATTTTAATCAATTGTTCTTTTTAAACTAATGAGTAGCTTTATGAATTAGAATACGTTGATGATATTCACCTTTGGTATCTGCATATATATGTTGCTTGGTCTCTGTTTCCTTTTTACAAATTTAAAATATATACCTAATAGACGTGAATGAACTGTTCTAAGAATTGAAGCTTATGCTAAAATTCCATATGGTTCTTGTCATATTTTGGTGAAGCGAACTGTACATTGGTCAATGGAGATACTATATGGCAAGTTTAGATCTTCACTTGATGGCTGTTATACTGACTTGCTACCCTCTCTAAGTTTTTTCTCCTTGTTTACATTACTAAGACAGATGTGAACTCCGGATATTATGAGATTCGAGAATTTTCAACTAGCAAAATAGTTCAAATGAACGCCTTTTCGATTAAAAAATAAAGAATAAACTAGATCCCAATTGAAGAATTCGATGAAACCGTAGTTATCAAAACATGAATTTGACCCAGACTAAACTCGTTGGTAAGAACAAAAACTATCAAGCGAGATTCTTCAAGTGTGACTTGAAGAAAATCGATGTTCTTCGCAAAGAACCAAAGAGAAATTCTCTCTAGAAAAACTCAATTTTTAATTCAAACTTTTTATATTAAATCAACTAATGTTTGTCTTTAAATAGACTACACATTTAACTAAAATTAAATGCTAAAAAGAAAAACGAAAATAAAAATAAAATAACTCCTAAAATCGTGTAAAGCATGATTCTCTGCCGGATGTCATCTCATATTTAAACTGTGTTTGAACATGATTTGAGTTGATTAGAGTAGATTTGGTCATATAAGATCTTTTCTACGAGATTTGCTTGTACTTGCATGTGCATGTGCATGTAACTTTTTAATCCTAGTATGAACATGTACGTGGGGCATGTCCTATTTAATTATTACATGTGCATGTGCGTCGCACCTTCCATTTTTAATCATTACAAGTGCATGTGCGCCGTGCACCCTCTCCAAATCTTCACGAATCTTTAGACTCCATTGCTTCAACTTGATTATGTTGAATCCTCAACATATTCAATAGTTTTAGATCAAGTTGTCACGGCTCCCCTCTGTCTTAGATCTCTAAAATCAATCATTGCAAGGTCTCACGCATTCTTTTAGCTTTGGATCTCGTCATTGGGCCGCCAATGTCCTCAATTAGATCCTTGCTCTTGGGCCTGGTAAGCTCATTGGATCGCATCATTCTCTCACTTTTCGAAAAATTTCGTCACCGAATCTTCTGCATCATATAAAGATAAGTTATTAACCTTAAAAGATGCACTAACATTACCATATTCGTTCGGTAAGCCAATCGATCTTGTAGGCATTGTTGTTCATGTGTTCAAGGACTTGAAAAGGTTCATCTCCTCGTAGATGCAACTTGTTTTTCTGTTGATTTGAAAACCTTTCTTTCTGAAGATGTAGCCAAATCCAATTTCTGGGTTCAAATATTATCTTTTTGCGGCTTTTGTTGGCCTGACGAACATAATGCTCGTTTCTTTCCCGAACGTTCTCTTGTACTTTTGCATGTAAGTCCCTAACAAATTTAGCATTTTTCTCTCCATCAAAATTAACAAAATCATTAGTGGATAAAGATAAGATAACAAGATGAGATAAATGATTAAATATATAAACAATTTCAAAAGGTGAATATGAAGTAGTAGAATAACAACTCGGATATAAGCAAATTTAAGATGAGGTAAACATTTTTCCCATTGTTTTAAATTTTTAGAAATAATTGCTGTTAACAACGTAGAAAATGTTATATGTACCATTTTGGTTTGTCCATCCGTTTGGGTGTGTGCCACGGTTGAAAATAAGAGTTTTGTCCTTAGCTTATTCTATATAAAATTTTCCAAAAGTGATTTAGGAACTAAGTTTTCCAAAAGTGACTTAGGAACTTAACATCTCTATCACTCACAATGGTTCTAGGAATTCCTTGTAAACACACAACTTCTTTGAAGAATAATTCCACTATAATAGTCATTACATGCATGTTTCTCACCTTCTTTCTCAACGAGATTAAAATTTAAGTTCGATTCATATCAGTCCTTTATTAAATCAAATCCTAACAATTTAGATTGTAAAGTAGTTATAAGCACGTACTTTCTTAACAATGTATCGACAACCACATACTCTTTATCTTTTTTATAATGAATGACATAAGAAAAGGTCTCTATGAACTTCATTCACTTTGCATGTTTCTTATGCAACTTTCTTTGTGTCTTTAAGTGTTTTAGGCTTTCATGATCGGAATGGATGATGAACCATTTGGGCCATAAGTAGTGTTGCCACGTTTGCAATGTTCTCACCAATACATACAACTCCTTGTCATATGTTGGATAGTTTAAGATTGCGCCACTAAGCTTCACTAAAGTAAGCGATCAACTTCATATCCTGCATCTTAACACTACCAATTTCCTTTCTCAATGCATCACATTCAATCTAAAATGTTTTATCAAAATTCGACAATACTAACAAATGTGCATTAATTAACTTTCCTTTTAAAAGATTAAAAGATTCATCATCTACCTTGGTCCACCTAAACTCAACATTTTTTTTAACTAAATCATTCAATGGTGTCGCAATAGTACTAAAGTCTTTAACAAATCTTCAATAAACGCTAGCTAAGCCATAAAACTACGTACCTCGTTTACATTTTTAGGTTCTGGCCACTCCTTGATTGCATTTACCTTTTCTTCGTCCACCGTTACTTCACTTGAGCTCACTACAAAACCAAGAAACATTATCGATTCCATGCAAAAAAATTTTTTTTTTTTTTAGGTCAGCATATAATTGGTTTATTCGCAAAACATTGAAAACAAATTTTAAATGTTTCACATGTTGTGCTAAAGTTTCGCTATAAACTAATATATCATCAAAATAAACCACCACAAATTTCCAATAAACGGTCGTAATACGTGATTCATTCACTTCATAAATGTACTAGGCGCATTAGATAATCCAAAGGGCATGACTAACGACTCATAAAGGCCAAAATTTTTTTGAAAGCGGTTTTCCACTCATCTCTCTTTTCATACAAATTTAATAATTTCTTTAAATCAGTTTTCGATAATAAACAAGCGCCATATAACCTTGGTATAGGATGTCGATACTTTACCGTTATTTTATTAATTGCTCGGCAATCCACGCACATTCTCCATGATTCGTCATTCTTTGGCACAAATATCACGGGTACCAAGCATGGACTTAGGCTTTCTTTCACTGGACCCTTGTCCACTTGCCTTTGAATTTTCTTTGTTTTTTCGGATTCGTTCAATATGCCGATCGGTTTGAAATTGTTGCACCCAAGATGAAATCAATTTGATGCTCCATTTCTCTAAGGGGTGATACTCCTTTCGATAACTTCTCATGGAATACGTCATTAAACTCCTGCAAAAGAGAAATCAAAGCACTTGGAAGAGAATTTAATAAGTCGTTAGATGATAAATAAACATCTTTATATAAAATTAAAATCATCTCAAGCTTATCCTCACTTTTGTTCATCAACACGATTTGTTTCTCACTCGATTTTTGTTCTCTTTCTCCCTCGTTTTTTCATCGCTCTTTGTACTTTTTTCAACTATTTTTGTTTCTCTACTTTCTTTCTCTTTTTTCGACCTCTTTTCAATTAATTTCTTTTCACTACTTTCTTTTTCTTTTTCGGCCTTAATGATTTGAAATTCCTTCACGATCCTCTCTTGGTTTTCAATTGCCTCCCACAGCTTTAATGGTGTAAGGATCACAGTTTTTTCATTATTGTAACCATTATGCTTGACGTTTCAGTCGAATTGCCAAAGCCTCCCCAAAAGTATGTGTAGCTTCATCGGTACGACATCACATAAAACTTTGTCTTGGTACCTTCCAATTGTTAAAGAAACTTTCACTTGTTTAGTCACCTTGATTTCTACACAATCGCTTAACCATTACAACTTGTATGATTTTGGATGTTGCTCGGTTTTCAAGTTCAACTTTTAGATTAGTAATGTACTTGCTACATTGGTGCAACTCTCATTATCAATGATCAAACTACAAACTTTGTTGTGCACATGACATCTTGTATGAAATATATGCTCACGGTGTACTCTGTCTCCATCCTCTTTAGGTTGCACATTCAATACTCGTCTAGTGAATAAAAGATCTCATTTTCCCCGTTCTTCTACGTCAACGTCACTACAATTCTCAAGTGGTGACATCTCACCATCACTCGAACTCACACTCTCCACATCGCCATTATCCTTAAAAATCACAGCTCTTTTATTTGGACAATTTGAAGCTGTGTCCTAACCCTTGGCACGGAAAACACTTAATCTCTCAGGTTCTAATCGGGTTTGAAATCTTGCCTTGGCTTTTTGTGGTAATCCTTGATTGTTGGCCACGACTTTTCCTTTAGCATCCTCTCTCGGTTTTGGCTTCTCATTTTTCCAATTTCTTTGCCCAGTTGTGGTTGATGTTGTACCCATCCTAGTATTCCTCTTAGCTTTTAGTTGCCGCTCAATTTTGATTAACTTGTGTAGTAATTCCTCCATGTCAATGTAGTGTTGTAGATCCACCACATCTGTAATTTCTCGATTCAATCCCCCAATAAACCGAGTCATGGTAGCTTCTTTATCTTCTTCCACATTGGCCTTTAACATGACTACCTCCATCTCTTTGTGATATTCCTCTACGTTTATGAAACCTTGTTGTCAAATTTTGGAGGTTTCGACACACATCTCTATAGTAGTATGATGGAACATACCTCTTTTTCATATGGGCCTTCAAGTTTTCCCATGTGCGGATTTGTGTTTCACTATTTCTTCTCTGGTTCTTAACTAATTGATCCCATCAAATACTAAAGTAGTCTGTGAAATCCATGGTGATCAATTTAAGCTTCTTATTCTCCAAATAATTTTGAAAATCAAATACCAATGGAAAGGTAGAATATTTACTTTGATATTTCATAAATTGTTGTTTTCTCGGTTTGTCCCTTCATTCTTTTCTTTTGAGTAATAACCACTATACTCTTTGAATTCTCCATCAATATCTCTCTTTTGCCGTGCATAGCTAGGGGTCGGAGTTTCCAATCGTTTCATTATCCAGGTTAGAGCCGTGTGTTGTTCTTGCATGACTTTCATGAACAATTTTAAATTAACGTCATTATGTCCCTCACTCATTGTTTTCAGCAAAAAGAATCAAACAAAGAAAAAATGTTAGTAATAAACAAATAAATCAACTGTACAGATCTCACACTCTCCCTTATGTGTTTACACTCCATAGATGTCACTTCACTTGTGTTTAACTTGAAATATGGCTTTTATAGGATAATTGCTCACTCTTGTCTTTTACTTCTCGATCTCTCTTTTAGTTCTTTACGTAAGAACTTGATCGGTGGCCAAACAAGAAAAATCACACATTTAAAGCTCAAAGTTCAAACTTTTAAGAATGGCTAAATCAATAGTAGAATTTTTGATTAATTTCGAAGAAGGCAACAACTCAAAGACTTGAATTGAATGATTTAAATCGATAATGAACAATTTCTGAATGCTAAGAAGAGACAAAGATTTTCAAAAAGAAAACTTTTTATTACCTTTTCTATTTTCAAGACAAAGAAGAAAGATTTTTCTCTCTTCTTTTTTTTCATGTACTTGTGAATTTTCAAAAAGACGATATCAAAAAAGTAGAAAATATTGGTAGAAATCAAATCTTGAATGTTTGGCTAGAAGAGAAATAACGAAAAAAAGAGAGATCCTTCAACTAGCGGAATAGTTCAAATGAACGCTTTTTCGATTCAAGAATAAAGAAGGAACTAAATTTCGATTCAAGAATAAAGAAGGAACTAAAACCTAATCAAAAGAATTTGATGGAACTGTAGTTATCAAAACATGAGCTTGATCCAAACCAAATTCGTTAGTAAGAACTAAAGCTATCAAGCAAGATTCTTCAAGCACGACTTGAAGAAAGTCAATGTTCTTAGCAAAGAACCAAAGAGAAATTCTCTCTGAAAAAAAACTCAATTTTTAATTTAAACTTGTTATATTAAATCGACTAATGTTTGTCTTTAAATAGACTACATGTTTAACTAAAATTAAATACTAAATAGAAAAAGGAAAATAAAGATAAAATAACTCTCAAAATCGTGTAAAGCATGATTGGATGTCATCTCATGTTTAAACTTTGTTTGAATATGATTTGAGTAGATTCGGCTGGATAAGATCTTTTCTACGAGATTTGCGTGCACTTGCATGTGCATGTGCATGTGCATGTGACTTTTTAATCCTCGTATGAGAATGTGTTTGACACATGTCTTTTTTAATTCTTACACGTGCATGTGCGTTACACCATGATGTGCTTCAAAATGGAGGATGGAAAGCACAAAGCTGCCTCTGATTTTAACTGCTTTGGAAGCTGGAGCAGCAACTTCAAAACGGCATAAGTTGCTGGTCTCTTGAGCTTTGGAGCTGATATATGAACAACAGCTACTTCCAAGAGTGGAGAAAAGGCCCTCCAAATAGCGCGTAAAGATTTGCTATGGTTGGAAAATGGTAGGCAGTGCAATGCTTGCTGCTCAGATATGAACTAAGTAGCAACAAATCAAATCTTGTGGAGATTGATGGAGAACGGTTCTTCAATGGATGAGGATGAGAGTTTCTACACCCTTGCTGCTAATTTCCACTCCTAAAGAAGAAGAGGAGAAAGATGTAGCACAAGAAAATTCACATACACTCATAAAGGATGGATTCACTCTTTACACAACCTCTTGGATATGACTCACCAAGGATGGCGTTGCAGCCAACTTGAGGAAAATGCTCAAGGTTTGAAGAACCCTTCTTTCAAATTCGTGGGTTTCATTAGCTACCGCAAAGGGAGCTTTAAGGATGGCCTAAATAGCATCCCTAAAAAGAATTAGAGTTTTCACTCATGGTACTTACAAAACATGTAAGAAATCAAAAGTAGAAAAGGGAGGAAAATGAGTATGCTGGGTCAAATAAGGAATCAAGTACTTTATAGTCTTCTCTTGCCATGTTGCTCTCTTTTCCTAACTAAAGATTCACTCTTCATACAAGCTCTTGTTTATGACTCACCAAGGATGGAGGTGCAACCAACTTGAGGAAAATGCTCAAGGTTTGACGAAGCCTTCTTTCAAATTCGTGGGTTCCATTAGCTGCCGCAAAGGGGGGCTTTAAGGATGGCTTAAATAGCATCCCTAAGGAGAATTAAAGTTTTCATGCATGGTTCTTACAAAACAAGCAAGAAATCAAACGTAGAAAATGGGGGGAAAGGAGGGTGCTCGGCCAAATAAAGAAACCAAACACTTTATGGTTTTCTCTTGCCACGTGGCTTTCTCCTCCTAACTAGATGATTCCCACCATCAATATTACAAACTAAATAATATAAGGTTCAACAATGGATTCAAAAAGTACAAATATAAGTTGAAAAAAAAAGGCCCTTCTAGAATCGGTCATGTGCTTTCTCCTTGCTAATTGTTGGATTGAATGGCTTGATCTTTGGGGTTGAGGGTTGATGGCTGAGTCCATCCTCCATGGATTTGGAAGCTCGGGCTCCCCCTTGTACTTCAAGCCTCTCCTTCTATAATTCAACAAAAAGCCCATTCCACAAGCTTGTCCCTAGAATGTGTTGTAAGTTAGTTCCCAATTCAGCTCAGGTTTTGTGCCAAGGCCTCCTCGATTCAAATGCTTGGCTCCTCCTTGTGAATTTCGCCATTGATATCCTTCCGGCTAACAATGGAGAATAGACCTACAAAATGAACAAAAAAATTAGTAAAATTTCATAACTCGAATCCTTGAGAAAGATCTCCTCTGTGACGCATTACACCCTCCCTTTTTAATCATTACAAGTGCATGTGCGCCGTACGCTCTCCAAATTTTCACGTAACTTTGGCCTCTATTGTTTCAATTTGATTATGTTCAATTTTCAACACATTCAATAGTTTTAGATCAAGTTCTCGTGGTCTCCTTTCTCTTGGATCTCTAAAATCAATCATTCTAAGGCCTCACGCATTTTTTTAGCTTTGGATTGCGTAATTGGACCGCCAATGTCCTCAATTGGAGCAAATTTGTAGTGTAGAGGGGGATTGGTAGTAATATGATGCTGGCATGTGACTGCTATAATCATCGGAATTTCTTTTATTGACAATTGAATGGTTTCTGTGATCCACCCAAAACAGATTAGGCTCTTATGTTCATTCATTATTAGCTTAAAATATTTTGTTTTTTGCACTCGAGCTAGAATCAAAATGTAGTTCAGAGATCGGGTATGAGATATGTAAAGTTGAAACGAAAGCCTTTTTGTTGGGCGTATGAGATGAAAATGGTTACTTTTGCAATGTCAAGTAAGCCTGTTGAAGGAATTGCAAAGAAGGTTATCAATCTCCTTTCCTAAATCTAGCACTGTTTTGTGCTTGTAGACACTTTTACTTGTATCCTGTTGGTGTTTGACATACACATTGGCCTGAATGCTCAGTTGTTTTTTATTGGTTACAGGTTGATGTGCTTGCCTTACATAACATTTCATTTGATTCTGCTGTTAATCTTGTGCTAAAATATGAGCATGTTATTTGTGTGCGAATATTGATTATAGTACAAGACAAATGATTTTAAGTCTTGAATTGTCTAATTTTGAGTGTTTTACAGATTGATTTCATATGAAAGTGCATCAAGTTAGTAACGAGTAGAAATAGTTACCTCTTCTTATCTGATAATAGCCTTCCCTTTTCCTTTCTTATATAACTATAGAAATGGAGACCAGTATGCAGGAGAGTATTTTGCCGATAAAATGCATGGCTTTGGTGTCTATCGATTTGCTAATGGACACCGCTACGAAGGGTCCTGGCACGAGGGCAGAAGGCAAGGACTCGGAATGTACACATTTCGAAACGGAGAAACACAATCTGGTCACTGGCAAAATGGATGTCTTGACGTACTAAGCACACAAAACACCACCCATCCTATATCTCCTATAGGTGTCTATCATTCCAAAGTTCTCAACGCCGTGCAGGTATTATTTTGAATATTTTGTTGTATTCTTCAATTAATCTTTCACCATGCAATGAAGTTACATTGTTCGTTGATATTTCATGTCGATGAATTAATAGGTGTGGTGTGTAGTTGTGATCTCTCTTAGATTTTGACAAGGCTTATAGCTATTTTTTGAACGATGAACATCATCTATGGCCATTTAGTTTGTTAATTATTAGATCGATCCTTTGTATAACTCTTTTTGAAGTTATAAATACATTTAGGAAGCAAGAAGAGCTGCAGAGAAAGCGTACGATGTGGGGAAGGTGGACGAGAGGGTGAACAAGGCAGTGACAGCAGCGAACAGGGCAGCCAATGCTGGAAGAGTAGCAGCCATTAAAGCCGTTCAAAAGCAAATGCACAACACCAATAACATCGACAACATTCCTATTCCCACCGTGTGACTCTCTTCACAGCCAAGAGCTGAAGATTTCAACATTTAGAGGGATAGAGAGGAAGGCAACTTAGTATGAGCTTAACCAATCTTAGTTTTTCTTCTTCTTGTTTTTTACATTTTTGTAAAGATGAGGTAGAGCTTATGAATGTGTCGGCATGGCGAGAAAGAAACTGGTCCGACGTGATTGTTTGGTTGTGTTTTTAGCACGATAAGAATGTTGATAGTGTACTTTTATTGTGTTAATGGTAATGGGAGAGGTCACTTGTGCATAAAGCCATCCTGAATGTTCTTGATTTTGTCACTGCAACTGTCGATGAGAGTTTGAGTTATTCTATTATCTAAAAATATTTACGTGACGAATAATTATGAGTATAATTAATATAATAAATTAATTTTTTATATTAATTATTATTTGACATGTCAGTAAATATATTTAGAAAATAAAATAAAAAAGAAAATGTAGCATTACTCGGTTTAAATATAATTTATTTTAATATTTTAAATAACAAAATTTATTTTTAACTTTTATAAAAATGTGTCATTTATTGTTAAGTTGTGAAACAGATGAGCCAACAGGCTTGGTTCTGTAGCGGGCTCGGCTCGTTTAATTTTGGTTCGTGATCTAGTTCGGGTTGAATTTTTTTTTTTATGGGATTGTTAGGTTCGACTCGTTGTACCCGTAAAACTTAACTTGTTTAGCTCATTAAGATCGGCCAGCCTAAGTTTTTTAAGGATGCCCCTAAAAAAACTTGACAGTTAAATATGTGACAACTTAATTACTATTTGTACAAATTGTAATGTTGCAATTGTGAAATATTTGTAATGATATTCGTGTGATATTTTTTATTAGATGATCTCATATAATTTTTTTCTTAAATACATGTCATTTTTTATATTAATAAAATAATGAGTTTTTACCAAAAAAACCTCAAACTTTTGTTTTTTTTTAACAAAAACCTTAAACTTTCGATTCTAACAATTCAAACCTTAAACTATTAAAAACTTAATAAAACAAACCATGTTGGTCGGTCGATCTCTGTCCGTTCTCAAAAAATGCCATAGAACGGACGACCGTTCTTCGACATCCGGTCGTTCATTATTTCTAGTGTCACTTGACACGTCTGATCGGACACACAGGTTGGATAGTGGACACCATCAGTTGCACGTGTGGTGCAAGGTGCTTAGAACAGCCGACCGTTCTCACCAAACAGTCGACCGTTCTTCTAGAACAGCCGCCCGTTCTGCGAGAACAACCGACCGTTCTGGGATATTGACCCTCCGTTGGTAAATTGAGGGCGGAGAACGGTCGGACGTTCCACGAACACAGCCGACCATTCTAGAGAACAACTGACCGTTCTTAGAGAACGGACGGCTGTTGCAGGCTATTGACCCTCTGTTCATAAAATTAGGGCAGAGACCGGAGGGTCCTTGAACGGTCGTCCGTTCCCTGATAGTTTATATAGAAACAGAGGCCAGAAACTTGTCCCCACCTTCGAAAATTCCAAAATTCTCTCTGCCATTTTGCGTTTTTCCTAAAAAAAAAAAAAAACCAGATAGTTTTACGCTCCACCTTGTTGATTTGTCCATTATCAAGTGTTTTCATTGATTTTTTTAGCCGAAATCTAACATATCTGAGCCCTTAAATTTGCAAAAAAAAATTCTCAAAATCCTCATCAAATAGCTGAGAGATTGATTATTAGGCGAAAAGTTGGGCCGTCGGAACATCGGGCACTGTCAATGTCGCAAGGAAGTGCGACACAAGGTGACCCGACTAACCGGCCAGACGTGCCGCGACCACGGTCTGGGTTTATGTCGCTTGAATTTCGCAATCAGATGTGCAAAGAGCAGTTTGAGTTGGATCAATTACACCGCTCCGTTATGCATTCGAAGACAGTCGACTTCAAAAGATTGGGAGTCCCTGAAGATACATGAGATGTTCGACAGAATCGACCTACACGGGGTGTACAGTGTGCTGTGCGGGGCGGGGCGGGGGGGGGGGGGGGGGGGGGGGTGGGGGGTGGGGGCAAAAGCTGTGACCGAATTGTTCGCCTATTTTTTGTGAACTTGACCTTTAGTGGGAGGTCGGGAATTATAAAGACGTACATTCTGGGTACGGAGATAGAGGTTACTCCAAAGACGGTCAATGAGTTGATCGGGTTCGTCGGAGAAGAGGCAGAGAGATACTATCATGTCTCCCGAGACTATCCTTTTATCGGATTAGACGAAGGAGTAAAATTTATGAGGCAAATTTATCGCAACTCTAACATTGAGGGGTTCGTGAAGCCAAGATCCAGAGATTTGAATCTCAAAGCTCGGGTCATTCACAATATCTTGTCCCACACCATCCTACTGCGCCATGGACATAGAGATCTCATGAGTTGCATGGATCTCCTTGTCATGGAGAAGCTTTACAGAGAGAGGCAGTTCGACCACGAGTTCTTGATTTTAAGTCACATTTGTGAGATCAGGTGGACACGCAACAAGAACCTGCCCTACGGAGCGTTGATACAGAAGATTGTCCAGCGATTCTAGATTGAGCTCCCTTCTGGAGAGCAGATGAGGACACAGTTGGCCGCCGATGTATTTGATAGGCTTCATTTGATTCGGATTGGCCTAATTGAAGTCGACGGGACGTGGATGGAGAAGAAGGATCATGGAAGATCTACCTCTCAGGATGTTCCTATGGAAAAAGCCCCAGTGCAGCCAGAGGTAGAGTCCCTCGCTGAGAGACTTTATCAACTCGAAGTGAGACAGGCAGAGTCCCATAGAGAGGTGATGGAGTCCCATAGACAGATGATGAAGTTCTTAGAGGGATGATGGACTACCAAAGAGATACGAGGCAAATCATCTAGGATTAGATGGAAGCCAATGACGACGATGTTCAACCGCCCTCCCCGTCATCTTAGTTTATGTTTTGTAGTTTACGTTAGTAACTTTAGTTTAATGTAATTTATTTTGATGTAATTTAGTTGTACCTACAAAATTCTAGAACTGTTTGGTGATTATAAACTTGTCATTTGAATATGCAAAAACTGTTTGAAACTAGCAATAGGGGAATCATAAAACAAAAGAAACTCTATCCGATTTTTCAACTTTTTTTTCACTAAATTACACATTATAAAAAATAATTTTAACAAATTACCAAACAATATTGAATTTACTTGAAAATTTAACCGTTTGTTCACCAAACCATAGAAAGATAATAGAAAATTTTTCGTGATTTTCTAGCACTTGTACAATTTATTGCCATTTTAGTGAATTAAATCATAAAACATACTTACATTATACATTATAAAAAATTAATTTTAAGAAAATAACAAACGATATTGGAAGGCAGTTTAATGCTTAATGCTTGCAAGGCAAGTTTGGAAAAGTTGTCAAAATATGTTTCGTTAGATTATGAAAAGAGTGGAGTACTCAATCACATTGATGGATCTTCCGAGATTGATGGAGCGAAACATATATTAAATGAGATTTGTTACAAAAGAAAGAGACGGTGAACATGCGGTAAACATAATCAAACTTTATCGCATGTGTCACCGCCTCTTTGTCTTGAAAACAATATAATTTAATATATGTTTTGCACCATCAGTCTCAGAAGATCCATCAATGTGATTGAGTACTCCACTCTTTTCATAATCTAATGAAACGTATTTTGACAACTTTTTCAAATTTTCTTTATAAGCATTAAGCTTAGCTTTGCGATGTCCTTCTGGTATGAAGAAGTCGATGTAAGAAATTACAGCCCGAATATAGTCATACATTTCTTCATCCATAGCCGTGTGTAAATGATTCCTGCACATAATGAAAATTATATTAAGAAAAATAATGAAAGTGCGTTTATGAAAAAGGGGTTGAAATGTACCTGCGTTCTGTCAAATGTGTGGAAACCCATAAATGTGTCATGAAAAGCAGAAACGGAAACAACGCCTGAAGTGGATCCCCTGTCTGGACAAGTGCGACTATTATGCCAATGACGCCGACATATACGATACGTCATCATAGATTTCTTCCTAGAAATTGTCGACCTCGATGGCTTATTGACATCGCACACTCTATTCTTTTTCGGCCTACCAGGTTGACACATTCCCTTGGGTAGAATGATTGGGTTCATTTCGTGTATGGCGGTCACATGTCAATGCCACTAATGGGACGAATGAAGTTTGAGTACATTTCTACATATGTTGCCTAGTGATAGTGTCAATGAACGAAATTTTTCGATGGCAATCTTATGAATTGCATGCATGGAATGGACACATAGGATTCCAGTAAGCTCTCACCTGCAACAGTTGCACGCACCTGCATTCAGGACGACAACATATTATTCGTTGTCATTGCTTACTTCAAATCGTGCACTTCCCGCGAACACAACATTCCAATTTCAAGCTGCATGTTTTAGCTTCCCAAGCTTTTTCTTTATCTTATAACACAGAAGGTCTATTGTTGAGAGCATCTTCTCGTATTTTTTTACATTGTGAGTTATCAAGGACTTTCGAATAATCTCCAACATGGTCATAATCGGTTTGTCCCTGGCTGGCAATAGAACTGCATTGAACAACTCGCATAAATTATTCAAGCCCATATTGTACTTGGGAATCGAGGAAAATGCATGACTAGCCCAATAGCTAGGCGGTGTTCGTTGAAACCATGTGTGGGCAGCTGGGTGAAGCTGATGCAGTTTCCTCATTTCTATCTCAAAATGAAAATTTGCGGTTGCCCTGATCGCATTCTACATTGCATCTCTGAACGCTCTGTCCCGAAATTGACTTTTGAAGTTTGCGTACATATGCCAGAGGTTGTAGTAGTGTTCGGCTAAACTTAATTCTTTCTCCACAGCACGTGACAACCTCTAATATGTGAAAGAAAAACAAAGTCAATATAAAACAATATAACAATCACAATGTGGAGAGTACTGATCAGGATAATTTCTAGGAAAGACTGTACTAGACAATCTCCTAGACAGAACCACCTTTCCAAATAAGTTCCCACGAAAGGCTGGACTGGTCATAAACGGTCCCACTTAGAATCTAGTCTCCTAGACTGAACTTCTTTACGCAGTACAATTACACCACTAAATAAGCTGTATGAGAAACAACAGCAAATGTGATCCGACACAGTTGTACCTTTTGTTGATCTAACAAAATTGTCCATCCGCGTCCATCTAGAGTGTCTAGGTCTTCCTTTAATATTTGTAAAAATCACTTTCATGAGTCTGTGCACTCTGACTCCACGTTGGCAATGATAACATGATATATGTCATCGTCGCCATCAATGCTAACGGCTGTGAGTAATTAGCCGGGGCAAGAGCACTTTAGATGACAACCATCCAAACAGATAATAGGTCTGCCACGCTGTAGCAAACCTGTCTTGTAAACAACCATACACATGTACATTCTTTCAAATACGCATGACTCATTCTGGCCATCGCCCACCAGGTAACCATGTATTTTCACTGTGCTACCCGAATTTCATCTAAATATTTCTGCTGTGTATGAATGCAGTAGCTTGAATTGTTCGTCACCTCTCCGGTCATTAAGTTCTCGAGCATCGCTTCCTGCTCTTCTGTCAAGACTGGGCGTAATGTTCACATTCAAATCCTTCCTCACTATCTCGATAATAGAAGGAATTTCCCATGTAGGTTTACTTTTGAACCTATCTAAATAATGGTTTTGTAACGACCTTTTTTCCCAGCAAGATATTGTCCGCTCTAGGGATTGGGCCATAGCTCAATATCCTCCCCTCACGACTTTGTTTGGCAAGGACTTCCTAGTCGGTCACCTAACCTGGTACTACTCTCGCCGAAGCACTTTTAACTTCGGAGTTCTTATAGGATCCCTTGCCAATTGTGCTCCAAAATGCGTCTTACTATCTTGGGAGGGTTTCCTTACATATGTTTCATTTTCATATACTTCCCCAAGCGATGTGGGATTGTGACGACCCTTTCTTTATGACTCGAGATTCGCCTATATTCGAGTCCGGGATCTACCCCGCAACTCGAGATTTGCCCCGCAGTCGTACTCATACATACACATCCTGGTCATCACAATCACCCCCCTCGGGGGCCCAACGTCCCCGTTGGCCACATTTCTGGTTGGGTACAGGCTCTGATACCATTTGTAACGACCCCTTTTCCTAGTAAGATATTGTTCGCTCTGGAGATTGGGTTGTACCTCAATATCCTCCTATCATGGCTTTGTTTGGCAAGGACTTCCCAGTCGGTCACCCAACCTGGTACTATTCTCGTCGAAGTACTTTTAACTTCGGAGTTCTTATGGGATCCGTTGTTAATTGTGCTCCAAAATGCGTCTTACTATCTTGGAAGAGTTTCCTTACATATGTTTCATTTTCATATACTTCTCCAAGTGATGTGGGATTGTGACGAGCCCCTCTTTACAACCCGAGATTCGCCTATACTCGAGTCCGGGATCCACCCCGCAACCTGAGTCATCACAGGTTTGCCACCCATTTTGCAGTAGCATGACGATTCTTAATTTTTCTTGCACAGTTGTGAGAATCACTGTCTCGATAATAGAAGGAATTTTCCATGTAGGTTGACTTTTGAACCTATCTAAATAATGGTTTGCCACCCATTTTGTAGTAGCGTGATGATTCTTAATTTTTCTTGCACAGTTGTGAGAATCACTGTAACTCTTTATTTAGAATGTAAGCTCATTTTGCATGATCGAAGCATATAGTCGCCACTCACATCCGTCTTCACACGCTGTTGTGAGTCACCTTTAATGAATTTAATGTCATATCCATTATTCAAAGCATATTCGACTATTTCTTCTCTAATGGCCTATAGAGAACTATATTTTTTTACCCAAAACAAAACCCATAAAAATTTCTTCCTTTACCGGTATGCTTTCTGCCTCGTCATCTTCCAACTGTACTGGTGTTCGACGCTCATCGTCTAGGGTTTACGAGGTTGAATTCACCTCTATTTCTCCATCACCTTCTAAGTGATTTAATGCTCGAAGATTCCTATATCTGGGCGTGTCGTCCGAATACCAATCCATGTTGGTATCTTGATTAATTGCTTCGTCTGCATCAACCCATCTACTTGAATCAAAATCCATCAACGTTGCTAATAAAGAGAAAAATAAAACGTCACTAGAAATACAATGTCGCTAGAGGTTTCAGAGTTTTCAAGATCTGTGAGTTCAACATTAAGGGTCATCTCTTTATATAGTATAGTAGAATGGACGGTTGTTCACGGAGAACGGCCGTTTGTTCCCTTTCATACTGTGACTCAATAATTGTCACGGGCTGGAGACTGTTTGGTAGAACGGACAACCGTTGTATTTAAAGGTTGTCCGTTCTCCCAAACAGTGACCAACCCGTGATTCAATAATTGTCATGGGTAGGAATCTGTTTGGTAGAAAGGACGGCTTTTCAATACAATGGCCGTCCTTTCTACCAAACAGTCTCCGACCCGTGACAATTATTGAGTCACGAGCTGGTCACTGTTTGGCAGAACGGACGACCTTTCCATAAATTAGCCGTCTGTTATCCCAAACAGTGACCAGCCCGTGACAATTAATGAGTCACGAGTCGTCGGTTGTTCTCTAGAATGGTCGGCTGTGTTCGTGGAATGTCCGACCATTCTTTGCCCTTAGTTTACCAACGGAGGGTCAATATGTAGCACCTGACAATTTATCGGCTCGAAATTTATAATGAATAGTAGGGGAATGTACATTTATTTCAGTGAAATAAAACGAATGTGGATATTGGAATAAGTGGGTATAAGTGTGAATTGAATTAATTGAATAAAATATAAAAAAGGAGGAGAGGAGAATTTAAAGGTTGGCTGCCACGTGAAGAAGGAACCTCTTTTTCCTTCTTCCCTCTCTCGGCGAATCGGCTGAAGCCTTTTTGTAACACCCGACAACTTCAACCAGGTGACTCCCTAACTGTATTAACGGTCATGAATATTCAATCTTCACGGTTTAGAGTTTTATGCCAAGAATAATTAATTTCATGTGGATTTAAACTAGGTTGAGTAGCAAAGTTGTAATAATGGAGAGTGATGACCAGTATATAAAGAAAAAGGAAATATTTTAAACCTCACTTAAACCACTGTAGCCGACACCTTCCTTTCCGGCGATTTCTTCTCTCCCAAGCTCTCGCTCTCTTCTTTCAGCATACTCTCTTCGACGATCGGTTTCTCTGCCACTACTCGACTACTTTGTGCCCGAGGTATGCAATAGACAACGTAGCTATCTGTTAGTTTGTTAGCCCTATTTTCTACTCGGCATTGGAGTTTTGGATTTTCCAATGGCCGACTAATAATAAGAACATTTGAAATTTGAGAGTGGGAATACTTTTATCAAATCGATTCTGGACATTTAAAACAACCACCCTGAGTTATCGATAATCGAATCTGTCTGTTTTAGTTTTGGGATTTCAGACTACATTGAGTATTAAACTAAGAATTTCGGGAATGACTCTTAGCTATTAGACCCTAGGATGACTTGTGAGTAGAACTTGTAGGATTTTGTTTTAACTACTGAAATGTAAATGTTTTAGGTAAAGAAGTCTGAGAAAAATGAGCTCTCATTGCTAAGGACACCAGGTAAGTGAATGTATAGGATTTCCGGCCAATAGGGCCCTACATCACAAGGATACTAGATAGTAACTGATATGACGATTAGAGGTTATTATGCTACAGTCTAGTACTATGTTGACGTTTAGTTTAATGGTAAGTTTTCATACTGGATGAATGTTCTGTTCTGTAGCTTGAATGAGTTAAGAATTCCCATGTTCATGCATTATCAATGTTTTATGCACATGAAAATATTTTAAAAGCATGTTTTCTCATGAACAAGATAAGATGATAAAATCCCTGCAACGTGGTTGAGTGAGGGTTGGGGGCGGTTCGGCGTATGTTACAGTCCAAAGAAGGACATATGTATACGACCCGCAGTAGGGACCATGATCAAACTCACTGTCGAACCCCCTTTATCGGCACAAATCCTCTCTCATTCCACACAACTTAAATGATGAATATGAACAATGATTATGAACAATGATTATAAACAATGATTATGAACAATGATTACGAATGATGATTATGATTCATGATTATGGATGATGATTATGAATAAGAAAAGACTTATGACCATGTATTTATCTGAATTATGCATTCATGCATTCATGTTATTGTTGCATTTCTTACAAAACATTAGGCTTATAGTTGAACCTTATGATGTAGGTGAAGAGTTAATAGGTGAGGATTACCAATTCCAAGAGAATGTTTAAAGCTGGTTGCTGGTGGATGCTCAGTATGACAATGCAAGGCTGGATAGGCGATTAAGTTCCCTGGTTATGCTCATAGTAAGTCAGAAAAGTTTATGATGAACAGATGACTAAGTAGAATAGAGTTCCTTATGACAATGAGATTCGGATTTGAATGGTTTGACTTTAGAGTCTGAATATGATTTTAATGATTATTGAATGGTTTGTTTTGCTTAAGCCTTCCGCTATGCGTATTTTGGATGAGTCTATGATTCTTACTCATTAAGGTTTATAGTTACCAGGATTAAGATTTGGGTGAGTTGTGGTATTTTATGTTGGATGAATTTGTTTGATGATTATAGTGTGTTACTGCTGTATGATAGAAGCTGGATGAGGCAATCATCCGGCTGACGTCATCGGTGGATGTCAAATGATAGAAGTCGAACGATTGAGTCTTCCGGATGACGTCACCGGAAGATGTAGTATGACGTCACCGGAAGATGTAGTATGTTTCCTCGTCCGATGATGTAATTGTTATTTTGTCGTCTAGCGTTCGGTGGATGAATTGTATTTTCTTCACCGGATGCTGGGAATGTTATTTTGTCGTCTAGCGTTTGGTGGATGACGTGTATTTGAGTCACCGGAAGATGGAGATGTTATTTTGTCGTCTAGTGTTCGGTGGATGAAGTGTATTTGTTCACCGGATGCTGGGAATGTTATTTTGTCATCTAGCGATCGGTGGATGACGTGTATTTGAGTCACCGGAAGATGAAGATGTATCTTGTCGTCTAGTGACCGGTAGATGTGGTTTATTCCTCTATCGGTAGATGTTTAAAGGGACACGTGAGACGCTCGTGTCCACCTGTAGATGTTCTCTACTGGGCGACGATAACTGAGTCACGCGTATTGCACGTGATGACCGGAAGATGTAATCTCTGCTAGTTTGCATGCAAACCCATGCGAACCCGAGCAGAACGATGGCGAGTGATCCGAAAGCATTCCTTCCCTGCCCGATTATGTCAGGGAACTGTTGGTCGAGCTTAGTCGCTCAACTCTGTGAAAGTTGAGCCGACAAGGTGTAGGAGAAGTTGAGTCATGAGAGTTTTCGGTTCCTTTGATGAGATACGTCTCTGTTTTTGGATAAGAATGAGTTTAAAAAAAATATGTATGACAATTCTAGATTGAAAATAGAGAAGAGGAAATAAAAGTAGCAGTTTAATAATAGATTAACGAAAGACTATGCTTATGTGACGGCTCCTGGCCGGGGACGTTACAATTATGGTATCAGAGCAAAACCGGGTTCTAAAGCCGATTCTGTAGACTGCTTTCCAGCACTGACTGTCACATGAGCGCACTCCAGCAACTGTAAGTGTTTATGATTCTAGCAATGTCGTTAAGTTAAGATGTGTTTATGATTAATTGTTTAGGAATCCCAAGATGGTGAGAGGTCAGCAGAGAGATGATAATGTGGATAGTCACACTATTGCTCAACTAACTGAGTTAGTAATTCGCCAATCCCGCCAAGTTGAGCAGCTCATGACCGCCAGGGAAGAACAAGGGAATTCGAGTACGAATATTGCCCGAGAACATGGAGATGAGCGTTTTCACCGACTTCGACCACCGATTTTCAATGGTCGAGTTTCAGATCCGGTTTATGCTGAGGAATGGATTCGAAAGATGGAGGACATGTTCAAGTATGCAAAGGTGGAAGAGGGAGATAAAGTCACATGTGCTGTCTATCACTTGGAACTGGATGCGAGGCATTGGTGGGACTCGATCCAGAGCACGACTGACGCAGGAGCTATGACCTGGGGAAGGTTCAAGACGGCCTTCTTTGACAAGTATTTTAATCGAACTGTTCGGGCCAATAAGAAAAAAGTGTTTATGAATCTACGACAGACTGGTACAGTAACAGATTACATATGTAGATTTGAGGCCTTGTCTCGGTTTGCATCTCGTCTGGTCGAAGATGAAGAGGATAAGATCTATCAATTTGTTCAAGGACTGAAGCCAAGCTTGTATATGAAAGTGAAAACTGCTGGTATCTACAATGTGCCGTATATCGAGGTCACAGCTAAGGCCTTGGAAATGGAGGAGGCTGAAATAACAGTATATGAGCAGCGTGATCAGTCAAAGAAGACTACCAAGGATGTCCAACAGCCACCACGACCGAACAAGGGCTGGTAGCCACAGCAGCAGAAAGGTGTGAAGATGCCATACAACCAGAATGATGACCAAGGAAAAGGAAAGAGGCCCCTGGCACCCTTATGCCCCACCTGTCAGAAGAACTACCCCGGCGAATGGAAGTTGCGTTCTGGCCGCTGTTTCAGATGTGATAAGGTTGGACATATAGTCAGAGACTGCCCCATGCCGCCAGATCCGAACCGTGCAAGGTTAGCACCTAGAGTCTATGCGATGATGGAGGATGAGGAAGCCGTGCAGCATACAGTCATAACAGGTACCATTATGATCTGTTGTTTTGCTGCTTACACACTTATCGGGAGCCACGCACTTGTTTATATCAACCTTGTTTGTATGCAATCACAACATAGAACTTTTACCATCCGAAAGGCCATACAACGTTATGTTACCATCAGGGAAGTCCCTACATTCAGAACAGATTGTTAAAGGTGATGTTGTGTCCTTAGGAAGTAAGAAACTATATGTAGAACTGATTGTAATTGACATGAAAGAGTATGAGGTAATATTAGGAATGAATTGGTTATTTAGACATTATGTCACAATAAGTTGTAGATCTGGGATGGTTGATTTTCGACCCCCAAAAGGTGATCATTATTCCTTCCAAGCTATTCCTAAGATAAGCAAAATACCGATTATATCCTCACTAGAAATTTACTGGTTACTGAAAAATGGTTGTGAGAGTTACTTAGCTAGCATAATGGATGTTCGGGTGAAGAATAAGATAGAGTTACAAGATATCCCCATAGTCAGAGAGTTCCCTAAGGCATTCTTGGATGATTTGCCAGGATTACCACCTGATAGAGAAATAGAGTTTGTAATAGATACGTACCCTGAGGCCTTACCCGTATCTAAGAATCCTTATCGGATGGCACCTGTTGAACTAAAGGAGTTAAAAGTCCAACTACAGGAATTAGTAGATAAGGGATTCATACGCCCTAGCAGTTCACCTTGGGGTGCACCTGTCTTATTCGTCAAGAAGAAAGATGGTTTCCTTAGAATGTGCATAGACTATAGGGAGCTAAATAAGTTGACAATTAAGAATAAGTACCCCTTACCTCGGATTGATGATTTGTTTGACCAATTGCAAGGAGCAAATGTGTTTTCAAAAATAGATTTACGTTCGGGTTATTACCAACTGAACGTTAAGGAATGAGATATACCAAAGACAGCCTTCAGAACCCGTTATGGACACTACGAATTCTTGGTCATGTCATTTGGACTGACCAATGCACCTGCAGCCTTTATGGACTTAATGAATCGAGTGTTTCGTGAGTATTTGGACAAATTTGTAATTGTGTTCATAGATGATATCCTGATATACTCACGGACTGAAGCTGACCATGCAGAGCATTTAAGAGTAGTTTTGACAACATTGAAAGAGCACCAGCTTTATGCCAAATTGTCCAAGTGTGAATTTTGGTTGGACAAGGTTAATTTTCTTGGTCATGTAGTTTCTGCTAATGGCATATCAGTGGACCCGACCAAAATTCAGGCAGTAGAGGATTGACCACAACCAAAGAATGCCAGTGAAGTCCGCAGTTTCCTTAGATTGGCAGGCTATTACAGAAAGTTCATCAAATGATTTTCTATTATAGCTAAGCCCCTGACGAATTTGACAAAGAAGGACAATAAGTATTCTTGGACCGAAGCTTGCGAGGATAGCTTCCAGACATTGAAAGTGAAGTTAACAACAGCCCCGGTGTTGACTCTCCCAACTAAGGAAGGAAAGTTTAGTGTCTATTGTGACGCTTCTAAGGTTGGTTTGGGGTGTGTCTTGATGCAGGAAGGCAATGTTGTAGCGTATGCCTCTAGGCAGTTAAAGAGTTATGAACAGAACTATCCCACCCATGATTTAGAATTAGCCGCTGTTGTTTTTGCTTTGAAGATATGGAGACACTATTTATATGGACAGTAGTGTGAGGTGTTTTCTGACCATAAAAGTCTAAAGTACCTCTTTACGCAAAAGGAATTGAACATGAGGCAGAGGCGTTGGTTGGAATTTGTTAAGGATTACGACTTTGAAATCAAGTATCACCCGGGTGAGGCTAACTCTGTAGCTGACGCATTGAGCAGGATGTCAACAACAATGCAACCCGTTGTATCAACTATGTCTATACCTTTGAGGACAGAGATTCAGAAATTGGAGTTGGAGATAGTTCCAGAGTTGTCAGCTTTGCTCGCAAATTTGACCATTCAACCGACGGTTCTGGAAAAGATCAAAGAAGCACAACAGAAGGACTCAGAGGAGAATAACAGTATGATGAACAAGGTGAAGGACACCACCTTTGAGTTTAGTCTCTCCAAGGATGAGATTCTGAGGTTTAGAAATAGATGATATGTCCCTAATGATGAAGGATTACGTAAGTTAATCTTGGCTGAGGCGCATTCGTCTCCCTTTTCTGTACATCCTGGCAGCACCAAGATGTATCGAGACCTGAAGTTACTCTATTGGTGGCCAAACTTAAAGAGAGATGTTGCTAAGTATGTAGAGTCATGTTTGGTTTGCCAACAAGTTAAAGCCGAGCACCAACGTCCAGGAGGTACCCTTCAGCCTTTACCTATTCCCGAGTGGAAGTGGGAACACATAGCTATGGATTTCGTGGTAGGTTTACCTAAGACAACCAAGGGACATGATAGTATTTGGGTTATGATTGATAGATTGACGTAATCAGCCCATTTCTTACCAGTAAGGACAACCTACTCGATGGACCAGCTTGCTGATCTTTATGTACAAGAAGTTATTAGGTTGCATGGAATCCCAGTATCTATTGTATCCGATCGTGACCCAAGGTTTACCTCTCGATTTTAGAAAAGTTTACAAGACACATTAGGTACAAAGTTATCCTTCAGTACTGCTTTTCACCGACAGACAGATGGTCAATCTGAAAGGACTATTCAGATACTTGAAGACATGCTGAGGGCGTGTGTACTAGATTTCCTGTCATCCTGGAGTCGATACTTACCTCTGGTTGAGTTCTCCTACAACAACAGCTACCAGTCCACCATTGACATGGCACCTTATGAAGCACTGTATGGCAGGAAATGTAGGTCACCTCTGTATTGGGATGAGGTTGGTGAAGCAAAACTCTTAGGTCCCGAGATGTTGCAGCAGATGTCAGACAAGATTGCCACTATTAGGAAAAGAATGATAACAGCACAAGGCCGACATAAAAGTTATGCTGACCAGAGGAGAAGAGATCTTGAATTTTCAGTCGGAGATGAGGTATTCTTGAAGGTTTCACCGTTCAAAGGGGTCTTAAGATTTGGCAAAAAGGGAAAACTTACTCCGCGATTCGTTGGACCATTCCCTGTTTTGGCTAGAATCGGTAGTACAGCTTACAGACTGCAGTTGCCTCCATCATTGGATAAAGTTCATAATGTCTTTCACGTGTCAATGTTAAGGAAATGCATACGAGATCAGACGCAAGTTGTTAAGCTAGTGGATATTGAGATTGAACCATCATTAATGTATGAAGAGAGACCAGTTCAGATATTGCAATCCGCAGTTAAGACTCTGAGGAATAAAGAGATTCCGTTGGTCAAAGTTTTATGGAAGAATCATGGCATTAAAGAAGCCACTTGGGAGCGACGACAGGACATGTTAGACAAGTATCCAGAGGTATTTGTTTGATCAATTTTCGGGGACGAAAATTTTGTTTAAGGAGGGGTGGATGTAACACCCGACAACTTCAACTAGGTGACTCCCTAACTGTATTAACGGTCATGAATATTCAATCTTCATGGTTTAGAGTTTTATGCCAAGAATAATTAATTTCATGTGGATTTAAACTAGGTTGAGTGGCAAAGTTGTAATAATGGAGAGTGATGACCAGTATATAAAGAAAAAGGAAATATTTTAAACCTCACTTAAACCACTGTAGCCGACACCTTCCTTTCTGGCGATTTCTTCTCTCCCAAGTTCTCGCTCTCTGCTTTCAGCATACTCTCTTCGACGATCGGTTTCTCTGCCACTACTAGACTACTTTGTGCCCGAGGTATGCAATAGACAACGTAGCTATCTGTTAGTTTGTTAGCCCTGTTTTCTACTCGGCATTGGAGTTTTGGATTTTCCAATGGCCGACTAATAATAAGAACATTTGAAATTTGAGAGTGGGAATACTTTTATCAAATCGATTCTGGACATTTAAAACAACCACCCTGAGTTATCGATAATCAAATCTATCTGTTTTAGTTTTGGGATTTCAGACTACATTGAGTATTAAACTAAGAATTTCGGGAATGACTGTTAGCTATTAGACCCTAGGATGACTTGTGAGTAGAACTTGTAGGATTTTGTTTTAACTACTGAAATGTAAATGTTTTAGGTAAAGAAGTCTGAGGAAAAGGAGCTCTCATTGCTAAGGACACCAGGTAAGTGAATGTATAGGATTTCCGGCCAATAGGGCCCTACATCACAAGGATGCTAGATAGTAACTGATATGAAGATTAGAGGTTATTATGCTACAGTCTAGTACTGTGTTGACGTTTAGTTTAATGGTAAGTTTTCATACTGGATGAATGTTCTGTTCTGTAGCTTGAATGAGTTAAGAATTTTCATGTTCATGCATTATCAATGTTTTATGCACATGAAAATGTTTTAAAAGCATGTTTTCTCATGAACAAGATAAGATGATAAAATCCCTACAACGTGGTTGAGTGAGGGTTGGGGGCGGTTCGGCGTATGTCACAGTCCAAAGAAGGACATATGTATACGACCCGCAGTAGGGACCATGATCAAACTCACTGTCGAACCCCCTTTACCGGCACAAATCCTCTCTCATTCCACACAACTTAAATGATGAATATGAACAATGATTATAAACAATGATTACGAATGATGATTATGATTCATGATTATGGATGATGATTATGAATAAGAAAAGACTTATGACCATGTATTTCTCTGAATTATGCATTCATGGATTCATGTTATTGTTGCATTCCTTACTAAGCATTAGGCTTATAGTTGAACCTTATGATGTAGGTGAAGAGTTAATAGGTGAGGATTCCCAATTCCAAGAGAATGTTTAAAGCTGGTTGCTGGTGGATGCTCAGTATGACAGTGCAAGGCTGGATAGGCGATTAAGTTCCCTGGTTATGCTCATAGTAAGTCAGAAAAGTTTATGATGAACAGATGACTAAGTAGAACAGAGTTCCTTATGACAATGAGATTCGGATTTGAATGGTTTGACTTTAGAGTCTGAATATGATTTTAAGGATTTTTGAATGGTTTGTTTTGCTTAAGCCTTCCGCTATGCGTATTTTGGATGAGTCTATGATTCTTACTCATTAAGGTTTATAGTTACCAGGATTAAGATTTGGGTGAGTTGTGGTATTTTATGTTGGATGAATTTGTTTGATGATTATAGTGTGTTACTGCTGTATGATAGAAGATGGATGAGGCAATCATCCGGCTGACGTCATCGGTGGATGTCAAATGATAGAAGTCGAACGATTGAGTCTTCCGGATGACGTCACCGGAAGATGTAGTATGACGTCACCGGAAGATGTAGTATCCTCGTCCGATGATGTAATTGTTATTTTGTCGTCTAGCGTTCGGTGGATGAATTGTATTTTCTTCACCGGATGCTGGGAATGTTATTTTGTCGTCTAGCGTTTGGTGGATGACGTGTATTTGAGTCACCGGAAGATGGAGATGTTATTTTGTCGTCTAGTGTTCGGTGGATGAAGTGTATTTGTTCACCGGATGCTGGGAATGTTATTTTGTCGTCTAGCGATCGGTGGATGACGTGTATTTGAGTCACCGGAAGATGAAGATGTATCTTGTCGTCTAGTGACCGGTAGATGTGGTTTATTCCTCTATCGGTAGATGTTTAAAGGGACACGTGAGACGCTCGTGTCCACCGGTAGATGTTCTCTACTGGGCGACGATAACTGAGTCACGCGTATTGCACGTGATGACCGGAAGATGTAATCTCTGCTAGTTTGCATGCAAACCCATGCGAACCCGAGCAGAACGATGGAGAGTGATCCAAAAGCATTCCTTCCCTACCCGATTATGTCAGGGAACTGTTGGTCGAGCTTAGTCGCTCGACTCTGTGAAAGTTGAGCCAACAAGGTGTAGGAGAAGTTGAGTCATGAGAGAGTTCGGTTCCTTTGATGAGATACGTCTCTGTTTTTGGATAAGAATGAGTTTAAAAAAAATATGTATGACAATTCTAGATTGAAAATAGAGAAGAGAAAATAAAAGTAGCAGTTTAATAATAGATTAACGAAAGACTATGCTTATGTGACGGCTCCTGGCCGGGGACGTTACACTTTTCCTCCTCCTTCAGCGATTTTCCTCAACCGATTTCTTCATCCGAGGTTAGTTTTCTTTTAGTCTTTGACTGAGTTTTGGTTTTCTAAGCTAGATGAAGTTATTGGTGTAGTTTTGGATGGGTCTTGAGAGAGTTTTGAGTTGAGTTTTGTGATAGGTGAGGGATTCACGAAAATTGGAGATTCTTTGCTATTTTTCCTTAATTTTTGGATGTTTATGGATGATTAGAGGATAGTGTAGTTGGGTGGTTTGATGTTTGAGGAAAACCAAGAATTTCGATTCGGTGGGCTAGCAGATTCGGTTTTGTGGAAAACGACCGAGCCATTTGCATTATGTGGCTGTGCGGTTCTAACCTTTTAGGTAGTAGATGTCCTAAGAATTCCGTAGGGCCTTGAATCGTTGAAAACAGACAAGTGTAGGATTTATTACGTGGTTTCAAAGTTCGGCCGAAATTGAGGGATTTCGGGTTTTGAGGTTGTGGGAGGTTTCTAGTTTTCTTTTGAGAGTTGAGGCATGGATTTTTTAGAAGAGATTAATTTATGTATGATGTTGTAGTTTCTAGGTTCGAACGAGCCTTCAGCCTTGTGTACGAGTACGCGCTTAGCTAAGGAGGGCAGGTAAGTAATGTTTGCTTGTGCTTTGCCTACGAGCCTACATCACAGTTCGGTAGGATTGCTTGGATGTTGTTGCAAGGTATGTGTATGTTGTGGTGTGTTTATTGAATTCGTTGTGGTATGTTGTAGGGCGTGTTGTAGTATGTTTGTTAAGTATATTTGTGGTGTGTTTGCTTGGCATGGTATAGTGTTTTGATTAGTATGGTATGATATGACGTGAGTGAATCCTAAAGTACGTAATTAATTAAGAGGAATGACGTGCTCCATGAATTTCGGGTGGGACTTGGGCCGGAGGGAGATGTGCTCCGCGAATTCCAGGTGGGACTCGGACCGGAGGGAAGTGTGCTCTGCGAATTCTGGGTGGGACTCAGGCCGAAGGTGGTATGCTCCGCGAATTCCAGGTTGGACCTGGGCCAGAGGGTAAGAAGTAAGAGATGAATCAATTAAATGAAAGCGAGTACGACAACGAAACGAGTGTGGGTATGGTAGGTGATGGTAGGATAGTGCGTGTGTTGTGGTATGATGTGTTTATACTGATTGATGCATTACTTGCTTAGCGATAGGCTAATAGATGAGTTCTGTAATGTAGGTGACGACGAGTTGACAAGCGAGCTCCCAAAGAGCACCCAAGAGTAGGGCGGTTAGAGGAGGACCCCGTGCGACGAAGCCGCCAATTGTTAGGGTGGTTTGACCCGGTGTGTGCGTATGGCTGTGTTTTGGTAGAAGGGTAAGGGGGGATTTACATTTTAAAAGGGTTTGGAAGATTTTATTTTGAATTGGGAATTATAGGATGAAAATTGTATAGTTGATGCGTAGTGGATGTTTTATCGTTAAAAGTCGTTTGATGTACAAATGTGTTTTGAAATGAAAAATAGATTTGTTTTGATTATAGTCTTTTGTGATGGTTTGAAAAGACAGGGAGTTTGGATTTGAAAATGTAAGTTTGGAGTTTTAATTGATTTAAACGTTGTTGTCAAATTTTGAAGGTTTTATGTTACTATTAGGAGGGAGGGGTCGACCACTTAGCATGAGTGTCGACCTTAGTTATAGATGAGAGTCGGGGTGTCGACCAGGATGTGTGGGAGTTGTCCCTCGATAGTGTTAAATCGTGTGAGGTGTCGACTTGTAAATTCAGGTGTCGACCTGCAAAGCGGGTGTCGACCCCAGAGTCAACCCATGCCCTTCAGGTGTCGACCAGTTTGATGGGGTGTCGACCAAAATTGCGAAAGATTGAAACCCGAGAGGAATGGGTGGCGACCTAAGCGTTCAGGTGTCGACCCTTTTCCTTCAGGTGTCGACCCGAGAGTGTGGGTGTCGACCAGTCTTTGTGTAAATGGAAAATAGAGGCAACGAGGTGTCGACCCGAGTGTGTGGGTGGCGACCCCCAAAGGCGTTAAGCCATGAGAAGTGTTGACCGATGGATTGAAGTGTCGACCGAAGTTGCGAAGGATTGAAACCCGAGAGGAATGAAGAGTCGACCTGTTTTGATGGGTGTCGACCAATTTCCCTGTGCGAGCTTTTACAGATTTTTAAACTTTCACCCTTTTGATTTCCAACTTTTAACGTATGATTTTCAACGGGTTTTAAAGTAGTTTTCCGTTGCAATAATTTAGTTGTCTTAAACGAAGTTGTTTTTAAGTTGATGAGTAAAGTTTTCAATTTTTACGAGATTTTTCTAGCACGGTTTAAGGTATGAGTACGAGTGAGTGACGAGCGTGACGTGGCGACCCGGGTCAGGTGAGGACTCGAGAACGCTACAGTGTGGCATCAGAGAGTGGCATGAGTGAGCAAGTAGCGAACCGGGTCGTGGAGACTTGGGGCGCTACACAATATCCCAGAACGGTCGGTTGTTCTTGTAGAATGGGCAGTGGTTCTAGAAGAACAGTCAGCTGTTTGGTGAGAACGGTCAGCTGTTCTCCGAAAACAACCGACCATTCCTGAGCATCGTGCACCGCACGTGCAACGGAGGGTGTCAACTATCCAACCTATGCTTCTGATCCGATGTGTCAAGTAATGTAGTTAAAATAACTGAAATTTGGTTTGTTCTTCGATCAAGTAAGAGAAATTCAATGGAATGACAGTTGTGTACCATAATCAGTAGCTAAATATGGATAAGGGGGCATCGAATACATATGGTGAGCTACAATAACGGTTAAATAACCTAACATAGCTAGGTTAATAGATAATTGAGCATGTCATGATGTTGTTAGAATCTCATATCTTTATGGATCTGGCCTATAAATAGACCTTTATGAGCCTCTAAAATATCTTTTATACCATGACCAATGCCCCAGTTGGTCCGATACATGTGACCCGCTATCAGGAAAAGAGAAATAACGGATGATCGGTTGTCGAAGAACGACCGTTCGCTCTATGGCGTTTTTTGAGAACGGACGGAGATCGACCGACCAACAGAGTTTGTTTTGTTAGGTTTTTAATAGTTTAATGTTGGAATTGTTAGGATCGAAAGTTTAAAGTTTTTGTCAAAAAAAAAAAAACAAAAATTTTGAAGTTTTTTTTGGTAAAAAATAATTTTGTTAACTAAATTACTAAATATTATATATTTACATTATATTGATAAATAATCATTATAATTTTAATAATTAATTTTTTAAAATAATATACATTACATTTATATAATTTGAAAATATTTATATATGTTTGGTTCATTAGGCTAGGTTCGTTTAGCCAGCTTGGATTGACTCATTTAACATCGGCTCGCGAGCTAGTTCGAGTTGAATTTTTTTTTTTTTTATTGAACTTATTAAACTCAATTCGTTGGGCTCAAGGAGCTAAATTTTTTAAGCTCGACTTGTTTAACTGGCCAGAGTTAGTGAGCTAAATTTTTTAGGCCCAGTTCGGCTAAGCGGAGTCGCTTGTCATATCTAAGTTGCATCTTTCTAATTCTTTAGATTAATACTAAATTTTAAATTAATCTAAATTTAGTGACTTCATAATTCAATTTATTGAAGCGTTGAATAAAGACGGCCTAATGCTTATGGGCCGACTGAAGCTTCGATCTGGCCTTCCTATATAAGGTTCGAATCATCAATCTAGGGTTTCATTTCATCGCTTTGCTTTCTCCCGCTACTTCTTGGGCTTCTCTTCCTACCGGCGGCACTTCAAGAGATGGTACGCTCCCTCTGTCTATCCCTCTCATGGTCGTTTCTTTCATGTTCCATCTTGTTTTTGGAGATCTTGTTGACTTAAGATCAACCAAATAAAATCTCTTGTTCCGATTCAAGTTTATCGAACTCGACTGCTTTTCTGAAGTTTACTTACCTGCATGTCTTTATTCCTCTTCTTTTTTGCACCTCAGGCAAAGTCAAAAATTTTAATTAACTCCCATGGTTGTTATCGACGCTTTATAATCTATGAGACGCTTAGAATTGAGCTAATTCTGTCGTAAAAAGATTCTTGACTCTAAAAGTGAGAAAAAAGCCATACGATGATGCATTTTTTGACTCACGAGTCATTTTAGTAGTATTAGTAATTGTGCAGCATTTTATTTGGCGCTTAACGCTATCGAAGAAAAAATAGTGATTATGTACTAAAACGGTCGCTACATTTGTATTCTTTTCCTTTATGGAAAATGCAGTTCTTCCTTTTCGTGTATATATTAATTATTGCTCTAGAATGACAATTAAATGGCTTATGTTCACCTGTGAAGGTGCCGATATCCGTTAGTTTCTGTAACATTAATGATGTTTACCTGTCCAATGAAAATGAATTTTTATCATGTTGAAAATCCAAAGTCAGCCATTTATTATATTGATCACTGTGTTGTCTTATTTCTTTCTATTATATGTGATCTATGGCTTGATTTAATTCCTGTCAATTCTTTGATGTCTTTCAGACGAAGAGAACCAAGAAGGCAGGCATTGTTGGCAAGTATGGTAGGTGATTCAAAGATTAATTCATCTATATTATGATAGAATTGGAATTTTGTTTTTAAGTTCATTTTACCAGTGGCAGTCATATTCAATTCATTTATACATTCCATTGTTCTTCAGGTACAAGATATGGTGCCAGTTTGAGGAAGCAAATTAAGAAGATGGAAGTGAGCCAGCACAGCAAGTATTTCTGTGAGTTTTGTGGAAAGGTATTTTTACCAGTTGTTCCTTCCTTATTAGCTTTAATTATGGTGTCTAAGATGATTGGTAACTTTAATACATGTTGGTGCAAATAATAACTCTAACGGAGTGTTAAACCCTGCCAGTTTGCAGTGAAGAGAAAGGCCGTAGGCATATGGGGTTGCAAAGACTGTGGTAAAGTTAAGGCAGGAGGCGCGTACACATTGAAGTAAGAGCGTTTTTCTTTCTTGAAAGAATTGGCATTGATAAAATTATTCTATATATATATTTTTTTGTTTTGTGCGTCTAAATACTATTTGGCATTAAATTTTACAGCACCGCAAGTGCTGTTACAGTGAGGAGCACCATCCGAAGGCTGAGGGAGCAAACTGAAAGCTAAATCCAGTAATTTTATTGTCCTTGATGGTACTGATGTGATTGTAGTTTTTGATGCTCTAGTAGAGGAATTCCGAGACTAGTATTTTACTTTTTATTTTTCATGCGAAAATCATTGCAGAATTTGAAAGGTGATTACATTTCCTGGTTATTCAGTGATTTAATTTAAGTTTGTATGAGTTATCAATATTGGTTTTTGATTGTTGGGGTGTTGTACAAGTGAGACTTATGTGGCTGATTATAGTCATGTCTTCATGTCAAGGTCAATGAACTAAGTATGATAGTGAGATTGGTTATAATGAATGATTTAACGAGACTTGTATTGGTAGTGGGAGATAGGGTCTGTTTGGCATTGATTTTGGAAGGTATAAAAGTGATTATTTTATAATTTTTGAGCAGTTTGGTTGTTGATTTTCCAGGAAGTAAGAAAATGTAGCATCTGTTTGTTTAATAATTTGAAATTTAATTATAAAACAATATATTTTTCTTTTTTAATCCCTTAAATTTTAAAATAAATCTATAATTTAAATTTTTATACCTATCAAATCTTCTATATAATCCAATCAATTTGATTGATTTTTGGGTTTGTTTGGTCTGTAGTTGATGTAGTTAGTTTAAACTTGGTTTATGGTCAGTTTAGCTAGGTTTTAAATTTATTTAAAATCAAATCCATTTCGCGATTTTTTGGTTTCGGGCTCGGTTTGAGTTGATTTGTTTTTGGTTTTTGTCAACTTTAGTCGATCTAAGCTCGGTGTAGACTTTTCTTTTTTGTAATTTTTATAATTAAAATGAAAAATATATACTTGGATATGTAATATTAACCCAAATTGGTCTCGTTCCTAATCGCACCTCTCTCTTTCTTTCTGCCATTTTCTCTTTTTATTTTTAATTTTTGTTAATTTTTTATTCATAATTTATTATATTTAATTAATTAAAATTTTAAATTTTTATATATTATGAATTGTAAATTCGAAAAATATATTCGTACGTAATTCAATGTTTTTAAAAGTAATTACATATCATAATTTATTAAATACTTCATTATATAAAATTATTTTTAAAATGTTAATTTACTTGTTTTTTCGACAGTTGGTGTAATTTGACTTTTCTTGCAGTAGTCTTGCATTGTTGTTGAACTCATTTAAGATGTCAATCAATTCAAAATAGGCTCTAATATTTATCAATTCTATGTTGACGTTAATATGACATTTGATTATTAGTAGATGTATTGGATAATGAAATATTACAAGAATGGGGGGGTTGGTTTATTTGGTTTGGTTGCATTGATTAGGTTGAATTTTGTAATTTAAAAAACCATTCTAAAGAGTGCCAATGGATAATGTTAAGATTACATTTGACATGTAAGTCTAAACCTAAGTATTTGAGAAATGGATTCGTATGAATATATGATCGGTAATAATTGTTCTACTATGAATGGTTTGGTACTGATTGTTTTATTTCGTCATGCTATGGCGTGAACATATCATTTATTATTTTTACTAATTAGATTATACTATAATAATTTTATCAATGAATGAGAAAAATAAAGAAAAAGTGATTTCATAATTGGGGTTTTCAATATGAATAAGATGACCTTTTCGTTTGTTTTTTTTTTTTTTTTAAAATTGAAAAGTAATGAGAAGTATTTTACCATCTTGGCACTGAACTACCGGAATAGAGATTAACAACCAACTTTCAGATGGATTTGTGTGTTTCCTCGACGCCTAAGGCACCAAAATAACAAACAATAAATGAAGAAAGTTGTGAGAGAAAGCATATCGGTTAGTGATTGAGAGGTTATTCTTAAATCAAGAGGACGCATGCCACCACTCAAAGGGGATCCGAGACAGAACGAAGAACAACCAAAACCCAAAAATTGGACCGGATTGTCCAACACTTAAACTTAGTTTATTAATGTACTAGGCAGCGTAAGACTTTCATTACAATTATTATTAGGGTCCAAACCATAATGGCTAAAATTATAAGTCTATTAGTGACATCTAAGATAATGCAGTGATATATGTCTAGAATTAAATGTACCAATAAAAATTAAATAAATTAAAAGTTTACGATTTCTCAATAAAAATATCTTTCGATCAAAAATAAGAAGAGGGACCACATGATAGTGACCCTTGGGGAGAGAGGAGGTTTGCCAAAATGTCAAGACAAAGGTGTACTCGGCTAGCCATGTGGTCGAGTACCCTCCACCTTTTAGCTCTTCTTCTTAGTAGTCTCCAAACCCTAAATTATAAGGAGGCATGATATTTATACCATCTTTTAGCCTCCCTTCAGGGCACTTTTGAATGAAAACATAGCAGATTTCTTTCAGCTCTTTGAAGCTTCCAAACCGTGTTCCTCAATTAGTTACATCCGAGAAGCATTGAGTGTGTTCTCGTGTTTCCATTTTGTGAGAGTCAAAGTGGTTATACTTATTTTGCAACCTTCCTCCTCCCTTCCTTGACGTGGAGAATCATTAGCAAGGTTGTATTCAACTCTCATCCAGGCTAGTTGGAGTGCCCTTCTTACATAAAGGTGCCAAACCCGAGAGATGTTGTTTTGTTCCCTCCTCAAACCAACAAGCAGTCATTTGTCCATAACTTTTCAACCACAGTGAGTTAGGCTCTAAAATTTTGAGGGTAGCCTCATCACATCTAGGGTGAGTTTTTGTTAATTTTTCAAATTATTTAAACTTAAATCGAAGATTTTATGTACGTTGGAATATGAAGATTTCTCGATCAAATCTATTGTCCACCTGAGAGAACTAGTGTTTGTCTTTGTCCTTTAAATTGAAACACATCATTTGGTATGAGAGCTCTGCTCTTTCTTTGCTATTTTTGCTGTGTTTTTGGTGTATTTTTGTTGACTAAAATGATGACAAAAAGTGGGGCTCATAACAAATAAAACCGAGAGCTGAATGCTCAACCTTCTTTAGCAACAAACCCGAAAGAGGGAGAATCTAGTTTTCAAGGAAAACTAGATGAATTAAACCACAAGCTTGAGAACATTAGTCAATGAATGATGGAGATGATGAACTAGCATATGAGGGTCCCTCAAACCCCTTTGTATTGGAAAAGACACGGAAATCCTAGGAGGAGGTTTAATCAAAATGTGACCAAAGAAGAGGAAGAATTTGAGAATGAGGGGTTTGATAATCCACAAGCTAGGTATGACCTTAATGAGGAATTGAAGCATGTATGATATTCATTCTCTCTTTTAATGGTTCATGTAATGGTGATATGTTATTTAATTGGGTGGATAAAGTAAAGAAGGTATTTGAGTACTACAACTATTCTAAAAAGGTGAAATTACAACTAGTGTCTCTAGAATTGATCGAATATGCTAGTTTATGGTGGGACAATTTGAAGGCACAGGAGACGTGAGAATGATGAGGCTATTATGACTTGGAGAGTTATGAAGTCTTTGATGAGAAAGAGATTCGTGCCAAGCCACTACACGCAAGAGTTGTTTTTACAAATACAAAATTTGAAGCAAGGTTCACAATCGATTGAGGAGTATCTAACTCAGTTTGAAACCCTCAAGATTAGGAGTGAATTGGAAGAACCTGAGGAGTAAGTGATTGTAAGGTTCATAAGGGGTAGAGAGATTAGAGATGTTGTGGAGCTACAAACATTGGAGACCATGGATGTCATTGTCCAACTTGCTTTGAAGGTTGAAAGGCAAGTGAAGAGAAAAACAAAAGAGGTTGGTAATCGGTTTCCTTCAAAAATCAAGAATAACACTCGACCAAGATCAAAATCAAGTGCTTTACGTGTCTTGGATTAGGACACATTGCTTTTCAATGTCCTAATAGAAAAGTTATGGTTCTTAGAGAAAGCACCGGTGAGATAGTTAGTGAAGATGAGCAAGAGGAAGGTCCTAAGAATGACCTAGAATCTCAAGAGGAGGTGTTCCACGCACAAGAGGGGCCACTCTTGATGGTCATCCGAAGAGTTCTCATGTCACAAGCAAATAATGGAAATTGTCAAAGAGAGAATATTTTTCATAGCCGTTGTTTAATCAAGGACAAAGTGTGTTCTCTCATAATTGATGGGGGGAGTTGCACTAATGTTGCATCCAGAGACCTTGTGGAGAAATTGGGACTAGAGACAACCCTACATCCGAACCCTTAAGTTGAGGTGGCTAAATGATTGAGAGGATATTAAGGTCTCCAAGCAAGTATACATTGACTTCACAATCGGGAGATACAAGGACAAGGTTCTTTGTTACGTAGTGCCGATGATTATTAGTCACTTTTTTGTTGGGGAGGCCCTGAAAATATGATCAGAAGGTGTCCCATGACGGATACTCCAACTACTATTCATTCAAGTTTGGAGGAAAGACAATAATTAGCAAAACTCAAATCGGAGCAAGTGGATATGGATGAAAAGCTAAGATATGAAGGAATGTCGAAGTCTGTTTTTTTCATGCCAAGAAAAGAGTTGAGGAAATCCCTTCTAGATGGAGGACCTATTATCTTGTTGATGTTTCTAGAATTAAGACAAATTCTTAGGGAGGTTCGGGCACTCTTGAACCAATACAAAGACGTGTTTCCGGAAGAATTACCTTAAGGATTACCCCTTAGGGGTATTGAGCACCAAATTAACTTACAATCGGGAGTGGTGCTACTAAATCATCCTTCATATAGAATGAACCCAGAAGAGGCAAAGGAACTACACAAGCAAGTTCAAGAGTTATTTGAAAAGGGTTATATCCGAGAATCTATGAGTCATTGTGCGGTTCCTACACTATTAGTTTGAAAGAAAGATGAGACTATGAGGATGTGCGTTGATAGTCGGACCATCAATCAAATTACCATCAAGTATATGTTTTCCATTCCTAGACTTGAAGACATGTTGGATGAACTTAATAGGGCTTCAATCTTGACAGCCTAGGAGGCCAATCACACGCTCACAGACAAAGTCTCTTGCTTTACTTACTCATTTTACTGATGACTTTGTTTCTTTTGTAGGTCTTGATCTTTTGGAAGGATCCACTTGGGAGATTAGCTTATTGGATATGGAGCAGCCCCTCCACATGCTAGCATGGGATACACGGATGGATTCGGAGCGTCATCAGACGAGAATTTGTCTTCTCGGCATCCTAAATGTGTAGCCATTTATTTTATGTCTATTTTCCTTTACTTTATTTTCTTTTAAACACTTTTGTATTTTCTCTTTCTTGGCAAACATTTAGCCCTTTTTGTGAGAGTAAGGTATATCTATAAGTCTTACTCATCTCATGCAATAGATTGTTGGTTAAGGATGGATGAATACATGCTGGTTGGTTTTGGGTTGAAGACTAGTGGGCTCGATCATCGAGGAGGCAGCAAAGAAAGAGATTAGGCCTATACAAGCAAAGAAAGTGGCCGCTCATCTTAGCAGCTCATCTTCATCCTTCATCAACGACTTTTTTTCATCCTTCCATCCAAACCCTAGCCACCACCATTAGGGGTTATTTATAGGCATTGCTTAGTTGAATTGGAAAACCTTTTTGCTAAATTTGAATAAAGTTTTGTTTTCCTTTTGAGCATTGTTTTTGGAGTCCACGGTTTGTGCCAAAACTGTGAAGGAGTGAGATCTCCATTGATATCCAAGCCTAAAGATGCTTGAATATCTCTTACCCTTCTTCTTCCTCTCTCTTTGGAGAGCATATAGGTTGAAGAAGGCAAACCTTCCCCAAGGTGGTTGGTGTTTCTTTTGGGAAAACACCTTTGCCTCAAAGCAAAACATAAGATAGCTGACACGGGGTCCCTTAGACAAGGGTGCCGTGTATAACCCACAAAGTGACAAAGTGCTCGGGTGGAAATGTGTTGAACAAAACTGAAAAAAAAGAGGAGAAAATGGAGAAAATGATGCAATCGAAATGAAGAGTGAGGTGAGTGCTTGATGACCGATTAATATATGGAATGAGAATGCATGACTGCAAAAGAAAATGGGTCAAGATGAAAGTGGAATAGTGTGTTAAATCTGTGAAGAAGGAATACTAGGAGATGAAGAGAAAATGCCATAAAAATGAAAGGTGAAGTGTGTAAGAGTGTGAGCCAAAATTAAAGAGGGGATATGTGTGTGAAGTGTGATGGAATGAAATACCTTTGGCAGATCTGATGAGCTATCTTACGTTGGCTCTGGGATAAACATTTTTTCTAGAGAAAAAATGACCATCGTAGGCCTAGGTTTCTTCCTCGAAGCCCTTACTCTCAAGAGAGCAAGGTGAGGGAAAATTAAGAGTTAACCTAGCAACCTTAAGCTAGGCTAACAATGGAGGACCTCTCCACTCGATTCAAGAATCGAGAAAATCACCCGAAGGGCTTCTAACCTTAGTTAGGAAAATAGAAATTTTATAAATGGCCCAAAGTTCCAATACATGCACCAATGCTATGCTTAAATAGGCAACCTAAGGTGGATTAGGGTTTGGTAAGGGTTGAAGAAGAAATGGTGGCCATTGGATGAAGAATCAAATGGGTGGCTAGGAGGGAGCAAGCCCCGCGCGCTCCCATGAGCCAATCAGGCGCGCGCGCATCTGATGTCCAGCAGAGCACCACATCAGCGATCTGGGTGCACACCATCGGGTGGTGGAGATGTTGTTCTGCGTGCACTGATCGATGGTCCAGACGGGAAGCTCGCATGCGTCTCCCAACGCCACGCTCGCAATCCGTGCGCGCATCCAATGGCGCCTGCTGCTGTCCGTGCGCCACTCCTGCTGCCGGCGCACCCAGATCAGCAATCCAAGTGTGGCCGAGTCATGCCTTGATCATTGGCTAAGATTTTGCCATCTCTTTGATCCAAGTTGCCACCCACATTGTTCCTTCAAAATTCCATACCTTAAATGTGGGCTCTTCCTTGGGCTAAGACTTGATTTGGGCTCCATTTGTTGAAGTGGTTTTTTCCTTTGTTGAATAAATCTTCAACCCATCATCCACCAACATTCATCTAACCCTAACCACACAATCTAATGCATGATGCAAATATAATAATCCATACAAAAAGGCTAATGTATGTCAAATAAGTTCAAAAATAAAATTACAAATTTAGAGGGCTTGGAAGACAAATTCCTATAGGCCATTTGGTGATTCCTTCCATGTGCTCCAAGTGCATTCCTTCCACATAATTATATCTGCAAAAAGAGAACACGTAATAAGTAGAGAGATTAGATAGCGTTTGGGACTTTGCCAAATTTCTTTTTGAAGGCAACCCGAGACATGTCATCCTCTCCGGGTGATTTGAGGATTTGACCTCAAATCCATTGGTTGACTTCTTCCAAAAGATGACTCCTATAATTTCTCATCTACTAGCTTGATCGATACTCTCGAAAGGTTTGAGTTTGAAGGCAATGAGGACATATTCTTCCGTTTGAAAGTCTCTCACCAAACGATACTCTAAATGGCATGGGGGTTGGATGGTCTTACTAAAAATTTCTTTGGTAAAGATGGAGGGATTGAATTCGGGAACTACTTTGGAGGGCGATTGCTCAGTGATGGAGTGAAAGTTTCCAAAGTAGTTGAATTCAGCATGTGGTAATATTGGATTTCCATGATACTCTTTTGACCAAAGAAGTGAGCCATTTATCCTTAAGACAACAAATGCAAACTCTCCACTCAATTGAATCTTGGTTGTAGTTCGATGATAGAATTTTTGATACTGACACGATGGGGTAAGTTGTTTTGCCATTTCTCCCAATTGTAAATTATGGTGTTTATTGCGTCCATTGGGGGTAAAGAAAATTTTGCCTTGCCTGTTTCCATAAATGATCAAATTAGCACAAAGCGATGGAGATAGGAAATATGCTAGCTTCCTTAATAATTGGGATGAAGAAGAGGTAATTCTTTCAATATGAGGTATGGGGTGAGATGGTCCAATAATCATATCACAAACCCCAAAAATGCTCTCTTCACTTAACGCCTTCTTCTCGTGAGGCCATGTTGACTCTTCCCCCAAATGATAAGGTATTTCTTCGTAATAAAGGGTATTAAGGTACATATTGATGAGGGAGGGCTCTTGTTCTTTTATGGGCATCGCTCCATGTTTTGATATTAAAAGATTTTTTTTATTTGTCCTTCTTTACGAGTGGCCTCATCACGAGCCACTTTTTCGGGAGTCATTGGTAGAAGATTGATTTTCCTTCCTCCAAAATTAAAAGTGTAGTGATTGAGGAATCCATCGTATTGTACTCTCTGGTCATAATGCCATGGTCGTCCTAGTAGGATATGGTTGGCACTCATTGAGACAACGTCGCAAAGAACCGAGTCTTTATATTTTTCGATGGTGAATTCTACGATCACTTGCTTAATTATCACGTGGTCATTTTTATCGTCCAACCAATTAAGCTTGTAGGGAGTAGGGTGGTTAGTGGTTCCCAACCCTAACTTATTGACCATGTCTTAGGAGACCGCATTGATGTAACTTCCTCCATCAATAATTAATGAACAAACCTTATCCTTTACTGACAACGACTTTGGAAAAGTTTCTCACGTTGGTAGTCGTCATCCGCATTTTTAGAAATCAAGGCTCGCCTTATAAGTAATAGTAGGGGACCTTCTTGAGCCGTGCATTCTTCTGATTCTTGGTCACTTTCTCCTACTACTTCTTCCTCAACTTTATTATACTGTCCTTCGTCTTCCTCACTCTCCCATTCACCTGTTGACTCCTTAATGACCATTATACGGTGGTTAGTCCATTCATTAGCATAGTGTCCCTTGCCTAGACATTTAAAGCATTGGACATCACGTGCTCTTGGTCATTTTGGTTGGTTTTCTTGGGTTTTGTTGGTTGGTGGGGGATTGTGAGTGGTGTTTGAACCTTTCGGAGGCCAATTACGATTGAAGGGCCTCTTGTCTTCATGCTTTAGGGTGGTCTTGTCGGGGTTTAAATTTCTTGGTGGAAACTTGTTAGGAAAGTCGGTCTTACGCTTCCTCTTCAATTGCCTTTCCACCGTATGGGCTAATTGTATGACCAGATCCATGGTCTCCAATTGTTGCATTTCTACCGCATCTCCTATATCACGGTTCAAACCACGGATAAACCTTGCGATGAGTTGCTCCTTTGGCTCATCAATAGCACAACGCATATTGATAGTCTCGAATTCAGTAAGGTACTCATCGACCGTGAGATTATTTTGCTTAAAAATGTGGAGTTGATGGAAGAGTTCGTGTTTGTAATGTTGGAGAACGAACCTCTTGTGCATTAGTTATTTCATGGAATTCCAAGTTGAGACAGTTTAACCCAATGTTCTCATTCTTTGGGTCTTAAGGTTGGACCACCATAGTGCGGCGTGGCCCGTGAGTTCTAGTGATGCAAGCTAACCATTTCAGAATAATCATGGCATTCAAAAACTCTCTCTACCTTATCAACCCAATCTAAAAATGTGTGCCCGTCACATGTTCCATTGAAAGGGGGAATCGAAATCTTAACGTTACGGAGGTCGTTGTTGTCCCTACGACGATTCGAGCGATATTGCTTTTCATCATCTCCCGCCCAATCCTCATCCTCCGAGTCATAATAACGGGGTCTCCTTCAGGCGATGTGATATTGTGACAGACCCCTTTTGGCTTACACAAGAGATAAATAGCCCCCTTTCGGGCCACATCACTTTTCATGAAAACATAGTGCATCTCGTTTTGGGCGATGTGGTATTGTGATAGACCCTTTTTTGCCTACAAAATAGATCAATAGCCCCCTTTCGGGCCACATCTCTTTTCATGAAAATATAATGCGTTTCGTTTTGGGCGATGTGGTATTGTGACAGACCCCTTTTGGCCTACACAATAGATCAATAGCCTCCTTTCGGGCCACATCTCTTTTCATGAAAACATAGTGCGGAAATTCATTTTCTATGCATAATTAAAAACCATGATGCATGAACAATTACGTGCTTAAAGTAAACATACATCATACGTACCATCGAGACAATAAAAGCATATCCTATAAAAGAACTAATCCTAACTACCAATCCAAAGCATTTAAACAAACAAATCACCAATGATCCTCGACGCGACCTCGACGTACGGTGTAGGCCAATCGGCCATAGTAAGTCACGAGAACTTACCTGACGTCCTTAGCAAAATCGAGCACTTCGTTCTTGATCTTCGTTTCCTAAGACATTTTACAATCCGGTCAATAAAACTAATCCAATTGACTCATTTCAAAGACTAAACAAAACTCCTAGCTAAGGTAACTTTTCTAAAAACATTAGATTAACTCATTCGGGCATTTTATCGAGCATTTTGCGCTCACAATTTCTACAACCTAGCATGAATAGAAATTATACTGTTGAACCACCAAGCTTCAACCTATCTATCTATGATAGTCATCAATACTCCATCATTAGACATAATTCCAGTAACCTTATCTATTTCCACCTTAAACCGATAATTTCTCCCGAAACCCTAAACAAAACCCTAACCGTCTAACGACCCGAAAACTAGAAATAAACCTTCTAAAACCGTAGAACCTTACCTAAGGTTGTGAAAGGAGAAGAAATCGCGAAGAAAACCGAGTCGCCGGGGGAGGAATCATCGTCGGATGAGTTCGTGCGTGAGGGGGAGAAGAAATCGCCAAGGCTCTGGCTATCGTGGGGGAGGAGAAGAAATGAGGGAGGAAGAGAGAGCTTTTTGCTCTTTTAATATAATTGATTTGGTAAATAACCATTTTGCCCTTCCTTTGATTTTTCTTATTTGTTTCGTCATTTAGCCAACGATTCGGTTTCTCCAAATTTCCTTATTTTACCATTAATTCCAACTTATTATAAGGGTTCTATTAAAACTGTCCGTTTGTAAAACGGATATCGTTTACTATTTTTACTAGAATGTCCTTTATATTACAAGAGACACAAAATCCTCGTAATTTGCGTTACAACTTAAAAAATTCCCGTATTTCTCCTAAAATCCATATTAATCATTAGGATTCTAATAACGCTTTCTGTTCGTGAAATGGGCTTAATCTGACATATTTACAAAAATACCATTATATATATTGAAATATTAATCGTGTTAAACCGGGTGTTACATTCCATCCACTTTATTTAAAATTTTGTCCTCAAAATTTGACTCAGCTTATAGTCTTTTGAATTTCCCAAGTAAGGGTTTCAATTCCATATATACTTACGATTGCTCTTCATGGTTTTAAATCAAAACTTCCGACCATACTTTTCCATCATCAACCTTAAATTCGCATTTTCCACTCTCAATTGGATTGTGCACGCCCTTACTCAAGTATTGAGCACAATCAAAATTTTTAAATCTCCATTCGATTAACCCAAATTTCTCTGTAATTTCATTGACTTTGTCCGTAGTCGAAACGCATGCCAACTCAAATTTCTATATTTTCTCTAGTAAGGATCCATCTTAACTATTTCACCAAATAGTATTTCTTGGTCACCTACCTTCTTGGGCAACCCTTTGGCTTTCGACAACTATTTTGGTGTGGGTTTCTCGACTAAGTTCCCATTGTTATACTTCACAACCATATAATCATAACACCTCTTGGTCTCAATGAGTCTAACAAGGAGCTAAAATCACTACTTACCTAGAATCCTAACTCCTTTATACATAATATCCTATGAACATCATACGTCATTCTAGGCTATGTTGACGAGCTTCCTCGTTATTTCCTTAACTGAATTCTTCATACTATCTAAATTATGTTGGTTTGTCTAACTTAAATCTCTATTAACTCTGAATATGGTCAAGTCTTTAAATCTCCTCATTGATGCGCTCTAAACCAGTCATTATAACCTTAAATCATTTATGCATTAATTGGTCTCGACTTGCTAAATACGAGTGTAACTTTTGTAAATTTGCTAACTTAGCTTCTCTTTTAAGCTTACTTAAATGGTTTCTATGTAAATTTTCGTTCCCTTTATTCTATAAATCGCAAATCTCACAATTCGCATACCATTCAACACCGATCTAAGCTTCCAACCTAACTTCCCCTTTAATCCAACAATTTACTTCACCTTTCCCTAATTTCCCGCAAGGGTTACTTTGAGTTTGCCGACTAGTCTACTATCGTTCGCTTCTCTTAGTCAGGTTCTAATTATTCTACTCGACTCTCGTGCAATGACTCATACAACGATCTTCTTGTTTGCAAACTTGTTGCAGATGAGTTTACGCCCTGAATCCAATTCTCCTCAAGTTCTCAAACCTTACTCTTCTATATTCCAAAAGAAGTCAGAAACATCTTCGTGCCAAGGCTTATCCGTCTAGTTCCTCGAATACTGATGCTCCTACTTTCATCCTGAAGGTCAGTCTCATGTTTGTGGTTCTTAGCTTAAACTATATTGATTCGTCGACACGAACACTCCTACAAAATACTCCAATCTTACACTCCCTGAATCAAATTCCTACATATGACCTTCATCTAAATGTCTTCTACTTCATATGGACCTAAAGTGGTACGAATCTCTACCACAATATCTTATTCACTCAAACGTACTAATTATACTTTGGCGACCTAGAGTACCCCTCTAATGCTAACCAAATCTTAGGTGCACAAACTTTTGTGGCTAAGTCAGACTAATTCTACTAATGCATAACTCTATTTCTATAAGGTCTATATTGTCATAAATGTAGCCTACTGTCTTCTCGTCGAGGTTTGCCTAATAACCATTCTAACCCACCTATTATTCTCTTACCTCTCTATTTTCAAGCCTATTTTTATCTATCATATGCATATTGTCATACGGGTAATTAAGACAGTACCTGCAATATCAGAAGGCTGGGCTTTGCCGTCAACGTCACCAGGCTCGATGAAAGCAAAGATCCTCGGCACAACTCTTCTCTGATCTCTGCCCTGTCGATCTCTGCCTGATTGATTTTGGTTCAATAATGGGCAATTCAGGACATAGTGGTATGTCTCCCCACATCGATAACACCTGTTGGTACCCATCCGACAATCACTGTAATGCTCCTTTCGGCACTGCGGACACAAAGGCTTTTGAGTAGCCCCTTGGACTTGCTTCCCCTTGCCTTGGTCGCCCTTATCATCGTAGGGCCTCTTACCTCCCCTTTGTTGTTGTGGCTGTTGTTGCCCACTCAGTTGCCAGTCTCGGTTCCATGACTGAGGCTGGATCTCACGAAAGAAGCCCTTAACTGGCTCCCTTGGTTTAACACAAGTCGCCCCAGCAGCCTTGAAGTCCAAGGCTCTGGCTGCGATGTCTGAATAAGGCACATCTTGAATCCCCGACACTATAACGTTCATCCAGATTTCTGGATTCAGCCCCTCCATAAATTGATGCACTTTGTCTTCATTATTGCTAACCAGACGTGGTGCGAACCTGGATAGAGCCTCAAATTTTCGAATATAATCAACAACTGAACCTGTCTGCTTCAGCTGCGTAAACTCATTTCTCTTAGTTACCCTCACACTGCTGCTGAAATACTTATCGAAAAACATGGTCTTAAACCACTCCCATGTCATAACCGACACGTCTGTTGTTGACTTGATCGAATCTCACCAAAAACGGGCATCCAACGCCAAGTGAAAAGTGACGCATGCAACTTTATTCCCATTCTCAATCCCCGCATATTCCAGCATGTCTTCCATAGTTCTGATCCACTCCTCGGCTAAAGAGGGGTCCGACGACTGTCCATCGAATACAGGAGACCTAAGCTTCTGGAACATCTCCATACTCTGATGGTTTGGAACGACAACCTCTTGGGCTTGACGATCCTCTCGATTTACTAAACGCTCGATTTGTTGTGCTTGCCTATCCATATGTTGGGCCTGACGGTCCAGCAAGTCCGTAAGTCGGTCGAGAGCCTCGTCTCTAGGATCTTTTCCTCGAACCATTTTTATATAACTCCTATATAAGTCAAAAACAAATAACCCTAAGAAATTGAAATCAAATAAAACATTAAACATACTTACAGTTGATGAAGGATGTCCGCGTAGTGGCTGTGCAGTCGAGCAGTCTACAGAACCGTTTTTAAAACTCGGGGGCTCTGATACCATAACTGTAGCGACCCTAACACTGTACCCTTAACTTCCCCGTATTATTATTTTTATTTTTATTTATTTTTATCCCTATAAACTTTAAGTTTATTGTTAAAGTGGAAAACCATTTGAAAATTCTTTAATAAAACGTATTTAAAGTAAAGAAAACTAAAGAAAACATTTAAATAAAACAATTAAAACAATAAAAGAAGAATCGGCCAAGCAGAACAGAGGGCAAAAATGGCCCAAGCCCAAAATTTTCCCTGTTCACATCTACCGCACACCTCTGCTAAGCCACATCCACCGCTCAACAGTAACCAAACACACTTCTACCGCTCACTCACATCCACCGCTCACCTCTGCCAAGCCACATTCACCGCTCAACAATAACCAAACACACTTCTACCGCTCACTCATATCCACCGCTCACTTCTGCCAAGCCACATCCACCGCTCAACAGTAACCAAACACACTTCTACCGCTCACTCACATCCACCGCTCACTTCGGCCAAGCCACATCCACCGCTCAACAGCAACCGAACACACTTCTACCGCTCACCCACATCCACCGCTCACTTCTGCCAAGCCACATCCACTGCTCAACAGTAACCGAACACACTTCTACCAGTTGACTTTGACCAAACACTTATATAAACTTCTGCCGATCACAAAACGACAGAATCTCCTAAACACTTAACCGAAACCCATACAATTTCCCCCTGTACCTGCACACCATTCACTCAGAACTTCCAAAAACATTAAAAATAACATTCTCTATTTCCAGAAACATTAAAATGAACATTATATACATATATGTTCACGAACTATCCAAAATACACATCCAAGCATCAAATATTAACTATCCAGAAACCAAGCATCCTAAAATGTTTCTAACTATACAAATATTATCTAATCCACCATCCGTCCTAAACATCCCGAAATGTTCCCAAGACGTTTACTTACATCCCCACAGGTCAAAAGCGCACCGACTGCCCAACACACTCTCACGGGCCATCTTTCTTCAACTAATCATTCCTCGGGTGGAAGAATCTCGTCCTCACTTGTGTCTAGATCACCTACACCATATAGACAACTATGAGCTAAAGGCTCAGCAAGTCTCGTAAATGTAGATGCATGCTGTGCATATGAAGTTCAGAAATCATGCAACATTTTCTTATCATTACGTCGCAGACAGAATATCACCGAGGTCTCAGCCTATTAGATGGAGAGGACACGTCCCGCAGTTGGACAACCCTCTCCACCTAACGCGGGGAGGGTACACACTTACATCTGTATACAGTCGTGCCTGAGCCCCACCTCGCATGACCAGATAACAGATTACGTAGGTTCATTTCGTTATAGGCAATGTGGTATTGTGACAGACCCCTTTTGGCCTACACAATAGATCAATAGCCCCCTTTCAGGCCACATCTCTTTTCATGAAAACATAGTGCATCTCGTTTTGGACGATGTGGTATTGTGACAGACCCCTTTTGGCCTACACAATAGATCAATAGCCCCCTTTCGGGCCACATTTCTTTTCATGAAAACATAATGCATTTCGTTTTGGGCGATGTGGTATTGTGACAGACTCATTTTGGCCTACACAATAGATCAATAGCCCCCTTTCGGGCCACATCTTCTTTCATGAAAACATAGTGCAGAAATTCATTTTCTATGCATAATTGAAAACCATGATGCATGAACAATTACGTGCTTAAAGTAAACATACATCATACGTACCATCGAGACAATAAAAGCATATCCTATAAAAGAACTAATCCTAACTACCCATCAAAAACATTTAAACAAACAAATCACTAATGATCCTCGACGTGACCTCGACGTACGGTGTAGGCCAATCAGCCATAGTAAGTCACGAGAGCTTACCTGACGTCTTTAGCAAAATCGAGCGCTTCGTTCTTGAGCTTCGTTTCCTAAGACATTTTACAATCCGGTCAATAAAACTAATCCAATTGACTCATTTCAAAGACTAAACAAAACTCCTAGCTAAGGCAACTTTTCTAAAAACATTAGATTAACTCATTCGGGCATTTTATCGAGCATTTTGCGCTCACAATTTCTACAACCTAGCATGAATAGAAATTATACCGTTGAACCACCAAGTTTCAACCTATCTATCTATGATAGTCATCAATACTCCATCATTAGACATAATTCCAGTAACCTTATCTATTTCCACCATAAACTGATAATTTCGCACGAAACCCTAAATGAAACCCTAACATACTAACGACCCAAAAACTAGAAATAAACCTTCCAAAACCGTAGAACCTTACCTAGGGTTGTGAAAGGAGAATAAATCGCGAAGAAAATCGAGTCGCCGGAGGAGGAATAGTCGTCAGAAGAGTTCGTGCGTGAGGGGGAGAAGAAATCGCCAAGGCTCTGGCGTTCGTGGGGGAGGAGAAGAAATGAGGGAGGAAGAGAGAGCTTTTTGCTCTTTTAATATAATTGATTTGGTAAATGACCGTTTTGCCCTTCCTTTGATTTTTTTTTATTTGTTTCGTCATTTAGCCAACGATTCGGTTTCTCCAAATTTCTTTATTTTACCATTACCATTAATTCCAACTTATTATAAGGGTTCTATTAAAACTGTCTGTTTGTAAAACGGACCTCGTTTATTATTTTTATCAGAATGTCCTTTATATTACGAGAGACACAAAATCCTCGTAATTTGCATTACAACTTCAAAAATCTTCGTATTTCTCCTAAAATCCATATTAATCATTAGGATTCTAATAACGCTTTCCGTTCGTGAAACGGGCTTAATCTGACATATTTACAAAAATTCCATTATATATATTTAAATATTAATCCCGTTAAACCGGGTGTTACAGTTGCCACCCACATTGTTCCTGCAAAATTTCATACCTTAAATGTAGGCTCTTCCTTGGGCTAAGCTTGATTTGGGCTCCATTTGTTGAAGTGACTTTTTCCTTTGTTGAATAAATCTTCAACCCATCATCCACCAACATTCATCTAACCCTAACCACACAATGTAATGCATGATGCAAATATAATGATCCATACAAAAAGACTAATGTATGCCAAATAAGTTCAAAAATAAAATTACAAATTTAGAGGGCCGGGAAAACAAATTCTCATAGGCCATTTGGTGATTCCTTCAATGTGCTCCAAGTGCATTCCTTCCACATAATTATACCTGAAAAAAGAGAACACGTAATAAGTAGAGAGATTAGATAACGTATGAGACTTTGCCAAATTTCTTTTTTAAGGCAACCCGAGGCATGTCAATAGCTTTGAGGGCCTCCAAGATGATTTTTCATCCATTTTCGTTCATCTTTTTGCATTTCCACTGTCATGACTTTTCTTCCTCACACACTCCTCTACATTTCATCTTTTTATTGCATTTCATTTCAACCTCATCTTCATTCTCATTTTTTTGCACAAATCCGAGAGAACACTATCACACGAGCACCTTTAGTTCTTTGTGGGTTTTGAGCTCACTCTTTTTGGGGAGTGACTCATCAAATCTTCTCCAAGGTCGATTTAAAACTGTGGCTACCATCAAAATTGGATGAAAGAAGGAGATGAGTGAAAAACGACTTTTTTGAGTATGGCCTCTATGAATTCGTGGATCTCAACTCACATTTGGATCATCGTAAAGTCTTATTTGATACTCTTAGAGATGTGAAATTATATGAAAATCTCAAGAAGTGCTCTTTTGTGCAAAAGAGGGTTCGTTTTCTCAGTTTCATCATTACCAAAGAAGGCATGGAAGTGGATGAATCCAAAATTGAAACTATAAAGGATTGGCTGACCCCAAAAGGAATTTCGGATATAAGAAACTTTCATGACTTAGCTTCATTTTATCAAAGATTTATTATGAACTTTAACTCGATTGTATTCCATTTAACCGATTGCACCAAGAAAAGAGTGGAATTTTTTTAGACTCAAGCTTGTCAACAAAGCTTTGAGTTAATTAAAGAGAAGCTTTGCCATGCCCCTATTCTTGTGCTACCCGATTTCAACAAAGTTTTTAAAGTAGAATGTGATGCTTCCGGATTAGGGATTGGAGCATTGCTTATGCAAGAGGGTAAGCCACTCACCTATTTTAGTGAGAAGCTCAAGGGGGCTACTTTAAATTACTCTACGTATGACAAAGAGTTTATAGCCGTCATTCGGGGCCTTGAGGTTTGGCAACATTATCTATTCCCGAAGGATTTTATTATCCACACTGATCACCAAACTCTTAAACACATCAAAGCCAAAGAAAACTAAATAGGAGACACTAAATGAGTGGAATTTCTTGAGTGTTACCCCTACATCATCAAATACAAGAAGGGAGAAACAAATGTGGTGGCCGATGCACTTTCTAGAAGGCATGTCATTCTAACCGAATTGAGTACTAGATTCTTGGGTTTTGACTAGATCAAGGGAGCTTACGAAGGAGACCAAGATTTTAGCCATTGATATGAATTAAGTAAGAACAAGACCGAGTGTGGCTATTATTTGATGGATGGATACCTCTTCAAAAGAAGAAAAATTATGCATTCCAAGTTGAGGAATCCGAGAGTCTTTAATCAAAGAAGCTCACGGGGGCAGGTTAGCAAATTATTTTGGAGAAAAGAAGACTTTGGAAGCTCTCAATGAGCACTTTTATTGACCACATGTACTTAGAGGTGTGCATAAGGTGCAGGAAAAATGCATAGTGTGCTAGAAGGCAAAGAGCTGAGTTCTCCTCAAGGACTCTACTTACCTTTATCGGTTCCTAGTCACCATTGGGAAGAGGTGAACATGGACTTTGTCATGGGGCTTCCTCGCACACCTTGTTCAAAAGAGTCAATCTTGGTGGTAGTAGACCGGTTTTCAAAGATAGCTCATTTCATAGCATGTTCTAAGATGGATGACTCTAGCCACATAGCCGAACTATTCTTCAAGGAAGTGGCGTGCACGAATGGAATACTAAAGTCCATTGTGTCGAATAGAGACACTAAATTCTTGAGTGCGTTTTGGAAGGCTTTATGGGGCAAATTGGGCACCAAGCTACTCTTGAGTTGATGTGCCCCGTAGGCCCATTACATGATCCCAGACCCGAGTCCACAATTTTACTAACACACTTGTCTCTTTTGCAGGTTATGGTTCGTGTGAAGACTTGGAGGACACCGTGGACGACTTGAAGTGAGAGATTAAAGCTGGGGACGTTGACCAACCAAAGCATCTACTCATGTGGAAAGACTAAAGAGGCACCTTAATGCTCACATGGGAATTTGTCTTCCCGAGCTTTGATATTTGTTGTTTTTTTGAAATTTCAAACTTATTGGCAAACGTTGGCCTTCTTGTTTAAACTTTATTAGATGCATATTAGGATTAGATGGATGTTAGGATTAGATGAATGATAGGATTAGTTGGTGGCTTGGTTTGGCCCATTGAAGTTGAAGACATGGCTCAAGCCCACATGATGACCCATCATTCCCCTTCCAAGCCCAAGCCCAAACCCACCATTATGTCTATATATTCATGGCATTGGTGTTTGTAATTTTTTTTGGTTGATTTATGAGCACCCACGGATTTCTCTCTTAATAGAAGAAGAAGATTGGAGCAAGGAGCTTCCAAGGTAAGCTCGGTTGACAACAATCGAGGGGTTGCGCCCCCGAACCATTCTTCTAGCTTGGTAGCTAGTTGGAGTGGATTTTGCCACCTCCTTCTCCACTCTTTTGAGAGCGGAAAATAGCAAAGAGTGGCCATAACCGATTCCTTGAATCGAGTTATCTTTCTTGGAAGAAACTCTTGCCAGAAGCTCTATTGAAGCACTCACAGGCCGATTCTCGGAAAATAGTTCATAAATACTTCATCTTAATGAATCTGGACCATGATTTTCACCAGCACACACCTCACTCACTTCACAAGATTCACCTAAAATTTCATTAAATTTCGAGCACGTTTGATATTTCTTTTACATTTTTCATTCTCGGTTTTACTCGGATTTGTGTCACCCAGAGCTAACTGTCTTCTTCGAGTTCTTGTGTCCTATTTGCAGGTCAGAGCTCAACATTAGTACATCATTTCACTCTCAAACCAACAGACAAACCGAGGTGGTGAATAGAACAATGAGTGTTTTGCTAATGAGTATAGTGGGCAAGAAGCTCTCCGATTGGGACTTGCAACTCCCCTAAATTTGCCTATAATCGGAGTGTGCACAACTCTACTCAAATGATCCATTTTGAAGTAGTATACGGATTTAACTCCCTCACACCACTAGACCTTAATCCCTTACCCACAAAAGACATGGTCAATCCTAGTGGAGCAAGTAAAGCTGAACAAGTGAAAACCTTGCATGAGAAGGTTAAGAAGAACATCCTAAAGAAGAATGAGTCCTACGCTAAGCACGCCAACTGTGGTAGGAAAGAAGTCATCTTCAATGGAGGCGATCTAGTATGACTCAATTTGAGGAATGAGAGGTTTCCTTAGCAAAGAAAATTCACACTTCTCTCTAGGGCCAATGAACCGTTCAAGATAGTGGAGAGGATTAATAATAATGCAAACAAGCTTAAATTACTGGGAGGATTCGGAGTATCCACCACTTTCAATTTACAAGACCTATCCCCATACATTGGGGAAGAGATCGAGCAAGAAGAAGAAGATCATTCGGATTTGAAGTCAAATCCTCAATCACCCGGGGAGGATGATGTGCCAAGATGAGCCATTTGTCAAATCCTCAATCACCCGAGGAGGATGATGTGCCAAGAGGAGTCATCACACGATCATGAGCCAAATCCTTGGTCATGATCGAGATATTAACTAACGAGTGTGCTCTTTTTGTAGGTGAAACATCATTTGAAGACTTGAGGATGGAGCCAAGGACCCTAGACATAAAGAAACCTTTCCATTTACTATTATCGGAGTACTTGATGTTATCCAAGGAGCGACCAAGCCCAAGCCCAAGAGCAATGATCCAATTGAGTATATTGGCGGCCCAATGACGCGATCCAAAGCTAAGAAGATTCATGAGGCCTTGCAAGGATTGATTTTAGAAATCCAAGAGAGAGGGGAGCTGCGACAACTTGATCTAAAACTATTGAATGTGTTGATAATTTAATATAATCAAGTTGAAGCAAGGGAGGCTGAAGATACGTGGAGAAGTTTGAATTAAAAATTGAGTTTTTCATAGAGAAGAGTTCTCTTTTGTAATGACCCATTTTCCCAGCAAGATATTGTTTGCTCTAAAGATTGGGCCGTAGCCCCATATCCTTCCCTCACGGCTTTGTTTGGCGAGGACTTCTCAGTCGGTCACCCAACCTGGTACTACTTGTTGTGCAAAAATGACACTACGCAAGTGCACGTATCGCAATTCAAGTAGTACAAAAATATCGATCTCACGAGAACAAAATTTAATCAATCTTAAATTATTTATGGAATAGTAATTTAAATTCAGAAAAATTAATATTCAAATATGAAAATAATAGAAACCAAACCAAATTATATGACTAGACAATTAGAAACGGCTTCGATTTTATTTCCTTCACCAATTGATTTCTTACTACGAATATTGTAGGGAATGCTATAGTTTTATGTTAAATGACTAAAATTTCCTCAAAATTTAAGGCTTGGTCTATGCTCTTGATTAATTCTTTTTTATATTATTTTTCAGACTTATGAAAAATCAATACAATCTAGAATTCCACTTAAGCGTTATTCTATATATCACATGATTTTAAGCAACCATTATGATAATACTTATAATTGATACTTGTCACATGCATCAATCATCCATGCAATTCAATACACGTCTCAACAACTATTTCATGGCGTCTAAAATAGCATCCTAGTATTTTGTCACGACCCTAATACTGTACCCTTATTTACCCTTATTTTACCGTACAAATTTTTCATTTTTCTTCATCCTTAGCATTTATGTGGAAAACAATTTGAAAACAATTTAAAATCAATTGAATAAAACATTTAAAAACAAATACAAAACAATTACTTAAACAAACACGTTTTCAAGAAAATAAACTGCGTGGTTCCGTTTAAAAGTTTAACATATCCTCCTGTTTCAAAATCACCAAAATAGTTTATAACAACAGGTTTCCAAAACGTTCAGAACATTAAAATATCAACCTATCAACTACCAGAACCAAACACCCTAAAATGTTTATACAGCCATCAGCCCAAAACATCCAAAATCCCTCAAAATCTATACATCATTCATCCTGACAATTCCCAAAACTATCAAAATACCTAACCATGAGTCCCACGGGTCAAAATACGCCTCGACTGCGCCAACACACACCCGCGTCCATCCGTCGTCAACTGTATCATGTCTCAGGAGGAGGAATCTCATCCTCACCTGGTTCTTCGATAACTAGATCACCTACACCGTACATAAACACACTATGAGATAAAAATCTCAGTAAGTCTCATAAATGCATATGCGTGCAGATGCGTATGTCATTCAGAAAACATGCAGATAACAGATTCAGATTCAGATTCATTCAGATTCAGATTCATTAGTCGCAGACAGAATGTCACCGAGGCCTAAACCACCTCGCGTGACCAGATAACAGATTACGTAGCTTTTTGTTGGTTCGTTTTACTTTTTAATTAGGTCGCAGACAGAATGTCACCGAGGCCTATCCCACCTCGCCGTGACCAGAAAACAGATTATGTAGCTTCATTTCGTTCGTTGGTTCATTTTACTTTAAATGACGTGATGCATGAACAGACAAATACATAAAGTAAACAATCAACATACGTACCATCAAGACGATAAAGCAATTAAAAACATAACCTATACAGAACTAATCCTAACTACCCGACAACCCAATTTAAACATATGCGTCACCAAAATCCTCGAGACGACCTCGACGTACGGTGTAGGCCAATTGGCCAGAGAAGATCACGAGAACTTACCTCGTGCCCGTTGCAGCTCTTGCTCCGTCCACGAGCGTTGTTTACCTACGCAATTTTCATCAATTTGTCGTTAATACGAGCTTAAACAATTAAATGTCCAAATTTAACAAAAACCTTAACTAACGACTTTTCCTAAAATCTTCACCTAACTAATCGAAGTATTTAAACAACGATTAACGCTCGATAGTTTAAAATCACAATTAACGAGTTTTCCTAAAAACCCGAAAATTCTCAAATTTAACATTTCTCGCAATTCACTCTAACTCCATCCAATAACGTTCAATACGTCCTTTATATCGTTAATTACTATAAACCTATCAATTTCGGACCCTAATTTGGGTTCGGTAAAAACCGACCCGAAACTTCGAACGCGCGTAACTTTCGCGTCGGTTATCGGAATCAAACGATTCCAGCGGCCACGCGCTCCTCTAATAACCTATTTTAATCTGCCAAAAGGAATTTTAAAACAATCGACCGTAGCTAGGTCAATTGCAGCAAAATCCGAATCTACCCTAAACCGGGAATTTCAACATTTTCGGTTTTTCATCAATTCTCATCAATTTCCTCACCAATCAACCCTAATTAGCCTCAATTAGCCTAAACAAATCGAAATCACGAGGCAACACATCGAAAACTGAAATCCCCCAATTCGGGACTCTCAGATTTTTGCTCAAATTGAGCACAACACGGCCAGGCGACCTTCGCCGGCCTAAGCCCGGTCATTTGACTCCGAGGCTAGCCAAAAATGGCCGGTGCTCGGAGCTCAATCGAGCTCGACACCCTCGGCCTCCAAAAGAACCAAAAACAGGGCGAAGAATCAATTACCGGTTCGGTTCGTGAGCGAGACGGGCCGGAGATCGCACGTCGCCGTCGTCTGCCTGAGAACGGCGAGAAATCGCCGGCGTTGGCTGTCGGAGGGGCGTCGCTCGTCTCTGTCGTCAGGCTGTCGTCGGGAGCTCGGGTCGCGGTGAAGCAGGATGGCTTCGAGCCATTCTGTTTGCTTTTTAATTAAAATTTAGATTTAAATTTAATTTTATTTTATTTCATTATTTGTTTTAATTAGTTTATTTATTTATTGAACGTCACTACCTCTCGTGTTTTCAACCGTTTCAAATTTCTTATTTCGCCAATAAATCCAACTTATTATCTGGGTTCTATTAAAACTGTTCGTTCACAAATCGGACCTCGTTTACTATTTTTACTAAAACGTCCTTTATATTACGAAAAGTGCATTTACTCAGAATATATCGATATTATTCCGAAAATTCCTTAAATTTCTTTAAAATTCATATTAATTGTTAGGATCGTCATGACGCTTTCTTTTGGTAAAACGGATCTGATTTGACATATTTACAAAAATGCCATCCTATATTAAAATAATAATATCCTCAAAAATCCGTACGAGTCGGATATTACATATTTATTCATGTGGCGTGCATAAAATAAATTAATCACTAAAAATATATTGAATTGTTTAACATAAATCAAAAGCATTCCACAAGAAATCGATGGTTTAGTACTCTCTCATCGAGCCAAAAGAGAATTAGTTTATAAGAAATAACGAAATTAAACAATCCATAGAATCATAAAACAAAGTAAGAAAATGAAGGAGAAGAAGAAATGGAATTCTCCCTTGAAGACCGTGCCTCTCCTTTCTTCCTCAATGTCTCCCTTCTTCTCCTGTTCTGCGTATCCAGCCTTTTTTCTCTTTTTTTTTATTGTATTTTATTTATTTACTTTTCCTTCATTTTTGCCTTCCCTTTCTCTCTCTTCATATTCTGAATTATTTTATTGCCACGGTTTCTCTCTCTTCTCCTTGATTTAAGTCCTTCATTCGTGGTAATAAATATTCTCCTTGATTTCCTTTATTCTATCTTCATTATCTTCAGTTTTTGAATTTGATTTTTCCCGCTAGTCTCGTTTAAAATAACTCAAATTTTCTTCTGTGTTTCCATCTTTTAAATCTTCCACATCATCAGTAATCTGCAAATAAAAATAATTAGTGATAATTATCTGAAAAATAATACGTATTTTTAATAATTGACAAAGATACTGATGTTGTGGCTTTGCTGCAGCATTCACTGTTAATATATATGCATTACTTTGATTTATCACTTAAATTTCAGCAATTTATAATTAAAAGCACTTGTAGAATAAGTCTTTTTCAAGACTTAACACACCCCCAAACTTAATTCATTGCTCGTCCTCGAGTAATGTTTACAAACCAACACATAAATTACCATCCAAAATTCTTAGAATTGCCCAAAATTCACAACTCCACAAATATAACAATTTATTGATTATCCAAATTCAAATAAGGTTAGAAAAGCCTCTTAGCAATATACCCCCTCAAATTGTGTGTGTCCATATGTTAGAATTAAAACTTTCTCAAATCACCTAAGTTTTATACAATCATGCTCAATTCAATATTTCATACATAGTGCCATAAATTCTCTCTACTAACAAAAAGTAATTAGAACTTAGGATTCATTATTTAATTCTTCTCTAAGTTGATGGGGGAATAATTATTCTTTTTTTTTATTGACTTCGCTCTAAGTCACATTACCTTTTTACGCGATTGACAACATTTGTGATGAAGGCCTCAGGTTACTCAATAATGTTTCTAAGAGAGATGAAACTATAGCCAACAATTTGCGATGGAGTTCCTCCCAACGTCCCTCTTTATAATTTTCTACCCATCGAGTATCTAAAAGGCTCACTCGAAATTGAAAGTGGATTGGGGAATCACAAATATATATTTTTTTTTTCAGTATTTAATTCCCCCAAACTTATCCTTTTTATTTATGAATCCTTTTGATCTAATTTCAAATTGTTTTGTATTGAGAAGATATAGATGTAGTATAAAGTCCTAAATTTGAGACATTAATTTCATAAGCCTAAGGATTTTCGGGAAATTTTTAATTTCTAACAAAACGTGTGAAAGGGGATATGTTACTTTAAGATGATTTTTCCTTTATTTTAGTTGAATTCTCAATAATCGCTCAATTTTATGAGATATCGAATGTTAGGCATAATGTTCAGCATGGATTTTTTTTTTTTTTTTTGCACAAAACATGCTCACTTTGATATTTTCATATTTGACCCTAACAGAATACACCATAGACTTCATTCTCACCACCCCCCCCCCCCCCCCCCCCAAAAAAAAAAAAAAACTTAAAATTGACTATGTCCCCATAGTCATATAATAAAATTAGATAATAAAATTAAATCTAATGGAGAGGGATTAGAACTTCCCCGGAATGTTTATTCTTCCTCCTCTTCTTTTTCATTGTTATCTCCTGTGGGTGGCTGAATAGGTGAAGTGAGAAACTGCAAGGTTGGAGAGAAAACAGGGAAAGGAAAATATGTGCTTCGTGGACTGCCTCTAGAATACATTCATAATGGTGGAGTCCCTTTTGGCTGCATATGTCAAGTAGGTTCAGCAATAATTCATGCGGAATACTCTCGACAAGATGGAAGCAAATAATAAGAGTGATAAAACAAAAATTTTAAAAACGATAACTGATTGAAAAGAAAGCGGTAAAAAAAATGAAATGCGATAAAAGAAGTTGATAGAACTAAAGCTGCTTATTGATTTATTTCTGATGCTGCAATGACTGTAGCAGCATCAATTTATTCTACCAAAACGAAACTAGAAAAGGATATTAAAATTTGGGCTGTCTTCATATAATGCTTCTTTTTACCCTAACAGCCCTATGTGATTCGACTTTCATGGAGCATTCATTAGAGGGATGGACACATTTCTGTTATCCATCATCTTTTCTTCAAAATAGTGCTCAACTCTCTGTCCATTAACCTTGAAGGATTTCCCTGTTGTTTCACTGATTAGTTCAAAAACTCCAAAATCATATATGGCTATAATTTTAAATGGACCAGTCCACCTTGACTTCAACTTTCTAGGAAATAGCTTCAGTCTAGAATTATAAAGTAATCTTGTTGCCCCACTTCAAAGATTCTATCTTGGATTTTTTTATCATGCCATCTTTTCACCTTGTCCTTATAAATTACAGCATTCTCGTAAGCCTCGAGTCTGAGTTCTTCTAGTTCATTAAGCTGCAACAACCTTTTCTCTCATGCTGCATCCATGTTTATATTCAATTTAGCTACTGACCAATATGTTTTGTGTAGTAACTCCGCTGGTAGGTGGCAGGCTTTTCCAAACACTAAACGAAATGGAGATGTACCAATGGGTGTCTTGAACGCTGTTCTGTATGCCCACAAGGCGTCTGGTAATTTCTCATCCCAATCTTTTCTGCTTGTATTTATCACCTTCTCCAGAATCCTTTTTATTTCTCTATTCGATACTTCTGTTTGTCTGTTCGCTTGAGGATGCTAAGCTATGGTCACTTTATGCTTAATTCCATACTTTGCCAATAGTTGCTGAAACTGTTTGTTGCAAAAATGGCTGCCTCCATCCCTGATGATAGCTCTTAGTGTTCCGAACCGAGTAAAAATATTACGATGCAGAAATCTTGTGACCACCTTAGCATCATTTGTAGGGAGTGCAACAGCTTCCACCCACTTAGAGACATAGTCCACAGCAAGTAGAATATATTGATTTCCATAGGATGAAGGAAACGGTCCCATGCAATCAATGCCCCAAACATTAAAAAGCTCTACTTCTAATATATTTGTTAATGACATTTCATGCTTCCGTGAGATATTTCCTGTTCGTTGACACCTATCACATGATTTAACAAAATTGTTAGCATCTCGGAATAGTGTAGGTGTTGAGCTCCGACCTGCAAAACACGACTCTAGAACTCGAAAAGATCGTTAGTTCCCTGGTGCTGGAAAAACCGAGAAATCCGAGAATATAAAATGTCAAAGAAATACTAAACAAGCTCGGAATGAAATGAAATTTTAGGTGAGTGTTGTGAAATGAGTGAGATGTGTGCTGGTGAAGTTTGTGGTCCAGATCCGTTGATTTGAGTTAGTTATGAATATTTTCCGAGAATCGGCCGGTGAGTGCTTCAATGGAGCTTCCGGCAAGAGTTTCTTCCAAGGAAGAAAACTCGATTCAAGGAACCGGTTAAGGCCACTCCTTGCTGTTTTCCGCCCTCAAAAGAGTGGAGAAGGAGGTGGCAAATTCCACTCCAACTAGCTACCAAGCTAGAAGAATGGTTCGGGGGCGCGACCCCTCGGTTGTTGTCAACCGAGCTTACCTTGGAAGCTCCTTGCTCCAAGCTTCTTCTTCTTCAATGAGAGAAATCCGTGGGTGCTCATAAAAATCATCCAAAAAAGATACAAACACCAATGCCATGAATATATAGACCTAATGGTGGGCTTGGGCTTGGGCTTGGGCTTGGGCTTGGGCTTTGGCTTGGAAGGGAAATGATGGATCATCATGTGGGCTTCCATGTCTTCAACTTCAATGGGATCATGTGGGCTTCCATGTCTTCAACTTCAATGGGCCAAACCAAGCCACCAACTAATCCTATCATTCATCTAATCCTAACATCCATCTAATCCTAACATGCATCTAATAAAGTTTAAACAAGAAGGCCAACGTTTGCCAATAAGTTTGAAATTTCAAAAAAGCAACAATATCAAAGCTCGGGAAGACAAATTCCCATGTGAGCATTAAGGTGCCTCTTTAGTCTTTCCACATGAGTAGATGCTTTGGTTGGTCAACGTCCCCAGCTTTAATCTCCCACTTCAAGTCATCCACGGTGTCCTCCAAGTCTTCACACGAACCATGACCTGCAAAAGAGACAAGTGTGTTAGTAAAATTGTGGACTCGGGTCTGGGATCGTGTAATGGGCCTACGGGGCACATCAGTAGGCCAATACAGACCTGACTGTAAAACTTTTGATGCTGTTCGAATTCCTCCAAAATGCCCTCCGTATGATGCTGCATGGCAATGCTGCAGCACTGTTGTAAATTCAGTTTCTGGAATACATCTTCTCAAAATTTAGTCAGCACATATTTTAAACAAATAAGGATCATCCCAGAAATAATGTCTAACATCTTTTAAAAATCTTTTCTTTTGTTGGAGCTGAAAATCAAAGGAAATGATACCACTTACAATATAGTTCACAATATCAGCATACCATGGTACTTCGGTGATGTTTAGCAACTGCTCATCTGGAAAGTTCTCTGAAATGAGGACTGTTTTGTGACATGCTTTTTCGGAATCCAACCTTGATAAATGGTCCGCTACTTGATTCTCGCTTCCTTTCCGATCTATGATTTCTAAATCAAATTCTTGGAGTAATAGAACCCATCGAATTAATCTCGGTTTGGCATCTTTTTTTGAAATCAAGTATTTAATTGCTAAATGATCTGTGTATACGACCACTTTGGTACCCAACAAATATTGTTTGAATTTCTCAAAGGCAAAGACTACTGCTAACAGCTCTTTCTCAGTTGTTGTATAATTAAGTTGTGCTTCAGAGAGTGTTCGGCTTGCGTAGTAAATAGAGTGAAATATTTTTGCTTTCCTTTGTCCAAGTACCACTCCAAGAGCAAAATCACTTGCATCACACATCAATTCAAATGGTTGCGACCAATCAAGAGCTGCAATTATAGGAGCAGTGGTAAGTTTCTGTTTTAAAACTGAAAAAGCTTGCTGACATGCCTCATCAAAACAGAATGCCTTATTGTTTTCCAGTGAAGAGCAAAGTGACTTAGAAATTTTGGAGAAATCTTTGATAAATCTTCTGTAAAAACCAGCATGCCCCAAGAAGCTTCTTATTCCTTTAACAGTTGTTGGAGGTGGAAGCTTCTCAATTACCTCAATCTTTGCCTTATCAACTTCAATTCCACTTTTAGACACTCGGTGTCCAAGAACAATGCCTTCAGTCACCATAAAATGACATTTTCCCAATTTAATACTAGATCTGTTTCTGTACAGCGCTGAAGCACAACTTCCAGATTTTGCAAGCATGTTTTAAAAGAATCTCCCGTAACTGAAAAATCATCCATGAATATTTCCAAAAAATTTTCGACCATGTTTGAGAAAATAGACATCATGCATCGCTGAAAAGTAGCTGGAGCATTGCACAGTCCGAAAGACATGCGTCTAAATGCGAACGTTCCATAGGGGCAAGTAAACGTAGTCTTCTCTTGATCTTCAGGAGAAATGGAAATCTGATTATAGCCGAAATATCCATCCAAGAAACAATAATATTCTTTCCCAACTAGTCGGTCAAGCATCTGATCAATAAATGGCAAAGGAAAATGATCTTTCCTTGTCATTTTATTTAGCTTATGGTAATCCATGCGTACTCTCCATCCATTGACTGTTCGAGTGGGAATCAATTCATTTTTCTTGTTTGTCACGACCGTCATTCCTCCTTTCTTTGGTACGCACTGTACTGGACTTATCCATGAGCTATCGGCAATAGGGTAGATAATTCCAGCATCCAATAATTTGATTACTTCTGTAACGCCCCAGATTATCTGAACCCGGTTTGTTACACAAGACTTGCACATGACTCGGAAACTTTAGTTCAAATTTGAAACTTCGTTCAAAATTCAAGATTTGAACATTTGATAAAACATGAAAACTTGCAGCGGAAAATCTTTGAACAAAACAAGGTTAAGCAAAACTGTAAAATAGTGTTTGAATAATCAACCAAAATATTAAGGAAATGACTCTGCCGGAAGAGGTGAAGGCTTAGACATGAAATGTTTAAAGTTTAAAAGTCAAACACATCATCCGCTGTACAAAGTCAACAAAAAGGGGGTGGAAGCCAACCGAGGCCCTCCACCGGTGACGTCAGCCGGAGGGATCACTCATCCAGCCACTGCCATCCACAAAACAACAAACCATTTACTCACGTCTTCTGGTTAAACAAACTACATACACCGGTCACAAAACGACAAGACTTCAAATGCATCATCCGGTGACTTAATACACGACATCCACCGGTCACTAAACGACAAAATTCCTATTTCATCATCCGGTGACTTAATACACGACATCCACCGGTCACTAAACGACAAAATACATCCTACATCAACCGGTGACGTCAGCCGGATGATTTCTCTCATCCGGTCAACTTTACTCTATATTCACCGGTGACGTCAGCCGGATGATTTCTCTCATCCGATCGACTTTACTCTATATCCACCGGTGACGTCAGCCGGATGATGTCTCTCATCCGATAAGCTTAAAACACAACAAAACTATAACTACAGAAGGAATTTACTCACTTTGCTGAAACCATTCAAAAACATTTCAAACCATTACATTACTAAAAATCCAGTGAATGCCAACATTAAATCCCAACAGAATGCTATTAACTGGAAAATCTCGAAATCGTATTCAAAACATTAAAATCACTACTGTCATGAAAATTCAACATACTTAAATTGAAAACACTGTCAACTAGACTTTCACATCAACAGACATCAGTTAATCTGCCTCATCAGTATACCAGTTCGAGACTGAGAAGTGCTCCTCCAACTCCATCTACTCTTCAGTAAACACAGGGAATTCACCTGCAGTATCCTCAACACCTACATCACAAAACTCATCTATTAGCCTAATGCTAAGTAAGTAAAGCAATCAAGAAATGAAACAACGAAATACAAATTCCTAATATGCAATTTCTACTTTCTCAACTCAGTTGTTCATGCTTCGTTTCTGTTCAGATCCCCTTGTGAAATTAGGAGTTGGATCAACTCTCCCAAAGTATATACATCCTTGTCTCATTAAGGGGCGGATTAATTCCCTTAACAGTGAAACTGATTCACATCCTCCGATCCCCCTGTGAAATTGGAAGTTGGATCAACTCTTCCAAAGTATAAATATCCACTGTCTCATTAAGGGGCGGATTAATTCCCTTAACAGTGTAACTGATTCACATCGCTGTTTCAATATGTTCAATCCTTACCATGCCAACATGCATTCAAATTCATTTTCGTATACTTTTAAAACATGATGCATAACAAACAGAAATACTCAAACATGCATACACCTACTGTTTTGTGATGTAGGCCCGAAGGCACATGCAAACTCTACTTACCTGGTTTCTGGGAAAAACTTGGTTGCAAGCTACGTCGGGTATTACTCGAACCTAAAACCATAGACAGAGCATACATTAAATTTCCTCTAATCATCATTCTAAACCACTAGAAATCTAAGAGAAACTGTTTTGGAAACTCTAGTCATTGAGCATTCCCGATTCTGCTCTAAACTGAAACTGACACTCATCTATGGCATCCTCGAAACCCTCGCATTGGACTCCCTCGGCTATCTGACTACTAAAATATAAGAATGGGGAAAAACTTACTTAGATTGACGAAGAGTCTGGTGGAAGATTCGTCGAGAGCTCCGCTGAGCTTGAGCTGGACACCGAAAGAAATGAATGAAGAAACAGTGGCGGCTACAGTGCATAAATCTCTACACCCTTTCCTTAAATAGGTTATCTACTCCTAAATTGCCAAATTACACAAATGCCCTTGCTTAGTCACTCATTAACCTAACCAATAATTCTCCCAATCCTTTCACGAAATTGCACATCAATAATTGATAAGTTAAATTCAGTTTAATTGAAACCGGGTGCTACAACTTCCTTCTTGACTACCTCTTTCATTACAGGATTTAAACGTCTTTGATGTTCTATTGAAGGCTGATAATTCTGCTCCATCAGTATTTTGTGCATGCAGATGCTCGGGCTAATACCTTTTATGTTAGCAATGGTCCATGCAATGACATTTTTGAATTTTCGTAAAACTTCCATTAGTTCCAATTCTTGTCCTGAGGTGAGTGAAGTTGAGATTATTACAGGTAATGTGTTAGCTGTCGCCAAAAATGTATACTTCAAATGAACTGGAAGTTGCTTTAGTTCAACTTTTGGAGGATCTTCAACAGAAGCTTTCAACATTTTATAATCTGTCACTACTCTTTCCAAAATTTCAAACTGGTTGGGCCATGGCTGGTAATTCTTTCTTTCTCTCTGATGAACATTATTTCTCTTACTGCTTGCTGATACTGAATGATTTTTTGCATCATGTGGCACTTCATCATCTTTTATCAAGTAACAATCTTCAGCCTCATCTGGAAATTTCATCGCTTTCAACACATTGAATGTGATTTGCTGATCATTGACTCTCATTGTAAGTTCACCTTTTTGGACGTCAATCAATGTTCTCCCCGTAGCCAGAAAAGGTCGTCCCATAATAATTGGCACTTCCCGGTCAGCTTCGTAGTCCAAAATAATAAAGTTGGCTGGAAAGATGAATTTATCAACCTTAACTAGAACATCTTCTATTTTTCCTTCTGGTTGAGCTAATGATCGATCAGCAAGCTGCAACGTTACTGTTGTGGGTCTCGCTTTTTCCAATATTCAGCTTTTTTTTTTTTTTTTTTTTTTTTTTTTTTTTTTTTTTTTTTTTTTTTTTTTTTTTTTTTTTTTTTTTTTTTTTTTTTTTTTTTTTTTTTTTTTTTTTTTTTTTTTTTTTTTTTTTTTTTTTTTTTTTTTTTTTTTTTTTTTTTTTTTTTTTTTTTTTTTTTTTTTTTTTTTTTTTTTTTTTTTTTTTTTTTTTTTTTTTTTTTTTTTTTTTTTTTTTTTTTTTTTTTTTTTTTTTTTTTTTTTTTTTTTTTTTTTTTTTTTTTTTTTTTTTTTTTTTTTTTTTTTTTTTTTTTTTTTTTTTTTTTTTTTTTTTTTTTTTTTTTTTTTTTTTTTTTTTTTTTTTTTTTTTTTTTTTTTTTTTTTTTTTTTTTTTTTTTTTTTTTTTTTTTTTTTTTTTTTTTTTTTTTTTTTTTTTTTTTTTTTTTTTTTTTTTTTTTTTTTTTTTTTTTTTTTTTTTTTTTTTTTTTTTTTTTTTTTTTTTTTTTTTTTTTTTTTTTTTTAAAGATGGACATTGGCATCAAATTGATGTTTGCTCCCAAATCACATAACGCTTTTCCAATGTAGTTACTTCTGATTGTACATGGGATTGTGAAGCTACCCGGATCTTGTAACTTTGGTGGCAATTTGTTCTGAAGAATGTAACTGCTTTCTTCTGTAATTGCTACTGTTTCATATTCATTCAGTTTTCTCTTTTTGGCAAGAATGTCTTTCATAAACTTAGTGTAACTGGGCATTTGTTCTAGGGCTTCTACCAATGGAATGTTGATATGTAACTGTTTTAAAACATCCAAAAATTTTCTGAACTGCTTGTCCTGATGTTGCTTCTGAAGTCTTTGTGGAAATGGAGGTGGAGGTCGTTCGTTTTGGTTTACTGGTACTCGATGCTGTGGCTTTGCTACAGCATCAGTGCCAGATTCATCATTTTTTCTTTTTCCAGAGCTCTCTTCCACCTCTTTTTCTTGTTCTATCTCTATTTCAACCATCTCGGTTTCTTTTTCTGGTTCTAACACTGTTTCAACTTCTCTCCCATTTTGTAGCCGAATTGAATTGCAGTGTTCTTTTCCTTCCCTCTTGGGTATTTCTGTATCACTTGGCAACATGCCTTGTGATCTGTTATTCATGGCTTGAGCAAGTTGACCCACTTGAGTTTCAAGATTTCTGTGAGATGCTGCTTGATTCTGAATCAAAGTTGTTAAGTTCTGCATAAGCATGTCATTTCTTGTCATGTAATCTTTCATCATTTGCTCTAACGAGGTTGACTGTTTGGAATGTAACTGCTTGTTCTGCTGAGAAATACTAGCTTGCAATAATCCTTGTGGTTGCTGCGAAGATCCAGAGTTAGAGTTTCTGGACTGAGAATTCCATTGATAGTTGGGCTGCTGTTTCCCCCCAGAGTTAAATGAATTGTTGTTCCGGTTATAACCCACATAATTCACAGCTTCCGGGTTTGAAGGGCAGCTTTCGAAAGCGTGTTCCTCGCCACACCAAGTACACAATAAACTCAAAACTTGTTGCTGCTATTTCGGGGGCAAGTTTATTGACTTAATAGCATTGCTAAGGGTAGACATCTGTGCTGTTAGTGCAGTCAACTGATCAAGTTCCATCACTCCTGTTCGCCTAGTTGTCCCTGCTCTCTCTGATGGCCACTAGTAGTTATTAGTGGCTATTGTTTCTAATAACTCATATGCTTCTGTATATGTTTTTGTCAAAATAGCTCCATTAGCTGACGCATCAAGGATGGCTCTTGTTTGACTGTTCAACCCATTATAGAAAGTTTCCAATTGCACCCATGTAGAAACACCATGATTTGGACATTGTCTTACCAACTCTTTAAATCTCTCCCAAGCTTCATATAACGATTCTGTATTTTGCTGCTGAAAGCTCATAATGTCACCTCTCATTCTTGCGTTCTTTACTGGCGGGAAATACTTTGTCAGAAATCTTTTTGCTAAATCCGCCCATGAATTTACTAAGTTCGGTGGTAGGGAATTTAACCAGGACCTAGCTCGATCGCGGAGAGAATATGGAAACAGTTTAAGTCTCAGCACTTCACGGCTTGCTGCTTCATCCTCAAAGGTATCACAGAGCTGTGTAAAATCCCTTAAATGAGCATTGGGATCTTCTGTTGCCATTCCACTAAACTGACCGATTGACTGCAACATCTGAAACATCACTGGCCTTAGCTCGCATCGAACCGTTTGAAGTGCTGGCCGGACTATACTAGGAATTAAGTTGTCCAAATTTGGTATGGCGTAATCGCGAATCGGACGCTCCGGTTCGTTACCGTTGTTCTGTTGTTCAGCTTGTCGAGCAGCGTCGGGGTTCATATCTCCTCCTTCAATAAATCTTTGATTCTGTTAGCGTCTTCTCTCTCTGAAGGTCCTTTCAATCTGAGGGTCGTAAGAAATTAAGTTTTGATCCACTTCGTCTTGCATTAATCGATCGGTTCCTAACAAAATAAAATAAAAATAAAAATAATTAAATTAAATTCCATAAAATAATAAGAAAATTGAAAAAATAAAATTTGTCCCCGGCAACGGCGCCAAAAACTTGTTGTGCAAAAATGACACTACGCAAGTGCACGTATCGCAATTAAGATAAAAATAAAAATAAAAATAAAAATAAAAATAAAAATAAAAATAAAAATAAAAATAAAAATAAAAATAAAAATAAAAATAAAAATAAAAATAAAAATAAAAATAAAAATAAAAATAAAAATAAAAATAAAAATAAAAATAAAAATAAAAATAAAAATAAAAATAAAAATAAAAATAAAAATAAAAATAAAAATAAAAATAAAAATAAAAATAAAAATAAAAATAAAAATAAAAATAAAAATAAAAATAAAAATAAAAATAAAAATAAAAATAAAAATAAAAATAAAAATAAAAATAAAAATAAAAATAAAAATAAAAATAAAAATAAAAATAAAAATAAAAATAAAAATAAAAATAAAAATAAAAATAAAAATAAAAATAAAAATAAAAATAAAAATAAAAATAAAAATAAAAATAAAAATAAAAATAAAAATAAAAATAAAAATAAAAATAAAAATAAAAATAAAAATAAAAATAAAAATAAAAATAAAAATAAAAATAAAAATAAAAATAAAAATAAAAATAAAAATAAAAATAAAAATAAAAATAAAAATAAAAATAAAAATAAAAATAAAAATAAAAATAAAAATAAAAATAATTAAATTAAATTCCATAAATCATAAAACAAAGTAAGAAAAATGAGGAGAAGAGAAAATCAATGGAATTCTCCCTTGAGACCGTGCCTCTCCTGCTTCCTCATTCCTCCCTTCTTCTCCTGTTCTGCATATCCAACCTTTTTTCTCTTGTTTTGATTGTATTTTATTTATTTACTTTTCCTTCATTTTTGCCTTCCCTTTCCTCTCTCTTCATATTCTGAATTATTTAACTGTCCGGTTTTTCCCTCTCTTCTCCTTGATTTAAGTCCTTCATTTGTGGTACTAATATTCTCCTTGATTCCTTTCTTCCTCTCCGCATTATCTTCAGCTTTTGAATTATATGAATTTTGCACCCCCGCTAGTCCCACTCTAATAAATAACTAATGTGTCTCCCGGTTTTCCATCTTTAACTCTTCCACATCATCAGTAATCGGCAAATAAAAATAATTAGTGATAATAATCTGAAAAATAACACGTATTTTTAATAATTAACAAAGATACTGATGTTGTGGCTTTACTGCAGTATTCACTGTTAATATATATGCATTACTTTGATTTATCACTTAAATTTCAGCAATTTACAATTAAAAGCACTTGTAGAATAAGTCTTTTTCAAGACTTAACACTACTCTCGCCGAATCACTTTTAACTTCGGAGTTCTTATGAGATCCGTGGCCATGTGTTTACACGCGTTCTTACTAATTTGGGAGAGTCTCTTTACATATTTTTTATTCCACTACTTCGCCAGCGATGTGGATGTGTGACCCCACATTACGACCTACCCCCTTCACCGGCCTTTTTCCCGCGCGGACGCACCGCCATCTGGGTCTGGATCCAGTATACGGGCCAGTCGTGCACATATTGGTCATCATAATCACCCCCCCTCGGGGGCCCAACGTCCTCGTTGGCCACATTTTTTTGGTTGGGTCAGGGCTCTGATACCATTGGTAACCGACCCATTTTCCTAGCAAGATATTTGTCCGCTCTGGGGATTAGGTCCGTAGCCCAATTCTCCCTCACGGGCTTTTGTTTGGCCGGGACTTCCCAATCGGTCCACCCACATTGTACTAACTCTTACTGAATGCACTTTAACTTCTAGTTCTTATTGGGATCCGTGGTCACTTGGGCTCCACACCCATTTTCTATTTTTTTTTTTTTTTTTTTTTTTTTTTTTTTTTTTTTTTTTTTTTTTTTTTTTTTTTTTTTTTTTTTTTTTTTTTTTTTTTTTTTTTTTTTTTTTTTTTTTTTTTTTTTTTTTTTTTTTTTTTTTTTTTTTTTTTTTTTTTTTTTTTTTTTTTTTTTTTTTTTTTTTTTTTTTTTTTTTTTTTTTTTTTTTTTTTTTTTTTTTTTTTTTTTTTTTTTTTTTTTTTTTTTTTTTTTTTTTTTTTTTTTTTTTTTTTTTTTTTTTTTTTTTTTTTTTTTTTTTTTTTTTTTTTTTTTTTTTTTTTTTTTTTTTTTTTTTTTTTTTTTTTTTTTTTTTTTTTTTTTTTTTTTTTTTTTTTTTTTTTTTTTTTTTTTTTTTTTTTTTTTTTTTTTTTTTTTTTTTTTTTTTTTTTTTTTTTTTTTTTTTTTTTTTTTTTTTTTTTTTTTTTTTTTTTTTTTTTTTTTTTTTTTTTTTTTTTTTTTTTTTTTTTTTTTTTTTTTTTTTTTTTTTTTTTTTTTTTTTTTTTTTTTTTTTTTTTTTTTTTTTTTTTTTTTTTTTTTTTTTTTTTTTTTTTTTTTTTTTTTTTTTTTTTTTTTTTTTTTTTTTTTTTTTTTTTTTTTTTTTTTTTTTTTTTTTTTTTTTTTTTTTTTTTTTTTTTTTTTTTTTTTTTTTTTTTTTTTTTTTTTTTTTTTTTTTTTTTTTTTTTTTTTTTTTTTTTTTTTTTTTTTTTTTTTTTTTTTTTTTTTTTTTTTTTTTTTTTTTTTTTTTTTTTTTTTTTTTTTTTTTTTTTTTTTTTTTTTTTTTTTTTTTTTTTTTTTTTTTTTTTTTTTTTTTTTTTTTTTTTTTTTTTTTTTTTTTTTTTTTTTTTTTTTTTTTTTTTTTTTTTTTTTTTTTTTTTTTTTTTTTTTTTTTTTTTTTTTTTTTTTTTTTTTTTTTTTTTTTTTTTTTTTTTTTTTTTTTTTTTTTTTTTTTTTTTTTTTTTTTTTTTTTTTTTTTTTTTTTTTTTTTTTTTTTTTTTTTTTTTTTTTTTTTTTTTTTTTTTTTTTTTTTTTTTTTTTTTTTTTTTTTTTTTTTTTTTTTTTTTTTTTTTTTTTTTTTTTTTTTTTTTTTTTTTTTTTTTTTTTTTTTTTTTTTTTTTTTTTTTTTTTTTTTTTTTTTTTTTTTTTTTTTTTTTTTTTTTTTTTTTTTTTTTTTTTTTTTTTTTTTTTTTTTTTTTTTTTTTTTTTTTTTTTTTTTTTTTTTTTTTTTTTTTTTTTTTTTTTTTTTTTTTTTTTTTTTTTTTTTTTTTTTTTTTTTTTTTTTTTTTTTTTTTTTTTTTTTTTTTTTTTTTTTTTTTTTTTTTTTTTTTTTTTTTTTTTTTTTTTTTTTTTTTTTTTTTTTTTTTTTTTTTTTTTTTTTTTTTTTTTTTTTTTTTTTTTTTTTTTTTTTTTTTTTTTTTTTTTTTTTTTTTTTTTTTTTTTTTTTTTTTTTTTTTTTTTTTTTTTTTTTTTTTTTTTTTTTTTTTTTTTTTTTTTTTTTTTTTTTTTTTTTTTTTTTTTTTTTTTTTTTTTTTTTTTTTTTTTTTTTTTTTTTTTTTTTTTTTTTTTTTTTTTTTTTTTTTTTTTTTTTTTTTTTTTTTTTTTTTTTTTTTTTTTTTTTTTTTTTTTTTTTTTTTTTTTTTTTTTTTTTTTTTTTTTTTTTTTTTTTTTTTTTTTTTTTTTTTTTTTTTTTTTTTTTTTTTTTTTTTTTTTTTTTTTTTTTTTTTTTTTTTTTTTTTTTTTTTTTTTTTTTTTTTTTTTTTTTTTTTTTTTTTTTTTTTTTTTTTTTTTTTTTTTTTTTTTTTTTTTTTTTTTTTTTTTTTTTTTTTTTTTTTTTTTTTTTTTTTTTTTTTTTTTTTTTTTTTTTTTTTTTTTTTTTTTTTTTTTTTTTTTTTTTTTTTTTTTTTTTTTTTTTTTTTTTTTTTTTTTTTTTTTTTTTTTTTTTTTTTTTTTTTTTTTTTTTTTTTTTTTTTTTTTTTTTTTTTTTTTTTTTTTTTTTTTTTTTTTTTTTTTTTTTTTTTTTTTTTTTTTTTTTTTTTTTTTTTTTTTTTTTTTTTTTTTTTTTTTTTTTTTTTTTTTTTTTTTTTTTTTTTTTTTTTTTTTTTTTTTTTTTTTTTTTTTTTTTTTTTTTTTTTTTTTTTTTTTTTTTTTTTTTTTTTTTTTTTTTTTTTTTTTTTTTTTTTTTTTTTTTTTTTTTTTTTTTTTTTTTTTTTTTTTTTTTTTTTTTTTTTTTTTTTTTTTTTTTTTTTTTTTTTTTTTTTTTTTTTTTTTTTTTTTTTTTTTTTTTTTTTTTTTTTTTTTTTTTTTTTTTTTTTTTTTTTTTTTTTTTTTTTTTTTTTTTTTTTTTTTTTTTTTTTTTTTTTTTTTTTTTTTTTTTTTTTTTTTTGTTTTATCAAACTCAAACTGCTGTCACTAAAATTCTCAGAAGATTCCTAAACTGAACTAAATATTCTCAGTCCTAACACATACAACCATTGGATAACCGCCCCACAGCTTGCCAAAACTGATGCCTGAAAATGGCTTCCTCCACCATCCAAGAAAAAAAACCTAGTCCTCAAACTGTTCTTCAAACACACCTTCATAACTGCTCTTCAACTACATCACCAACTCATCTATTAGCTCATGCGAAGCACTAATCATGATGAAAGAATTACTGAACTTACATAAATCTCCTAGACATGCTGTTTCTACTTCTCCTCTCTGTTGTATCTAACGTGCTCTGTTGATCCCTCTGTAGGATTGGGAAGTGGATCACTTTTCCCAAAACCTCAATCCTCTGTTCTCAGTTAAGGGGCGGATTAATTCCCTTAACAGTTGACTGATCTGATCCCTCTGTAGGATTGGGAAGTGGATCACTTTTCCCAAAACCTCAATCCTCTGTTCTCAGTTAAGGGGCGGATTAATTCCCTTAACAGTAACTTATCTGATAATCCTGTTCACACTTACCATGAAATTCCATGAAAATACATTTTCGTAGTCTTTCAAAACATGATGCATGACAACTGGAATTAAACATACAACATCAAACCCTACTGTTTTGTGATGTAGGCCCGAAGGCACAAACAAACTCTACTTACCTGGATTCTTGGCGGGTGCTCGGTTAGGAGCTTCTTCGGAATCTTTCTCACCTAGAACATAAACAAAACATTAAGCCAGTCCTTACTATACCTCATTCTATAGCATTCAAAGAAGCCTAAGGGGATAGTTGGGAGTTCTGATCGCTAGGCATTCCTGGTTCTATGCTAAACCCGAATCTACTCTCGTTCCTGATAAATCTTCAAAATACATATCTAACATTTCCCATTCAATCATCCCTAGCTACTAAGTCTGAAAAATCGAGGTAGAGACTTACCTAGTTCGGCGAACGGAATCGGGGAAGGAAAATCGCCTGGGAAGCCTGTTGGTTTGAGCTGAAACCGAGAGTGAGAGTGAATAGTGGCGGCTAAACCTCAATAATTATTCATTAAATAGGTTATCCACTAATATTCCTAATTACCGTGTTGCCCTTACTTACTCACTCTTTAACCTAGTCAATATTACACTCCATTTCATCCATAAGGTTACACTTAATAGATCGATCAGTTATTCGATTTTTAATAAAGTCGGGTGCTACATATGGGTCATCACATCTTTGGTTCTTTGCGAAGAACAATGATCTTTTTCAAGTCACACTTGAAAAATCTCACTTGATAGCTTTGGTTCTTAGCAACGAGTTTAATCTAGGTCAAGCTACTATTTTGATAGCTTCGGTTCAGCCAACAGATGTGGCTCTGGTCAAACTCATGTTTTGATAACTACGGTTTCATCGAATTCTTCGATTTGGGTCATAGTTCTTTATTTTATTCTTGAATCAAAAAGACGTTCCTTTGAACTATTCCGCATTGTTGTCGTGTCCTCGGTCGTTTAGATCTGAGATTTGCATAAATTGGTATCAAAGCTTTGACTCAAAAAAAAAAAAAAAAAAAAAAAAAAAAAAAAAAAAAAAAAAAAAAAAAAAAAAAAAAAAAAAAAAAAAAAAAAAAAAAAAAAAAAAAAAAAAAAAAAAAAAAAAAAAAAAAAAAAAAAAAAAAAAAAAAAAAAAAAAAAAAAAAAAAAAAAAAAAAAAAAAAAAAAAAAAAAAAAAAAAAAAAAAAAAAAAAAAAAAAAAAAAAAAAAAAAAAAAAAAAAAAAAAAAAAAAAAAAAAAAAAAAAAAAAAAAAAAAAAAAAAAAAAAAAAAAAAAAAAAAAAAAAAAAAAAAAAAAAAAAAAAAAAAAAAAAAAAAAAAAAAAAAAAAAAAAAAAAAAAAAAAAAAAAAAAAAAAAAAAAAAAAAAAAAAAAAAAAAAAAAAAAAAAAAAAAAAAAAAAAAAAAAAAAAAAAAAAAAAAAAAAAAAAAAAAAAAAAAAAAAAAAAAAAAAAAAAAAAAAAAAAAAAAAAAAAAAAAAAAAAAAAAAAAAAAAAAAAAAAAAAAAAAAAAAAAAAAAAAAAAAAAAAAAAAAAAAAAAAAAAAAAAAAAAAAAAAAAAAAAAAAAAAAAAAAAAAAAAAAAAAAAAAAAAAAAAAAAAAAAAAAAAAAAAAAAAAAAAAAAAAAAAAAAAAAAAAAAAAAAAAAAAAAAAAAAAAAAAAAAAAAAAAAAAAAAAAAAAAAAAAAAAAAAAAAAAAAAAAAAAAAAAAAAAAAAAAAAAAAAAAAAAAAAAAAAAAAAAAAAAAAAAAAAAAAAAAAAAAAAAAAAAAAAAAAAAAAAAAAAAAAAAAAAAAAAAAAAAAAAAAAAAAAAAAAAAAAAAAAAAAAAAAAAAAAAAAAAAAAAAAAAAAAAAAAAAAAAAAAAAAAAAAAAAAAAAAAAAAAAAAAAAAAAAAAAAAAAAAAAAAAAAAAAAAAAAAAAAAAAAAAAAAAAAAAAAAAAAAAAAAAAAAAAAAAAAAAAAAAAAAAAAAAAAAAAAAAAAAAAAAAAAAAAAAAAAAAAAAAAAAAAAAAAAAAAAAAAAAAAAAAAAAAAAAAAAAAAAAAAAAAAAAAAAAAAAAAAAAAAAAAAAAAAAAAAAAAAAAAAAAAAAAAAAAAAAAAAAAAAAAAAAAAAAAAAAAAAAAAAAAAAAAAAAAAAAAAAAAAAAAAAAAAAAAAAAAAAAAAAAAAAAAAAAAAAAAAAAAAAAAAAAAAAAAAAAAAAAAAAAAAAAAAAAAAAAAAAAAAAAAAAAAAAAAAAAAAAAAAAAAAAAAAAAAAAAAAAAAAAAAAAAAAAAAAAAAAAAAAAAAAAAAAAAAAAAAAAAAAAAAAAAAAAAAAAAAAAAAAAAAAAAAAAAAAAAAAAAAAAAAAAAAAAAAAAAAAAAAAAAAAAAAAAAAAAAAAAAAAAAAAAAAAAAAAAAAAAAAAAAAAAAAAAAAAAAAAAAAAAAAAAAAAAAAAAAAAAAAAAAAAAAAAAAAAAAAAAAAAAAAAAAAAAAAAAAAAAAAAAAAAAAAAAAAAAAAAAAAAAAAAAAAAAAAAAAAAAAAAAAAAAAAAAAAAAAAAAAAAAAAAAAAAAAAAAAAAAAAAAAAAAAAAAAAAAAAAAAAAAAAAAAAAAAAAAAAAAAAAAAAAAAAAAAAAAAAAAAAAAAAAAAAAAAAAAAAAAAAAAAAAAAAAAAAAAAAAAAAAAAAAAAAAAAAAAAAAAAAAAAAAAAAAAAAAAAAAAAAAAAAAAAAAAAAAAAAAAAAAAAAAAAAAAAAAAAAAAAAAAAAAAAAAAAAAAAAAAAAAAAAAAAAAAAAAAAAAAAAAAAAAAAAAAAAAAAAAAAAAAAAAAAAAAAAAAAAAAAAAAAAAAAAAAAAAAAAAAAAAAAAAAAAAAAAAAAAAAAAAAAAAAAAAAAAAAAAAAAAAAAAAAAAAAAAAAAAAAAAAAAAAAAAAAAAAAAAAAAAAAAAAAAAAAAAAAAAAAAAAAAAAAAAAAAAAAAAAAAAAAAAAAAAAAAAAAAAAAAAAAAAAAAAAAAAAAAAAAAAAAAAAAAAAAAAAAAAAAAAAAAAAAAAAAAAAAAAAAAAAAAAAAAAAAAAAAAAAAAAAAAAAAAAAAAAAAAAAAAAAAAAAAAAAAAAAAAAAAAAAAAAAAAAAAAAAAAAAAAAAAAAAAAAAAAAAAAAAAAAAAAAAAAAAAAAAAAAAAAAAAAAAAAAAAAAAAAAAAAAAAAAAAAAAAAAAAAAAAAAAAAAAAAAAAAAAAAAAAAAAAAAAAAAAAAAAAAAAAAAAAAAAAAAAAAAAAAAAAAAAAAAAAAAAAAAAAAAAAAAAAAAAAAAAAAAAAAAAAAAAAAAAAAAAAAAAAAAAAAAAAAAAAAAAAAAAAAAAAAAAAAAAAAAAAAAAAAAAAAAAAAAAAAAAAAAAAAAAAAAAAAAAAAAAAAAAAAAAAAAAAAAAAAAAAAAAAAAAAAAAAAAAAAAAAAAAAAAAAAAAAAAAAAAAAAAAAAAAAAAAAAAAAAAAAAAAAAAAAAAAAAAAAAAAAAAAAAAAAAAAAAAAAAAAAAAAAAAAAAAAAAAAAAAAAAAAAAAAAAAAAAAAAAAAAAAAAAAAAAAAAAAAAAAAAAAAAAAAAAAAAAAAAAAAAAAAAAAAAAAAAAAAAAAAAAAAAAAAAAAAAAAAAAAAAAAAAAAAAAAAAAAAAAAAAAAAAAAAAAAAAAAAAAAAAAAAAAAAAAAAAAAAAAAAAAAAAAAAAAAAAAAAAAAAAAAAAAAAAAAAAAAAAAAAAAAAAAAAAAAAAAAAAAAAAAAAAAAAAAAAAAAAAAAAAAAAAAAAAAAAAAAAAAAAAAAAAAAAAAAAAAAAAAAAAAAAAAAAAAAAAAAAAAAAAAAAAAAAAAAAAAAAAAAAAAAAAAAAAAAAAAAAAAAAAAAAAAAAAAAAAAAAAAAAAAAAAAAAAAAAAAAAAAAAAAAAAAAAAAAAAAAAAAAAAAAAAAAAAAAAAAAAAAAAAAAAAAAAAAAAAAAAAAAAAAAAAAAAAAAAAAAAAAAAAAAAAAAAAAAAAAAAAAAAATAAACATGAAATTCCCGAGGATTTCTGAAGAGAAATTTCTCCATTGAGGGAAATTGAAAAGCAAAAAGATCTTATACCAAGGACGTCAGTTCAAAGTCGACTAAAACAATAAATAGGTTTGAGTGGTTGGTAAGACCATATGTTTTATATAGTGCACCTATTATATGTATAAGGTTGATAAATAATATGTCGAAATATTTTATTGAAAAATTTGTCTGTAATGACCTCATTTCCCAGCAAGATATTGTTTGCTCTGGGGATTGGACCGTAACCCAATATCCTCCCCTCACGGCTTTGTTTGGCGAGAACTTCCCGGAAGGTCACCCAACCTGGAATTGCTCTCGCCGAAGCACTTTTAACTTCGGAGTTCTTATGGGATCCATTGCCAATTGTGCTCCAAAACGCGTCTTCAAAGAATATTTAGACAGGTTCGTCGTAGTTTTTATAGATGACATCCTGGTTTATGCAAGAAAGGAGGCAGCATGGGGCATTACGGATTGTTCTTAGGACATTATGCCAGCATCAATTGTATCCGAAGTTTTCCAAGTGTGAATTCTGGCTTGATCAAGTAAGTTTTCTTGGTCATATCATATCTCAGGAGGGAATCTCAGTTGATCCAGCTAAAATTGAGGTTGTCAAGCAATGGCCACAGCCTAAGAATATACGAGAGGTACGAGGATTTCTTGGTCTGGCTGGATATTACAGGAAATTCATCGAGGGATTTTCAAAGATAGTTGTCCCTCTATCCCGATTGACGAGAAAGAATGAGAAGTTCGTATGGAGCCTACTGTGCGAGAAGAAGCTTGTGACGAGCTGAACAGAGGTAACTAAGCTAAGTTACACTGCCAGTTGAGGGCAGAAGAAGTTTATATTTACTGTGATGCTAGAGGATCGGACTGGGATGTGTATTAAGCAGGAAGGCAAAGTAAGGCTGAGCTCTGGCCGTTGAAGCCATATGAGCAAAACTAGCCGACACACGACTGAGCTTAGGCGGTCGTTTTTGCGTTAAAAATCTGGAGACACTATCTGTGGGCAACAGTGCGAGGTGTTTTCAGATACAAGCGCTTAAAGTATCTATGTACGACAGAAAAAGAACTCAATATGCGCGCGAACGTGGTTAGAGTGCGTTAACGATTAGATTTTGAAATTAAATCCATCCAGGGAAGGCAAATAAAGTCGCTGAGGCCTTGAGCGAATGCCATTACGAAGCAACCTTCAGTTCATCTAGTCGGGTAAGTTGCGGTTAGATTGAGGAAGTTCGATGAGAGATTGTGCAGAATTGTACAGATGCTTACTAACATTCGTAGATCGACGATTTTGGACAGAATACGGGTGGCTCAACAAAACGATTCGAAGTGCGAAAGGCATCGAAGGAGCATGACATAGAGATTTATCCGACTTCAGCCTGACAGATGATGGAGTACTGAAATTCAGGCACAGGTGGTACGTGCCTAATGATGATGAGCTGAAAAATGAGATCTTAACTGAGGCACATTCCTCAGCGTATTCAGTGCATCCGGGAAGCACTAAAATGTATAGAGACTTGAGACAACATTTTTGGTGCCTACAGAAGAGAGAAATGCAGTACGTGGAAACCTGCCTGATTTCCAACAGGTTTTTAGGCAGAACATTCCAAGGCCGCCGGAAAATTTCAGCCACTTGCATATTCCAGAGTGGAAATGGAGCAAATATCCATAGATTTTATAGTTGGACTCCCGAGAACGACAAAGGGGCATGATGGTATATGGGTAATAGGGACCGTTGACGAAGACAGCCCATCGTTTGCAGTGGAAAATGAAGTATTCTATGGACAGCTAGCGAAGATGTTACATACAGGAGATTGTCAGCTAAACGGAGTGCCTATCTCTATTATTTCTGATAGAGATGCCAGATTACTTCGAAGTTCTGGAAGAGTTTGCATAAGGCAATGGGAACTCAGTTGAATTTTAGCACGGCATTTCATCCTCAGACTGAGGAAGAAGAAAGAACAAACCAGATTCTTGAGGATATGCTTAGAGCTTGCGTGCTAGAGTTTCAGGGCTCGTGGAGCCGATATCTGCCTTGATTGAGTGTTGTACACAACAGATTCCAGGTATATTGGCTGGCTCCGTATGAGGCATTGTATGGTCGAAAATGCAGGTCTCCACTATATGGGATGAGGTAGGCGAAGCTAGCATGTTGGCCCGGATATTTTGCAACAAACGGCAGAGAAGATCGCTGTTATTAGACAACGCATAGAGATTGTACAAAGCCGCCAAAAGAGTTATGCTGACACTAGACGGAGAGAATTATAGTTCAAGGAAGGTGACAAGGTGTATTTAAAGATTTCTCCCTTCAAGGGTGTTATGCGATTTGGAAGGCGAGGCAAGTTTAACCCACGTTTGTAGGCCCTTTCCTATCTGAAGAGGGTCGGAACTATGGCTTATAGATTGCAGCTTCCAGCACGATGGAGGGTATTCACGATGTGTTCCACGTGTCTATGCTCAGAAAGTGTATACGCGATCCATCACACGTCGTTGAAACGAAGGAGTTGAAGTGCAACCAACGTTGACCTACGAGAGAGGGCAGTACGAATCTAGAGTCTTCCACAAGTGTGCGAAATAAGGAGATTCTTGGTAAAAGGTTTTGTGGAGGAACCATGAGTAGGGAGGCTACTTGGGAGGACTCGGATATGATGTTGAAGTATCCTGAAATGTTGTGTAATGAAATTTGAGGACAAAATTTAAATAAGGTGGGTGGAATGTAAGACCCGGCTTTACGGGATTTAATTTTTATTCAATATGGGACGGCGTTTGTAAATACGTCAGATTAAGTCCGTTTTACGAACGGAAAGTTTTAACGAAGCCGTAATATAAATAGGACTTTATGGTGATATGAGAATTTTGGAAAATCGGAATCGTTAGTTAATAACGAATAATCGGAGAAATAAATAGAAAAAAAAAAAAAAAAAAAAAAAAAAAAAAAAAAAAAAAAAAAAAAAAAAAAAAAAAAAAAAAAAAAAAAAAAAAAAAAAAAAAAAAAAAAAAAAAAAAAAAAAAAAAAAAAAAAAAAAAAAAAAAAAAAAAAAAAAAAAAAAAAAAAAAAAAAAAAAAAAAAAAAAAAAAAAAAAAAAAAAAAAAAAAAAAAAAAAAAAAAAAAAAAAAAAAAAAAAAAAAAAAAAAAAAAAAAAAAAAAAAAAAAAAAAAAAAAAAAAAAAAAAAAAAAAAAAAAAAAAAAAAAAAAAAAAAAAAAAAAAAAAAAAAAAAAAAAAAAAAAAAAAAAAAAAAAAAAAAAAAAAAAAAAAAAAAAAAAAAAAAAAAAAAAAAAAAAAAAAAAAAAAAAAAAAAAAAAAAAAAAAAAAAAAAAAAAAAAAAAAAAAAAAAAAAAAAAAAAAAAAAAAAAAAAAAAAAAAAAAAAAAAAAAAAAAAAAAAAAAAAAAAAAAAAAAAAAAAAAAAAAAAAAAAAAAAAAAAAAAAAAAAAAAAAAAAAAAAAAAAAAAAAAAAAAAAAAAAAAAAAAAAAAAAAAAAAAAAAAAAAAAAAAAAAAAAAAAAAAAAAAAAAAAAAAAAAAAAAAAAAAAAAAAAAAAAAAAAAAAAAAAAAAAAAAAAAAAAAAAAAAAAAAAAAAAAAAAAAAAAAAAAAAAAAAAAAAAAAAAAAAAAAAAAAAAAAAAAAAAAAAAAAAAAAAAAAAAAAAAAAAAAAAAAAAAAAAAAAAAAAAAAAAAAAAAAAAAAAAAAAAAAAAAAAAAAAAAAAAAAAAAAAAAAAAAAAAAAAAAAAAAAAAAAAAAAAAAAAAAAAAAAAAAAAAAAAAAAAAAAAAAAAAAAAAAAAAAAAAAAAAAAAAAAAAAAAAAAAAAAAAAAAAAAAAAAAAAAAAAAAAAAAAAAAAAAAAAAAAAAAAAAAAAAAAAAAAAAAAAAAAAAAAAAAAAAAAAAAAAAAAAAAAAAAAAAAAAAAAAAAAAAAAAAAAAAAAAAAAAAAAAAAAAAAAAAAAAAAAAAAAAAAAAAAAAAAAAAAAAAAAAAAAAAAAAAAAAAAAAAAAAAAAAAAAAAAAAAAAAAAAAAAAAAAAAAAAAAAAAAAAAAAAAAAAAAAAAAAAAAAAAAAAAAAAAAAAAAAAAAAAAAAAAAAAAAAAAAAAAAAAAAAAAAAAAAAAAAAAAAAAAAAAAAAAAAAAAAAAAAAAAAAAAAAAAAAAAAAAAAAAAAAAAAAAAAAAAAAAAAAAAAAAAAAAAAAAAAAAAAAAAAAAAAAAAAAAAAAAAAAAAAAAAAAAAAAAAAAAAAAAAAAAAAAAAAAAAAAAAAAAAAAAAAAAAAAAAAAAAAAAAAAAAAAAAAAAAAAAAAAAAAAAAAAAAAAAAAAAAAAAAAAAAAAAAAAAAAAAAAAAAAAAAAAAAAAAAAAAAAAAAAAAAAAAAAAAAAAAAAAAAAAAAAAAAAAAAAAAAAAAAAAAAAAAAAAAAAAAAAAAAAAAAAAAAAAAAAAAAAAAAAAAAAAAAAAAAAAAAAAAAAAAAAAAAAAAAAAAAAAAAAAAAAAAAAAAAAAAAAAAAAAAAAAAAAAAAAAAAAAAAAAAAAAAAAAAAAAAAAAAAAAAAAAAAAAAAAAAAAAAAAAAAAAAAAAAAAAAAAAAAAAAAAAAAAAAAAAAAAAAAAAAAAAAAAAAAAAAAAAAAAAAAAAAAAAAAAAAAAAAAAAAAAAAAAAAAAAAAAAAAAAAAAAAAAAAAAAAAAAAAAAAAAAAAAAAAAAAAAAAAAAAAAAAAAAAAAAAAAAAAAAAAAAAAAAAAAAAAAAAAAAAAAAAAAAAAAAAAAAAAAAAAAAAAAAAAAAAAAAAAAAAAAAAAAAAAAAAAAAAAAAAAAAACCAACCATGCCATGGGGTTACGGGGAGAGGTTAAGACCTGGCATTCCGTGGTGAGCGGGTTTCCCTCCCTTCAGATGGTGTGGGCTGTAATTTTTTTTTTTTTTTTTTTTTTTTTTTTTTTTTTTTTTTTTTTTTTTTTTTTTTTTTTTTTTTTTTTTTTTTTTTTTTTTTTTTTTTTTTTTTTTTTTTTTTTTTTTTTTTTTTTTTTTTTTTTTTTTTTTTTTTTTTTTTTTTTTTTTTTTTTTTTTTTTTTTTTTTTTTTTTTTTTTTTTTTTTTTTTTTTTTTTTTTTTTTTTTTTTTTTTTTTTTTTTTTTTTTTTTTTTTTTTTTTTTTTTTTTTTTTTTTTTTTTTTTTTTTTTTTTTTTTTTTTTTTTTTTTTTTTTTTTTTTTTTTTTTTTTTTTTTTTTTTTTTTTTTTTTTTTTTTTTTTTTTTTTTTTTTTTTTTTTTTTTTTTTTTTTTTTTTTTTTTTTTTTTTTTTTTTTTTTTTTTTTTTTTTTTTTTTTTTTTTTTTTTTTTTTTTTTTTTTTTTTTTTTTTTTTTTTTTTTTTTTTTTTTTTTTTTTTTTTTTTTTTTTTTTTTTTTTTTTTTTTTTTTTTTTTTTTTTTTTTTTTTTTTTTTTTTTTTTTTTTTTTTTTTTTTTTTTTTTTTTTTTTTTTTTTTTTTTTTTTTTTTTTTTTTTTTTTTTTTTTTTTTTTTTTTTTTTTTTTTTTTTTTTTTTTTTTTTTTTTTTTTTTTTTTTTTTTTTTTTTTTTTTTTTTTTTTTTTTTTTTTTTTTTTTTTTTTTTTTTTTTTTTTTTTTTTTTTTTTTTTTTTTTTTTTTTTTTTTTTTTTTTTTTTTTTTTTTTTTTTTTTTTTTTTTTTTTTTTTTTTTTTTTTTTTTTTTTTTTTTTTTTTTTTTTTTTTTTTTTTTTTTTTTTTTTTTTTTTTTTTTTTTTTTTTTTTTTTTTTTTTTTTTTTTTTTTTTTTTTTTTTTTTTTTTTTTTTTTTTTTTTTTTTTTTTTTTTTTTTTTTTTTTTTTTTTTTTTTTTTTTTTTTTTTTTTTTTTTTTTTTTTTTTTTTTTTTTTTTTTTTTTTTTTTTTTTTTTTTTTTTTTTTTTTTTTTTTTTTTTTTTTTTTTTTTTTTTTTTTTTTTTTTTTTTTTTTTTTTTTTTTTTTTTTTTTTTTTTTTTTTTTTTTTTTTTTTTTTTTTTTTTTTTTTTTTTTTTTTTTTTTTTTTTTTTTTTTTTTTTTTTTTTTTTTTTTTTTTTTTTTTTTTTTTTTTTTTTTTTTTTTTTTTTTTTTTTTTTTTTTTTTTTTTTTTTTTTTTTTTTTTTTTTTTTTTTTTTTTTTTTTTTTTTTTTTTTTTTTTTTTTTTTTTTTTTTTTTTTTTTTTTTTTTTTTTTTTTTTTTTTTTTTTTTTTTTTTTTTTTTTTTTTTTTTTTTTTTTTTTTTTTTTTTTTTTTTTTTTTTTTTTTTTTTTTTTTTTTTTTTTTTTTTTTTTTTTTTTTTTTTTTTTTTTTTTTTTTTTTTTTTTTTTTTTTTTTTTTTTTTTTTTTTTTTTTTTTTTTTTTTTTTTTTTTTTTTTTTTTTTTTTTTTTTTTTTTTTTTTTTTTTTTTTTTTTTTTTTTTTTTTTTTTTTTTTTTTTTTTTTTTTTTTTTTTTTTTTTTTTTTTTTTTTTTTTTTTTTTTTTTTTTTTTTTTTTTTTTTTTTTTTTTTTTTTTTTTTTTTTTTTTTTTTTTTTTTTTTTTTTTTTTTTTTTTTTTTTTTTTTTTTTTTTTTTTTTTTTTTTTTTTTTTTTTTTTTTTTTTTTTTTTTTTTTTTTTTTTTTTTTTTTTTTTTTTTTTTTTTTTTTTTTTTTTTTTTTTTTTTTTTTTTTTTTTTTTTTTTTTTTTTTTTTTTTTTTTTTTTTTTTTTTTTTTTTTTTTTTTTTTTTTTTTTTTTTTTTTTTTTTTTTTTTTTTTTTTTTTTTTTTTTTTTTTTTTTTTTTTTTTTTTTTTTTTTTTTTTTTTTTTTTTTTTTTTTTTTTTTTTTTTTTTTTTTTTTTTTTTTTTTTTTTTTTTTTTTTTTTAATAATACTTTTTAAATAATTGTTTTAAGTTAATTTAAAGAGTTTACGAACATAGGATTTAAATTTGATTCAATTCTGATTTAGATTTAAAAAGTTTTACTTCCGCTCAAAGGTTAACTGTAACGACCCTTAAACGTACCCTTTATTTTCTGTATAAAATTTTAATTTATGCGGATAAACGTAAATCTGACCTTGGAGCGGAAGTAAAACTTTTTAAATCTAAATCAGAAGTTGAAATCAGAATTTAAATCTATGTTCGTAAACTCTTTAAATAAACTTAAAACAATTATTTAAAAAGTATTATTAAAAACAATTTAAATAATTTTTAACTTTAAAACCACATTCGAGGGACAAAAGGGACTTTGTCCCTCAAATGTGTGTGGCGATCAACCAGGAGTAGTCGCCGGTGATCGCTGGCGTTTTTTCAGCCAGCAGCAATCGCCACTTTTACATGGCGATCGCTGCACCCAGGCGATTACTCGCCACCTTCTCTGGAGAAATCCAGAGAATGGTGAACTCCCTTGGCGAATAATCCCCACCTTTAGGCGATTATTCGCCATCGCCTCTGGATTTTTAATTCCAGAGGTGCCTCCTTATCCCTTCACATTCATACCCTACACACACACCTTATTTTTTTAACACAACAAGTTCTCTCCTCTGTCATGCATCACATCCATTACAATTCACAAAACACACTTCTATACAAAACATATCTCGCCATACGTTCATAGCTATGCAATACCTATTCACAACTCAAAACGCAATTAAACATAACCAATTTCGTAAAAACGAACCGCGTGGTTCCGTTTAAAAGTTTACACATCCTCCTGTTTTTGAAATCAGTAAAACCTTACAAAACACATCAATTTCCAGAAATACTTTCTATTACCTATCCAGATCCCAACATCCTATAATGTTCTAATAATTTCTATCCAAAATACTCTAAATACCTATGTACGTCCCCACGGGTCAAAATAATGCTCCGACTGCCAGCGCACTCCCACGGGCCTCCCCCCTCAACGTGCTCATACTTCAGGCGGAGGGAAAAAAAAAAAAAAAAAAAAAAAAAAAAAAAAAAAAAAAAAAAAAAAAAAAAAAAAAAAAAAAAAAAAAAAAAAAAAAAAAAAAAAAAAAAAAAAAAAAAAAAAAAAAAAAAAAAAAAAAAAAAAAAAAAAAAAAAAAAAAAAAAAAAAAAAAAAAAAAAAAAAAAAAAAAAAAAAAAAAAAAAAAAAAAAAAAAAAAAAAAAAAAAAAAAAAAAAAAAAAAAAAAAAAAAAAAAAAAAAAAAAAAAAAAAAAAAAAAAAAAAAAAAAAAAAAAAAAAAAAAAAAAAAAAAAAAAAAAAAAAAAAAAAAAAAAAAAAAAAAAAAAAAAAAAAAAAAAAAAAAAAAAAAAAAAAAAAAAAAAAAAAAAAAAAAAAAAAAAAAAAAAAAAAAAAAAAAAAAAAAAAAAAAAAAAAAAAAAAAAAAAAAAAAAAAAAAAAAAAAAAAAAAAAAAAAAAAAAAAAAAAAAAAAAAAAAAAAAAAAAAAAAAAAAAAAAAAAAAAAAAAAAAAAAAAAAAAAAAAAAAAAAAAAAAAAAAAAAAAAAAAAAAAAAAAAAAAAAAAAAAAAAAAAAAAAAAAAAAAAAAAAAAAAAAAAAAAAAAAAAAAAAAAAAAAAAAAAAAAAAAAAAAAAAAAAAAAAAAAAAAAAAAAAAAAAAAAAAAAAAAAAAAAAAAAAAAAAAAAAAAAAAAAAAAAAAAAAAAAAAAAAAAAAAAAAAAAAAAAAAAAAAAAAAAAAAAAAAAAAAAAAAAAAAAAAAAAAAAAAAAAAAAAAAAAAAAAAAAAAAAAAAAAAAAAAAAAAAAAAAAAAAAAAAAAAAAAAAAAAAAAAAAAAAAAAAAAAAAAAAAAAAAAAAAAAAAAAAAAAAAAAAAAAAAAAAAAAAAAAAAAAAAAAAAAAAAAAAAAAAAAAAAAAAAAAAAAAAAAAAAAAAAAAAAAAAAAAAAAAAAAAAAAAAAAAAAAAAAAAAAAAAAAAAAAAAAAAAAAAAAAAAAAAAAAAAAAAAAAAAAAAAAAAAAAAAAAAAAAAAAAAAAAAAAAAAAAAAAAAAAAAAAAAAAAAAAAAAAAAAAAAAAAAAAAAAAAAAAAAAAAAAAAAAAAAAAAAAAAAAAAAAAAAAAAAAAAAAAAAAAAAAAAAAAAAAAAAAAAAAAAAAAAAAAAAAAAAAAAAAAAAAAAAAAAAAAAAAAAAAAAAAAAAAAAAAAAAAAAAAAAAAAAAAAAAAAAAAAAAAAAAAAAAAAAAAAAAAAAAAAAAAAAAAAAAAAAAAAAAAAAAAAAAAAAAAAAAAAAAAAAAAAAAAAAAAAAAAAAAAAAAAAAAAAAAAAAAAAAAAAAAAAAAAAAAAAAAAAAAAAAAAAAAAAAAAAAAAAAAAAAAAAAAAAAAAAAAAAAAAAAAAAAAAAAAAAAAAAAAAAAAAAAAAAAAAAAAAAAAAAAAAAAAAAAAAAAAAAAAAAAAAAAAAAAAAAAAAAAAAAAAAAAAAAAAAAAAAAAAAAAAAAAAAAAAAAAAAAAAAAAAAAAAAAAAAAAAAAAAAAAAAAAAAAAAAAAAAAAAAAAAAAAAAAAAAAAAAAAAAAAAAAAAAAAAAAAAAAAAAAAAAAAAAAAAAAAAAAAAAAAAAAAAAAAAAAAAAAAAAAAAAAAAAAAAAAAAAAAAAAAAAAAAAAAAAAAAAAAAAAAAAAAAAAAAAAAAAAAAAAAAAAAAAAAAAAAAAAAAAAAAAAAAAAAAAAAAAAAAAAAAAAAAAAAAAAAAAAAAAAAAAAAAAAAAAAAAAAAAAAAAAAAAAAAAAAAAAAAAAAAAAAAAAAAAAAAAAAAAAAAAAAAAAAAAAAAAAAAAAAAAAAAAAAAAAAAAAAAAAAAAAAAAAAAAAAAAAAAAAAAAAAAAAAAAAAAAAAAAAAAAAAAAAAAAAAAAAAAAAAAAAAAAAAAAAAAAAAAAAAAAAAAAAAAAAAAAAAAAAAAAAAAAAAAAAAAAAAAAAAAAAAAAAAAAAAAAAAAAAAAAAAAAAAAAAAAAAAAAAAAAAAAAAAAAAAAAAAAAAAAAAAAAAAAAAAAAAAAAAAAAAAAAAAAAAAAAAAAAAAAAAAAAAAAAAAAAAAAAAAAAAAAAAAAAAAAAAAAAAAAAAAAAAAAAAAAAAAAAAAAAAAAAAAAAAAAAAAAAAAAAAAAAAAAAAAAAAAAAAAAAAAAAAAAAAAAAAAAAAAAAAAAAAAAAAAAAAAAAAAAAAAAAAAAAAAAAAAAAAAAAAAAAAAAAAAAAAAAAAAAAAAAAAAAAAAAAAAAAAAAAAAAAAAAAAAAAAAAAAAAAAAAAAAAAAAAAAAAAAAAAAAAAAAAAAAAAAAAAAAAAAAAAAAAAAAAAAAAAAAAAAAAAAAAAAAAAAAAAAAAAAAAAAAAAAAAAAAAAAAAAAAAAAAAAAAAAAAAAAAAAAAAAAAAAAAAAAAAAAAAAAAAAAAAAAAAAAAAAAAAAAAAAAAAAAAAAAAAAAAAAAAAAAAAAAAAAAAAAAAAAAAAAAAAAAAAAAAAAAAAAAAAAAAAAAAAAAAAAAAAAAAAAAAAAAAAAAAAAAAAAAAAAAAAAAAAAAAAAAAAAAAAAAAAAAAAAAAAAAAAAAAAAAAAAAAAAAAAAAAAAAAAAAAAAAAAAAAAAAAAAAAAAAAAAAAAAAAAAAAAAAAAAAAAAAAAAAAAAAAAAAAAAAAAAAAAAAAAAAAAAAAAAAAAAAAAAAAAAAAAAAAAAAAAAAAAAAAAAAAAAAAAAAAAAAAAAAAAAAAAAAAAAAAAAAAAAAAAAAAAAAAAAAAAAAAAAAAAAAAAAAAAAAAAAAAAAAAAAAAAAAAAAAAAAAAAAAAAAAAAAAAAAAAAAAAAAAAAAAAAAAAAAAAAAAAAAAAAAAAAAAAAAAAAAAAAAAAAAAAAAAAAAAAAAAAAAAAAAAAAAAAAAAAAAAAAAAAAAAAAAAAAAAAAAAAAAAAAAAAAAAAAAAAAAAAAAAAAAAAAAAAAAAAAAAAAAAAAAAAAAAAAAAAAAAAAAAAAAAAAAAAAAAAAAAAAAAAAAAAAAAAAAAAAAAAAAAAAAAAAAAAAAAAAAAAAAAAAAAAAAAAAAAAAAAAAAAAAAAAAAAAAAAAAAAAAAAAAAAAAAAAAAAAAAAAAAAAAAAAAAAAAAAAAAAAAAAAATAATTTTAATTCAAACTTCTTCATGTATCTTTGGTCTCCCTTCTTCAACTTGATTATCTGAAATTCTCGACACATTCAATAGTTTTAGATCAAGTTATCACACCTCCCCTCTCTCTTAGATCTGTAAAATCTCCTTCAAGACCTCATACATTTTCTTAGCTTTGGATCATTCATTGGCTGACAATGTCCTCAATTGGATTCTACTCTTGGGCTTGGCTTGGTCGCTCCTTGGATCACATCAGTACTCCTCGGCCACACAAAGCAATAAAGGAGGAATTTGCCTTCCTTGTGACAATAATGTACCCTCGAGCATAAGTTTCAACTATTCTTTAGAATTTTAGTATTTTTTGGTGATTATGTAACATGGACTGCTGAACATGTGATGGATGAACTCTGATGCAATTTGAAAGAAGAGGACCATATGATAGGACCTTGGAGAGAGAGAGAAGGTTTGCCAAAATGTCAAGACAAGGTTGTTCGTCTACTTGTGGCCGCGTACCCTCACCTTTTAGCTCTTCTTCTAGTAGTCTCCAAACCCTAAATTTTAAGGAGGTATTGTAGCACCCGGCCCTATCGAACCAGCTCTTTTATTATTAATAAAATACACTTTATTAGTCAATAAATTAAGTAGGGTTATTAAATAACTTGGCAAAGGGCATTAGAGTAAATTGCAATTTTCAAAGAGTGGATAAAGTATTTAAGGGAAGAGGGTTGGGTTAATGCACTGTCGCCGCCACCATTTCATACCATTTCCTTTCGGGTTTCAACTCAGGCAGACGAGCTCTCTAGGCGATCTTCCCTCGCGAGCTTCACCTTCGACAGGTAAGTTTTCCATTATCTTCCGATATTATAGTGAGTGATAGCGGGAGTGCAATGCGTGTGTAACTTGGTGATGCTTGTGAGTGAGCTGAGTTCGAGTTTAGTGCTGAACCAAGAATGTGCGATGGCCGCAGTTCAAGCTAGCTCCTTAGATCGTGAATGGTGTGGGATGAGATTTAGGAAGTTTGATTAGTGTTCTGGTTATGACACTAGGTGAACAGGGCTTTCAAGTAGTTGAAACCGAGCGATTTCCAGGAGACCAGGTTAAGTAGAGTTTGTTTGTGCCTTCGGGCATACATCACAAAAAGTAGGATTAATGTATGTTCGTGTGCTTATTTCCAGTTGTCATGCATCATATTTTGAATGTACGAAAATGAATTTACATGATTTGAATCGGCAAGGAAATGAACAGATTGAAACCAGTACGTGAAGCAGATTTGCTGTTAAGGGAATTAATCCAACCCTAATGAGCCAGTGGATTGAGGTTTTTGGGAAAAATGATCCGCTTCCCAATCCGACAGGGGGATCTGAAACAGTCTGAGTATCAGATTGTGTTAGGTGAATTAATCCAACCTTAACGAGCCAGTGGATATTATACTTTGGGAGCAATGATCCAACTCCCAATTTCACAGGGGGATCTGTACAGAGAAACGATGAATATGCAACTGAGATGAGAAAAAGTAGAAACTGCATGTTTTCGGAATTTATGATTCAGTATTTCATTTCACTATTGCTTTACTTGCTTAGCATTAGGCTAATAGATGAGTTTTGTGATGTAGGTGAAGAAGCTTTAGCAGGTGTGTTTACTGAGTTCACAGAAGGCTAGTTGGGTTGGAGGAGTGCATCCACACAATGTTCTGGCAGCTGATGGGGCAGTTTAATTGATGTCTGTTGGAGTGAAGGTTTTATTATCAATGCTTTATTTTAGATGGATCGAGTTTTCATAACAGTAGTGATTTCAGTGTTTTGAACAAATTGAGTTTTTTTTTTTTTTTTTTTTTTTTTTTTTTTTTTTTTTTTTTTTTTTTTTTTTTTTTTTTTTTTTTTTTTTTTTTTTTTTTTTTTTTTTTTTTTTTTTTTTTTTTTTTTTTTTTTTTTTTTTTTTTTTTTTTTTTTTTTTTTTTTTTTTTTTTTTTTTTTTTTTTTTTTTTTTTTTTTTTTTTTTTTTTTTTTTTTTTTTTTTTTTTTTTTTTTTTTTTTTTTTTTTTTTTTTTTTTTTTTTTTTTTTTTTTTTTTTTTTTTTTTTTTTTTTTTTTTTTTTTTTTTTTTTTTTTTTTTTTTTTTTTTTTTTTTTTTTTTTTTTTTTTTTTTTTTTTTTTTTTTTTTTTTTTTTTTTTTTTTTTTTTTTTTTTTTTTTTTTTTTTTTTTTTTTTTTTTTTTTTTTTTTTTTTTTTTTTTTTTTTTTTTTTTTTTTTTTTTTTTTTTTTTTTTTTTTTTTTTTTTTTTTTTTTTTTTTTTTTTTTTTTTTTTTTTTTTTTTTTTTTTTTTTTTTTTTTTTTTTTTTTTTTTTTTTTTTTTTTTTTTTTTTTTTTTTTTTTTTTTTTTTTTTTTTTTTTTTTTTTTTTTTTTTTTTTTTTTTTTTTTTTTTTTTTTTTTTTTTTTTTTTTTTTTTTTTTTTTTTTTTTTTTTTTTTTTTTTTTTTTTTTTTTTTTTTTTTTTTTTTTTTTTTTTTTTTTTTTTTTTTTTTTTTTTTTTTTTTTTTTTTTTTTTTTTTTTTTTTTTTTTTTTTTTTTTTTTTTTTTTTTTTTTTTTTTTTTTTTTTTTTTTTTTTTTTTTTTTTTTTTTTTTTTTTTTTTTTTTTTTTTTTTTTTTTTTTTTTTTTTTTTTTTTTTTTTTTTTTTTTTTTTTTTTTTTTTTTTTTTTTTTTTTTTTTTTTTTTTTTTTTTTTTTTTTTTTTTTTTTTTTTTTTTTTTTTTTTTTTTTTTTTTTTTTTTTTTTTTTTTTTTTTTTTTTTTTTTTTTTTTTTTTTTTTTTTTTTTTTTTTTTTTTTTTTTTTTTTTTTTTTTTTTTTTTTTTTTTTTTTTTTTTTTTTTTTTTTTTTTTTTTTTTTTTTTTTTTTTTTTTTTTTTTTTTTTTTTTTTTTTTTTTTTTTTTTTTTTTTTTTTTTTTTTTTTTTTTTTTTTTTTTTTTTTTTTTTTTTTTTTTTTTTTTTTTTTTTTTTTTTTTTTTTTTTTTTTTTTTTTTTTTTTTTTTTTTTTTTTTTTTTTTTTTTTTTTTTTTTTTTTTTTTTTTTTTTTTTTTTTTTTTTTTTTTTTTTTTTTTTTTTTTTTTTTTTTTTTTTTTTTTTTTTTTTTTTTTTTTTTTTTTTTTTTTTTTTTTTTTTTTTTTTTTTTTTTTTTTTTTTTTTTTTTTTTTTTTTTTTTTTTTTTTTTTTTTTTTTTTTTTTTTTTTTTTTTTTTTTTTTTTTTTTTTTTTTTTTTTTTTTTTTTTTTTTTTTTTTTTTTTTTTTTTTTTTTTTTTTTTTTTTTTTTTTTTTTTTTTTTTTTTTTTTTTTTTTTTTTTTTTTTTTTTTTTTTTTTTTTTTTTTTTTTTTTTTTTTTTTTTTTTTTTTTTTTTTTTTTTTTTTTTTTTTTTTTTTTTTTTTTTTTTTTTTTTTTTTTTTTTTTTTTTTTTTTTTTTTTTTTTTTCCACCGGCAGATGTGGTGGTCTTTAGAGTTTTAATAGTGTTTGTGATTTAAACCTTTATTTCTTTTGGTCGATTTATCTCGAACATTTTATCCGATTATCCAAACCACTTTATGGTTTTGTTTAACTCTAAGTTACTTAAATTAATTCCGCTGCAAAATTTTAAATTATGAATGAAGTTTTTAGTTCGTGTACGGGTTTTGTGTGACGAACCGGGTTCAGAGAATTCGGGGCGTTACAGTATGGTATCAGAGACATTCGGTTAAACTGTTCAAAAGATTACTCATCAGTGCCAATCGTTGCATGGAAGCACTCCAACAACTGTAAGTATTTGAGTTAGCTTTAGTTATAAAATGTTTATGAGGGCAGTTAACCCTGTGCAGGGAATTTAGTATAATGGCTAGACGACCAGGAAGACCAAGGATACCTAGAGAAATACCAAGCCCAAGGCGTGAAGAGGACTCTAGTGTAATTAGGCAGCTGACCGAATTGATGCGTCAGCAGACAGATATAGTGCGTCAACAGTCTGATCAATTAGGAGTGCTGTTGAGTCGGGAAGCACAAGGAAGTGCCAACTCGGGTTCTAGCAATGAGCATTCTGGAGATAGATTCCGGAGACTAAGACCACCCACGTTTGATGGACAGTCATCCGATCCAATTATTGCTGAAGGATGGCTTAGAAAGATTGAAAGTATGTTTAGGTGCGCCAGCATAGGAGAAGGAGACAAGGTCACGTTGGCTACATTTCATTTGGCTGGCGAAGCTCAACTCTGGTGGGAAACAGTTGAAACCACCACCGACATTCTGACTATGACTTGGTCACAGTTTAAGGACATCTTCTATGAGAAATATTTTAACAGCACGGTCCAGACCGCAAAGAAGTTGGAATTTCTGAATTTGAAGCAGACAGGGTCGGTGGCAGAGTACGGTAGGCAATTTGAGTCCTTGTCCAGGTTTGCTGGACACTTTGCTCATAAGGACGAGGATAAGGTGTTCAAATTTGTGCATGGACTGAAGCCGGAGATCTATCGAGGAGTCAAATTCTGTGGCATTAAAGGTTTAACGTTCAGCGAAGTTGTGTCCACTGCTCTGGAAGTGGAAGAGGCTGAAAGGAAGTGTGCTGGAGCAAAGGAGGTCCCACAAAGGTTTGTCCAGCAACACCATCAGAGAGGAACGAAGAGGCCAAGTGAAGGCCAGAGTAGCCAAGGAGCTGGAGGGAAGGTACAGAATGTCAGGAAATTTCCCCCGTGTCCTAAGTGCTTGAAGAACCACCCCGGGGAGTGCAGGATGGGATTTGGGAAGTGCTTCAACTGTGAGGAGGTTGGCCACACGTACAAAGAATGCCCGAAGCCTAGGATCACCAGATGCTACAATTGTAACAAAGTCGGCCATATTAGCAGAGACTGTCCAGTTCCTAAGAGTGGTCCTGCTATGATTAAACCAAGAATATTCTCCATGACGGAGGCAGGTGAAGAACAGCCTGCTGTAGTGTCAGGTACTATATTGGTCAACTCTGTGCCTGCTTTTACTTTGATAGATTCCGGTGCAACGCATTCATTTATAGCATCTACGTTTGCTGATAAGTTAGATGTACAGTTTACCCCTTCTATGCATGTGTTTAATGTTACATTACCTTCTGGTGAGTGCATGCACTCCAATCGAGTGATGCCTGATAGTGAGGTATTAGCGGGGAACATGAATTTGCCTGCTGACCTCATTATTATGGATATATTGGGATTTGATGTAATCTTAGGAATGGATTGGCTGTTTAAGCATTATGCCACGATCGATTGTAGGACTGGAATAGTTAGTTTCCAACCCCCTGGTAACCCGAAACATACCTTCCAAGCTTCAAAGAAGAGCAAGGAAATGACTGTGATGACTTCGATTAACACTAGACCTTCCCTATGTAGAGAGTATTGGTGCTTCCTAGCTAGCGTTGTAGACACGCAACTTGTAGGAAAGGCAAACCCTCAAAATGTTTTAGTTGTCCAAGACTTTCCTGATGTATTTTTAGACGACCTTCCTGGTTTACCACCAGATAGAGAAATCGAATTTGTTGTAGATGTCTACCCCGGAGCCGAGCCTGTGTCTAAAAACCCGTATAGACTAGCACCATCAGAACTTAAAGAGTTAAAGAAACAGTTGGAGGATTTGTTAGAAAAAGGGTTCATACGCCCTAGTTTTTCACCATGGGGTGCACCTGTCCTTTTTGTTAAAAAGAAAGACGGATCAATGCGTATGTGCATAGACTATAGAGAGTTGAATAAGCTAACTGTCAAGAACAAGTATCCACTGCCGAGGATTGATGACTTATTTGACCAACTTAAGGGTGCGAGAGTTTTCTCTAAGATTGACCTTAGGTCCGGTTACTATCAGTTGAAGGTTAAATCTGAGGATATCCCAAAGACTGCCTTTCGCACAAGGTATGGACATTATGAGTTTTTGGTTATGTCTTTGGTTTGACTAATGCGCCAGCAGCCTTCATGGATCTTATGAATAGGGTGTTTCACGAGTATTTGGACAAGTTTGTCATTGTATTCATTGATGACATACTAATCTATTCTAGAACTAAGGAAGAGCATGCAAAACATTTGAGTTTAGTGTTGGATGTACTGAGAAGACACCAGCTTTATGCTAAGTTTTCAAAGTGTGAATTTTGGTTGGATAGAGTTCACTTTCTTGGTCATGTGATCTCTGGTGATGGAATATCTGTGGACCCAGCCAAGGTTCAAGCAGTTAAGGAATGGCCCCAACCGAAGAGTGCTACAGATATTAGAAGTTTTCTTGGACTAGCAGGGTATTACAGAAAGTTCATTGAAGGATTTTCAAAGATTGCCACACCCCTTACTAGGTTAACAAGGAAAAACGTGAAATATACATGGACTGACGAATGTGAGCATAGTTTCCAAACCTTGAAACAGGAGCTGACCAATGCTCCAATTTTGACCCTCCCTGTTGAAGGTGGTAAATTTAGTATTTATTGTGACGCTTCTAAGATCGGTCTTGGCTGTGTGTTGATGCAAGATGATAAGGTTATAGCCTATGCTTCTAGACAGTTAAAAACTCATGAGAAGAACTACCCTACACACGACTTGGAATTAGCTGCCGTTGTATTTGCACTTAAAATTTGGAGGCATTACCTATATGGACAAACTTGTGAGGTATTTTCAGATCATAAAAGTCTGAAGTATATTTTCACGCAAAAAGAACTGAATATGAGGCAGCGTAGATGGTTAGAGTTTGTCAAAGATTATGATTTTGAGATTAAGTACCACCCTGGTAAGGCAAATGTTGTGGCAGATGCCTTGAGTAGAGTCACAACCTCAACCCCAACTATGATTTCCAATATGCCATTAACCTTAGAGTCAGAATTCCAAAAGTTTAATCTAGAAGCAGTGACCAGTGTATCAGCTATACTTTCTGCCATAACCTTAAAGCCTACCATTCTTGAGAAAATAAAGGAAGCTCAGACAAATGATGATGAATGTATCGGGTACAAGTCAAGCATGGATTCTACGGACAAGTCAGAATTTAGTCATTCTACCGATGGAATCCTTAAGTTTAGAAATAGGTGGTTTGTTCCTGCCAATAATGAGCTTCGTGAGGAAATTCTTTCTGAAGCTCACTCTTCCGGATTCTCTGTCCACCCTGGGAGTACAAAGATGTACAGAGATCTCAGGCAGTATTACTGGTGGCCAGGTATGAAAAGAAGTGTGGCGAAGTATGTAGAGTCATGTCTGACCTGCCAGCAAGTCAAAGCTGAACACCAGAGACCCTCAGGGACATTGCAACCCTTACCAGTTCCCGAATGGAAATGGGAACAAATAACGATGGACTTTGTTGTTGGATTACCTAGGACAGCTAAGGGACATGATGCAATTTGGGTGATAGTTGACCGTCTAACCAAGTCAGCTCATTTTCTGCCTATAAAGATAACCTACTCGATGGATCAGCTAGCTGAATTGTACATGCAAGAGATCGTCAGACTGCACGGAGTTCCAAGTTCTATAGTTTCAGACCGAGACTCTAGATTTACATCTAAGTTTTGGAGGAGTTTGCATAAGGCTATGGGAACACAACTTAATTTTAGCACAGCTTTCCACCCTCAAACTGATGGACAATCTGAAAGAACCATTCAAACACTGGAGGATATGCTTCGTGCATGCACATTGGATTTTCAAGGTTCTTGGAACCAGTACCTGTCCTTAGTAGAATTCTCTTACAACAACAGTTTTCAAGCAACCATAGGTATGGCACCATACGAGGCATTATATGGACGGAAGTGCAGATCACCATTGTATTGGGACGAAGTTGGGGAGGCACAATTGATTGGTCCTGAAATTGTGCAACAGACAGTAGAGAAGATTGCTCTTATCCGTCAAAGAATCCTGACAGCTCAAAGCCGACAGAAAAGCTATGCAGACAAAAGACGAAAGGAACTGGAATTTGAGGTAGGTGATGAAGTTTTTCTTAAGGTGTCACCTTTCAAGGGAGTTGTGAGATTTGGAAAGAGAGGAAAGTTGAACCCCAGGTTTATTGGACCGTTCACTATTCTGAAGAGAGTTGGGAGAGCAGCCTATCAGTTGCAACTACCGGCATCTATGGATGGAATACACAGTGTGTTCCATGTGTCTATGTTGAAGAAATGCATTAGGAGTCCATATCAAGTCATGGAACAGCAAGACCTTGAGATTCATCCTACCCTTGCCTATGAAGAGAGACCAGTAAAGATATTAGACCATGCAGTGAAGATATTGCGCAACAAAGAGGTTCCACTAGTGAAAGTCTTATGGCGCAATCAGAACATGGAGGAGACAACTTGGGAACGCCAGCAAGACATGATGGAACAACATCCGGAGTTATTCAGGTACTGAATTTTGAGGACAAAATTCTTTTAAGGGGGGTAGATTGTAGCACCCGGCCCTATCGAACCAGCTCTTTTATTATTAATAAAATACACTTTATTAGTCAATAAATTAAGTAGGGTTATTAAATAACTTGGCAAAGGGCATTAGAGTAAATTGCAATTTTCAAAGAGTGGATAACGTATTTAAGGGAAGAGGGTTGGGTTTAATGCACTGTAGCCGCCACCATTTCATACCATTTCCTCTTCGGGTTTCAACTCAGGCAGACGAGCTCTCTAGGCGATCTTCCTCGCGAGATTCACCTTCGACCTAGGTAAGTTTTCCATTCATCTTCTCGATATTATAGTGAGTAGATAGCGGGAGTGCAATGCGTGTGTAACTTGGTGAATGCTGTGAGTGAGCTGAGTTCGAGTTTAGTGCTGAACCAAGAATGTGCGATGGCCCGAAGTTCTAAGCTAGCTCCTTAGATTCGTGAATGGTGTGGGATGAGATTTAGTGAAGTTCTGATTAGTGTTCTGTTTATGACACTAGGTGAACAGGGCTTTCAAGTAGTTGAAACCGAGCGATTTCCAGGAGACCAGGTAAGTAGAGTTTGTTTGTGCCTTCGGGCCTACATCACAAAACAGTAGGATTAATGTATGTTCGTGTGCTTATTTCCAGTTGTCATGCATCATATTTTGAAATGTACGAAAATGAATTTACATGATTTTGAATCGGCAAGGAATGAACAGATTGAAACAGTACGTGAAGCAGATTTGCTGTTAAGGGAATTAATCCAACCCTTAATGAGCCAGTGGATTGAGGTTTTGGGAAAAGTGATCCGCTTCCCAATCCGACAGGGGGATCTGAACAGTTATGAGTATCAGATTTGCTGTTAGGGGAATTAATCCAACCCTTAACGAGCCAGTGGATATTTATACTTTGGGAGAAATGATCCAACTCCCAATTTCACAGGGGGATCTGTACAGAAACGATGAATATGCAACTGAGATGAGAAAAGTAGAAACTGCATGTTAGGAATTTATGATTCAGTATTTCATTTCACTATTGCTTTACTTGCTTAGCATTAGGCTAATAGATGAGTTTTGTGATGTAGGTGAAGAAGCTTTAGCAGGTGTGTTTACTGAGTTCACAGAAGGCTAGTTATGTTGGAGGAGTGCATCCACACAATGTTTTGGCAGCTGATGGGGCAGTTTAATTGATGTCTGTTGGAGTGAAGGTTTTATTATCAATGCTTTATTTTAGATGGATCGAGTTTTCATAACAGTAGTGATTTCAGTGTTTTGAACAAATTGAGTTTTATTATTTGATAATGGCATTCCGCTGAGGTTTGAAGATTTGCACTTGTTGGATTTTAAGCAATACATGGGTTTGAATCTTTTTCTGAGTGATTTCAGTAAGGCAAATAGATTCTTTTTCATAAATGGAGTATGTTGTATTAATTAGGAGTAGCCAGAATGTCGCCCTGGAATATATCGGTAGTGGGATGTGTTTGTTCTATGTCGGTAGATGCATTCTCATCGACGGAAGTGAGTAGTTTGCACCTACCAGAAGGAGATGTCTACGTTAGGGTATCAAATTGTCTCTCGGATGATGTCTTCAGGAAAGGCATCGGAAGATTTCGCCTATCTATCGATCGATATAGAAACATTTTCTATCGGCAGATGAAGTCATGTTGGACTTCATCGGCTTTGAAGGTTATGGCAGTCGTGTTGCTTCATCGGCAGATGAATCCATGTTGATTCATCGGCAGATAAGTCGTTAGGGACCTATCGGCAGGATGAAGTTGTGCGCGTCATCGGCAGATGAAGTTGTGCTGACGTCATCGGCAGATGAAGTCATGTTGACTTCATCGGCAGATGAAGTTGTGCTGACGTCATCGGCAGATGAAGTTGTGCTGACGTCATCGGCAGATGAAGTTGTGCTGACGTCATCGGCAGATGAAGTTGTGCTGACGTCATCGGCAGATGAAGTTGTGCTGACGTCATCGGCAGATGAAGTCATGTTGACTTCATCGGCAGATGAAGTTGTGCTGACGTCATCGGCAGATGAAGTTGTGCTGACGTCATCGGCAGATGAAGTTGTGCTGACGTCATCGGCAGATGAAGTTGTGCTGACGTCATCGGCAGATGAAGTCATGTTGACTTCATCGGCAGATGAAGTTGTGCTGACGTCATCGGCAGATGAAGTCATGTTGACTTCATCGGCAGATGAAGTTGTGCTGACGTCATCGGCAGATGAAGTTGTGCTGACGTCATCGGCAGATGAAGTTGTGCTGACGTCATCGGCAGATGAAGTCATGTTGACTTCATCGGCAGATGAAGTTGTGCTGACGTCATCGGCAGATGAAGTTGTGCTGACGTCATCGGCAGATGAAGTTGTGCTGACGTCATCGGCAGATGAAGTCATGTTGACTTCATCGGCAGATGAAGTTGTGCTGACGTCATCGGCAGATGAAGTCATGTTGACTTCATCGGCAGATGAAGTCATGTTGACTTCATCGGCAGATGAAGTTGTGCTGACGTCATCGGCAGATGAAGTCATGTTGACTTCATCGGCAGATGAAGTTGTGCTGACGTCATCGGCAGATGAAGTTGTGCTGACGTCATCGGCAGATGAAGTTGTGCTGACGTCATCGGCAGATGAAGTTGTGCTGACGTCATCGGCAGATGAAGTTGTGCTGACGTCATCGGCAGATGAAGTTGTGCTGACGTCATCGGCAGATGAAGTTGTGCTGACGTCATCGGCAGATGAAGTTGTGCTGACGTCATCGGCAGATGAAGTTGTGCTGACGTCATCGGCAGATGAAGTCATGTTGACTTCATCGGCAGATGAAGTCATGTTGACTTCATCGGCAGATGAAGTTGTGCTGACGTCATCGGCAGATGAAGTCATGTTGACTTCATCGGCAGATGAAGTTGTGCTGACGTCATCGGCAGATGAAGTTGTGCTGACGTCATCGGCAGATGAAGTTGTGCTGACGTCATCGGCAGATGAAGTTGTGCTGACGTCATCGGCAGATGAAGTTGTGCTGACGTCATCGGCAGATGAAGTTGTGCTGACGTCATCGGCAGATGAAGTTGTGCTGACGTCATCGGCAGATGAAGTTGTGCTGACGTCATCGGCAGATGAAGTTGTGCTGACGTCATCGGCAGATGAAGTTGTGCTGACGTCATCGGCAGATGAAGTCATGTTGACTTCATCGGCAGATGAAGTCATGTTGACTTCATCGGCAGATGAAGTTGTGCTGACGTCATCGGCAGATGAAGTTGTGCTGACGTCATCGGCAGATGAAGTTGTGCTGACGTCATCGGCAGATGAAGTCATGTTGACTTCATCGGCAGATGAAGTCATGTTGACTTCATCGGCAGATTGAAGTAAGTAGATAGCGGGAGTGCAATGCGTGTGTAACTTGGTGAATGCTGTGAGTGAGCTGAGTTCGAGTTTAGTGCTGAACCAAGAATGTGCGATGGCCCGAAGTTCTAAGCTAGCTCCTTAGATTCGTGAATGGTGTGGGATGAGATTTAGTGAAGTTCTGATTAGTGTTCTGTTTATGACACTAGGTGAACAGGGCTTTCAAGTAGTTGAAACCGAGCGATTTCCAGGAGACCAGGTAAGTAGAGTTTGTTTGTGCCTTCGGGCCTACATCACAAAACAGTAGGATTAATGTATGTTCGTGTGCTTATTTCCAGTTGTCATGCATCATATTTTGAAATGTACGAAAATGAATTTACATGATTTTGAATCGGCAAGGAATGAACAGATTGAAACAGTACGTGAAGCAGATTTGCTGTTAAGGGAATTAATCCAACCCTTAACGAGCCAGTGGTATTTATACCATCTTTAGCCTCCCTATAACATCTCATATTTAGTGAGAAAGATAGTCTCTGAATGTTGCAAAACACAGTGGCAATCTGTAAATCTTCATTGAGATCATCAAACAACTCTTTCAATCATATGGTTTCCTTACATGCCTCATTAATAGCCATATATTATGCCTCTGTAGTAGACAACACAAAGGTATCTTGTAAGGTAGCTCTCCAGCTGATAGCATAACTCCCAACTGTAAAGACATTTTGTAAAACATATCCTCTTATCAAGGTCTCTTGCATAGTCAGAATTAACATACTCAATTATCGGGTCCAAAAAAAAAAAAAAAAAAAAAAAAAAAAAAAAAAAAAAAAAAAAAAAAAAAAAAAAAAAAAAAAAAAAAAAAAAAAAAAAAAAAAAAAAAAAAAAAAAAAAAAAAAAAAAAAAAAAAAAAAAAAAAAAAAAAAAAAAAAAAAAAAAAAAAAAAAAAAAAAAAAAAAAAAAAAAAAAAAAAAAAAAAAAAAAAAAAAAAAAAAAAAAAAAAAAAAAAAAAAAAAAAAAAAAAAAAAAAAAAAAAAAAAAAAAAAAAAAAAAAAAAAAAAAAAAAAAAAAAAAAAAAAAAAAAAAAAAAAAAAAAAAAAAAAAAAAAAAAAAAAAAAAAAAAAAAAAAAAAAAAAAAAAAAAAAAAAAAAAAAAAAAAAAAAAAAAAAAAAAAAAAAAAAAAAAAAAAAAAAAAAAAAAAAAAAAAAAAAAAAAAAAAAAAAAAAAAAAAAAAAAAAAAAAAAAAAAAAAAAAAAAAAAAAAAAAAAAAAAAAAAAAAAAAAAAAAAAAAAAAAAAAAAAAAAAAAAAAAAAAAAAAAAAAAAAAAAAAAAAAAAAAAAAAAAAAAAAAAAAAAAAAAAAAAAAAAAAAAAAAAAAAAAAAAAAAAAAAAAAAAAAAAAAAAAAAAAAAAAAAAAAAAAAAAAAAAAAAAAAAAAAAAAAAAAAAAAAAAAAAAAAAAAAAAAAAAAAAAAAAAAAAAAAAAAAAAAAAAAAAAAAAAAAAAAAAAAAAAAAAAAAAAAAAAAAAAAAAAAAAAAAAAAAAAAAAAAAAAAAAAAAAAAAAAAAAAAAAAAAAAAAAAAAAAAAAAAAAAAAAAAAAAAAAAAAAAAAAAAAAAAAAAAAAAAAAAAAAAAAAAAAAAAAAAAAAAAAAAAAAAAAAAAAAAAAAAAAAAAAAAAAAAAAAAAAAAAAAAAAAAAAAAAAAAAAAAAAAAAAAAAAAAAAAAAAAAAAAAAAAAAAAAAAAAAAAAAAAAAAAAAAAAAAAAAAAAAAAAAAAAAAAAAAAAAAAAAAAAAAAAAAAAAAAAAAAAAAAAAAAAAAAAAAAAAAAAAAAAAAAAAAAAAAAAAAAAAAAAAAAAAAAAAAAAAAAAAAAAAAAAAAAAAAAAAAAAAAAAAAAAAAAAAAAAAAAAAAAAAAAAAAAAAAAAAAAAAAAAAAAAAAAAAAAAAAAAAAAAAAAAAAAAAAAAAAAAAAAAAAAAAAAAAAAAAAAAAAAAAAAAAAAAAAAAAAAAAAAAAAAAAAAAAAAAAAAAAAAAAAAAAAAAAAAAAAAAAAAAAAAAAAAAAAAAAAAAAAAAAAAAAAAAAAAAAAAAAAAAAAAAAAAAAAAAAAAAAAAAAAAAAAAAAAAAAAAAAAAAAAAAAAAAAAAAAAAAAAAAAAAAAAAAAAAAAAAAAAAAAAAAAAAAAAAAAAAAAAAAAAAAAAAAAAAAAAAAAAAAAAAAAAAAAAAAAAAAAAAAAAAAAAAAAAAAAAAAAAAAAAAAAAAAAAAAAAAAAAAAAAAAAAAAAAAATAAAACAACTGTCATAGCTGCTCCTTCTGAAATCCTAAGCAAACATCAATGAATCAAACCTCATACACCACTGTCTTGGGCTCAAAGGACAAACACAAACACTATTTCTCTCAGATGGACAATAGATTTGACCGAGAAATCCCCATATTCCAACGTGCATAAAATCTTTGGTTGAAATCCAAATAATCTGAACATTTAATACAAACTTACCCTAGATGTGATGAGGCTACCCTCCAAATTTCAGAGGCTAACTCACTGCGGTTGAAAAGTTATGGACGAATGACTGCTTGCTGGTTCGAGGAGAGAACAAAATAGCACCTCTTGGGTTTGGCACCTAGATTCGGTTTGACCCGAATTCTAATAAGGCCAGGTTGATTTCGGCCTACATTAGGAATCTCAGTATGATTAGGGTTCAAGTTTATGTATAAATATATGCTCAAGTTGCAAAACTCATTGTACCGATTTTTAATTAGTAATTTCTCTCATTTACCCGTGGTATTTTTTGTCTTGGATTTTCACATAAATTTCAGTGTCCGTTATTGTCTCGTTTTCTTTTTTAGTTTCTTGTTTGATTTTTCAACAAACATGATAACAGCTACACTAGAGGTGCATCCTTCCCAATCCTCTCGTATTAAGAAAATATCCTCTCAAGGCTCTAACGTCCACACCATATATGGATCGAACTGTCTCACGGCGTTTTGAACCCAGCTCACGTAGTGATTTAATAGGCGAATATCATAGTGTCCTTATATCGAGTGTGAAATTGAAGTGTAAAAATTAGAGTGTAAATTTAATATAACCCGATCTAAATTAATCTCGTATAAAAGTTAGGATTACAATTAGGGGTGACCAGGACCGGACCGCCTCCAAAGAACCGGACCGGACCAATGGTTTCGATCAGGTTTCGGTCGGTCCTCTCGGTTTCTTGGTCCGGGACCGGTCCTCCCTGATGAATTCCCATCTGGTTTGGTCCGGTCTTCGGTCCGGGTACTAAAATCCCGAACCTAGACCATGGAACCGAACCCTTCATAGTTCTTTTTACATTTTTACGTTTTAAAATTAATTGTCGGTTAAGGAACCAAATTGTCCAACATTAAAACTAGTTTCTGTTAAGTTCATTGTTAACAAGAATACCCTTATAATGTTGAATAGTTGAATTGAGTTTTTATGTTAAATAGTTGGATTTCATTTGGATATTGAATTTATTTTATCTTATTAGATTTTATTTTAATCATAGATAGTTTGATTGAATTTCTTAGATTTAATTTTAAACATAGATAGTTGACTTAATATATATTACTTTTAATATATTTAAACATAGATAGTTATTATGTTGATTATATTGAAAAAAAAATTTGTATGCAATATTGAAATTTTTTATTTTTTAAATAAAAAAAAATTCAGCATTATAGTGGGAGAAACCGGGACCGGACCGAAACTTTCGGTCTGGTCTAGTCTGGTCCCGATCTCTTGTCGGGCCAGTTCTGGGCTTCGGGATAAAAATCTAACTAGAGGTGATGGTTGGAACAAGTTCTAACTAGAGGTGATGGTTGGAACAAGTTCTAACTAGAGGTGATGGTTGGAACAAGTTCTAACTAGAGGTGATGGTTGGAACAAGTTCTAACTAGAGGTGATGGTTGGAACAAGTTCTAACTAGAGGTGATGGTTGGAACAAGTTCTAACTAGAGGTGATGGTTGGAACAAGTTCTAACTAGAGGTGATGGTTGGAACAAGTTCTAACTAGAGGTGATGGTTGGAACAAGTTCTAACTAGAGGTGATGGTTGGAACAAGTTCTAACTAGAGGTGATGGTTGGAACAAGTTCTAACTAGAGGTGATGGTTGGAACAAGTTCTAACTAGAGGTGATGGTTGGAACAAGTTCTAACTAGAGGTGATGGTTGGAACAAGTTCTAACTAGAGGTGATGGTTGGAACAAGTTCTAACTAGAGGTGATGGTTGGAACAAGTTCTAACTAGAGGTGATGGTTGGAACAAGTTCTAACTAGAGGTGATGGTTGGAACAAGTTCTAACTAGAGGTGATGGTTGGAACAAGTTCTAACTAGAGGTGATGGTTGGAACAAGTTCTAACTAGAGGTGATGGTTGGAACAAGTTCTAACTAGAGGTGATGGTTGGAACAAGTTCTAACTAGAGGTGATGGTTGGAACAAGTTCTAACTAGAGGTGATGGTTGGAACAAGTTCTAACTAGAGGTGATGGTTGGAACAAGTTCTAACTAGAGGTGATGGTTGGAACAAGTTCTAACTAGAGGTGATGGTTGGAACAAGTTCTAACTAGAGGTGATGGTTGGAACAAGTTCTAACTAGAGGTGATGGTTGGAACAAGTTCTAACTAGAGGTGATGGTTGGAACAAGTTCTAACTAGAGGTGATGGTTGGAACAAGTTCTAACTAGAGGTGATGGTTGGAACAAGTTCTAACTAGAGGTGATGGTTGGAACAAGTTCTAACTAGAGGTGATGGTTGGAACAAGTTCTAACTAGAGGTGATGGTTGGAACAAGTTCTAACTAGAGGTGATGGTTGGAACAAGTTCTAACTAGAGGTGATGGTTGGAACAAGTTCTAACTAGAGGTGATGGTTGGAACAAGTTCTAACTAGAGGTGATGGTTGGAACAAGTTCTAACTAGAGGTGATGGTTGGAACAAGTTCTAACTAGAGGTGATGGTTGGAACAAGTTCTAACTAGAGGTGATGGTTGGAACAAGTTCTAACTAGAGGTGATGGTTGGAACAAGTTCTAACTAGAGGTGATGGTTGGAACAAGTTCTAACTAGAGGTGATGGTTGGAACAAGTTCTAACTAGAGGTGATGGTTGGAACAAGTTCTAACTAGAGGTGATGGTTGGAACAAGTTCTAACTAGAGGTGATGGTTGGAACAAGTTCTAACTAGAGGTGATGGTTGGAACAAGTTCTAACTAGAGGTGATGGTTGGAACAAGTTCTAACTAGAGGTGATGGTTGGAACAAGTTCTAACTAGAGGTGATGGTTGGAACAAGTTCTAACTAGAGGTGATGGTTGGAACAAGTTCTAACTAGAGGTGATGGTTGGAACAAGTTCTAACTAGAGGTGATGGTTGGAACAAGTTCTAACTAGAGGTGATGGTTGGAACAAGTTCTAACTAGAGGTGATGGTTGGAACAAGTTCTAACTAGAGGTGATGGTTGGAACAAGTTCTAACTAGAGGTGATGGTTGGAACAAGTTCTAACTAGAGGTGATGGTTGGAACAAGTTCTAACTAGAGGTGATGGTTGGAACAAGTTCTAACTAGAGGTGATGGTTGGAACAAGTTCTAACTAGAGGTGATGGTTGGAACAAGTTCTAACTAGAGGTGATGGTTGGAACAAGTTCTAACTAGAGGTGATGGTTGGAACAAGTTCTAACTAGAGGTGATGGTTGGAACAAGTTCTAACTAGAGGTGATGGTTGGAACAAGTTCTAACTAGAGGTGATGGTTGGAACAAGTTCTAACTAGAGGTGATGGTTGGAACAAGTTCTAACTAGAGGTGATGGTTGGAACAAGTTCTAACTAGAGGTGATGGTTGGAACAAGTTCTAACTAGAGGTGATGGTTGGAACAAGTTCTAACTAGAGGTGATGGTTGGAACAAGTTCTAACTAGAGGTGATGGTTGGAACAAGTTCTAACTAGAGGTGATGGTTGGAACAAGTTCTAACTAGAGGTGATGGTTGGAACAAGTTCTAACTAGAGGTGATGGTTGGAACAAGTTCTAACTAGAGGTGATGGTTGGAACAAGTTCTAACTAGAGGTGATGGTTGGAACAAGTTCTAACTAGAGGTGATGGTTGGAACAAGTTCTAACTAGAGGTGATGGTTGGAACAAGTTCTAACTAGAGGTGATGGTTGGAACAAGTTCTAACTAGAGGTGATGGTTGGAACAAGTTCTAACTAGAGGTGATGGTTGGAACAAGTTCTAACTAGAGGTGATGGTTGGAACAAGTTCTAACTAGAGGTGATGATTGGAACAAGTTCTAACTAGAGGTGATGATTGGAACAAGTTCTAACTAGAGGTGATGGTTGGAACAAGTTCTAACTAGAGGTGATGGTTGGAACAAGTTCTAACTAGAGGTGATGGTTGGAACAAGTTCTAACTAGAGGTGATGATTGGAACAAGTTCTAACTAGAGGTGATGGTTGGAACAAGTTCTAACTAGAGGTGATGATTGGAACAAGTTCTAACTAGAGGTGATGGTTGGAACAAGTTCTAACTAGAGGTGATGGTTGGAACAAGTTCTAACTAGAGGTGATGGTTGGAACAAGTTCTAACTAGAGGTGATGATTGGAACAAGTTCTAACTAGAGGTGATGATTGGAACAAGTTCTAACTAGAGGTGATGGTTGGAACAAGTTCTAACTAGAGGTGATGGTTGGAACAAGTTCTAACTAGAGGTGATGGTTGGAACAAGTTCTAACTAGAGGTGATGGTTGGAACAAGTTCTAACTAGAGGTGATGATTGGAACAAGTTCTAACTAGAGGTGATGATTGGAACAAGTTCTAACTAGAGGTGATGATTGGAACAAGTTCTAACTAGAGGTGATGGTTGGAACAAGTTCTAACTAGAGGTGATGGTTGGAACAAGTTCTAACTAGAGGTGATGGTTGGAACAAGTTCTAACTAGAGGTGATGGTTGGAACAAGTTCTAACTAGAGGTGATGGTTGGAACAAGTTCTAACTAGAGGTGATGGTTGGAACAAGTTCTAACTAGAGGTGATGGTTGGAACAAGTCTTAACTAGAGGTGATGGTTGGAACAAGTTCCAACTAGATGTGATATTTGACCAACGGTTGGAACAAGTTCTAACTAGAGGTGATGATTGGAACAAGTTCCAACTAGATGTGATATTTGACCGAAAGTTGGAACAAGTTCTAACTAGAGGTGATGTTTGACCGAGGGTTGGAACAAGTTCTAACCAGTATGTAACTGATAAGACAGGATTGAAGAAAAAGTAAATGTTGGCACTTGCACATATTTTCGCTTATTGAGATTTTTCTCATAGTATTTAATTTTGTGATGTAGGTGAGTTTTTATCTGAGGAAGAACTAGCTGTGCTCGAGAATCCTCCAGAGGCAGGCGAGTATACAGAGGAGGATGTTGTCGTTGGTTTTGAATAAAAATTTAAAATTATGCTTTAAAAAGATATTTTCTAATTAGTTGCATTTAAATTTATTTTGTTTTAAGTTGAAATAATTTATTGCATTAACTGTTGGATTATTATTAAGTACGTTATTGTTTTTCAAAGATTTTATTAATAAAGTTTTATTTAATATTTGTTTAGCATTTAATGTTATAAATATTTATTGATATTAAATTCAAGGTTTCTGCTTATTAAATAATTTTTGTATTTTCAATAATTTTGAATTAAGAAAATTAGGGTTTTATAACGATCCAATTTAACCTAATTTGCAAATCAATTTGGGAAAAACTTTTAGGGTTTTCAAATTGGAGAAAAATTCAAATTAAATTTTGGGGTCGTTACACTTGAGGATGGAGCCAAGGACCCTTTCCATTTACTATTATTTGAGTACTTGATGTGATCAAGCCCAAGAGCAATGATCCAATTGAGTATATTGGCGGCCCAATGACGCAATCCAAAGCTAAGAAGATTCGTGAGGCCTTGCAAGGATTGATTTTAGAAATCCAAGAGAGAGGGGAGTTGCGACAACTTGATCTAAAACTATTGAATGTGGTAATAATTTAATATAATCAAGTTGAAGCAAGGGAGGCCGAAGATACGTGGAGAAGTTTGAATTAAAAATTGAGTTTTTTATAGAGAAGAGTTCTCTTTGGTTCTTTGCGAAGAACAACGATCTTTTTCAAGCCACACTTGAAAAATCTCACTTGATAGCTTTGGTTCTTACCAACGAGTTTGGTCTGGGTCAAGCTACTATTTGATAGCTTCGGTTCAACCAACAGATGTGGCTCTGGTCAAACTCATGTTTTGATAACTACTGTTTCATCGAATTCTTTGATTGGGGTCATAGTTCCTTATTTTATTCTTGAATCGAAAAGACGTTCCTTTGAACTATTCTGCGTTGTTGTCGAGTCCTGGGTCATTTCGATCAAAGATTCGCATCAATTGGTATCAGAGCTTTGGCTCCGCCGATTCAAGATGCTATCTTTAATTTTTGTTGTCAATATTTTATTCATCTTATTCTATTCGTCCTAGTACTCAAAAAGCACAAAAAAAATTCATTTTTTTTTCATCCTTATCATCAAGTCTCAATTTTTAACATCAATTCTTTCTTCTTGCAAATTTCTCTTCTTGAATTGAAATGTACGAAAAAAATATGTTCTTTGTCAATTTTTTGCAAATTTCGAAAAAGGTGAAAAAAAATTTGTCAAAAGTAAAAAAAAAAAAAAAACGAGTTGTCAAAAGTGAAAAAAAAAAAGAGAAATTTTGTTCTAGAGATTTCAATAATTCTATCCTTTTAAATTCAAAAATTCGTTATTAAATTTGTAGATAATTGTTCTTTGAATATTCAAATGGTTGAATCTTCATTCAGAATATTATCTTTATCCAAATTTATTATTTAAAAATTTAAATTGTTGTTGAATATTGTACTTGTCCAAAATTTTGTCTTATTTCAATTGTAGTTTTGATTTAGCCATCGTTAAAGGTTTGAACATTTAAGCTTTAAAGTTTGACTTGTTTGAATTTTTACTACCGATAAAGTTCTTACGTAAAAAACTAAAAGAGAGATTTAGAGGTAAAAGGTAAGAGGGTAGATTATTATAGAAAAAACCTTAATTTTTTAGCGAAACACGTGTGAAGTGATATCCATCGAGTGCAAATACGTGAGGGAGAGGTAAGGTCCATTAATTGATTGTTTTTCTTTTACTTTTAACAATTTTCTTTTATTTTATTATTGTGGTCGAAAAAAAAATCGTTAGTGGAGAACAAAATGAGGTGGACATAAAGTTGTTCATTAGGGCCATGTAAAAAAATTTCAAGGCTCTAAATACGAGGATGGACCTATTGGAATCTCCGTCCCCTAGTCATACGCGACAAAGAAAAGATTTTGTTGAAGAATTTAAAGATGATAGTGGATATTATCAAAGGGAAAGGAATGATAGGTCGTACCGAGAAGATGGTGACTTAAGTAACATCAAGGTAAATATCTCTATTTTCCCAAGAAAAAGTGATTGCGAGGTGTATTTGGAATGGAAAGAAAGGTGGACTTATTATTTGAATGCCGAAATTACGTGGATGAGAAAAAGCTTAAGTTGGTAACATTGAAGTTCACGAACTACACTAAAAGTTGGTGGGATGAACTAGTAAAGTAGCGAATGAGATACGGTGAGTCACAAGTTCACACATGGAAGGACATGAAGGCACTCATGCAAAAAAGATATATTCTATCACACTATTATAGAGACTTGTGTCGAAAACTCCAAAATTTAATTCAAGGTTATAAAAGTGTGGAGGAGTATTATAAAGAGATGAAAATAACCATGAAAAAGATTAACGTGGAGGAAGACGATGAAGCAACAATGACTCGTTTTGCTGGAGGAGTAAATAGAGAGATTCTGGATGCCGTATATCTACAAAATTACGTGGACTTAGAAGAATTGTTTAAAAAATCAATCAAGATCAAATGACAACTAAAAGCAAAAAGGAATTTTAAGATGGGATCAACTTTGAATTCAATCGTGGAAATTAAATTGGGAAGATGAAAAGCCGAAACCAAGAAAGGAACCTAAGAGCAAAACTGCGGCTACCATTGTTTTTCCACAAAAAGTCAAGACAGATGGATTGAAAAACGAGTACTCTTTCGACCAAGATGAAAGGATGATAGTTCTAACACCATTAAAGCAATGAGAAGCTAGTGAATACCAAGAGAAAATCACAAAAGAGTCCCAAAAGATTAGGACTGAAAAAGAAAAAGAAAGGGGTGAGAAAAAATTAGTTGAAAAAGATGCCAAAAAAGAGAAAGAAGGTTGAGAAAGGAAAATAGTTGAAAAATGTACAAAGAGGGATGAAAAACAGAGGGAGAAAGAGAGAAAAATCGAGGGAAAAGAGAGAAAAACTGAGGGGGAGAGAGAACAAAAGTCGAGTGAAAAACAAATTGTGTTGATGAACAAAAGTAAGGATAAACGTGAGATGATTTTGCTTTTTTATAAAGATATTTATTTATCATTTAACGACATACTAAGTTTTCTTCCAAGTGTTGTTTCTTTTTTATTTTTGCAGAAAAATAAATGAAATTCCCGAGGATTTATGAAGAGAAATTTCTCCGTTGAGGGAAATTGAAAAACAAAAAGATCTCATACCAAGGACGTCAGTTCAAAGTTGACTAAAACAATAAATAGGTTTGAGTGGTTGGTAAGACCATATGTTTCATATAGTGCACCTATATATGTATAAGGTTGATAAATAATATGTCGAAATATTTTATTGAAAAATTTGTCATTGATTACTTTGCACACAACTTGGTTTATGAAAGAAATTTAGCTATATATTTTGAGAACTTCAAATCAGATTTTAATGTTTTAAAGGATTTTAATTATATTAGATATTATTCACTGTTTGATATTATTGATGATTTTAATACATTAAATTTGTTATATTTATTAACTTTGTTTACTAATAAATTTGCTATTGTGCATGAAAATAAAAATGATGAATTTGTTAAGAAATTTCATGCAATGATAAGATTTATTTTTGAACCCGGAGATTGATTTTGGCTATATTTTCGAAAAGAAAGGTTTCAAAATCAACGAAAAAGCAAGTTGCATACACGAGGAGATGAACCATTTCAAGTCCTTAAAAGCATAAAAGTCAATGCCTACAAGATCGACTTACCTAGCGAATATGGTAATGTTAGTGCATCTTTTAATGTTAGTGGCTTATCTTTATATGATGCAAGAGATTCGAGGATGAATCTTTTAGAAGAAGAAGGGAATGACGTGATCAAAGGAGCGACTAAGCCCAAACCCAATAGCAAGGATCCAATTGAGGACATTGGTGTCCCAATGATGCAATCCAAAGCTAAGAAGATGTATGAGGCCCTGCAATAATTGATTTTAGAGATCTAAGAGAGAGGGGAGACGTGACAACTTTATATAAAACTATTGAATGTGTCGAGGATTTAAGATAATCAAGTTGAAGCAAGGGAGATCGAAGATACGTGAAGAAGTTTAAATTAAAAATTGAGTTTTTCATAGAGAAGATTTCTTTTTGGTTATTTGCGAAGAACAACAATCTTCTTCAAGTCACACTTGATTATCAAAAAAAAAAAAAATTAATTTTTAATTCAAACTTCTTCACGTATCTTTGGTCTCCCTTCTTCAACTTGATTATCTGAAATCCTCGACACATTCAATAGTTTTAGATCAAGTTGTCACTCCTCCCCTCTCTCTTAGATCTGGAAAATCAATCCTTGCAAGACCTCATACATGTTCTTAGCTTTGGATCGTATCATTGGGCTGACAATGTCCTCAATTGGATCCTTGTTCTTGGGCTTGGGCTTGGTCGCTCCTTGGATCACATCAGTACTCCTCGGCCACACCAAGAAATAAAGGAGGAATTTGCCTTCCTTGTGACAAATAATGTAATCCGAGCATACTTTTAAACTATTCTTTAGAACTTTAGTATTTTGTGGTGATTATGTAACATAGACTTGCTGAACATGTGATGGATGAAATATGATTGCATTTGAAAGAAGAGGGACCACATGATAGTGACCCCTGGAGAGAGAGATGAGGTTTGCCAAAATGTCAAGACAAGAGTGTACTCGGCTAGCCATGTGGCCGAGTACCCTCCACCTTTTAGCTCTTCTTCTTAGTAGTCTCCAAACCCTAAATTTTAAGAAGGAGGTATGGTATTTATACCATCTTTTAGCCTCCCTATAACATCTCATCTTTAGTGAGAAAGTCTCTTAATGTTGCAAAACACAGTGGCAATCTGTAAATCTTCATTGAGCTCATCAAACAACTCTTTCAATCATATGGTTTTCTTACATGCCTCATTAATAGCCATATATTATGCCTCTGTAGTAGACAACACAAAGGTATCTTGTAAGGTAGCTCTCCAGCTGATAGCATAACTCCCAACTGTAAAGACATTCTGTAAAAGATATCCTCTTATCAAGTTCTCTTGCATAGTCAGAATCAACATACTCAATTATCGGGTCCTTAGTTCTTCAAAACGGAAGACAAACATAACTAGTACCATGCAGATACCTAAGAATTTAGTTAGCAGCATTTCAGTGTTCTTTTTCTGGATTTGCCATATACTTACTAGCCACACTTATTGTGTAAGATAAATCTGGACGCGTGCAAACCATAACATACATGAGAGATCCCACTGCACTAGAATATGGAACGTGTAACATATACTGAATTTCATCATCTGATTGCGAACATACGTTAGATGAAAGCTTGAAATGAGCTACTAATGGAGTACTAACGGACTTTTCTTTGTTCATGTTGAACCTGTAGAGAACTTTCTGAATGTACTCCCTTTGACTTAGGTACAATTTACCAGCTTCTCGATCCCTCTGTATTTACATACCAAGTATCTTTTCAACTGCTCCAAAATCTTTTCTCTCAAATTTCTTACTCAACTATGTTTTTACCCTTCTAATTTCAGCTTTATCTTTAGCTGCAATTAACATGTCGTCAACGTATAAAAGAAAATAAACAACTGTCATAGCTACTCCTTCTGAAATCCTGAGCAAACATCAATGAATCAAACCTCATACACCACTGTCTTGGACTTCTTCAAGGAACAAACGCCATTCTTGTTGTGTTTCAATTCAAAGGACAAACACAAACACTATTTCTCTCAGATGGACAATAGATTTGACCGAGAAATCCCCATATTCCAACGTGCATAAAATCTTTGGTTTAAATCCAAATAATCTGAACATTTAATACAAACTTACCCTGGATGTGATGAGGCTACCCTCCAAATTTCAGAGGCTAACTCAATGCGGTTGAAAAGTTATGGACGAATGACTGCTTGCTTATCCGAGGAGAGAACAAAACAGCACCTCTTGGGTTTGGTACCTAGATTCGGTTTGACCCGAATTCTAATAAGGCCAGGTCGATTTCGGCCCACGTTAGGAATCTCAGTATGATTAGGGTTCAAGTTTATGTATAAATATATACTCGAGTTGCAAAACTTATTGTACCGATTTTTAATTAGTGATTTCTCTCATTTACCCGTGGTATTTTTTTCTTAAATTTTCACATAAATCTCAGTGTCCGTTATTGTCTCGCTTTCTTTTTTAGTTTCTTGTTTGATTTTTCAACAAACATGATAACTGCTACACCAGAGGTGCATCCTTCCCAATCCTCTCGTATTAAGAAAATATCCTCTCAAGGCTCTAACGTCCACACCATATATGGATCGAACTGTCTCACGGCGTTTTGAACCCAGCTCACGTAGTGATTTAATAGGCGAATATCATAGTGTCCTTATATCGAGTGTGAAATTGAAGTGTAAAAACTAGAGTGTAAATTTAATATAACCCGATCTAAATTAAACCCGTATAAAAGTTAGGATTACAATTGGCAATTAACTATACCAAAATATTTGCGGATTGGTCTTGAAGGAGATGGAGGTTAATTGTAATATAACAATGAAAGAGAGAATTTTAAAAAACTTTGCAATGTTTACATTCTCGCCCCAATTTGGGTGAATGTTCAGATCTCTTCTCTTGCTTTAGTACTTTTCGGCCACTCTCTTCATACATTATTTTTTTTTAAAGTGTTTCCTTGATTAAGTTGGGTGTTGGATGTTGGATGGAGCTAAGCTACATCATTTTTAATCTTAATGAAATTTGGTAATCCATATATGACCTCATATATACTTCCTCAAAAGCCAAGAATTCAATAAAATGCAAAATATAGTTTAAGTTTCAAGTTAAAATAGGTGGAGTGGATGGCAAAAAAGAAAGAAAACAAGGATGAATATAAAACAAAAAAAGTGAGAAAGGATGAAAGAGAAAAGAGAGAGGGGCGGGAAGCCGGGGTAGAGGAAGAGTGCAGATGGCGCAGGGTTGGTGAGTGTGGGGCCCACCAACATGAGAATCTCACTAACAACCTCCTCTCTCTCGCTCTCTTCTCACTCAGCTCTTCCTGCAAAAAAAACTGAATATCTTCTTCAAATCCCACTCCCTCTTTCTATATAGTTCTCTCTCACACACCATTGATTTCATTTCACCTGTCTTTTCCCTTTCAAGCTTCAACTCCAGTCTCTTCTTCTTCTTCTTCTTCTTCTTCTACATCTTCTCTTTCAAGTCCAGGTATTCTTCCTTTCTTCTTGTCTGTTTCCTCTTCTCCGTATCTGTCATTTTCTTGTCCTTTTTTTGTTTTCTGTTAATTAATGCTTCTCTCGACGACCCACGCAGACCAGACCTTAAAATCTACTCTAGAGATGTACGAGGACAGTAATTGTTTTGAGGCTCAAGTTTCGGAAACGCCGACTTCAGTAGAAAATGAGCTTTTCCAAACCATTCCTAATCTTTCTGCCTTACCTCCACCGCCTGTTATTCCTGCTGCCAGTACTACAAACAGCAACAACAGCTTTGAAGAGAATCTCACCCTTTCTATGGAGGAGCTTGCCTACCATCCCCACCTTCACCAATCTTTAGATTCCTTGCCTTTGGAGTTTAACCAGAAACTGGTCTTCCACAACGAAAATAGTCCCCATTTCGTTTCGTTTGATCATCCAAACTGGAACCCTAATCTCCAAGAAATCCACGATATGAGTTTCGTCCATCATAATAATCCTCAGGATCAACACCATCCAGACCTCTTGAATCTCTTCAACTTACCTAGATTTTCAGACCCATCCCAAAAGATCATCCCCAATCTCCACAACTCCTCCTTAAGCTATCTAGGAGACATTCCAATTACCATTGCAGAAAATAGCAACCACTCACCACCAACTCATCCAATTCTATACGACCCACTCTTTCCATTAAATCTCCCCCCACACCCTCCTATATTTAGAGACTTGTTTCAGTCGCTACCTCATGGTTACAGCCTTCCATCTTCTTCAAGAGTCGGAGGAGGGAATTTGTTTGGAGAAGGGGATGAGAGACAAGGAAGCGGGGGAGTCTGTGAAGACGGAGAAGGAAGTGGAGTGTTGGAGTTTTCAAGAGAAATGGCCGATTGCATTGGTAAAGGAAGAGGTGGGAAAAAGAGGAAAATTTTTCCTACTGAACGCCAAAGAAGGGTGCAGTTCAACGAGAAGTTTTTGGCTCTTAAGAGTCTGGTTCCTAAGCCTACCAAGGTATATTATTATATACACCAATATACACTTTTTTCACGTAAATATAATTAGGGTATTTAAAAAAATTTAGAAACCAGTTTTCTCGATGACAAATTTTGTTGCTACGATTGATTTTATGTGGTATTTGGTCGGCTTGTTTGCGTCTTGCACGATTCAATTGATAATTGGTATGTTGTCTTCCTACTAAACAACATGAGTGGATACAATTAGATCAAAAGTTCTTTCTTGGTTTTGCATGTTCCTGAACAAAATCACTTTTTATTTTGTTTACGAATGGAATTTGAATCTACATGATGAACCAAATTTCGACAACTAAGGGGGATAGAGTGTCCATCGTCGAAGATGCCATCGAGTACATAAGAGAGCTTCTAAGAACGGTGAAGGAGTACAAGTTAATGGTAGAGAAAAAGAGATGCGAGAGGAACGTAGAGAGCTCAAACATGAAGCAACTTGGAGGAAACCCAGATGAATCCTACAATTTAAGAAGCTCTTGGTTGCAGAGGAAATCAAAAGACACAGAGGTTGATGTTCGAATTGTTGACGATGAAGTGACCATAAAACTCGTCCAGAGAAAAGTTAATTGCTTGTTGCATGTCTCTAAGGTCCTTGACAATCTCCACCTTGATCTTCACCATGTCGCAGGTGGTCACATCGGAGATTATTACAGCTTTTTGTTCAACACCAAGGTATGAAGTTATTTATTTACATTTTTGGTTGATGGGATTCATTTTCCTGCTGGGGATATTTGTCAAAATGAAGTAGAAACTTGAACTTAAAAATAAAAAATGATTTTTTTTCTTTTTGATGTTTGTAGATATATGAAGGTTCTTCTGTTTATGCAAGCGCCATCGCCAACAAAGTGATCGAGGTGGTGGATAGGCAGTATGCAGCAACTGCGCCTTATCACTGACTGGACTAGGATTTTTCGGGTAAGACGGGTTCTTGGTCTAGTACTCGAAAAATCAAATAATCTGTGGAGAAGGAAAAACATAGGCATCGTTTGCAGTTTCATTTTGTTTTGTTTTGTGTTAGTTGTAAGTTTCTACACTGCTGCATGAACCGAACTACATACGCAATGGTTCTGCAGGTTAATATAGATCTATGTTTTATATCGTGTTTGTCTGGTTTCGTCCATGGCAATCGCCCTCATTGTCGCGATTAAAACTTGCAGGAATTTCTGAAATAAAGGGATTTGAAGTAGATGGAGGAAAATTCATCTAAAAATTGGAGAAAGAGCTACCAACACTTGGAAAAAATTAGGAAATGTCACCTGAGATGTGGGTTCCATTACTTGATTATCTTATTTAAGAATCATTTTCTACTTGTACATTACATATGCATGTGATTTCCATTTCCTCACGTCATTTTCATTTGTGTTTTTTTTTCAAATTGAAAAGTAATAAGAATCAGAGTTGTTATGTTTTTTATCGTCTTGGCATTGAACCGCAATAGAGATTAACAACCTACTTTTGGATGGATTGGTGTGGTTATTGTATGCCTATGACACCAAAATAACAAGCAATGAATGAAGAAAGCTGTGAAAGAAAACCATATTGGTTAGTGATTGGAGGCTATTCTTAAATCAAGAGGACACAAAACCGTCCACCCTTCCATCCCTTGGATAGCTAGAGAGGGAGGGATGAGGTTTTTTTTTCATGTTGTCAAAGAATTGAATAATGGTTTTTTTGTGTTGTGAAAGAGTTGAACTATGAAAATTGATGGAGAGTGCCTAATCGAATTGGTCAAGTCACGTAGGAAAAGGTTCAATTCTACTCGTCTGTAAGTATGCCTCAGTTACATACATCTATGCACTTCCACTGTCATTTTCGCCTTGGCCTTCTCTTGAGTTCTTAAAATTTTGATCGATCGATCGTCATAAGGCCAGAGAACCCATTGTTTTGTATCGACTGTGTTATCGAAGGCTTTGGAGAAGTCAAAATAAGAGAGCATTCATCCCATGGTGAGTTTACCATTTAGATGTTTTCACCTGTTATTCTCTCTACACTTGACTATCTAGTGTTTTACCATGAACACGATAACTGGTATACCAAAGGTGTGTTCTTACCAATCCTCTCATATTAAGAAAAAGTCCTCTCAATGCTCTAACGCCCACACCATATATGGATCGAACTATCTCACAGCGTTTTGTTCTCAGCTCACGTATTGCTGTTTTCACCAGTTACTCTCTCTACACTTGACTATCCAGTGTTTTACCAGGAACACGATAACTGGTATACCAAAGGTGCGTCTGTTGGGTGCATTCATTTATTGTTGCAACAAGTCTTCTCTCCCAACATTTATTGTTGCATTCTGCAACAAGTCTTCTATGAAGACTTTAGGAAGACAAGTATACACCCACGTAATATGGCTCAAGTGGCCAAATCTAATTGGTGCAAAATTGATGATTTTTTTAAATAAAGTTGATGGAACTTTAAATGAATGAAATAAATGAAAAAGGAAGTGGCTCCTCTCTCTGCCCGATCTATCAATTTTATGAAGTTTTCTCCATCAAAACTTCACTGAAGAAAAAGAGGGTTAAGCGAGAGAAAAGCATCCGTGTATTTTGCCTTCATGGATTCAGGTAATTTGCTTTCTCTGTTAACATCAAAGTATGTGAAAATTTCAATTGCTTCAACATCCTGTAGTTTCTCTATATGAAAATAAACTGTTCATGCCGGATTTACTGTTCATTGCCGGATTTACTGTTCATTGCCGGATTTACTGTTCATTGCCGGATTTACTGTTCATGCCGGATTTACTGTTCATTGCCGGATTTACTGTTCATGCCGGATTTACTGTTCATGCCGGTTTTTACTGTTCATGCCGGTTTTACTGTTCATGCCGGATTTACTGTTCATTGCCGGATTTACTGTTCATTGCCGGATTTACTGTTCATTGCCGGATTTACTGTTCATGCCGGATTTACTGTTCATGCCGGATTTACTGTTCATTGCCGGATTTACTGTTCATGCCGGATTTACTGTTCATTGCCGGATTTACTGTTCATTGCCGGATTTACTGTTCATGCCGGATTTACTGTTCATGCCGGATTTACTGTTCATTGCCGGATTTACTGTTCATTGCCGGATTTACTGTTCATTGCCGGATTTACTGTTCATGCCGGATTTACTGTTCATGCCGGATTTACTGTTCATGCCGGATTTACTGTTCATTGCCGGATTTACTGTTCATGCCGGATTTACTGTTCATGCCGGATTTACTGTTCATGCCGGATTTACTGTTCATGCCGGATTTACTGTTCATTGCCGGATTTACTGTTCATGCCGGATTTACTGTTCATTGCCGGATTTACTGTTCATGCCGGATTTACTGTTCATGCCGGATTTACTGTTCATTGCCGGATTTACTGTTCATTGCCGGATTTACTGTTCATTGCCGGATTTACTGTTCATGCCGGATTTACTGTTCATTGCCGGATTTACTGTTCATGCCGGATTTACTGTTCATTGCCGGATTTACTGTTCATGCCGGATTTACTGTTCATGCCGGATTTACTGTTCATGCCGGATTTACTGTTCATGCCGGATTTACTGTTCATGCCGGATTTACTGTTCATTGCCGGATTTACTGTTCATGCCGGATTTACTGTTCATGCCGGATTTACTGTTCATGCCGGATTTACTGTTCATGCCGGATTTACTGTTCATGCCGGATTTACTGTTCATGCCGGATTTACTGTTCATGCCGGATTTACTGTTCATGCCGGATTTACTGTTCATGCCGGATTTACTGTTCATGCCGGATTTACTGTTCATGCCGGATTTACTGTTCATGCCGGATTTACTGTTCATTGCCGGATTTACTGTTCATGCCGGATTTACTGTTCATGCCGGATTTACTGTTCATTGCCGGATTTACTGTTCATGCCGGATTTACTGTTCATGCCGGATTTACTGTTCATGCCGGATTTACTGTTCATTGCCGGATTTACTGTTCATGCCGGATTTACTGTTCATGCCGGATTTACTGTTCATGCCGGATTTACTGTTCATGCCGGATTTACTGTTCATGCCGGATTTACTGTTCATGCCGGATTTACTGTTCATTGCCGGATTTACTGTTCATGCCGGATTTACTGTTCATGCCGGATTTACTGTTCATTGCCGGATTTACTGTTCATGCCGGATTTACTGTTCATTGCCGGATTTACTGTTCATGCCGGATTTACTGTTCATGCCGGATTTACTGTTCATTGCCGGATTTACTGTTCATGCCGGATTTACTGTTCATGCCGGATTTACTGTTCATGCCGGATTTACTGTTCATGCCGGATTTACTGTTCATTGCCGGATTTACTGTTCATTGCCGGATTTACTGTTCATTGCCGGATTTACTGTTCATTGCCGGATTTACTGTTCATGCCGGATTTACTGTTCATGCCGGATTTACTGTTCATTGCCGGATTTACTGTTCATTGCCGGATTTACTGTTCATGCCGGATTTACTGTTCATGCCGGATTTACTGTTCATTGCCGGATTTACTGTTCATGCCGGATTTACTGTTCATGCCGGATTTACTGTTCATTGCCGGATTTACTGTTCATGCCGGATTTACTGTTCATGCCGGTTTTACTGTTCATGCCGGTTTTACTGTTCATGCCGGATTTACTGTTCATTGCCGGATTTACTGTTCATTGCCGGATTTACTGTTCATTGCCGGATTTACTGTTCATTGCCGGATTTACTGTTCTTGCCGGATTTACTGTTCATTGCCGGATGTTACTGTTCATAAAAAAAAAAAAAATATATATATATATATATATATATATATATATATTATTGTCTAAGTTTGAACAAATAAAATAATACTTGAGGTTTAGATTCTTTAATAATAAAAATGACAATTATGTTTTGTCATTATTAATTGTTTATATGAAGGTGATTAATATTTAATTTGATATCTAAATTATGATGATTTATTAGTCACCAAAGTGGCCGAATCAGAATGTTAGTACTCATGTTTTATGTGATGCTCAATAATGTAATAACATGATGAAAATAAGTGACATGAGTACATTAATTTTCATGATTATAAAATATGTTAAATCGCCCAAAGGTGGATTAGTTATTTTATAATTATGAATATGATTGTGGTAAATTGATATGCCTTGAGTAGGTGTGTTTAGTATATCCAAAGATAACAAACATGTCTATTTCGAGTATGTTAATTATCAATTATGTGAAATTTAAGATGAGCATCAATTATGTTTATAATTATGTATTGTTGTGTCACCCAAAGGAGAACTTCAATATATATTAATGATTGTTTGATTGCCTTAATCAAAGCATTAATGTATAATCGTGTTTTATATTTTGCAGCATCTATTCCTGTTGCTCTTAATTCGCAAGCCACATCTGTTGTGAAGTTTTCTGGTCTAAATTTCTCTGAATGGTGCGAACAAGTTCAGTTTCACCTTGGTGTTCTGGATCTTGATTTAGCACTTGTAAGTGAGAAACCAGCTGCTATAACTGAAACTAGTAGCACAGATCAAAAATCGTTCTATAATGCTTGGGAACGATCAAACAGACTAAGCTTAATGTTTATGCGAATGACAGTAGCAAGTAACATCAAGTCCACATTTTCGAACACCGAAAGTGCTATGGAATTTATGAAATTTGTGAAAGAATGTTCTCAGTCAAATCACTTGCTGGAACACTGATGGGTACTTTGACCACCATGAAGTTTGATGGTTCACGTACCATGCATGAACATGTTGTCGAAATGACAAACATGGCAGCAAGATTAAAATCTATGGGAATGGAAGTGAACGAGAACTTCCTAGTGACATTCATCCTGAACTCCTTGCCTCCTCAATATGGCCCATTTCATATGAGCTATAATACTATGAGGACTAAATGGAATGTGTATGAATTACAAAGCATGCTCATTCAGGAAGAAGCAAGGCTCAAGAAACCAGGAACTCAAGCTGTCAATCTCATGAATTATGAAGGAGCTGGAAAGAAACCAGGAAAGAAAGGTGGAAAGGGTAAGAAATGACTATCATCGGTAGCTCAGTCCTCTTTCCAAATTCACAAGAAGGAACAACGAAAGGATAAGTGTCATTTCTGTGGAAAGCAAGGACACTATCAGAAAGATTGCCTGAAACGCAAGGCATGGTTCGAAAAGAAAGGTAAGCCTACTGCTTTAGTATGTTTCGAATCAAATTTAACTGAAGTTCCTTGTAATACTTGGTGGATTGATTCTGGTTGTACCACTCACGTTTCTAATACGATGCAGGGATTCCGTACGACCCAAACCATAAGCCCAAATGAAAAGTTTATCTTCATGGGGAATCGGGTGAAAGTTCCAGTTGAAGCTATTGGAACTTACCGGTTAATGTTAGACACTGGATATCAATTAGATCTTTGTCAAACTGTTTATGTTCCATCTGTTTCTCGTAATTTAGTTTCCTTGTCTAAACTTGATACAGTTGGATATTCCTTTATGTTTGGGAATGAATGTTTCAGTTTGTATAAAGATAATGCTCTTGTTGGTACTGGTGTTCTGTATGATGGTTTGTATAAATTAAAGCTCAATAATTGTTTTGCTGAGACTCTTTTAACCTTGCATCATAATGTGGGAACGAAACGTGGTTTAGTGAATGAATGTTCTGCTAATTTGTGGCATAAACGATTAGGTCATATATCCAAAGAAAGAATGGAAAGATTGATAAAGCAATCAATTCTTCCAAATTTGGATTTTACTGATCTAAATATTTGTGTTGATTGTATTAAAGGAAAGCAAACAAGAAACACAAGTAAGAAAGTAGTCACAAGAAGCAAACAGCTCCTTGAAATTATACACACCGATATATGTGGTCCGTTTGATGTTCCATCCTTTGGTGGAGAAAGATATTTTATCACCTTTATTGATGATTTTTCACGTTATGGTTATATCTATCTACTTAATGAAAAATCTCAATCAATAAATGCTCTTGAAGTGTTTGTTACTGAGGTTGAAAGACAATTAGATAGAAAAGTGAAAATTATAAGATCTGATCGAGGTGGTGAATATTATGGAAGTTATAATGAAAATGGACAACATCCAGGTCTATTTGCTAAATTCCTAGAAAGTCGTGGTATTTGTGCACAATACACAAGGCCAGGAACACCAGAACAGAATGGTGTTGCAGAAAGGCGTAATCGTACTTTAATGGATATGGTTAGGAGTATGTTAAGTAATTCATCTTTACCCTTGTCATTGTGGATGTATGCTTTAAGAACTGCTGTATATTTATTAAACAAAGTTCCTAGTAAGGCAGTTTCAAATACTCCATTTGAACTGTGGACAGGAAGGAAACCCAGTTTAAGGCATCTGCATGTTTGGGGTTGCCCAGCAGAAGTAAGAATTTATAATCCACATGAAAGAAAACTGGATTCAAGAACAACCAGTGGTTTCTTCATTGGTTATCCAGAAAAATCAAAAGGGTATAGATTTTATTGTCCTAGCCATAGTACGAGAATAGTTGAAACTGGGAATGCTAGGTTCATTGAAAGTGGTGACATCAGTGGGAGTTTGGAACCACGTAAAGTGGAAATTAAAGAAGTTAGGGTGCAAGTTCCAATACCCATAACTTCTACTCAAGTTGTTGTTCCAACAGTTGTTGAACGGATTAATGACTTACACGAACAACAAATTAATGATCAAACTCCACATAATGAGGTTGTCATGAATGAACCTATCAGAGATGAACCACAAGAAATACCATTAAGACGATCTGTAAGAGAAAGAAGATCTGCTATTTCGAATGATTATGTGGTCTATCTTCAAGAGTCGGAATGTGAGTTAGGACTTGATAATGATCCAGTTTCATTTTCACAAGCGATGGAAAGTAAAAATTCTGATAAATGGTTAAATGCCATGAAAGTTGAATTAAAATCAATGGAACAGAATGAAGTTTGGGAACTCGTCGAATTGCCGGAAGGTTGTAAAAGAGTTGGGTGTAAATGGGTCTTTAAGACCAAACGTGACTCTAATGGCAATATCGAATGAAATAAAGCCTAGACTTGTTGCCAAAGGTTTTACTCAGAAAGATGGCATTGATTACAAGGAAACCTTTTCTCCTGTTTCGAAAAAGGATTCTTTCAGAATTATTATGGCAATGGTAGCTCATTATGATTTAGAGCTCCATCAAATGGATGTGAAAACCGCCTTTTTAAATGGGAATTTAGATGAGGAAGTTTATATGGACCAACCTGAAGGTTTTGTCGTTAAAGGACAAGAACACATGGTGTGTAAATTAAAGAAATCAATATACGGACTTAAACAAGCTTCCCGACAATGGTATATTAAGTTTAATGATACCATCACATCCTTTGGATTTAAGGAAAACATCGTTGATCGGTGTATATATCTAAAGGTCAGTGGGAGTAAGTTTATATTTTTGAATCTGTATATTGATGATATCTTGCTAGCTACTAATGATCTTGGCCTAATGTACGAAACCAAGAAATATCTCGATAGGAACTTTGAAATGAAAAATATGGGAGAGGCATCCTTTGTGATAGGAATTGAAATATTCCGGAATAGATCACAAGGATTGTTGGGATTGTCTCAGAAAGCCTATATTACTAAAGTTCTAGAGAGATTCAGAATGGACAAATGTTCGGCAAGTGTTGTTCCAATTCAGAAAGGAGATAAATTTAATCTCAATCAATGTCCAAAGAATGAATTAGAATGTACACAAATGAAAGACATTCCTTATGCTTCTATTGTGGGGAGCTTGATGTATGCACAGACTTGTACCAGACCCGACATTAGTTTTGTTGTCGGTATGCTGGGACGGTATCAAAGTAATCCAGGTATAGAGCATTGGAAAGCTGCAAAGAAAGTCCTTAGGTATCTACAAGGAACGAAGGAACACATGCTCACTTATAGACGATCTGATCATCTAGAAGTGGTTGGATATTCAGATTCTGATTATGCTGGATGTGTGGATACCAGAAAATCCACATTTGGCTATTTGTTCCTTTTAGCTGATGGTGCAATCTCATGGAAGAGTGCGAAGCAGTCTGTCACTGCTACGTCTACTATGGAGGCTGAGTTTGTAGCATGCTTTGAGGCTACAATTCAGGGTTTATGGCTGCAGAACTTTATTTCAGGACTTGGAATTGTTGACAGTATCGCCAAGCCGCTGAAAATTTATTGTGATAATTCTGCAGCAGTCTTCTTTTCTAAAAACGACAAGTATTCCAAAGGTGCTAAACATATAGAATTGAAATACTTGGCCGTTAAAGAAGAAGTTCAGAAACAAAGGGTGTCAATCGAACACATAAGCACAAATCTTATGATCGCGGATCCGTTAACTAAAGGATTGCCACCAAAGATATTTACGGAACATGTTGAACGAATGGGCATTTCTGAAGGTTAACTTTATGTTTATGTTTGTGTTCTTTATGTACTGGACACTCTTGAGCTCCTTATTGATAGTTTCTGATATATATTTATGAATCATGTTTGATTATAATGAATGCATTCATAATGACATTATGAACTGATGAGGTCCTAAACAGGATTTGTCTTTGAGAAAGACACTAATGTGGACCATTATGTTATTCCTTTTAGTGATGATGTTGAGTATAAAATTAATATGTGATACATAGAAGGAAATGTGTCGTTATAATTGACATATGACCGCTATGATCCATATTGGTCATATATTCAATAATGATGTTATATTTGCTCAATATTATGATGAATTTGAGTTTGCTTATATAGTATAAGTATTATCGATTATGACCATTGAGCCAAGTGGGAGAATGTTGGGTGCATTCATTTATTGTTGCAACAAGTCTTCTCTCCCAACATTTATTGTTGCATTCTGCAACAAGTCTTCTATGAAGACTTTAGGAAGACAAGCAGACAACAAAATTATACACCCACGTAATATGGCTCAAGTGGCCAAATCTAATTGGTGCAAAATTGATGATTTTTTTAAATAAAGTTGATGGAACTTTAAATGAATGAAATAAATGAAAAAGGAAGTGGCTCCTCTCTCTGCCCGATCTATCAATTTTATGAAGTTTTCTCCATCAAAACTTCACTGAAGAAAAAGAGGGTTAAGCGAGAGAAAAGCATCCGTGTATTTTGCCTTCATGGATTCAGGTAATTTGCTTTCTCTGTTAACATCAAAGTATGTGAAAATTTCAATTGCTTCAACATCCTGTAGTTTCTCTATAATGAAATAAAGTAGCAATTAAGTTAGCATGTTTATAGCTTTTCTGTGAAAGAAAATGAGAAACAAGTATGAGATCAACAAAGAAAGTATTTTACAGCGTCCTTCCCAATCCTCTCATATTAAGAAAAAGTCCTCTCAATGCTCTAACATCCACACCAGCTATGGATCGAACTGTCTCATAGTGTTTTGTTCCCAGCTCACGTACTGCTATAATAGATAAACAACATAGCCCTTATATCAAGTGTGAGGTTGAAGTGTAAAATTAGAGTATAAATGTAATATAACCTGATTGAAATTAAATCCATATAAAGAGTTTGTATTACAATTTGTAGTTAACTCCAAATCAAAATATTTGGGGATTAGTCTTGACGAATATGGAGGTTAAACGTAATATAACAAAAAATTTATGAAAAGGTAGATTCTTAACTAACTTTGCATTGTTTAGATTCTCGCCCCAATTTGCATGAATGCTTGAATCACTTCTTTAAGTTTATTACGTTTCAGCCACTCTCTCCCTATAAACTATTTTTTTCCAGGGTTTTATGTTTCATGTTTTGTCGTTTCAGTTGGGAGTTGGATGGAACTAAGCTACTTCATCTTTAATCTCAATGAAATTTGGTAAGCCATATGACCTCAAATATACTTCCTGTAGCACCCGGCATTTATTTGCCATGTAATTATTTTCCCGAATTGTATAAGCGGGATCAAAATGAATGTTTTGGTTATATTGTTGGAATAGTTAGTTGAGAACAAAACTAACGTGGAACCAAAACAAATCAATTAACAAGTTGGTTAAAATCAAATGGAGGGGCTGTTTAGGTAAGAATTGTGGTTGGTGGGAAGGAACCAATATGCCATCGACACTTGGCAACTTGCTGGACAAGACATACTCCACTTCCTACGTGAAACCCTCTTCACTTCTCTGCTTCTTCTCTTCTTTCTTTGTTTTCTCTCTTCCAGGCGATTGAAACAAAGTTCCACGCATTGTTTCTCCTGCATTCTTCTGTTTCCTTCAGCAAATGTAAGCATCTACTCACGCTAATAAATTTGGACAAGTAAAAGTATGAGTATTGCTGAAGTTTTAGGTTAAGTTATTTTGGAGAAAACTCTCGGTTTTTGTATGGAAACACACTTGTTGTTTTCTGCAAATCTGAAATGAGTCTGCTGCATAATTTCCAAGTTATTAGTTAACATTTGCAGCATTGTTTACCTCTCTACGTGCATGTTACAGATCTGTGCATTTCCGAGACTTTCCAGCTAACTGCATCAAGGATAACAGGTAAGTTCATATGCATAGATTCGGCCCCTAAGGCCCTACATCACGGAAGTACTAGATTTTCTGTTATGTCGGGTTGTTTTGGGTAGAAAGGTTACAGTTTATGTTCTGAGTTGTCAATGTTTTGCCTCATTCCTGTTATCTGCCAGATTAAGTTCAGACATCGTTCATGCATACACGTTTTCTCTGAATGACATGCAAAAGTTTTCTGTACACGGTTTTGAAGTTAATGAAGATAAAATCTGACTGTCTGTAATATACCGGTTAAGTGTGAGACGGGGACTGACTCACTGATTACTGTACTGTTATATATATGTATACTGTATTACTGTATGTGCCTAAGTGCACTCACTGATATTACCGATTGTCAGTTCCCCTATAAGCTCCACTTATACCTCACTGTCACTGGAAGATAAATGTTCTGTACTATCACTGTATTTCTGAAAAGTTCATGCATAGCATATGCATCACTGCATTTAGTTCCGATATGTCTTACTGAGTTTTAGACTCATAGGTGAACTCTCTGATGTAGGTACTGAACCCGTAGATGAGGAGTTAAGGCCTTAGTCTGATGTATAAGTGATCGGTGGCTCGAGCTTGCGTGGGATTGGTTGCTGCAGTCAGACATGTTTCTGTTCAGAGGTTTAAGTTTTTAAAGTGAAGTTATGTCTGAAAATTTTACTTAAATTCTGGTGTTTGGTTTTAAAAACTCTGCTAGTGAATTTTGGAAATCCATGTTAGGTTCTGTACTGTCTCTGAGATTTTGAAACAATGTATAGATTCTGTGTCAACGTTTAAAACCTCTGTATTTGACAGTTGAATTATATTCTAAAGTATTCTGGAATTGTTTGAGATATTTTCCTTATTAGTCTGTGCATGGATGATTTTCTGGTTTTAGAGCTATCCATGCAGTCTGTTTTTCTTAAATCTGTCAATTGAAATCTGTCGTCTGCAAAGTATGTTTCAAAAACTTGTTTTGAATCGGGTATTGAAGGTCTGCAACTTTCATGCCTTCTGTTTTTATGCTCTCTGTTTATATGTCTTTCTGTCAAAAGTTATCGAAATCTGCCTTTAAAACTATGTCATCCGATTACATCTTCTGGTAGGAACTTTGCCTACATCCACCGCCAAACAGTGTTTCTACCTTAGGTTTTTCTTCTACTAATTTCAAATGCTGTCTGCGTCTTCCGATAACGTCATAACATCTTCCATCTGACGTCATCGCCTCTTCCGATTTCGTTTACTATCTGCATCTTCCGATGATGTCATAAAATCTTCCGTCTGACGTCATCGCCTCTTCTGATTTCGTTTACTATCTGCATCTACCGATGACGTCATAATCCATCTTTTGTCTGATGTCAGCTACGTCTTCCGAATGACGTCACCTGTTTTGTCGTATTACATCCACCGTTCCCTTGTATATCCACCGATAGTACTGTTCCCTTTTTGTCGTATTCAGCCTTCCACCCAGTTTATTTACATCTACCGGCTAACGTCACTCAAGTCTTCCGCCCAGTTTTATTCGTCTTTAGTTTCTTTTCTTCTGCCGATTACGTTTAATGCTTGTATCTTCCGGATGATGTCATCCATCTTCCGGCTGACATCATCACCTCATCCGATCTCAGTTGCTGTCTGCTTCTTCCGGCTGACGTCATCTTCTCTTCCGGCTGACGTCACCCACTGTTTACTTCTTCCGATTACAGAGCATCATTTCGGTTTAAATTCATCTATCGTCCAACAGTATTCTGCTTCCTTTTAAACTAAGTCTTCCGATAGTCTTCCGATTTTTAATATGTTTATTGTCTTCCGATTTCATTCTACCTCTATATTTACAGTTCTTTCCTGCTTCCTGTTTCCTGCTTTCTGCTTCTCTTTTAAGTCGTTATTGGTTTCTTGTTTTACTTTCTGCTCCAGAGAACTCTCTCTGTGAAGTCTTAAGGTTTCGAAAACATTCAGACTGTCCCTAATGTTCTGTTCCCTGTTTAAAAAAAAATAATAGTCCCCGTTTTTCGTTAACTGTCCCGGAGTGACGGCTTGGCTCTCAGACCCCGATCGGGCTCGGTTTCGGGCTGTCACACTTCCTTCCTTAAAAGCCATTAATTCAATAAAATGCAAAATATAGATTAAGTGAAAAAGGAAAAGTTGGTGGAGTGAAATGGTAGAGTTGGCAAGCGGATTGGTTTCAAGCGAAGGGTCGAGCCCAACCTAGAGTTTTGGGTTCGGCCCGGGCACCTTCTTCCCCCAAAATATGGCAAAACCCATACCAAGAATTGGTTTACGTAGGAATAGATGTATCAGTATACATAAAAGTACGCATACAATACCAAAAGGAGTTATTCATGTTCAACCAAGTTTAAAAAATACAATTGTGATTGTTACGGATGTACATGATTGAGTAATTTTGTGGTCCTCTGTCGGTACTTTTGGATTAAAAGGTACAAGAATGGGGACGCCATTTGCAGCTCAAACCGCAATAGGAACTTCTATTCGAACAATAGTGGATCGATTTGCACCAATTTCTCTAATTTCTCGTGAAAGAGAGTTTTGATATTTTAGATTTGTAGAGAAAGTACTCCACTACATATACTATCATTTTTATAATAATACGTTATCTACTAACACCTCTGGTCCTTACTGTATTATCAGAGTCTGCTTTTAGTATAAATGGATATGTATACGATGAACGACGAGGAATACTTGCACTGGATCTCGTGGAGACACTCATGCATCAAGGATTGAAAAGTGCTATGACGAGAGATCAACAATGAGAGGACGGAGTACTAGAAAAATAAAAAAATTTAGATGTCGAATATTAGATTTTCATTTAAAATTGTATGTAACGTAATTTAAATTTTGAAGTATATTTTTAACTTGTAATTTTTTTGACATATTGCACATAATTGACAATTAGATGAGTGTCAACTGGGTTGATATGTATCTAAGTTGTAGTAATACATGTCAAATTAACAATTAATGATATATATATTTTATTTCTTTGTCTCAAATAATTTTTTTATTATTACATGCCATTTTTTTATATTAATATACTATTTTTATTATTTACAAGACTAGCTACCATTTTTTAATATTAAAATAACAAATATTTATTATAGTTTTAATGACGTGCCACAAAGTGGGGAGGAGCTTTAGGACTCCAAAAGTTGCCTCGGCTTGAAAATTGTTTTTGGTCGAGTAGGGCAACAACTTTCCACAAGGACAAAAGGATCACCACTTGGATTTTGGGGCTGAAATTTTCACATCTTCTTGTCCTTGATGGGAAGGAAATGCCCATCAAATATTGCTGTCAAAATCTTTTTGAAACGGAATATATGTTGAAAGGAAGGGGCGGTGTCGGATGGAAGGTTTATCAATCTGGCCGAGAAAATGGGTCTCCTTTGAGAAGCTTTAACTCACTCGATTGATGTCCTCTTAATGCGATTTTTAGACAGGTTCTTGCTCCATATGCAAGGAAGATGGTCTCTAAAAATGGGGGAGTGAATCGTTGTGGATTGAGAGATATGGTTGCGGAAGTGTTGACTGCTCAGTTAAGAACGAAACAGTTTTTCCAAGACAACTTTGGATCAACTTGGGGATGACGCGGCTTCAATGGTTAGACCTGAGAGCTTCTACGTCCTTATTAGAGTTTTCCACTCCACAAAAAAAGAGGAGGAATGATTTAGTAGAAGTAAAACCACCCACGCCCACAAAGGGTGGCTTCACTTTTCACTAATCTTACTTGGATATTACTCACCAAAAATAGGATTGCGGCCAACTCGAGAGAGCTTTCAAAAGTTTGAAGAAAAGTTTTGTTCAAATATTCATTGCTACTCAAGAAGGACTTAAGGGTGGCTTAAATAACAGCCCTTGAGGTCATTAGTGTTTATATCGAATTCAAAGCAAAAAGTAAGAAAGACAAAACAAAAAGAAGAAAAGTACAAAATGAAGAAAAATACATGACTTGGAATAAAGTTAAGTCTAGAAGTTTCTACTTTGGAAAATTGACTCCTCAACGCAAAAGACGTTCTTTTAAAACTTCTTTTACAACCATGCAAGGAAATGTTAACTAAAAGGGATTAAAATTAAGACAACTAAACTTTAGCCTGCGGCCAAGCTTGGAAAAACTATATACAAATTTAGAGATGTTAAACGAACTGGTTGAGCCAAGTTTGTCTAGTCGCTCGGGACTTGGCCAAGCTCGACTCGTTACTGTAGCGGGCCGAGCTCGCTTAACAACTCTATGTGCAATTTCACCTCTTCGTTGTCGTGCCATCTTCCCCATAATAATATTCATAGATTCCTCCTCATCGTTTGAGTTGAGATATTCTTCTAATCCTTCAAAGAATGTAGTCTTTGCAGATTAACAAACAAGTTAGGAAATCTTTCAACTCCAAATTTTGGAAGTGGATCTTGTGGTAGATCACTTAATAACAAAATTTTAAAAAAATATATAATATATTTATATAAAATAATATTATATATGTATGTTTGGCTCATTAGGCTTGACTCGTTAGGATCGTTGGGCCGGGCCGAGTTAGTTCCGTTCATCAATCTTGTAGTTCGCGAGCAAGCTTGAGTTAAATTTTTTTTTAAGACAGCTCGTTAGAGTCACAACGCTCTTCAAGCTTGGCTCGTTAGGTTCAGCAGACTCGGTGAATCAAAGTTTTTCAGGTTCGGCGTGGTTTTGTTAAGTGAATGGTAATAAAGAAAGAAAAGAAGGACGAATAAGAAAACAAGAAAAGTTAGAAAGGATGAAAGAGAAAAGAGAGAAGGGCGGGGAGCCTGGGTAGAGGAAGAGTGCATATGGCGCAGGGTTGGTAAGTGTCAGAGAATACGGAGATTATAGTGGGGCCCACCATCATGAAAATCTCACTAACAAACCTCCTCTCTCTCTCTCTCTCTCTCTCTCTCTCTCTCTCGAGCTATCTCTCTCACCTCTTCTGCAAAGAACGGAATATCTTCTTAAAATCCCACTCCCTCTTTCTATATATTTCTCATTCTCTCACACCACCATTGATTTCATTTCACCTGTCTTTTCCCTTTCAAGCTTCAACTCCAGTCTCTTCTTCTTCGTTATCTTCTTCTCTTTCAGGTCAAGTCCAGGTATTCTTCCTTTCTTCTTGCTGTTTCATCTTCTCCGTATGTCAGTTTCTTGTCCTTTTTTTGTTTTCTGTTAATTAATGCTTCTCTTGACGAACCACCGAGACCAGACCCTTAAATCTACTCCAGAGATGTACGAGGACAGTAATTGTTTCGAGGCTCAAGTTTCGGAAACGCCGACTTCAGTAGAAAATGAGCTTTTCCAAACCATTCCTAATCTTTCTGCTTTACCACCACCGCCTGTTTTTCCTGCTGCCAGTGCTACAAACAGCAACAACAGCTTTGAAGAGAATCTCACCCTTTCTATGGAGGAGCTTGCCTACCATCCCCACCTTCACCAATCTTCAGATTCCGTGTCTTTGGAGTTTAACCAGAAACTGGTCTTCCACAACGAAAATAGTCCCCATTTCGTTTCGTTTGATCATCTCAACTGGAATCCTAATCTCCAAGAAATTCACGGTATGAGTTTCGTCAATCATAATAATTCTCAGGATCAGCACCATCCAGACCTTTTGAATCTCTTCAACTTGCCTAGATTTTCAGACCCATCCCAAAACATCATCCCCAATCTCCACAATTCCTCCTTAAGCTATCTCGGAAACATTCCAATAACCATTGGGGAAAATACCAACCAATCACCACCAACTCATCCAATTCTATACGACCCACTCTTCCCATTAAATCTACCTCCACACCCCCAGATTTTCAGAGACTTGTTTCAGTCGCTACCTCATGGTTACAGCCTTCCATCTTCTTCAAGAGGTGGAGGGAATTTGTTTGGAGAAGGGTATGATAGAGAAGGAAGTGGGGGAGTCTATGAAGGCGGAGAAGGAAGTGGAGTGTCGGAGTTTTCAAGAGAAATGGCCGATTGCATTGGTAAAGGAAGAGGTGGGAAAAAGAGAAAACATTTTCCTACTGAACGCCAAAGAAGAGTGCAGTTAAACGAGAAGTATTTGGCTCTTAAGAGTCTAGTTCCTAAGCCTACCAAGGTATATTATTATACACACGCATATACAATTTTTTCACGTACATATAATTAGGGATTTAAACAAAATTAAAAACCTGTTTTCTCAAAGACAAATTTTGTTGCTACGATTGATTTCATGTGGTTTTTGGTCGGTTTGTTTGCTGTCTTACACGATTCATTTGATAATTGCTATGTTGTTTTCTTACCTCTTAATTCCTACTAAACAACATGAGTGGATACAATTAGATCAAAATTTCTTTCTGGGTTTCGCAAGTTCCCTCAACAAAATCACTTTTTATTTTGTTAACGAATGGAATTTGAATTTACATGATGGACCAAACTTCAACAACAAAGGGGGATAAAGCGTCCATCGTAGGAGATGCCATCGAGTACATAAGAGAGCTTCTAAGAACAGTGAAGGAGTACAAGTTAATGGTAGAGAAAAAGAGATGCGAGAGGAACGTAGAGAGCTCAAACATGAAGCAACTTGGAGGAAACCCAGATGAATCCTACAATTTAAGAAGCTCTTGGTTGCAGAGGAAATCAAAAGACACAGAGGTTGATGTTCGAATTGTTGACGATGAAGTGACCATAAAACTCGTTCAGAGAAATGTTAATTGCTTGTTGCATGTCTCTAAGGTCCTTGACAATCTCCACCTTGATCTTCACCATGTCGCAGGTGGTCACATCGGAGATTATTACAGCTTTTTGTTCAACACCAAGGCATGAAGTTATTTATTTACATTTTTGGTTGATGGGATTCATTTTACTGCTGCGGATATTTGTCAAAATGAAGTAGAAACTTGAACTTAAAAATAAAAAATGATTTTTTTTTTTCTTTTTGATGTTTGTAGATATATGAAGGTTCTTCTGTTTATGCAAGCGCCATCGCCAACAAAGTGATCGAGGTGGTGGATAAGCAGTATGCAGCAACTGCGCCTTATCACTGACTGGACTAGGATTTTTCGGGCAAGACGGGTTCTTGGTCTAATACTCGAAAAATCAAATAATCTGTGGAGAAGAAAAAACATAGGCTTGACAATGCAGATTCTTACATTTGCTGGCTGGCAAAGATTTGTCGTTTGCAGTTTCTTTTTGTGTTAGTTGTAAGTTTCTAAACTGCTGCGTGAACAGAACTACATGCTTAATAGTTCTCCACGTTAATATAGATCAAATTTGAAAGTGTATGGAGCCGGGGTTTCGATGTCGTCGGGGCTAGGAACTCCGTTGACGGGAGTAGGAACATGATCTCAAAAACCTCTACGCTGGTCGTAAGTTATAAGGAAGAGGATCTCATTCCATTGGAGACTGGATCGTAATGATTCGTGCATTTCCTTGACAAATATTCGTATATTTCGTGGAACTGGTGATCATCGTTCCCGACTAGTAGTTTTGCATCGAAGTATCTTTGCTCGATCAGTACTTTGTTTGGTAACTTTCCTTCTTTGCAATGCCTCTTGAAATGTAGATCAAATTGATGGAATTTATTTAGGTTTTTTTAACTGTCCAAGGTTCCTGTCAGAACCAAAAAAAAAAAAACCTAAATTTCGCCTCTGTATTGTGGAAGGATCTCTGAGCATCTAGTAATTTGATTTCGATAAGAGAGTAACGCTGTGGATTTCAGGATAGGCCGAAGGTTCTATGCGCGACGGAGTTTGTTAGGAATTTATTAGTTAAAGGGTAAATTAGGAAATACTCTTGTTAAGTGGTTAGAATTGGTTATGTGTTGGTTATTATTTAGTTATTTTGTTGGTTATTTAAGTGGGAAAGTGGGGAGAGGTGAAAGGGGGAAAAGGAGTGGGAGAGTGCAGAGACTCTAGAATTTCTCTGTAATTTGGGAGAGAGTGAAGGCTCTAGAATTCCTTCACATTTATGTTAGTGTGTGGTCCGATTGTTTTCTTGAATTGCAATATATTTTAGTCGTTTGTTTGACAAAGTAACAGATACCCTATCAGAGTTCTGCGAGGTGTGTGTGAAAATCCGATTAATAGTCCTTTCAAGACATTGTTGAATAATGTATTAATCGTGTTTGGATTATTTACCTTTCAAGTAGTTCTAGGAAACAATCGACTAGCCTCTGCGCTGAGATCGTGTCTCAGTGGTCGGAGGTAGCTTCTGGGTTGAAGGTAAAAAACTTTGAACTCTTTGTTTTGCGTTGGTTTGCCTGATGAAAAACTTGATTTTTCTGTTGAGGTCGCCGTGTAACGCCCAAATGCCCAAAATTTTAAAGTTTATTTTCTCAATTCGAAAATTCTAATTTTTTTTTTCAAATGGATTTATCTACTGATTAGGTATAAAAATCAAGTGTTGAAAAAACCTAAATTTCAGAATTTTGAAAGTTCTTTTAATATTAACGAAAACATTAAATATGCAAAAAAAAAAAATATAAGACAAAAATTTAAACATTAAATAACTTGATCAGAAATCAAAATAAATGCAGAGTTAATAAAACAATTCATAAAACTTTATTAACGATTAAGTCAATATAATTTATTGAAAATTTCAACTAAAATAAGAATACGAAATAACATCAAAAACTGTAACATACTGAATTAAACTCATTTCTCTGACCAAAAAATATTTCCTTCTTCTGTATGCTTGACTGTTTCTAGAAGGTTCTCGATCAAAGTAATCTCATTCTTAATAAAAAATTCACCTACATCACAAAATTACAAACTATATGATAAACCAAGTAAGCGAAAATACGTACGTCTGCAAATTAACATTATACATTACCGAATTCAGATTTAACAGTTACTTATTGGTTGAAACTAATTTTTCATCTTTCGTTTAAGCTCTCATTAGCCATATGATATGTTCAGACTTTCATTAGTCATTTCACATGTTTAGGCTTTCATTAGCCATCTCAATTCGTTTAGGCTTTAATTAGCCATCACATATTTCCGTCAATTTCATTATATTTATACATGAAAGATCGTGATTAGTTACGCGGTGTCTTAGTGTGTTGTGGAACACTACGTGAGACACTGATAATAAGTGCAATAATGAATAATAAAAAAAATACAGAAAGTAAGGAGAAAGGAGGTTGGTAATGCATTTCGAAAATTGCATACGTCTGCGGGGCCACGCTCAGAATTAAAAAATAATTTTCTAAGTTCACAAAATTACACGACACTCGGTCTAACACAAAGTAAGACTCTCTTTTTTCTTTGTCGCCGCCTCTTCCTAACTTCCCAGCGAATCTGTTTTTGTGAGCTCTTCTCGTCTGGAAATTAATTCCTCCCAGAATCTAAACGCAACAAGATCCCATTGTTGATGATGACTCCTCTTAGAATCCAAATGTGACAAGCTACCCTTGTCGATGATAACTCTTCTCGGAATCCGTGTATGACAAGATCCCCTTGCTCACGATTAGAACTCCTCCCGAGTTCCAGGCAGCCTCTTCCCGAGACTGATCTTCAATGAAGAATAACAAGGAATGCACCTATGACACCGTCATCGACACCAACCGTTGTTTTTGGATGCACTCAAACAACACACTCATAAAATAACAAAACCAATCAGAAAAGAGTGTGTAGGACAGTCTATTATAGACAGAATGAATAACAACTTACCCCACACAAAATCTTGGGTGAAGAATAAATCGTCCGAATAAATAAAGACTTTCAGCTCTCAAGAATAATGGATTCATCAACTTTTAATTGTGAGGGAAGAATGCATAATATACTGTCCATCGAATATTTCTGTTTTTGATCTTCATTATTCTCTCCAAACATATCGCACAGAATAAGGAAATCGAATCCCATGAAAATCGGATCTGTGACATCGGGTGTGACATTTATGGAAAGTGCTGCCTACTTAATAGGAATGAATCCCAACGAATTAAGAATGGATCCCACAATTGTTGTGATCATATATCTTGCTATAATCCAGCAAATAATTATCAAATCAACTTTCAAAAAACGATTTTCGAAAATAACACATGGAAAATCCGAGCAAACCGACGAGCAAACGAATTAGGATCAAATTCCTTAGATGTTGTGATCTTGAATCTCGCTGTAATCCAGCTTAACAAACTCGTAATCTTCAAATCTACTTTCCAAATTAGCATCAATTCTATAATGCCAAATATGTTAACAATAGCTTGTTCTCCAAGTAACATCTTTCCAAAAAGATTTGATCTTCCGAAAATAACAAACTTCCAAAATTCAAAAAAGTTCTAATTTTAACTTCCATGGATATCTTCTTGATCTCCAAGATCTCCAAGAAACTACTTCTCAAAAACTATTTTTCCAAAATGATAAATGTACCTGATTTCCAAGTAACCACATTCCTTCTTGTACAAGCTTTATAGATTTGAACTTCCAAAGATAACTACATTCCATAATTCAAATATATAATTCATTGATTTATTTGAACTTCCAAAATTCAAATGGATAGTTTCTTGATTTTCAAGAAACAACCTTCCAAAATATAATTTGCATAAATCAAATTTTCCATAATGCCATGATATCATAATTTTCTATAATTGCCAATTGCCAAAAAATCAATGCCAATAATATTTACATTTACAATATCCCCCTTTGGCATTTTTTGGTAAAATCACAAACTCTTCCTGCATGTTGGCAATTAACCAGAACTCCCCCTTAATCGGAAATCACTTGTAACATTACAGATAACACAAATACCATAACACTTGCAAAATACTCCCATTTTTTCCATAAAAAGACAAAAGGGTATAAAAATAAAGTATCCACCATGTAGTCACCATAGAGAGATATCCATCCACAAAAAAAAAATGGAATATCTAGAGGCAAGAGAACATTTTAGGAGTTCATAAGAAATCCATCATTAAGTAGAAATATCATCAAAAGAAAGACCAACCCAATTGTAGTTGTTGGCAAACTGCTCACCAGCATCATTTTCCTTGTACAAATTCTCCTTCAACATGAAATATTGGAGCTTCCTTCTCAGCTACCCCAGGAACATCTTCAATGACATCTTCAGTGACATCAGCAGTAATATCAGGTGTAACACTTGATTTTTTAGTAACATCGACCTATTTAAAATATTCACTAAAATTTGCAGTTTTCTTTCTCTCAAAGATATTATTAGCAACTTCCTTAGCAGACCTTTTTCCGACAAGGTCATCAAGCATCCAGTAACTACTAACTTTCTATTTTCAATTACCATTTGTTGATCATTCAAAAATTTCAGTTCATCTTCAAGTATCTTGAAGAAATGAGATAACAATGCAGAATCAAAAGCATTGTCAGAATCAGAAACATTGTCGAGAGCTGGAATACCCTCAGGAACACCATTTAGAACATTAACCTGATCACCTGCCAGAAGCTTGTAGCTATTCCTAATCTCCTCCTTATTCATATCAATAATTTTTTATCCCAAATCACAGCTTGTTGAGAAGACAGAATATCATAACTTAAACAAGGAAACAAAAGAGTTGACTTTTCATTCTTGCAATCGACATGATTTACAATCAATTCCCTGAGAAGTAAGAGGACAGTTTCTCATAGCAATCTTGTGCAGGATAGCATACTTGACAGTAAGTTGTGAGGCAAAAAAATCTTTACCACGGGGCTACACACGTCTGACACTACCAGTGACATCAGTAATTATCTTGATAAAATTGGAAAAAAATTTCACATAATCAACCTAGTGGCAGCACAGATGTGTGTTGATCACAATAGGGAAGAACTCGAACAAATAACCCTTGAACTGGTCGAGAGAGATGGTTAGAAAATAGTCGTTTGAGTTTATGAAAATAAACCATAAATATTCACTCAAATTAGAAAATAAATCCAATATTCCACAAAATATCTCCCACTTCCCATAAAGACTGTCGAAAGCTTCATAGAACCCCTTGTGTCATGCTGGAAGTTACAGATCAAAAAACTCAAAAGAAATATTAGCAATAAAAGAAATTGCTTAAAACAAATGGGGATTTTTTTTAAAATAAAAATTCAGAAGAACCTCTTCACATGACACAGAGGCCTAAGGCAGACCTCAATTCTTCAAATCTCACACCATCCAAAGCTTTGGTAAAAATATCGGCAATTAATTTTTTTCGTCACCATATGCTCCAAAGTAATAATTTTGTATTCAACAAGAGATCGAATGAAATGATGTCGAATATCAATATGCTTGGTCTGAGAATGTTGAACAAGATTTTTGAAAATATTAATAACACTCAGTTGTCGTAATAGGGTGTCATGACATCTTGTGTGACACCGTAGTCTTTAAGCATTTGTTTCATCTAAAGAAGCTGAGTACAGCTACTACCTGCTGTAATATATTCTACTTCGGTAGTAAACAGAGAAATGAAATTTTGATTCTCGCTGAACCATGACACCAAGTTGTATCCCAAGTAAAAACATCTACTGGAAGTGCTATTTCGATCATTCGAACTACTAGCCCAGTCCGCATCACAATAGCCAACTAGATTTGCATTTGTATCAAAAGAATACCAGATACCATAGTCAGTTGTTCTGCTAATATATTTGAGAATCCGTTTTACTGACACTAGGTGTGACTCTCAAGAATTTGCTTGAAATCGAGCACATAAACCAACATTGTAACAAATATCCGGCCAGCTAGCAGTTATATATAAGAGACTCCCAATCATACTCCTATATAAACAAGCATTAACAGAAATTCTCTTCTCATCTTTGGAGAGCTTCTCATGTGTCTCAATTGGTGTTCTACGAGGACGTGCATTCTCCAACTTAAATCACTTCAACAAATTCTTGGCATACTTGCTTTGAGTAATGAAAATTCATTCTTTTCCTTGCTGAATCTTTGTCACGGCGAATGAATAGGGTTTTATCTACTACCCTTGCTCATATTCCTTGGACAATAAATAATGCGTGAGTTGTTGATAACACGCTCGAGGGGCTTGTTTGAGCACATATAATGTCTTTTTCAACTTGTAGACAAACTCGGGATGATGAGGGTCTTCAAAACTCTTTGGTTGAGCAACATATACTTTCTCATTAAGAAAACCATCGAGAAAAGCACTCTTCACATCCATTTGATATAGCTTGAACCGTATAATACAAGCAATAGCCAACAAAAGACGAATGGACTCAAGACGAGCAATCGGTACAAATGTCCCATTAAAATCAACTCCTTCAACCTGCGAGTACCCTTGAGCAACTAACCAAACCCTATTGCGGGTGATGTTGTCATGCTCATTGCTCTTGTTCTTATATATCATCTAGGTGCCAATGACATTCACGTTAGGAGGACACAGTACTAAGTCTCATACTTGATTTCGAGTGAATTGACCTAATTCCTCTTGCATAGCCTCAATCCAATACTCCTTTAGTAAGGCTTCTTTCACATTTTTGGGTTCAATAGTTGAAGTAAAGCAAGCCATATGAATCATTTCATGATAGTTTACTCTTAGTTTATCTCTGGTTCGAATACCATCATTTAGTCCTTCAATGACTTCATCTGCTGGATGGTTTTTCTGAACACGTGTGGATGGTTGCCTGCTGTGCAAGGTGGTTGCCTCTACTTCATCAATTGTGACAATCTGATCGGAGACACTATCTCTGATATCACTTGAACACCATCTGAAACACTGGTGGGAACACTAGAGCTTTCATCATCTGGACTCTAGATTATGTCTTCTTTGGGAGTATCAGCTGTTTCCAGAGAGTCGTCCACTTGAACATTTGCCGATTCTATGGGAGTTTGAGTCCTTTTATTGTAGACTCGATAAGCATGTCTATTGGTAGAATAATCGAGAAGGATAGCCTCATCACTTTTAGGATCAAGTTTCTCCCTATGTTCCCTGTCATTTAACACAAAACATGTACTGCCAAAAGGATGAAAATAATTTAGATTTGAGGTTTTACCTTTCCATGTCTCATAGGGTGTCATAGAAGTTCCTCCACGAAGATACACCTGATTTATGATGTAGCATGCTGTGTTCATAGCTTCAGCCCAGAGTTTTTGTGGAATATTCCTTTCATGTAGCATTACGCAAGACATCTCTGCTAAAGTTTGATTCTTCCTTTCAACGACTTCATTTTGTTGAGGAGTTATGGGTGTCGAGAATTCATGAGCTATCCCAAGTTGACTACATAAATCAGAGAATTTTGAATTTTCAAACTCTCTCTCATAGTCACTACGGATGCGTGTAATCTTCATGATATCACAACCTTTTTTACGTTGGAGTCGAATACACAATCCTTTGAATGCTTTGAAGGTGTCGGATTGTTCTCTAAGAAATTCCACCCATGTATATCGTGAGAAATCATCAACTGTTACGTAAACATAACATTTTCCTCCAATACTTTCTAACGGAATTTGACCAATTAGATCCATGTGGAGCAATTCAAGCACTCGTGTTGTTGCCGGTATCTGTGACTTTGGGTGTGACACCTTGGTTTGCTTCCCAATTTGACGCGGTCCACACACTCTACCTTCATCAAAATTTATTACAAGAATTCCACGAACAGCTCCCTTGAAAATAATCTTCTTCAGCATCCGAGTATTAACATGTCCCAACTTATGATGCCATAGAATAAAATCTTCTATGCTTGAACGAAAACAAGTTGGTAAAGAGGAAATAAGATAACAATTGTCAGAAGATCTTACCTTGTCTATTATGCAATTTTTGTCTTGATCGGAGACCATACACTTCTTACGAGTAAAATGAAAATTTAAATCTTGATCGCACAACTAGCTAATGCTAATCAAATTTGCTTTTAGACTATCCACTAGAAGAACATTCTCCAACTTTGGCAATCCGGGAACATTTAGTGTGCCTTTACCGATGACACTAGCTTTGACACCAATTGCCAAAAGTCACTTTTCCCAACTGTCAGATATGATATTTGTCAAAAACCTTTCTTCACCTATCATGTGCCTAGAACATCCACTATCGAAGTACCAAGTATCAGTTGAAGTGGCTTTGAGAGAAAAATGTGTAACATTGTATTTCAAGTGAGGCTTCTTCTTCCATTTTTGTTGAGAAGATCTGTAAGTTGAAAAATTTTTAGCAGTACCTTGTCTCAAATTAGCAAGATAGGTTAAACATCTAGGATAAATATGACCAGGACAGTTGTAATAGTGACAAATAGAGTTAAATTTATTATCTTTTCTAATGAAAGCAGGTAAGGAGTTTGTTTTTTCACAGCTTTTGTAGTACTCATTGCAGTATGCTTTCTTTTGTAATCAATATCCTTTACTGATACTGTTTGTGGCACTGTGCTTTCTTTTTTGTAACCAAGTCCATAAGACACTGTCTGTGATACCGAGTTTTTTCCTTTGAAAGTAAATCTAGAAGACGTTGTCTGTGATACTGAGCTTTCACCTTTGTACCCCAGACCAAAACGATCACCACATGACTTGTTAATTCTTAAAATATCATCTAGCTTAGTATACCCCAAATTCAACATTTTAACATTTTTCTTCATGAGATTCAGCTCGTTGGATAAATTTTTAACTTCATCCTGACTCGTCTTTCATTTTGCTTCCAACTCAGTAACATTATTTTTAAGATTTATATTCTCTTCCCTTAAACCTCCAATTTGAATACGTAGTTGTTGATTCACTTTAACAAGTTCAATCCATTTTTCATCGAGAATCTTGTATTCCACGATAAGATCTTTTTTTATGGCTTCCTTATCATCTTCGTCACTATAGGTTGACATATCGTCTGTGACATCCCGTGTGACACTCCACTTTATGTATGTTCAACTTTAGCAACAAATCTGACATGGTTGTTCTGAAATTCATCTTCTTTCTCTGACTCATCCTCACTCCAAGTTGTGTTGAGAAAGTTTTTCTTCTTCTTCTTCAAAGTATTAGCGCATTCCGCCTGAATATGCCCAAAGTCATCACATTCTCTGCATTGAATTCCTCTGTTCTTAAACGGTTGATCTGAAGGATGATTTTCTTTCATGTACTTCTTATTGCTTAAAGAATCATTCCTGGTGTTAGTGACACTGGGCTTGACACCACGATTATTCCTAACAAATATATTCATAACTTTGCTAAAGTTCTTAGATAACAGCGCTGAGACTCCTCAAGATCAGCTTCATTTTTTTCATCAAAGTCCCGTATATTTGCTTTTAGAGCTACTCCTTCCACCTTCTTTGCTTCCATATCCACTCCAAGATTCATTTCAAATGTTCTAAGAGATCTCATTAATTCTTCTAGCTTCATTTTAGGGACTTCTTTGGCTTTTTCAATAGCAGTGACTTTATAATCAAACCGTTGAGGAAGAGATCGTAGAGTTTTTCTTACTAATCGTTCTTCAGGAAAAATCTCACCCAGAGCAAATGCCTCATTTTCGATGTCACATAGTTTGGCATTGAATTCGGCAATATTCTTGTCTTTATGCATTTTAAGACTTTCAAACCCTGAAGTGAGCATTTGCATCTTTGATAACTTTACAGCCGATGTTTCTTCACAAGTGGCCTAGAGAATCTCCCATACCCATTTTGCTGACTCACACATGAAAATAAGTCTGAATTGAGTAGGGTCAACACCATTGAAAATAGCATTAAGTGCCTTTGAATTGCTATTTACCAATGCATCTTCCGTCACAGACCAACTTTCTTCAAATTTAAGAGATATAACACCACCTTAATCAATGGTCGTGGAAGGGTCTCATCCTGTTAGATTAGATCTCTAAGCCTTCTCATCTAAAGCCTTGATGAATGCTCTCATCCGAGCCTTTTAATAGACATAATTACTTCCATCCAATAGAGGTGGACGCATTGTTGAACCTTCTTTCTTCATAGAGTCCATCGCACAAATAAAACACAATCAAGTCCCGTGAATCCCACTTAAGAAACAGAAGCGATATACTCTGATATCAATTGAAAGATCGTGATTAGTTACGCGGTATCTTAGTGTGTTGTGGAGCACTACGTGAGACACCGATAATAAGTGCAATAATGAACAATAATAAAATGCAGAAAGTAAGGAGACAGGAGGTTGGTAACGCAGTTCGGCAATTGCCTATGTCTGCAGGGCCACGTCCAGAATTAAAAAATAATTATTTGAGTTCACAAAGTTACAAGACACTCGATCTAACAGAAAGTAAGATTCCATCTTTTCTTTGTCGCTGCCTCTTCCTAACTTCCCCAACGAATCTGTTTTTGCGAGCTCCCATCGTCATGAAATCGATCCTTCCTGGAATCTGAACGCAATAATATCTCCTTATTGATGATGACTCCTCCCGGAATCCAAATGTGATAAGCTCCCCTTGTCGATGATGACTCCTCCCAGAATCCGTGTATAGCAAGATCCCATTGCCCACGATTAGAAATCATCCCGAGTTCCAGGTGGCCTCCTCCCGAGACTGAGCTTCAATGAAGAATATCAAGGAATGCACCTATGACACCATCAACGACACCAACCGTTGTCTATGGATGCACTCAAACAACACACTCGTAAAATAACAAAAACCAATCAGAACAGAGCGTGTAGGACAGTATATTATAGACCGAATGAATAACAACTTACACCACACGAAATCATGGGTGAAGAATAAATTGCTCGATTGAATAAAGATTTTCGACTCTCAAGAATAATGGCTTCAACAGCTTTTAATTGTGAGGGAAGAATGTATAATATACTATCCATTGAATATTTTTTTTTTTGATATTCAATATTCTCTTCAAACATATCGTATAGAATAAGGAAATGGAATCCCATGAAAATCAGATCTGTGACATCGGGTGTGACATTTATGGAAAGTGCTGCCTACTTAATAAGAATGAATCCCAACGAATTAGGAATGGATCTCACAATTGTTGTGATCATATATCTTGCTATAATCCAACAAACAATTATCAAATCAACTTTCTAAAAACAATTTTCGAAAATAACACATGAAAAATCCAAGCAACCGACGAACAAACGAATCAGGATCAAATCCCTTAGATGTTGTGATCTTGAATCTCGTTGTAATCCAGCTTAACAAACTCGTAATCTTCAAATTTACTTTCAAGTAATGAACCCAAGTCCAAATTCAAATGGACCAATTGATGTACATTTTCATTGGAGGCATCATGGTTGATGATCATCACCTTGGGAAGACAAAGGGAGGCATGGAGAATCCAAAGGAGTCTTGTGCAGAGGTGCCAATTTAAAAGGTGTCATTTGAAAATGTGCCAATTGAAGAAGTGTTATTGTTTGAACGTTATTTTTGTATTTTTGTTTAAAGATTCATATCCTTTTCTTGCTGAGATTAAATACCCATGGAAGCCACACATGTAATCATCTTCGATCAATTAAAAAAATAGAGAAACCTTTTGTTTGGATTTTTCAATTCAAACAACACTTCCATTTCGGTGAGCAATATCCATATTGAATTTGTGTCAAAGTTGAACTAGTTCTTGTTAGCTTGACCTAGTTCTCCTATTAGTGTAGCCATCTCACTTTCTTTCCTAAGAAGTGAACTCTTCAGCAAGGCTGCATCAAGCTCTCAACAAACCAATTGGAGTGTCACCTCTAACAAGAGTGGCCAAATAAGTCAATAGTCACCCCCTTAGTATCTATTGGACCAACTCAGATTCATTCATTTACATCTCCTTTTCTACAATGATTTAGTCTACAAAATTTGGAGAATTCTCTCCCCATCAATTGATGAGCTTTATGTTCAAATTGCAGCCAAAGAAGACATTCAAGGCCCAAGTTATAGCCTTCACAAGAATCGGGTTTCAATCGGTCGAAAATGTGCAATTTTGTCTTCTGTCGACCAAAACCATTTTTGCAATAACTTTTTTTTCTTAGTGAATTAGACCGCCATTTTTTGAGGGATCATTGTCCACTCCCTGAGCTACAAGCTGTCGAAATTTCAAATCCAAATTCTTAGAATAGCTTGAGTTATAGCTGTTGGAAGTCCTGGTCATTCCATCCAAACAGAACAAATATGAGAAAGTATTCTTGGCTTCCAATCCCACATAAGCGATACTCAACAATCGTTAAAGTCACAAAGTACTCTGATCAAGTTGTGCCCAAAGACACAGTCATCAGCTGTCCTATTACTTATAGTTAAAAACAAGGGAAACTACCTATAAAAATCTCAAAGTATACGTTTTTTTATTTTAAACCTTGAAGTATCAAATTTAACAATTCAAACCTCAAATTATTAAAAAAAATAACAAAACAAACCTTACCATCCGTCCGACCGATCTGCGTTCGATATCCATTTTGATCGTATATCCGATGGATGGTAAATATTAGCGTCTGTCCGTGTTAATTCTTTTTCCGTATACCGGACGGACGTTTCAAAATAGAGACCGTCCGGTACATATTGTGGACGAACACATGAAACATTTGTCCGTCCTTATGTACGTTTGGCCGTGGTTGTAGACGTGCGGATCAGATGAACTCTTTATTTAAGCATCTGTCCATTTTTCTGTATGTTCGTCCGTTATTTTTAAGGCATTTTATAAACAGACGGACATTCTAAATTAGGACAAAGCCGGACGGACACTAGTCCGTCCGATCTCGCGATTTATATCGAACCAAAGTCTGAAATCCGACATTATTTTCTCTCAACCTCTTGCAATTTTTTTTGTAGATTTTTGATCGAAAATTGCTTCAGGTAATAGCTTTCTCCATTCTGATTGATTTAATTCAATTTTTATCGTAAATAACTTGGATTTTGTAAACTGGGTTGTCTCCCAGCCTGTATAACAGACAAATGCACTAAAAGAGCGTCCGTCTGTTCTCCATTTTTTTGACTAATTTCAGTTTTTTTTCCTATGATGTTCTTTATTTATTATGATTCTTATTGGTATATTGTTCAATTGATAGGCTAAAATTGAGATTCAATTTAGATTTATCTTATCGACAAAACTATTTTTTATTCAATTGATAGGCTATTGTTTATCTAGAATAAAATTTTTGATTTTTTACAGATAATCGTCGTAAATGGCAGAAAGATTGGTTGATGTAGATGAGCCTGCAAACATAGAGAGGTATATGGAGGAGCACGGTCCTATGTACGGTGATATCTAATCATTTGATCACTTGGAGGGTGAAGGAGAAATACAGGTGCATTCAATATCGCAAACTTTAGACGATGAGCTTCGTAAACCGTTTAATTCGAATGATGACGAGGTACAAAGCATACAAGTAAGGGCAGAAAATTCGGATGATTTTGCTGTGGGTAGACAGCATAGTTCTTTAAAGGCCATTAGAGACGAAGTACGAGATTATACTTTGAAAAAAGGATTTGATATCAAATTTGTTAAAAGTGAGAAGAAGAGACTCACGACAAAATGACAAGGAGTAGATTGTAATTGGCATCTGCATGCTTCGGTCATGCAAAATGAGTTGACCTTGCAAATAAAGTCCTACCGTAATGATCATAACTGTGTAAGGACACTTGATAATTGACACGCTTCGGCAAAGTGGTTGGCAATGTATTATTCAGATAGGTTCAAAAGTCAACCTGACTGGCCCATTCCTCATATTATCGAGACAGTTAGGAAGGAACATAAGGTGAACATTAAGCCAAGTCTTGTGAGAAGAGGAAGAAGCGAAGCTAAAGAACTTAATTACGGGAGGAGCGAAGAATAATTCAAACTACAGTGTTCGTACTCAGAAGAAATATTCAGATCAAATCCAGGCAGTACAGTGAAAATACATGATTACGTGGTGGGTGAAGGGCGAGACGAGAATATGATATTTGAAAGAATGTACATATGTATGGCTGCTTGTGTGGCAGGTTTGCTGGAACAGGGCAGACCTATTATATGTTTAGATGGATGTCATCTGAAGGGCTCCTGCCCCGGCCAATTACTCACGGTCATAAGTATTGATGGCAACAATGGCGTATATCTCATTGTTGTTGCCAACGTCGAGACAGAATGCAAGGACTCATGGATGTGGTTCTTGGAGTTATTGCAGGACGATTTAGGCATTGATCGTGAATGAGGATGGACATTTGTGTCGGATCGACAAAAGATATATATGATTATTACTATTATTATTATTCGAGTGTTGTAGTTATAATGTTTTATGCTCAGTCTATTTTTCTTTAAAATTTTAGGGGTTGTTGGCTGCTGTGGACGACACATTTGGTTTAGCCGAACACCGTTTATGCCAAAGACATATGTATGCAAACTTCAAAGGACGATTTTGGGGCATAGCGTATAGAGATGCGATGTGGAATGTGGCAAAGGCAACCACAAGGAAATATTTTGAGTTAGCAATGAGGAAAGTGTATGAGCTCAACAAGGATGCCCACGCATGGCTTCGACGAACACCACCTAGTTGTTGGGCTACTCATGCGTTTTCGCTAATTCCTAAATGCGACTTAGGCTTTGAGCAATTTATGCGACTCTTTCAATTCAGCTATATTTCTGGTTAGGGACAAACCGATCCTGACTATGTTCGAGATGATTCGAAAGACCATGATGACTTGAATTGTAAAAAAATACGAAGAGATGCTCAAGTCAGACGATGTCCCGTGTCCTAAGATTAGAAAAAAGCTAGAGAATCTCAAAGGGCAGTTCACAGTTGGAGTGCTAAGTTAGCTGGAGATGCACAGTTTAAGGTCAGTAACGGCAACGAACAATATGCCGTTAACTTACATGAAGGCGTGTGTGCATGTCGAAAGTAGGAGCTTACTGGAATTCTATATGTTCATGTCCTTTCATGCATTTATTTCATAAGAGAGTTGGTGGAAAATTTTGTTCATATATACTATCATCGGGATACATATTTGAAGATGTACTCACACTTCATTCGTCCCGTTAATGGCCAACAAATGTGGCCGGAACCAGAGAATCAGACCCCAATCATTCCATCTGAGAAGGCCCTAACCTTGTAGGCCATAAAAGAAAAGAGTGCGCGATGTCGATGAGCCTTCTACGTCGATAATTTCTAAGAAGAAGTATACGATGTCGTGTGGTAAATGTCGGCGTCAAGGGCATAACAGTCGCACATGTCCTGAAAGGGGATCAAGTTCAGGTGCTGCTGCTTCGCGTGACACATTTATGGGTTTCCAGACATTTGACGAGACTCAGATATATTTTTTTCCATTATTCTCTAAACAAACTAAGATTATTATGTTCTAATATAACTGTCATTACGTGTATGAATCTATTACATGCAGCCATGGAATAAGATGATGGATCTCAGGCGATGACGAGGTCATTCTGGAGTAGCTTTATTTTATGCATTTTGTTTGTGGTAATTTTATTTGATGCACAATCAATTTCAACTTCAAGTTATTTTGTAATGTGAGCTAACAATTAGTATGTAAGTTCTATATGATAATTTTGTTAATTTGATGGTTAATACTGGACAGAGTTTCCTTTATTTTTCACAAATGTGAAAAAATTAGAAATTTGAGCAGAGTTTCCTATGTTTTTTAACTCCTCCATAGCTAGTATCATCCTACATATTCTACTACCCAAACAGGTCCAGTATTTTGCACCAAACATCAAGTGCATCCAACAAAAATACATGCAACTATAAGTTTACATCATCCAACATAAAGTGCATCAGTTCTAGAAATATACATCATCCAACAAAGTGTATCAAACAAAATTAAAGTACATCAAACTACAGTGCATCCAACTACTGTTCATCAAACTAATATACATCAACATATACTGCGGTAAAAGTTGTCCTCATCGCCCCCCATTGCTTGGCCATCGTCAATACCCCCATCATCCTGGTAGTCCATCATCTTCTATCTTCACGTAATGAAAGTTATATTAGAAAATAATAATTATAATGAAAATAATAATGTGAAAAATGGGTTGGAATGTACCTACGATCGGACATCGTCGTTATCATTATCTCCCACCAATTGGACTTCCTCCTCATTGCCCACCATCGGTTCGGCATAGTCATCATCATCGCCTGACATCGGATGGGCATCGTCGTCATTGGCCTCCACCAGATTCTGGATGATCCGCCTCGTACCTCTGTGGTACTCCATCATCTCTTTGAGGTATTCCATCACCTCTCTATAATGCTCCGTTATAGTCACTTCGATCTGATGGACTCTGTTTGAGAGAGACTCTATATCCGCCCTAATTGACTCCATATCCATCCTAACAGACTCCGGAGGTTGCCCTATGTGAGTGGGTTGCAGTACATGAGTGGGTTGCCCTACATCATCCCCCTCATCTACCCTCAACGTCCACAGTCCATCTGTTTCAACAAGCCCCATCCGAACCAAATGAAGCTTGCCAAATGCCTCTTCAGCCCGCTGTGACCTGAGCTGCTCTCCAGGCAGTAACTCAATCTCAAAATGCTTGACCATTTTCTGAATCAAGACACTGTATGAGAGATTCTTGTTCCATGTACGCCCAATCTCACATATGTGACTTAAAATCACAAAGTCGGGGTTGAATATTATACCATTGTACAGTTTCTCCATGATATATAGACACATGTAGCTAACGTGATCTCTATGTCCAACACGCAGTAGAATGGTTTGTAACAATAGGTTGTGGACTACGCGAGCTTTTGCATTCAAGTCTTTTGCTCCTGGCTTAATGAACTGCACAATGTCAGTGTAACACCCGAAGCTTTACTGTACACTTTAGTTTTCAATAGTTAACAAATTATGCTATTTAGAAGCAAGTAAAAGAAATGTAATGGAAAAGTTGAAAAGTTAACAAATTTAGATAGAAACCAAAATGAACAAAATGAATGAAAAGTGGTGGAAGTAATGATTGACGTTGGAAAGAAATAGGGAGAAGAGGATGTAAGTGGGGGTGGGTTGGTAATTTCCTTCATGGGTAGGTTGATAATCTTTATCCTCCAAGTGTTTTAATCCATTTTCTCCTCTCGTTTCCCCACGTTTCTTCTCCTTCATTCCAAAAGTCTCCCACACCATTTCCCTCTTCTTCTCTCAGGTTTCTTGTTCAAAAACTCAAGGTATGACAATTTTAGTGAAGCTTATGAACATTTTGAGGTCCTCAATTACTAGAAGAGAGGTTTTGTTGTGTTTGTTGGATGATTGGATAAACTCTAATGGAGATGCACAAGATTTGGTTTTCTTTTCTCCATTCCTTGATGTTTTGAGGTTTAAATAGATAATAATGGTGGTATAGGGTTAGACAAAGGAGAAAACATGATTTTTGCTTGAGAATGTACAAAAATAATAAAATTACAGGGCATTTTTTAATTCTATAATTTCGGTTTTGTGAGTTGCTTTTCTTTGATAAATTGATTTGATCATGGTAAAGTAGACTCTCTAAGGAATCCATAGCCGTTGGAATTATCAAATTTGGATATGTATAACAAAAGATATGGAGTTTTGAAGTTTTGTCATTTTGGGTTGGAAATTCCAAAAATTTGTGTAGGTAATAGTTTGATTTCCATGTTCAAGTTTACAAGTTAAAAAGGAACTTGAGCACACTTCCGAAACCGATCTTAGGACGTGAGGTAAGTGTATGTTTGCATGTGCTTGGCTAATTTGCCTACACCACAAAGTGTTAGGAGGTTGATGGCTAGAATGTGGATTTTGGAGATTTTAGTTGGAGGGTTTGGTTTGGGTAGACATTTTAGGTTGTGAGTTTTTATGCTAATTTTATTGTTTGTTGATAATTGTTTATCAGTTTGTTTCATATTACGCTTACAGCATTTGAGGATATGTGTATGTGATATGCATTCATGCATCATGGTTTTCCAAAGCATAGAAAACAATTTTATGCATATGTTTTCATGTAAACAAGAGCAAACAGAACAGTAAAATACGTAAATAGTTATTATGGGTAGGGAACTGAGTCTGGTAGTTTTGTTAGAGGAACCAATTCCGTTAGAGGGACTGTTAGATATGTCATTCTACTTCCCCTAGAGCAAGATGGTCGTTCCACTAGAGGGACAATCAGTTAGGCCATCTCTCATCTAGAAGCAGTGCCACAATAACTAATGTCATGCAAGAAAATAAAGAACAGACTCAGTGCATGTTTTACGAAGAGCATGAGCATAGCATAGTCATGAGCATAGCATAAATATGAGCATGCATTTTATTTACTTATACATCACTTACTGGGTATTAGGCTCATTACTTACTTTGTGGTATAGGTGATATTATAGCAGGTGAGGACGTTGATCCTCAATACGACTGATAGAGCAGCTGATGGAGGACGTCCATGGAGTGTGCTTGGAGCTGTTAGAGCGATTTTGACCTGTGGGCAAGTAGTAGGTATTTTGGTAGATGTGTATAGATAGACGTTTTTTTAAACCTTTTGGAAACCACGGATTTGTTAAGGTTCCAAAGTTTGTTTTAAACTTAGTTGAAACTGGGTTTTACCTTGAGACTTCCACTACGTATTATGAAAATAGAAATCGTTTTGTTATAGAAAAAATATTTGTGAACTATCTGGGGTAAATGTGACTGGAAAATGCAGGTTTGGGAATTTATGACTTTAAACGTTACTCTGTCAAATTTTCTACAAAAACAGTGGAGTTTTATTTAAGGTTTCTAGTAGCTAGTGAAGAGAGTGTCGACCAAAATACAGGGGTGTCGACCAGTAGGTGTTTAAATGATCGAAGGTGTCGACCCCTGCAGGTGGGTGTCGACCCTTGAGTGTGTCAACTGAGCAAGGTGTCGACTCCTTTTTCTAGGTGTCGACCGAAGTTGCAAAGAGTTGCAACCCGAGACGAAGTAGGTGTCGACCCCGTTTATGAGTGTCGACCGGCCACTATTCAGTTAGAAAGCAGAGGAAAATGAGGTGTTGACCCCTTCCCTTAAGTGTCGACCAAAGTTGCAAAGAGATGCAATTCAAGCCGATTAAAGTGTCTACCCCTGCCTGTCGATGTCAACCCAAACTTTCAGGTGTCGACCGGTGACAGCAAGTGTCGACCGGTCTGTGTAGAAAAAAAAGAGAGTATTTTCGAGAAAATTTTTTGCACATTTTCCCACGATGATTTCTAAAAGCAGTTTACACGTTAGTAACGTTAGAGTCACAGGGCGCTATAGTCAGAGTTTCGATGAATTTGCCAAATGAACTATATTCCCTCGGCTATTCCGAGGAATGGACACTTCCGTTGGGCATGGTAGTATCTCTCCGCCCCTTCTGTGGCAAACCCGATCAACCGATTCACCGTCTCTGGAGTAATGAGAATCTCCTTACCCAATATGTAGGTCTTGATAATTCCGGACCTCTCGGTCCAGCTCATGTTCGCATAGAATAGGCAAACAATTCTGTCACAGCTTTTTCCCCGCAGACTATACACCCCTTGGAGGCCGATTCTGTTGAACATCTCCTTGATCTGCAAGGACTCTCATCTTGTAAAGTCCACAGATTTCGACAACGTATCCTGGCAGTGTAACAAATCCAAGTCAAACTGCTCTCGACAATGCTGATTGCGAAATTCAGTCGATAAAAACTTCGACCGCGGTGGAGGTGGCATCAGCCTCTTTGCCGGTTTGAGGGTCCAACTTGTGAAGTTGAAGGTGCACGACTCGGGAAAAACCTCGTCTAACAGTCAATCTGTCTCTATCTGGAATTTTAGTATATTCTGCAATTTGATAATTTTCGAAAAAAATTAGTCTCAGCAAAATCAAAATTGAAACTGTCTTCTGTGCAGTTTACCGGACAGACGCTCTTTTCAGTGAGTCCGTCCGGTAAAAATAAACCCGGATGGATCCTCTAAAAAGAGCGTCCGTCCGGTAAACTGCCCTAACGTACGTTTTGAAATAGCGATCGAAAATCTGAGTTATTTACGATAAAAATTGAACTAAATCAATCAGAATGGAGAACGCTATTACCTAAAGCATTTTTTGATCAAAAATCTGCAAAAAATTTGAAAGAGGTTGAGAGAAAATCAATTTTGCCACGGTGAAAATGTCAGATTTCAGACTCTGGTTCGATATAAATCGCGAGATCGGATGGAGGCTGTACTTAAGCGTCCGTCCGGCTTCGCCTTAATTTAGAATGTCCGTCCGTTTATAAAATGCCTTAAAAATAACGGACGGATGTACAGAAAAACGGACGGACGCTTAAATACAGAGTCCATCCGATCCGCGCGTCTACAAAATTTACATACGGATGGACGAACGTTTCATGTGTCCGTCCGAAATATGTACCGGACGGTCTCTATTTTGAAACATTCGTTCGGTATACGACAAAATAATTAACACGAACGGACGCTAATATTTACCGTCCGTCTGATATACGGCCAAAATTGATACCAGACGCAGATTGGACGGACGGTAGGATTTGTTTTGTTATGTTTTTTTATAGTTTGAAGTTTGAATTGTTAAATTTGATACTTTAAGGTTTAAAATAAAAAAACGTATACTTCGAAGTTTTTATCGGTAATTTTCCTAAAAACAACAAATAAAATAATACAAAATTTAAATGAATGTACACGCTGAACTTAAAAATGTTCGGTGATAAGAAATTTTATATATCAAAATATGTTGTTATAAAATTAAGTCCCTACATGAAAACGAGTCTATAGAACCAAAGCTCAATAGTAAAAATTCCAACTTAATATTTTAGGTCTCGACACCTATTGATAAAATTATTACAATTAACAGCAATATTTCCATATTTAAAATCTAACTTTATAACTCTAATAACAACTCAAGAACCTTTGAGTCAAATGTCCAAATCTGGATCATAACAGCTCTCGAAAGGACCTAATAACGATTAGCTCAGATATATTTTGGGCCTCAAAACTAGGCCTGGCCGCGAACTAAACCAACCCGGGCAGCGACCTCGTGGGCTAGCGTATTTTCCCAGACGCCAGCTGTCTAATTTGCTGGATTTCTCCATGAAATTTTGGCTAAAACTTAGAACTCAGCATTTGCAGTATTAACCAACATTTCAACCACGATTTACTATCATCGAACAAGTGACTTGAACCTTTAAAAAAAACTTAATCGTTACAACAACCCTTCAAAACTAATAAATAAATCAAGGGAAGATTTCAAGTTTAAAATACCTTCAGAAACTAAAATTTCCTATGGTTTCCAGTTTAGTTTCTTCTTAGAGTTCCAAGTTTTTCCCTTTGACTTCTCTAGAGAAAAATTATCCCATGTCACAGATAATCCAGTAATCGGTTTGAAAGAAAACCATCAAAATTTCTTCCTTACCCGACAGATTCAATCCTTAACCTCAACTAAGATCTTCAGCACCAACTTCAATGTTGATTGACATTTCTCCTGGCCAAAAGAATATCCATTCGTCCATAAGAACCCAATTTCCAGAATGAAACAGCAGAAATAAAAGAATGCCCCCTTAACAAAATGAAGAAAATTGCTTCAAATTGAAGAAATTCCTTTCTTCGTCCTCTATTTTTTTTTTGAAAGAAACAGTTTGTTCTTGTTTCGTTTCCGCAATCAGTACTGAATCCCTAGGAAAGAACCGAACTCTAACAAATACCCATCTTCGATTGGTGAAGCATATCCATCTCAACTCGCAGGAGGAATTTTTCCCTGCTTCAAATCTAAGAGAGTGGGTCTGTTGCAGGAGACCCGCTTTCTAAAAAGGAGGAGATGACTCCCCTATCTTCGGCAACCAACATATTATATTTTTTTAAACTAGTCACATGAGCCATCTGGTTACTAACCTCCGCATCAACGTCAATATCATCCCAATAGTAGTACTTTCAGAGGTCTAGTCGTATGAGTAGAGTTTTGCGTATGCTCTAACTCCTGCAAGATCTGCTAGTCATATTGGGGCATCAACTCCAAGTTCGCAAATGAGAGACTTTGGCAGAAATATGAAGAAAAAAGAGAAAGTGACTCGTTAGGCCTACGCAGGTGCAGTTGCAGGATATGAGAGTTTTGATCAGGTTTGCCACGTAGTCATTAATGGTGGGATTCCTTTCTTCCACAATATTACTCAATTATTATTTGATACTAGTGCGTCGCATTCTTTCGTCTCTGAATTATTTGTACATGATATGGGCATTGAAATAGTGAAGTTATAAAATTCCCTAATATTGAGTACCACTATGAACAAAAAGTTATGATGAACTTTATGATTCAGTCTGTTGCTCTTGTTGTCGATCAACACAAATTATCAGTTGATTTGTTGGTAATGCCTATGGATCAGTTTGATTTGATCATAGGTATGGATTGATTAAGTCATTATACGGTTAGAATTGACTGTCATCGAAGAAGTGTAACTCTTACGGTGGAAGATAGAAAAGTCTTGGTGCATTCGTGTAATGCCCGTGTAATCACTATTGACCCTGTTTTACGTTTGTTTTTGGGTGGTCGGAGGAGATTGGAGCTGTAAATGAGTGTTTTTGCTATTAGCAGTGACATTATTACCATCAGGCAGGATTCAGAGTTATCAGTGGTTTGTGACTACCTTGATATTTTTTCGAAGGATTTGTCTGGGTTATCACTTAATCGCTAGATTGACTTTTGCATTGATTTAGTTCCTGATACTGCTCCAATTTCAATTGCTCCGTACCACTGACTTTGAAAGATTTAAGGAGTTATGAATTCAGTTAGACAATTTGCTACAAAGTGGCTTTATTCAAAATAGTAGCTCTCTGTGGGGTGCACCAGTTTATTTGCGAAGAAGCAGACTTACGCACTTCGCGTATGTATCGATTACCAGAAGTTAAATCACTTGACAGCCAAAAATAGATATCTGTTGCCAAGGATAGACAACTCCTGCAGGATTTAGTAGCCCTGTTGAGAGATCAGCTCCTCGTTTGTCAAGGGGAGGTTTTGGCGAAAATAGGAAGGGAAAGGAGAAAGTGACTGGTCAAGTTTATGCAGTTGCAGGATTTGAGACTTTTGATCAGGCTGGCAGAGCATTATTGATGGTGGGATTCCTTTCTTCAACACTATTGCTCATGTATTATTTGATATTGTGCATCGCATTCTTTTGTCTCTGAATTGTTTATGTGTGATATGAGCATTGAAATAGTGTAGTTAGAAAATCACATGATATTGAGTACCCTTATGAACAAAAAATTTATGATGAACTTTATGGTTCAATCTACTGCTCTCGTTGTCGATCAACATGAATTATTAATTGATCTGTTGGTGATGGTTATGGATCAGTTTGATTTGATCCTAGTTATGGATTGGTTAAGCAATTATGAGGCTAGAATTGATTGTCACCAAAGGAGTGTAACTCTTATAGTGGAAGATGAAAAAATCTTGGTTTATCTATATAATGCCCCTATAATCCTTATTGACCCAGTTTTATGAGCTTTTTTGGGTGGTCAGAGGAGGTTGGAGTTGTACATGAGTACTTTTACTATAAGCGGTGACTTTGTTAGCGTCATGTAGGACTTCGATTTATCAGTGGTTTTTGACTACCCTGATATTTTTCTAGAGGATATGTCTGGGTTGTCACCCGACTGCTAGATTGAGTTTTGCATTGATTTAGTGTCTGATACTGCTTCAGTTTCAATTGCTCTGTATAGTTGGCTTTGACAGAATTAAGGAGTTATTAACTCAATTAGATGATTGGTTGTAAAACGGTTTTTTTTTTTCAGAATAGTATCTCTCTATGGGGTGCACCAATTTTATTTGCAAAGAAGCAAGCTTACTCGCTTTGCCTATGTATCGATTACCAGAAGATAAATCACTTGCAGCTAAAAATAGATATTTGTTGTCGAAGATTGACAATATATTTGATCAGCTAGGCAAATGTAAATTTTTCTCCAAATTTGACTTGAGTTTGGTTATCACTAGTTGAAGATTCGCAAACAAGACATTCTTAAGACGACTTTTCGGACTCGATGTGGACACTTTGATCTTTGGTGCTTCTGTTTGGACTGACTAATGTACCAACAACTTTTATGGATCTGAGTCGAGTGTTTCGGCCTTATCTTGATCAGTTTGTGGTGATGTTTATTCGTGATATACTGATACATTCTAAGTCTCACGATAAGCATATGGAGCATCTAAGGATTGTTCTGCAAACCTTGCCTGAGCATCAAATATTTGCGAAATGAGAAAAATGCAAATTTTGGATGACTGATGTGAAGTTTCATGGCCATATTATATGGCATTTCAGTGGACCCAATTAAGATAGAGACTGTGCTAAATTGGAAGCCACCTAAGAACTTCACCAAGGTACAAAGTTTCTTGGATTTTGTTGGCTAATATGCATCTTGGCAGTTAAAGACGCATGAACATAATTATCCTACTCACGATTTGGAGTTATCTGCTATTATATTCACTTTGAAGATTTGGTAAATCTATTTATATGGGCTATATTCATGGTATTATCCTATCACAAGAGTTTAAAGTATCTTTTCACATAGCATGATTTAAAACTTCATCAGCACTGATGGGTAGAATATATGGGTCATTGTGATTTTACATTGAGTACCATCTTGCCGATGTCTTGAGTCTTTACCCTCAAGAATCTCTTTATTGCATTTGTTGGATAATTGGAAGAGGTATTAAACTATTGAAGATTTTAAGCTACAGTATCAAGATAATTGACAGTTCGAATATTTAACTTAGTAGTGACTCCTACACTTCTACAGCATGTTAAAGACTTGCAAAAATTTGACGATGAGTAAAAAGAAAGACTTGAAAAAATTTGAGCTGGCGAACAGTTTGACGGTTGGGAAGTCAGCTTTGATGCGTTTCTATTTTTCAAGGGACGAGTAGTAGTTTCCAGTGATTTGGATTTAGGACAAGCAATCCTAGCAGAAAATCATAAGTCCATATTTGTTATTCACCCTAGTAGCATTAAAATGTATCACAACCTAAATCATTAATATTGATAAGTTGGGGTGAAGCGTGATGTGACTTAGTATTTATCTAAGTGTTTGACTTGTCACCAGATTAAGACTGGGCATTAAAGACCAACTGGATTGTTGCAGCCTCTGCTTATACTTGAGTAGAAATTGGATAAAATTATTATGAATTTTGTAACCAGCTTATCAAAGACCATGCAGAAGTTGATGCTGCATGGGTAGTTGTTGATAGATTGACAAAATTCATACTTTTTATTCTTGCCAGAATGGATTTCTCTTTAACGAAGCTGAGTAAGTTATTTATTGAGAATTGTTAGTGAAAAATCACATATTAACACTAGTGCATGTGTCGCTAATAAAGTATTAAAGAATAAGTATGAGTCGAACTCAAGAAGATAAATTATCAAACTTTAAATCTAAGTAAAATACTATTAATTTATAATGAATAATCGAGTGATATGAATTAGATAGAAATTCAAATAATAAAACATAGTGCAAACAATAAGATGAGAAAGTCAAATAATGAAAATATTTGTCAGGATCGATTTCTTGTTACGTGAATTCATTACCAAAACTACAAATTGCTACAGCATTCGTTTGAACAACAAGAATTTTGTAATAACCAAAATTTATTTGAATTGTTTGGTGGTTCGTTTTATTCTTCTCTTCTATTTATAGATAGAGTGAAAATAATAAAAATCTCAATGACGTTCTATTCTAAAAGCTATAAAAATTGAATGATAACGACTTAGTAAAATTAAATTCATATAAATTATTATGCATCTAGTAGTTTTTACTTATTTGATTCAGGAGACAACTGAAAAGATTCAAGTGATTAAAGAAAGATTAAGAAAGGTTTAGAGTCGACAAAAAAGTTATGCAGACCTTTGAAGGAGGGAGGTTGAATTTGAAGACGATGATTATTATTTTTAAAAGTGTGATCACTACATGGTATAAGTCGATTCAGTGTAAAAGGAAACTTATCATCAAGGTATATATAATCATTTACAAATTATCAAGTGGGTTGGTTTCGCAGCCTATCAATTGGATTTATCTCCACAACTGAACTATGTTCACAACGTGTTCCTTGTTTTAATTCTAAGGAAATATTTTTTAGATTCATCACATGTTATTGCATGGACTGATGTGCCTATCCAGGAGGATGTTTCTTATGAGGGAGAGTTAGAAAAAATGTTTGGTCCTGAAATCAGAGTTATGTGTCATCGTAGTATACCCTTGGTCCAAGTTCAGTGGAAGAATCACAGTAAAAGAAAAGTTACTTAGGAACTTGTTTGTGAGATGTCGGCTAAATACTCACTTATTTGGTGGAATTTTAGAGAATGTTCTAAATTTCAAGGACGAAATTTTCTAAGTGGGGGAGAATGTTGTGAACGTGGATTTTGAAAAAAATAAAAAATTAGAAAAATAAAGAAAAGAATTACTTTCCTTAGGCGTTTCCTCGCCCTATTGAGGCGTTAAGGCCAAAGAAGGAAAGAAGAGATTCCTTCTCCTCTTGTAAACCACAGATTGCCATTGTCTCTCGATCGTCTCACTCGTCTCTCTCTACCATCACCTCTCCAGTGCAAGGAAATTAGGTAAAAAAATATCCTTCCTTTGTTATACTGTAAATGTTGAGAAAATAGAAAGCTTAAGCGAAATTTCTCCTCTGTTTTGTTGAAGGATCTCTTGGCATCTAGTAATTCGATTTTGATAATAGAATAATGCTGGGGATTTTAGGTTAGGCTGAAGGTTCTGTGCGCGAAAGAGTTCTACGAGATATGTGTGAAAATCTGATTAATAGTCCCTGTTTCAAGATGTTGTTGAATAATGTATTAATCGTGTTAGGATGATTAATCCAAGAGCCACGACGCTATGATTGTTTCTTGGTTGTCGGAGGTAGCTTTTGGCCGAAGGTAAAAATCCAAGCTTTGAACTCTCTATTTTGTATTGGATAATAATTGTTTTACTATGAATGGTCTGGCACTTATTGTTTTATTATGTTTCAGCAACTCTTATTATTGATTAGAACAATCTTACATTTACACTCAAATCTCACCTCATGTTATGACGTGATGTTTATGTATTATTTATTTATTAATGGATATCATTTATTATTTTTACTAATTAGATTACACTAGGAATAAGAAAAATTGGAGAAAAAAAGTTTCATAATTGAGGTTTTGACTATGAATAAGACATCCTTTTTATTTGTTTTTTTTTCATATAAGTAATAAAAATAAAAGATGTTAAGCATTTTATCATTTGTTTTTTATCATCTTCGCAAGACCTCTACAATATTGTCACCGCAGTAGAGTTAAACTATCATGTTTGGAATGAATTGTTGTGGTTCTTCAAAGCATAAGACACCAAAATGTTAAATAATGAATGAATAAAATTGTGAAAGAAAAAAAAGTTAGTGATTGTGAGGCTATAATTCTTAACTTGAGATAACAACAAAGGCCTCTACTGTCACGACTCGATGACAGACCTAACAAAACATCGAATCGGGCGACCCAATTCTTAGAGAGTACTTGATTACCAAGCTCAAAGCTTGGTTTGCAGCGTAAAAGTTGAACATTAATCAAAAGCAAATATCTACATAATGATTACAAATATAATAGTACAATAAGGAAATAACATTTCAATAGGGTTTATAAGTCCATGTCCAAATCCATAAACTAATACAAGTCCAAATAAATTTAAGTCCTCAACAGGAATTAATCTCAACACTCAACAAGAAAATTGTAACACCCAGTTCCTTACGGGATTTTGTAATTATAAATATACAATGACATTTTTGTAAATATGTCAAATTAAGTCCATTTTATGAAAAGAAAACGTTATTACGATCCTAATAATTAATATGGATTTTAAGAAAATCTCGGAAATTTTAGGAGTTATAACGCTAATTTTACAAGAATTACGTTTCTCGTAATATAAAGGACGTTGTGGTAAAAATAGTAAACGATGTTCGATTTGCGAACGGACAGTGTTAATAGAACCCTAGTAATAAGTCAGAGTTATTGGTGAACTAAGGAAATTTAGAGAAAACTGAATCGTTAGCTAAATAACGAAAGAAAGGACGAAACAAATAGAAAATCAAAGGAAGGGCAAAATGGTAATTTTCTAAGTCAATTTTTATTAAAATCACACTTCTCTCTTTTTTCCCTCATTTTCTCTCTGCCTGCGTGAACCAGAAGCCCTCCCCTTGCGATTTCTTCTCTCCCTCCGACGACCTCCACTTCCGACGTCGATTCTTCCTCCGATTAACGTCTGTTCTTCACAATTTCTCTCCCGATTAATGCTCTAGGTAAGATTCTAAGGTTATGGAGCGTTAGATTTCGATTTTTAGAGATTTAAAACGATTAGGTTTCGTTTAGGGTTTTGTTAAAAATGTCGATTTGAGTTTGAAATCGATAGGGTTACGGTATTTATGAATATAATAGGCATATTGGGCGTATTGAACGAAGATTGATCGATTCGTTGTGGAATATTAGGGTTTGATGAATTTTCGTGATTTTGGAAAAACTCAGTTAATGAGGGTTTTTAGGTGTCGAGCGTGGATTGCTCGATAAAAATGTCTCAATAAGCTAGATTAAAGTTTCAGAAAATTTCTTTAGTTAAGGTTTCGTTAATTTGGACATTTAACGGTTTAAATTCGTTTTAACGAAGATTGCTGTGAATTTGCTTTAGGTGAACGAAGCTCGTGGACGGAGCTAGAATTTCAACGCACGCGAGGTAAGTTCTCGTGACTTACTATGGCCGATTGGCCTACACCGAACATCGAAGTCGCGTCGAGGATCTTTGTGAATCGTTTGTTTAAATGTTTTGGTTAGGTAATTAGAATTAGTTCTTTTTATAGGTTATACTTTTATTGTCTCGATGGTATGTATGATGTATGTTTACTTTAATCACTTAATTGTTCATGCATCATGGTTTTCAATTATGCATAGAAAATGAATTTCCGCACTATGTTTTCATGAAAAGAGATGTGGCCCAAAATGGGGCTATTGATCTATTGTGTAGGCCAAAAGGGGTCTGTCACAATACCACATTGATAAGTGTGTATTTTACACACTTTATTACATTAGTTTATACTTGATTTGATATGCTTTAGTCAAGCACATGAATATTACTAATAATTTTGGTGCAAGTGTGTAGAGAGTTAAGAAATTATAGATTCGAAAAAAAAAAAAAAAAAAAAAAGGATGAAAGACAGGAGGCAAAAATAAGCTGAGGAAAGGCGTGGGAACAGAGAAGTCTGCGACTGTGCGCAGGAAGCTTCCCGTCCGTGCGCAGAAATGAAGACAAACAGAGAAGTCTGCGACTGTGCGCAGGAAGCTTCCCGTCCGTGCGCAGAAATGAAGACACAAACAGAGAAGTCTGCGACTGTGCGCAAGACATTTCCCGTTCGTGCGCTGAATGGCAGAAGTAAACAGAAGAGTCTGCGACTGTGCGCAGACTGAGTCCCGATGGTGCGGCTAAGGCAAAGCCGCACGAGCGGCTACTCCACACCCGCACGAGAGGCTACGTTATAAAAAACAGGCCTAATCTCCACCGTTAAATTTTGCTGATCGACGCGCCAAATTAAAAGGTTTTGTATTCAAGTTAACCTAAATACAAAAGAAAAGGGATTATTCGAAAAAAGAGGGCAGAGGAAATTTTACAGAGCCGAAAACCGAAGACGAAGAAAGACATCGACAACAAACCATACTACACCCAGTTTTGCTTTATTCTTTCTTCTCGTTTTTCTCTAAAACCATTTATTTTTATTTTATTATGAACTAACTTACTTTTCTAGGGCTACGATGTAGCCTGATTATGAATATTTAGGGTTTTTCTTAATTCAGGTTATTGAATTTTTATTTCGTAATTGTGTTGAGTAAATTATTCTATTCTTAATGCTTGCGATTGATTGATCACCAAGAGCATGTTTATAGGATTATTTTAAGAGACGAGAGTTGCAAAATAATCATGCACTGAATAATTTACCATGAAAATGATGTTAGACTAGAGATAGCTAATGCGTTTATGTGGTATTATAATTTCTCATTCTTAAAGTATTTAATTGAATCTCAGGATTAGAAACCGAGAGGTAATAATTCGTTAATTAAATAAGTTTGTCATTGCTCGAGAGAGATTGATAAATAATTTTGTGAAATTGCCATCAACACATAGAAATAAAATTTAGTGATTTGAATTAGGAATACTAAATAGGATTAATTTCGGTGAAATCGACCCTAGAGCTTTCTCATTATTTTCTTAAAATCATTCAACTTCTGCAATTTACTTCAACTATTTGCTTTATATTTTATAAACTCCAAATCATCAAAGTTTTACATTCTTTATAAATTTTGGATTAATTTTATTTGATAATAGTGAAAATAGTCCTCGTGGGTTCGACTCGTATTTATACACTGTATTACTTTTGCGATACGTTCACTTGCGTAGGATTTTTCGCAACAAGTTTTTGGCGCCGTTGCCGGGGACTATTTTTCTACTATTATTAGATTAAATAATTCTAGTTTATATTTGAATTCATTTCATTTTATTTTATTTTATTTCTTTTCAGGTGTATGCGAAAACACGGTGCTGCCAACTTAGTTCCTATTGACCCTGAAATTGAACGAACCTGCCGTAGAAATCGAAGAGAAACAAAACAAACAATTATGGCAGATAATCAAAATGCGAATGTACAACCGATTATCGAGACTGAAGAAGTTGAAACACGGACATTATTAGATTATGTGCTGCCATCTGTGGTTGGTGTTCAATCAGCAATTCGTAAACCAGCGATTACAGGTCATAATTTTGAGATCAAGCCAGGAACCATACATATGATTCAGCAGTCACAGTTCAGCGGTTTGCCATCCGAGGATCCGAATGATCATATTGCCAACTTTGTAGAGGTGTGCGATACTTTCAAATTGCATAATGTTTCTGAGGATGCTGTTAAGCTACGATTATTTCCATTCTCGTTACGAGATCGAGCAAAAGGTTGGTTAAATTCATTGCCGTCTGATTCTATTACAACATGGGCTGAGTTATGTCAGCAGTTTCTCGCTAAATTTTTCCCTTTTGAGAAGACTGCGAAGTACCGAAATGAGATAGTTAATTTCAGCCAATTTGATGGAGAAACACTATATGAGAGTTGGGCTCGTTTCAAAGAATTATTACGGAAGTGCCCACAACATGGTTTGCCTCGTTGGATGCAAATCCAGACATTTTTTATTGGGTTATCAGCTTCTACACGGACTCTGGTTAATGCAGCTTCCGGTGGTTCACTTCTCCAAAAGACAGAATTAGAAGCATTTAAATTATTGGAGGAGTTAGCACTAAACAATGATCAATGCCCTGTCGAGCGGCAAATTTTAAAAAAGCAACCTGGTACTCCTGAGATAGATGCAGTAAAGGCTTTGACTGTTCAAATTGCTTCTCTGAATAAGCATTTACAGAATAACCAAGCTCCGGTCAATTCGATTTATTCTCCAATAGGGGCTTGCCAATGGTGCAAAGGCCCACATGCAAGCGAAGAATGTCAAGAAGGAAATCAAATGGCAAGTACTCCGTCCGATCAAGCAAACTTTGTTGGGAATTACAATAGACCGAATTTTCAAAATGCAAACAACTACTATACAGGGGCACGCAATAATCATCCAAATTTCTCATGGAAAATTCCGAATAATGCAGTACAGATGCCTCAAACTTCACAGCCAACTCCACCATACCAAGACAGAAAGCCAAATCTGGAGGATATAATCGCCAAAATGGGTGAGCACACTAACAAGTTCATGGCTGAGACACGGACAACTTTGCAAAACCAGTCCGCTCAAATCCGAAGCTTGGAAACACAAGTCGGCCAAATAGCTAACATTCTTACTGGACGACCTCAAGGTGCTCTACCGAGTTCTACACAAATAAATCCGAAAGATCAGTGCAATGCAATCACTCTTAGAAGCGGGATAGTCATTGATAACTCTGGGAAAGCAACAGTTGATAGTGAAAGCAAAGATTCCACAACGTCTTCTCCATGTGATAGTGCAGCTAATCGGTTATCGAAAGATCCACCACCGCAATTGAAGGTAATTACACCGCGGGTTCCCTTTCCTCAGCGTTTAAAGACAGTTAAGACTGACAAACAGTTTGGGAAATTCTTAGAAATGTTTAAGCAACTACACATCAACATCCCATTTGCCGAGGCTCTAGAGCAAATGCCTACTTATGCGAAATTTCTAAAAGAGATCTTGTCTCACAAACGTAAGATTGAAGAATGTGGCACAATAGCTTTGACCGAAGAGTGTAGCGCTATTATTCAACGAAAGCTCCCGCAGAAACTGAAAGATCCGGGAAGTTTTACTGTTCCCTGTGCAATTGGGGGATCTATTTTTGAGCGCGCATTATGTGATCTAGGAGCCAGTATAAATCTAATGCCGTTATCTATTTTTCAGAAGTTGGGTCTCGGCGAAGCAAAACCCACTAGAGTGATTTTACAAATGGCGGACCGTTCTATTAAACATCCACGTGGAGTGATTGAGGATGTTCTAGTTAAAATCGACAAATTCATTTTTCCTGCTGATTTTGTAGTTTTAGATATGGAAGAAGACCGAGACATCCCTATAATTTTGGGTCGACCGTTTCTAGCAACAGGCGGTGCTTTGATTGATGTGCAAAGAGGTGAACTTAAATTGCGGGTGCAAGATGAAGAAGTGACATTCAATGTCTTTAATTCGATGAAATACCCGAAAGCTAGTGATGATGTATTTCAGGTAGACCATCTTAACACTATGATAATGGAAGCATCACTTCAACCACGTGATTCTCTGGAAGCATGCTTATTCAATCAGGAATTTTGTCTTCACGATACATCAGATGTACAAGAATATGTTCTATGGATGGATTCATTTGAACCTAACCGACGAAAGTACTTTGAAAGTTTAGGGGAGTCTTCACTACGGGTTCTGCCGTCTATTGAAAGTCCGCCGGCTCTTGAGCTTAAGACTTTACCATCACATTTGTGTTATGCATACATTGGTGAAAATTCTACTCTTCCGGTTATTATTTCGGCTGATCTATCCACAACGGAAGAGGAAAAATTGTTACGAATACTTCGGACTTATAAGATTGCTATTGGATGGACTCTATCAGACATAAAAGGTATTAGCTCTTCATTCTGTGTTCATCGTATTTTAATGGAGGACGACCATCGCCCGTCGGTTGAACACCAACGACGTTTAAATCCCACAATGAAAGAAGTAGTGCGGAAAGAAGTCCTGAAATGGTTAGACGCTGGAGTTATTTATCCGATATCTGATAGCTCTTGGGTGAGCCCCGTACAATGTGTGCCGAAGAAGAGTGGGATGACAGTAATCACCAATGATAAGAATGAGCTCATACCATCTAGAACTGTCACAGGGTGGCGTATTTGCATGGACTATCGAAAATTGAACAAAGCCACACGAAAGGACCATTTTCCTTTACCATTCATTGATCAAATGCTTGATAGGCTGTCTGGACATTCATATTATTGTTTTCTCGATGGATACTCCGGATACAACCAAATTGTTATCGCCCCAGAAGATCAAGAAAAGACTACTTTCACTTGCCCATATGGCACGTTTGCATTTCGGCGGATGCCATTTGGATTGTGCAATGCTCCAGCAACATTCCAACGATGTATGATGGCAATTTTCTCCGATATGGTTGAACGCTACATCGAAGTCTTCATGGATGATTTCTTGGTCTTTGGATCCTCATTTGATACATGTTTAGACAACTTATCCAAAGTGCTAGCCCGATGTGTGGAAACGAATTTGGTACTGAATTGGGAGAAGTGTCACTTTATGGTAAAAGAAGGCATCGTATTAGGACATCGGATTTCAGCTCAAGGCATCGAGGTCGACCGTGCGAAAATAGTTGCCATTGAAAAATTACCGCCGCCTACTACGGTTAAAGGAGTGCGAAGTTTTCTTGGGCATGCGGGTTTTTACCGCCGTTTTATAAAAGATTTCTCCAAGATCACTAAGCCGCTGTGTAACTTGCTTGAAAAAGGAGTCTCATTCATATTTACAGCCGACTGTCTAGACGCATTTAATCTATTAAAGGCAAAGCTTGTCACGGCACCAGTTATTATGGCCCCTGATTGGGCATTACCTTTCGAGATCATGAGTGATGCGAGTGATTTTGCGGTAGGGGCAGTTTTGGGCCAGAGGAAAGATAAAATTTTTCGAACCATTTACTATGCGAGCCGTACTCTTAACGATGCCCAGCTTAATTATGCAACCACTGAAAAAGAATTGCTCGCCGTTGTTTTTGCATTTGACAAGTTTCGGCCGTACGTCATTGGTAATAAAGTCGTTGTCTACACTGATCATTCCGCAATAAAGTATCTTATACAGAAGAAAGATGCAAAACCCCGCCTTATTCGTTGGGTGCTATTATTACAAGAATTTGACATTGAAATTAAGGATAAAAAGGGAACTGAAAATCTTGTGGCTGATCATCTCTCACGTTTAGAAACTCGATCTCATGTGCAAGATAGTGCAGAGCAAATAGAGGACGACTTTCCGGATGAAAAACTCCTTGCAATTTCTGCATTACCATGGTATGCCGATTATGTCAATTATCTTGCTTGCCAGATTATGCCACCCGAGCTATCCCATCACCAAAAGAAGAAATTCTTTTCCGACGTGAAGCGATATTATTGGGAAGAACCAATTCTTTATAGACATTGCGCTGATCAAATAATAAGGCGGTGTATCCCCGAAGATGAGATGTCATCAGTATTGAAACATTGCCACACTCTTGAATGTGGTGGTCACTTTGGAGGAAATCGAACGGCAGCAAAAGTACTTCAATGTGGTTTCTTTTGGCCATCCCTATTTAAAGATGCACATTCATTTGTTACCGCATGTGATCGTTGTCAACGTACGGGTAACATATCTCGACGGAATGAAATGCCATTGACCAACATCCTTGAGGTTGAACTATTCGACGTATGGGGGATTGATTTTATGGGTCCGTTCCCACCCTCATTTAACAACAAATACATACTTCTTGCTGTGGATTACGTCTCAAAATGGGTTGAGGCTATAGCTACGCCAACTAATGACGGTAGAGTGGTATTGAAATTTTTACATAAGAATATATTCACCCGTTTCGGCACGCCGCGCGCAATCATTAGTGATGAAGGTACTCATTTTTGTAACAAACCATTTGAATCTCTACTATTAAAATATGGCGTCAAACATCGAAAGGCATTGGGGTATCACCCACAATCGAATGGTCAAGCAGAAGTCTCCAATCGCGAAGTTAAGATTATCCTGGAAAAGACGGTGAGTACTTCACGTAAAGATTGGGCATCTAAGCTGGATGATGCACTATGGGCATACCGGACCGCATTCAAAACCCCATTGGGAATGTCCCCATATCGGTTGGTCTTTGGTAAAGCTTGTCATCTACCCGTCGAACTTGAGCACCGTGCTTGGTGGGCCATGAAGAGGCTAAATTTTGACTTTACAGCCACTGGCCAAAAACGTTATCTCCAAATTAATGAACTCGATGAATTACGTACTAATGCTTATGAAAATTCCAAGATTTACAAGGAGAAGACAAAGTTGTGGCATGATAAGCACATTATGAAGAAAGATCTATTGGTGGGCCAGCAGGTGTTGTTGTTTAATTCGCGGCTAAAACTTTTTCCGGGAAAGCTGAAATCGCGATGGTCAGGCCCGTTTACAGTAGTTCAAGTATTTCCTCATGGTGCAGTTGAGTTACGGGGATCAAACGACGAAACATTCAAGGTCAATGGACAACGAGTTAAGCCATATTTTGGTAATATTATTGAGAGTGATCCATCTGTCACTCACCTCACACCCGATGAGTAAAGTTTATCCGACGTCAAGCTGAGGACGTTAAACCACGCCCTTGGTGGGAGGTAACCCATGTATTTATTTATTTCATTTATTACTGCCATTTTCATTTTCAGTAGTGTTTTGTTTAAATTTTATGTTGTTTTCTTTTTAATTTTGTTTTAAGTCTTAGTTTAGTTTGCATTTGTTCTTCTTCCTGTTAAAAAAAAAAAAAAAAAAAAAAAAAATTTAAAAAAAAAAAAAAAATTTAAAGCTCTACCATTTACACAAAATGAAAACCGCACGATCGATTTTCATTTTATTTTCCATCGCTCCATCTCTATCTCTCGGCGATCTCCCTCCCCGGCGTTTGGCTGTCATCCCCCACCAAAAGGTCCGGCCATTTCGGCATTCTTCTTCGCCGGAACTCAGTACAAACCCACTCGGCTCTCTCCAGTACGTTTCCTCTTCGCTTTGTAACTCCTCTGCCGAGTGTGTGTTATTGCAAGTAATTGGTGATTCGATACTAGGTTTTGATTGCAGTCATTTTGTTTCATTTCTCCTACTGTTTCCTTGCTATTGTGCGTTGTTTTCATTTTTCGGGCTCTTTGGAGTAGCTTATAGCTGTACAAGAAAATTTTTAATTAATGCACTCCAGGTGTTTGCTCTTTGGCGTGTGAGAGTTGATGCTTATCTCTAAGCTCCAATTTTGTCTTCTATTTTGGCATTGGCGTTTCTCTTGCATGACTAATAACTTTTGAATTTTTTTTGCTCGGCTGGTTGTTTAGTTTTTGGTGTACAGCATTTCATTCCTAGGTGCCCTGTGTACTTCAAGATGGCCCCCAAACGTAAACAAGCATCAGTCAGGTCTACCAACTCTAATGCCATCTCCCACTCATTCCTAAATGTTGAAGCCGAGACTCATTTCAAAGACTTCATGACTAAGGATAAGGCGATGATTTGCGAAATTCAATTTCAACCAGGTGAGCTGGATGGACACTTATTAAGCATGATTCAGCAACGCCATTGGGAACCCTTGGCTGTTTTAGGAGGTGATGCTAATGTCAGCGTCGTCCGCGAATTCTATGCAAATCTTAAGGCCACCCAAGGAGTCGGCACCATCAAAGTGCGTCACAAGGTCATTGATTTCTCGGCTACTGCCCTGAATGCCAAGTTTGGTTTACCTAATTTACCAGCAGATGATTTTCACACGATGATGACGGAAGGGCCCGACTACGAGTCCATACTACGCGCGATGGGGCACCGCGACGCCAGTTGGATATATTCCACTATCGACCGGACTGCGCCTCTACATTTATTAGTCGGTTGTCTAAACCGCTATGCTCAGGCGTTGTGTCGATTCATCCGCGGGAATCTCATGCCCTCCTCGCAGAAATCCGAGTTCACCAGGGATCGAGCCGTACTACTATATTGCATCTTAACTGGCCGATCCATCAATGTTGGCCGCATCATTCATCGTAACATTATGACCTATTGTAAGGGCCCAGTCACTGCTGTTCATATTCATCCGGTTCTCATTACCCATTTATGCTCTGCAGCGCACGTTCCCATGAGCTCCACCGACGAGCATTGGATTCAGCAATTGGTGTATGGTCCTACGAATATTTCTCGAATCGCAACTTGGCCCCATGGTGATTCTCGTGACAATGGATTGGGGTTCGACGACATAGATGCTAATGCCATCATTCCTCCTGCTCCTCGGCCTCCGCCTCGTTTACGGCGCGATGGCCACCGTCCATTTACTATTGATGAGGTGGGGCGTATGGTGGAGAGCCTCACCTCCCAACAAGAGCAGCGGTTCACCGCCCTCGATACTCGTCTGGATATTCTCCAATCCCGCCAAATTGAGCATTCCCAATTCATGGCCCAATTTATTGATGCATTCAATGCCCATTTTGGCTCCTCATCACACTCGATGCCACTTCTTCCTCCTTATCCGGCTCATTTACTTCAACCGCCTGACTCTTCTCACGGGAATGAGAATACTGATTTGCCCGGCACTTCCTAAGGTACGATATTATCCTCTTCTGTGTTTCTACTTTTCTTTTACATTGAGGACAATGCTTATTTTAAATTTGGGGGTACTTAGCACACTTTGCTGTATGTTAATTCACTTTACTCTATTCTGGTTTTGCATTCGGCCATCTTGGTTTAGGTGTCGATGATTGCAATTTTGAATCACTTTATGCTTGAGCTCATTGAATAATGTTGAGTAAAAGTGTTTTCGTATTAGTTTACATTGACCTGACTTTACAACGATAGACTCAAGTCATGAGCACATTTTCAATCTTTGGTTGCTTCTATCTGTTGGTGTACACTCATGTAGTCTAAATATGTCGAAGCCCAAACACTGTGAGGGAGTGAAGCTCCAGTCAAATATAAAGTTAACGAGGGCATAGTAAGGAATATCTTTCTTAATTTTGCCCACTATTCTCGAATGCTAATTGAAGTTTTTCAGGAATAAGAGAATGATCTAGGCCATTTTTGGATCGTTTGAGCTTTCTGCACCTACCATATTGTGTCATTTTATGACACCCTTAGTCACCATTTTGAGCCGATCATTTACCATTCATTCGTCACCTGTAATTTAGCCCAACCTCATATATATTTCTCCGACCTTATTTATTGAGCACGGGGATATTGATCTATTCAGGGGAGAGTTACAACAAAAGAGAGCTGGTGAGATTCAATAGAAACTCTTTTGTCATTTGTGTCTTCTTACAGCATTAGATCATTGTTGTAATTACATTATTTGTCAAGTTCAAAAAAAAAAAAAAAAAAAAAAAAAAAAAAAAAAAAAAGCTAATTTTGAACAATTTAGCTTTTATTTAAAGTTTATTCTCTGAAAGTATTACGCTGATGTTGATTTTGTTTTGTAATAATGACAAAGGAGTTAAGTTGGATGATATTGAGTGAAGTAAGTTTGGGGGTGAGCGAATAAAAGAAAGTTCAAGTGAATCCATAAGTGAGTAAGTGTATAGAAGAAAATTTTGAGTGAGTGAAATAAGGAGGAATGAGTGGTGCTCTAAGTATTCGCTTGATTCTATATAATTCCTACCTATTAACCCAGCCTTTCATTACAAGCTTATAAAGACCTATTGACTCTGATTTTGATTTACAGATATTAGCTATTAGTTGGATGCTGGGCAAAGTTGATAAATGATTAGAGTGAATAGAGTGTTCTCAAGTACATTATGAGTGTATCTCCTTTCCATAGCTATATGAGTTAACCCAACAGTTAGACGACAATAAGAATGAACACGCACACACACACGAGGACGTCGAAGTAAGAGACGGTCAAAGCGCTAATATGAGTATTTCTTTTGCTGAGTATTAATCTTGGTAGTTATAGTATGATTTGTTCAAGCTGAGACGATTTACCAAAAACTTTGATGAGGATTGCTTTACCATTATTGAGTATTGTGCGTTATGATAAGGGATTAAATTATAAATCTGCTGCAAATTCTTTTATTTTGTTTTATTCGCTTGAGGACAAGCTTTCATTCAAGTTTGGGGGTGTGATAAGTGTGTATTTTACACACTTTATTACATTAGTTTATACTTGATTTGATATGCTTTAGTCAAGCACATGAATATTACTAATAATTTTGGTGCAAGTGTGTAGAGAGTTAAGAAATTATAGATTCGAAAAAAAAAAAAAAAAAGGATGAAAGACAGGAGGCAAAAATAAGCTGAGGAAAGGCGTGGGAACAGAGAAGTCTGCGACTGTGCGCAGGAAGCTTCCCGTCCGTGCGCAGAAATGAAGACAAACAGAGAAGTCTGCGACTGTGCGCAGGAAGCTTCCCGTCCGTGCGCAGAAATGAAGACACAAACAGAGAAGTCTGCGACTGTGCGCAAGACATTTCCCGTTCGTGCGCTGAATGGCAGAAGTAAACAGAAGAGTCTGCGACTGTGCGCAGACTGAGTCCCGATGGTGCGGCTAAGGCAAAGCCGCACGAGCGGCTACTCCACACCCGCACGAGAGGCTACGTTATAAAAAACAGGCCTAATCTCCACCGTTAAATTTTGCTGATCGACGCGCCAAATTAAAAGGTTTTGTATTCAAGTTAACCTAAATACAAAAGAAAAGGGATTATTCGAAAAAAGAGGGCAGAGGAAATTTTACAGAGCCGAAAACCGAAGACGAAGAAAGACATCGACAACAAACCATACTACACCCAGTTTTGCTTTATTCTTTCTTCTCGTTTTTCTCTAAAACCATGAACGCCTTTATTTGTTATAGTATTTATTTTTATTTTATTATGAACTAACTTACTTTTCTAGGGCTACGATGTAGCCTGATTATGAATATTTAGGGTTTTTCTTAATTCAGGTTATTGAATTTTTATTTCGTAATTGTGTTGAGTAAATTATTCTATTCTTAATGCTTGCGATTGATTGATCACCAAGAGCATGTTTATAGGATTATTTTAAGAGACGAGAGTTGCAAAATAATCATGCACTGAATAATTTACCATGAAAATGATGTTAGACTAGAGATAGCTAATGCGTTTATGTGGTATTATAATTTCTCATTCTTAAAGTATTTAATTGAATCTCAGGATTAGAAACCGAGAGGTAATAATTCATTAATTAAATAAGTTTGTCATTGCTCGAGAGAGATTGATAAATAATTTTGTGAAATTGCCATCAACACATAGAAATAAAATTTAGTGATTTGAATTAGGAATACTAAATAGGATTAATTTCGGTGAAATCGACCCTAGAGCTTTCTCATTATTTTCTTAAAATCATTCAACTTCTGCAATTTACTTCAACTATTTGCTTTATATTTTATAAACTCCAAATCATCAAAGTTTTACATTCTTTATAAATTTTGGATTAATTTTATTTGATAATAGTGAAAATAGTCCTCGTGGGTTCGACTCGTATTTATACACTGTATTACTTTTGCGATACGTTCACTTGCGTAGGATTTTTCGCAACACACATCGCCTAAAACGAAATGAACCTACGTAATCTGTTATCTGGTCATGCGAGGTGGGGCTCAAGCATGGTTGTATACGGATGTAAGCGTGTACCCCCCACCCCGTTAGGTGGAGAGGGTAGTCCAACCGCGGGACGTGTCGTCTCCATCTAATAGGCTGAGACCTCGGTGACATTCTGTCTGCGACGTAATTATAAGAAAATGTTGCATGATTTTTGAAACTCAAATGCACAGCATGCATTTACATTTACGAAACTTGTTGAGCCCTTAGCTCATAGTTGTCTGTATGGTGTAGGTGATTTCGAGGCAGGTGAGGACGAGATCCCTCCACCCTAAGAATGAGCAGTTGAAGAAAGATGGCCCGTGGGAGTGTGCTGAGCAGTCGATGCGCATTTTGACTCGTGGGGATGTAAGTAAGAGTTTTGAAGGTGTTCAGATTATTTGGGGCTGATGGTGGATTAGATAGGTTAATTATACAGTTAGATACATTTAGGTTGTTTGGATCTTGATACGGATTCTATCGTTTAATACCTGCTAGATTGTTGGATTTCTTAGTGATTTTATTTGGTTTTCAAATTGTAACGCCCCGAATTATCTGAACCCGGGTCGCTACTCATTACTTGACCATGACTAAGAAATTTTAAAACTTCATTCGACAGTCAAAATTTGACATTTTCTATACATTCAAAACATTTGAAAACTTTGCAGCGGAAAATCATTTAAACAACTATGAAGTTAGACGAACTGTAGAATATACTGTTGGGGTGATTAACGGAAGTGTTGAAGACATCTGCCGACGACAAGGTCAACGAAAGAAGCAGAAATAGAAAACCGAAGACTTCATCAGTGACAAAACGACAAATCACCTATTTCGTTTTCCGGTGACGTCAGCGGCATCAACCTCCGATGACGTCAGCCGGAAGACAAATGCTTTCCTCTTCCGATGACGTCAGCCGGAAGACAAATGCTTTCCTCTTCCGATGACGTCAGCCGGAAGACAAATGCTTTCCTCTTCCGATGACGTCAGCCGGAAGACAAATGCTTTCCTCTTCCGATGACGTCAGCCGGAAGACAAATGCTTTCCTCTTCCGATGACGTCAGCCGGAAGACAAATGCTTTCCTCTTCCGATGACGTCAGCCGGAAGACAAATGCTTTCCTCTTCCGATGACGTCAGCCGGAAGACAAATGCTTTACTCTTCCGATGACGTCAGCCGGAAGACAAATGCTTTACTCTTCCGATGACGTCAGCCGGAAGACAAATGCTTTACTCTTCCGATGACGTCAGCCGGAAGACATACTCACCCGACTTCCATTACACTTCTTCTGCCGATGACGTCAGCCGGAAGACAAATGCTTTACTCTTCCGATGACGTCAGCCGGAAGACATACTCACCCGACTTCCATTACACTTCTTCTGCCGATGACGTCAGCCGGAAGACAAATGCTTTACTCTTCCGATGACGTCAGCCGGAAGACATACTCACCCGACTTCCATTACACTTCTTCTGCCGATGACGTCAGCCGGAAGACATACTCACCCGACTTCCATTACACTTCTTCTGCCGATGACGTCAGCCGGAAGACATACTCACCCGACTTCCATTACACTTCTTCTGCCGATGACGTCAGCCGGAAGACAAATGCTTTACTCTTCCGATGACGTCAGCCGGAAGACATACTCACCCGACTTCCATTACACTTCTTCTGCCGATGACGTCAGCCGGAAGACATACTCACCCGACTTCCATTACACTTCTTCTGCCGATGACGTCAGCCGGAAGACATACTCACCCGACTTCCATTACACTTCTTCTGCCGATGACGTCAGCCGGAAGACAAATGCTTTACTCTTCCGATGACGTCAGCCGGAAGACATACTCACCCGACTTCCATTACACTTCTTCCGATGACGTCAGCCGGAAGACATACTCACCCGACTTCCCTTACACTTCTTCTGCCGATGACGTCAGCCGGAAGACAAAACAAATGCTTTCCTCTTCCGATGACGTCAGCCGGAAGACAGACTCACCCGACTTCCATTACACTTCTTCTGCCGATGACGTCAGCCGGAAGACAAATGCTTTACTCTTCCGATGACGTCAGCCGAAGACAGACTCACCCGACTTCCATTAACACTTCTTCTGCCGATGACGTCAGCCGGAAGACAAATGCTTTACTCTTCCGATGACGTCAGCCGGAAGACAACATGAGACATCTACCGTAGACTTCCCTCTTCCGATAGACATCAACACAATTCCTTTCAACAGAACGCAATAACCTCTACACATATCACTGATACAAAATTAGTCAGTTCCCACCAATGGACTAAACAACCTGTCTATAACCCGAGAAAGGTTCGACTAGCTAACAGACTTAAAACATTTTACCAAAATCCATTCATAACACTCCAAGGTCATTGTATTGATCAAAATCAGTAAGAACATGAAATCAGAAATTCTCGAAAACGAAGTCAAGCAGCTGTAATCTCCTTTACTAAAAACTCCATATACTCAATTTAAATCATTATCCACTAAACCTCTACATCTGTAGACAACATGCTAAACCGCCCCATCAGTTACCATGTCGAGGCCTGAATGCACTCCTCCAACGTCCACTATTCCTCAACATGATCAGGAGACACACCTGCTAACACTTCTTCACCTACATCACAAAACTCATCTATTAGCCTAATGCTAAGTAAGTAAAGCAGTATATGAATGAAATAAAATGCTGAGCTTAAACTCCTAAATATGCAGTTTCTATTTTCTCCTCTCAGTGGCATACATATTCGTTCATATCATGATCAGATCCCATGGTTCCCTTGGGAGTGGGATCAATTCTCCCAATGTCTACATCCTCATACTCAATTAAGATAAGAGGCGGATGAATTCCCTTAACAGCTGATCTGATCCCATGGTTCCCTTGGGAGTGGGATCAATTCTCCCAATGTCTACATCCTCATACTCAATTAAGGGGCGGATGAATTCCCTTAATAGTTTGTCTGTCGCATACAGTTCATACCTTACCATTCCTTACATGAAATTCATTTCGTAACTTTTAACAAAAACATGATGCATGGACAATAGAAATATTCAAGCATACATAAACCTACTGTTTTGTGATGTAGGCCCGAAGGCACAAGCAATACTTTACTTACCTGGATTCCTTGCAAATGCTCGGTTAAGAGCTACTTCGGGGGTTTGTTCACCTATATTCATAAACAGAACGTTAAACCTCAATCTAAGCTATTCAGAAATCTAAGGAGTGGGTTGGGCATTTCTATTTATCTAACATTCCCGATTCTGCTCTAATCCTCAAGCAGAATCTCTCACTCGTAACATTAACAAAATGCATACGTTGGGATCCTTAAGCTACCTAGGTACTAAAATCAGCAATTAATCGAATCAAAACTCACCTGGGTTGGAGGAATCGGTGAGGAAATCGCCTAGAGAGCTCTGCTGGGTTGAGCTGAAAACCGAGAGTGAAATGAGTATGACGGCTATACCTCATTTACTCTTTCCTTAAATACGTTATCCATTTGCAAAATTGACAATTACCCTTATGCCCTCACTTAGTTATTCATTAACCTAATTGATTTTACCCCTAATTTCATTCTATAAAATTCACACTTAGAAGATTAATAGATTATTTTAATTCTAATAAACCGGGTGTTACAATCTACCCTCCTTAAAAGAATTTTGTCCTCAAAATTCAGTACCTGAACAATCTTGGATGCTGGTCCATCATGTCTTGCTGGCGTTCCCATGTTGTCTCCTCTATATTCTGATTATGCCATAAGACTTTTACTAGTGGAACTTCCTTGTTGCGTAATACCTTCACTGCATAATCCAAGATTCTTACTGGTCTCACCTCATAGGTCAGTGTGGGTTGAATTTCAATGTTCTGTTGTTCCACAATCTGAGATGGATCCCTTAAGCACTTCTTAAGCATAGAAATATGGAACACATTGTGGATTCCTTCCATAGAGTCTGGCAATTGCAGTTCATATGCTGATTTCCCAATCCTCCTCAAGATTGAGAAAGGTCCAACATATCTTGGGTTAAGCTTCCCTCTCTTCCCAAATCTTACAACCCCTTTGAATGGTGATACCTTAAGAAAAACCTCACTACCAACTTCAAACTCTAACTCTCTGCGTCTTCTGTCAGCATAACTTTTCTGTCGACTTTGAGCTGTTAAGATCCTCTGACGGATGAGAGCAACCTTCTCAACAGTTTGCTGCACAACATCAGGACCAAGTAACTGTGCTTCACCAACTTCATCCCAGTACAAAGGTGATCTACATTTTCGTCCATATAATGCTTCATACGGTGCCATTCCTATTGTTGCCTGAAAACTGTTGTTATAAGAAAATTCCACCAAGGGCAAATACTTGCTCCAAGAACCTTGAAAATCCAAAACACATGCCCGGAGCATATCCTCTAATGTTTGGATGGTTCTTTCTGATTGTCCATCTGTTTGAGGGTGGAAAGCTGTACTGAAACTAAGCTGAGTCCCCATTGCCTTGTGCAAACTCTTCCAAAACTTAGATGTAAATCTAGCATCTCGGTCCGAAACTATGGTGCTTGGAACTCCATGCAATCTAACAACTTCCTGAACATACAGCTCAGCAAGTTGATCCATCGAGTATGTCGTCTTCATGGGCAGAAAATGGGATGATTTGGTCAAACGGTCAACTATCACCCAAATTGCATCATGTCCTTTAGTTGTCCTAGGTAGTCCCACAACAAAATCCATGGTTATTTGTTCCCATTTCCATTCAGGAACTGGTAAAGGTTGTAATGTTCCTGAGGGTCTCTGATGCTCGGCTTTAATCTGCTGACAACACAAACATGATCCAACATGTTCTGCCACACTTCTTTTCATACCTGGCCACCAGTAATGCTGTTTAAGGTCCTTATACATCTTCGTACTCCCAGGGTGAACTGAGAATCTAGAAGAATGAGCCTCAGAAAGAATCTCATTCCGAAGTTCCATAATGGCAGGAACAAACCATCTGTTTCTAAACTTAAGAATTCCATCGGAAGAACAGTTAAAGTCTAAATTGTCCGCAGAATCCATACTTGACTTGTACTTGCTGCATTCATCATCATTTGACTGAGCTTCCCTTATTTTCTCAAGAATTGTAGGTCTTAAAGTTATGGCCGAAAGTATAGCTGTTACATTGGATACTGCCTCTAGATTAAACTTTAGGAATTCAGATTCTAAGGCTAATGGTAAGTCAAGTATCAATGCTGAAACTGATGTTGTCACTCTGCTCAAAGCATCAGCTACTACATTCGCCTTACCGGGATGGTACTTAATCTCAAAGTCATAGTCTTTTACAAATTCCAACCATCTACGTTGCCTCATGTTTAGTTCCTTCTGTGTGAAAATGTACTTCAGGCTCTTATGGTCGGAAAATATTTCACAAGATTGTCCATACAAATAATGTCTCCAAATTTTAAGTGCAAATACCACAGCAGCTAATTCTAAGTCATGTGTAGGGTAATTCTTCTCATGAGTTTTCAACTGTCTAGAAGCATAGGCTATTACCTTTCCATCTTGCATCAACACACAACCAAGACCAATCTTGGATGCATCACAGTAAATACTATACTTACCACCTTCAACTGGAAGGGTTAAAATAGGAGCATTGGTCAGTTTCTGTTTCAAAGTTTGGAAACTAAGTTCACATTCATCGGTCCATGTGTACTTTACATTCTTCCTAGTCAACTTAGTGAGAGGTGTAGCAATCTTTGAAAATCCTTCAATGAACTTTCTATAGTATCCTGCTAGTCCAAGAAAACTTCTGATATCGGTGGCATTCTTCGGTTGGGGCCATTCCCTAACTGCTTGAACCTTAGCTGGATCAACAGATAATCCATTTCCAGAAATGACATGTCCTAAAAAGTGAACTTGGTCCAACCAAAATTCACACTTAGAAAACTTGGCGTATAATTGGTGCTGTTTCAGTAATCCTAACACTAAGTTTAAGTGTTCTGCATGCTCCTCCTTGGTTTTGGAATAGATTAGAATGTCATCTATAAATACAATGACAAACTTGTCCAAATACTCATGAAACACTCTGTTCATAAGGTCCATGAATGCTGCTGGTGCATTTGTCAAACCAAAAGACATAACCAAAAACTCATAATGCCCATACCTTGTGCGAAAGGCAGTCTTTGGGATATCCTCAGATTTAACCTTCAACTGATAATAACCTGACCTCAGATCAATCTTAGAGAAAACTCTTGCACCATTGAGCTGGTCAAATAAATCATCAATCCTAGGCAGGGGATACTTGTTCTTAACAGTTAACTTATTCAGTTCTCTATAATCGATGCACATGCGCATTGATCCATCCTTCTTTTTGACAAAAAGGACAGGTGCACCCCACGGTGAAAAGCTCGGGCGTATGAACCCTTTCTCTAACAACTCTTCCAACTGCTCTTTTAATTCCTTGAGTTCTGCAGGTGCTAACCTATAGGGATTTTTAGACACAGGTTCAGCTCCAGGGTAGACATCTACAACAAACTCAATTTCTCTATCTGGTGGCAAACCGGGAAGGTCATCTAGAAACACTTCAGGGAAGTCTTGGACAACAAGGATATTTTGAGGAGTTGCCTTACCTACAAGTTGTGTATCTAGAACACATGCCAAGAAGCACAAGTACTCCTTGCATGGTGAAGGTCTAAAATTTAAAGAAGTCATAACAGACATTTCCTTACTCTTCTCTGAAGCTTGGAAGGTATGTTTCAAACCACCAGGGGGTTGGAAACTAACTATCCCGGTCCTACAATCAATTATGGCGTGGTGTTTAAACAACCAATCCATTCCTAAGATTACATCAAATCCCATTATATCCATAACAATTAAATCAGCAGATAGATTTTTGTCCCCTACTAATACCATGCAATCATGCAACACTTGGTTGGAATGTAAATGTTCACCAGAGGGTAAAGCAACATTGAATACATGCCTAGAAGGTGTGGATTGTACTTCTAACTTATCAGCAAAAGCAGACGCAACAAAAGAATGGGTTGCTCCTGAATCTAGCAAGGTAAAAGCAGGCATAGAATTAACCAATATAGTACCTGACACAACAGCGGGCTGGTCCTCTTCGCCCGACTCCATCATGGAAAATATTCTCGGTTTTATCTTAGCAGGGCCACTCTTCAACGTTGGGCAGTCTCTGATGACGTGGCCAGTCTTATTACAGTTGAAACATCGAAGGACTCTGGGCTTCGGGCAATCCTTAAGCGAATGTCCAAACTCCTCACAGTTATAACACTTACCAGTCCCAAACTTACACTCGCCCAGGTGGCTCTTCATACATTTCATGCACTGAGGAAACTTCTTGGCATCAGGTACCTTCTTTCCAGTACCCTGACTACCCTGGCCTTCAGCAGGCCTCTTTATCCCTCTCTGCTGGTGGGGCTGAAAGAACTTTCGCGGGGCTTCCTTTGGTCCAGCACACTTCATTTCAGCTTCTTCTGCCTCCAATGCAGTAGACACTACTTCACTGAATGACAAGCCTTTGATGCCTGAATACTTTACTCCTCTGTAAATTTCTGGCTTTAGACCTTGCAGGTATTGAAACACTTTGTCCTCATTCCTATGAACGAGGCATCCAGCAAACCTTGACAGAGACTCAAATTGTCTGTTGTACTCTGCCACAGACCCAGTCTGCTTCAAGCTCAAAAACTCAGCCTTCATAGCGTTCTGGACAGTGGTGCTAAAGTATTTCTCGTAAAAGACTTCCTTGAATTGCGACCAGGGCATGGTTGCGATATCGGTGGTGATCTCCAGCGACTCCCACCAAAGTTGCGCATCACCGGCTGGCTAGATGAAACGTTGCCAAAATGACTTTCTCTCCTTCTCCAACATTGGCCCACCTGAACATGCTCTCTATCTTTCGAGCCATTCCTCACGACAATCGGGTTAGATGACTTTCCATCAAAAGTGGGTGGTTGCAGCCTACGAAATCTATCCCCTGAATGCTCATTGACTTGACCTGAATTGGCACTATCCTTGTGTTTCCCCGACTCAATAACACACCTAACTGGTCAGATTGCTGTTCGCCACAATGTCTGTCTGCTGACGCATCAACTCCGTCGACTGTCTAATTACACTTGAATCTCTTCACTCCTCAAGTTTGGCATCTCCCTAGGTACTCTTGGTCTCCCCGGTCGTCTAGCATTTGTATAAGGTTCTGCACAAGGTTATCTATACTCATTAACATCTTATAACTAAAAGCTAACACAGTTGTTGGAGTATATTCATGCGACGATTGGCACTGATGAGTAATCTTCTGAACGGTTTAGCAACATGTCTCTGATACCATACTGTAACGCCCCGATTATCTGAACCCGGTCGCTACTCATTACTTGACCATGACTAAGAAATTTAAAACTTCATTCGACAGTCAAAATTTGACATTTTCTATACATTCAAAACATTTGAAAACTTTGCAGCGAAAATCATTTAAAACAACTATGAAGTTAGACGAACTGTAGAATATACTGTTGGGGTGATTAACGGAAGTGTTGAAGACATCTGCCGACGACAAGGTCAACGAAAGAAGCAGAAATAGAAAACCGAAGACTTCATCAGTGACAAAACGACAAAATCACCTATTTCGTTTTCCGGTGACGTCAGCGCATCAACCGAAAACGACGAAACAACCACTTCTTCTGCCGATGACGTCAGCCGGAAGACATACTCACCCGACTTCCATTACACTTCTTCTGCCGATGACGTCAGCCGGAAGACATACTCACCCGACTTCCATTACACTTCTTCTGCCGATGACGTCAGCCGGAAGACATACTCACCCGACTTCCATTACACTTCTTCTGCCGATGACGTCAGCCGGAAGACATACTCACCCGACTTCCATTACACTTCTTCTGCCGATGACGTCAGCCGGAAGACATACTCACCCGACTTCCATTACACTTCTTCTGCCGATGACGTCAGCCGGAAGACATACTCACCCGACTTCCATTACACTTCTTCTGCCGATGACGTCAGCCGGAAGACATACTCACCCGACTTCCATTACACTTCTTCTGCCGATGACGTCAGCCGGAAGACATACTCACCCGACTTCCATTACACTTCTTCTGCCGATGACGTCAGCCGGAAGACATACTCACCCGACTTCCATTACACTTCTTCTGCCGATGACGTCAGCCGGAAGACATACTCACCCGACTTCCATTACACTTCTTCTGCCGATGACGTCAGCCGGAAGACATACTCACCCGACTTCCATTACACTTCTTCTGCCGATGACGTCAGCCGGAAGACATACTCACCCGACTTCCATTACACTTCTTCTGCCGATGACGTCAGCCGGAAGACATACTCACCCGACTTCCATTACACTTCTTCTGCCGATGACGTCAGCCGGAAGACATACTCACCCGACTTCCATTACACTTCTTCTGCCGATGACGTCAGCCGGAAGACATACTCACCCGACTTCCATTACACTTCTTCTGCCGATGACGTCAGCCGGAAGACATACTCACCCGACTTCCATTACACTTCTTCTGCCGATGACGTCAGCCGGAAGACATACTCACCCGACTTCCATTACACTTCTTCTGCCGATGACGTCAGCCGGAAGACAAATGCTTTACTCTTCCGATGAGTAAACGACAAAATACCTATTTCCTCTTCCGATGACGTCAGCCGGAAGACAAATGCTTTACTCTTCCGATGACGTCAGCCGGAAGACATACTCACCCGACTTCCATTACACTTCTTCTGCCGATGACGTCAGCCGGAAGACAAATGCTTTCCTCTTCCGATGACGTCAGCCGGAAGACATACTCACCCGACTTCCATTACACTTCTTCTTCCGATGACGTCAGCCGGAAGACATACTCACCCGACTTCCATTACACTTCTTCTGCCGATGACGTCAGCCGGAAGACATACTCACCCGACTTCCATTACACTTCTTCTGCCGATGACGTCAGCCGGAAGACAAATGCTTTACTCTTCCGATGACGTCAGCCGGAAGACATACTCACCCGACTTCCATTACACTTCTTCTGCCGATGACGTCAGCCGGAAGACAAATGCTTTACTCTTCCGATGACGTCAGCCGGAAGACATACTCACCCGACTTCCATTACACTTCTTCTGCCGATGACGTCAGCCGGAAGACATACTCTCCGATGACGTCAGCCGGAAGACATACTCCCCGACTTCCATTACACTTCTTCTGCCGATGACGTCAGCCGGAAGACAAATGCTTTACTCTTCCGATGACGTCAGCCGAAGACATACTCACCCGACTTCCATTACACTTCTTCTGCCGATGACGTCAGCCGGAAGACAAATGCTTTACTCTTCCGATGACGTCAGCCGGAAGACAAACATGAGACATCTACCGGTAGACTTCCCTCTTCCGATAGACATCAACACAATTCCTTTCAACAGAACGCAATAAACCTCTACACATATCCACTGATACAAAATTATTCAGTTCCCACCAATGGACTAAACAACCTGTCTATAACCCGAGAAAGGTTCGACTATCTAACAGACTTAAAACATTTTACCAAAAATCCATTCATAACACTCCAAGTCATTGTATTGATCAAAATCAGTAAGAACATGAAAATCAGAAATTCTCGAAAACGAAGTCAAGCAGCTGTAATCTCCTTTACTAAAAACTCCATATACTCAATTTAAATCATTATCCACTAAACCTCTACATCTGTAGACAACATGCTAAACCGCCCCATCAGTTACCATGTCGAGGCCTGAATGCACTCCTCCAACGTCCACTATTCCTCAACATGATCAGGAGACACACCTGCTAACACTTCTTCACCTACATCACAAAACTCATCTATTAGCCTAATGCTAAGTAAGTAAAGCAGTATATGAATGAAATAAAATGCTGAGCTTAAACTCCTAAATATGCAGTTTCTATTTTCTCCTCTCAGTGGCATACATATTCGTTCATATCATGATCAGATCCCATGGTTCCCTTGGGAGTGGGATCAATTCTCCCAATGTCTACATCCTCATACTCAATTAAGAGGCGGATGAATTCCCTTAACAGCTGATCTGATCCCATGGTTCCCTTGGGAGTGGGATCAATTCTCCCAATGTCTACATCCTCATACTCAATTAAGGGGCGGATGAATTCCCTTAATAGTTTGTCTGTCGCATACAGTTCATACCTTACCATTCCTTACATGAAATTCATTTTCGTAACTTTTAACAAAAACATGATGCATGGACAATAGAAATATTCAAGCATACATAAACCTACTGTTTTGTGATGTAGGCCCGAAGGCACAAGCAATACTTTACTTACCTGGATTCCTTGCAAATGCTCGGTTAAGAGCTACTTCGGGGGTTTGTTCACCTATATTCATAAACAGAACGTTAAACCTCAATCTAAGCTATTCAGAAATCTAAGGAGTGGGTTGGGCATTTCTATTTATCTAACATTCCAAAAAAAAAAAAAAAAAAAAAAAAAAAAAAAAAAAAAAAAAAAAAAAAAAAAAAAAAAAAAAAAAAAAAAAAAAAAAAAAAAAAAAAAAAAAAAAAAAAAAAAAAAAAAAAAAAAAAAAAAAAAAAAAAAAAAAAAAAAAAAAAAAAAAAAAAAAAAAAAAAAAAAAAAAAAAAAAAAAAAAAAAAAAAAAAAAAAAAAAAAAAAAAAAAAAAAAAAAAAAAAAAAAAAAAAAAAAAAAAAAAAAAAAAAAAAAAAAAAAAAAAAAAAAAAAAAAAAAAAAAAAAAAAAAAAAAAAAAAAAAAAAAAAAAAAAAAAAAAAAAAAAAAAAAAAAAAAAAAAAAAAAAAAAAAAAAAAAAAAAAAAAAAAAAAAAAAAAAAAAAAAAAAAAAAAAAAAAAAAAAAAAAAAAAAAAAAAAAAAAAAAAAAAAAAAAAAAAAAAAAAAAAAAAAAAAAAAAAAAAAAAAAAAAAAAAAAAAAAAAAAAAAAAAAAAAAAAAAAAAAAAAAAAAAAAAAAAAAAAAAAAAAAAAAAAAAAAAAAAAAAAAAAAAAAAAAAAAAAAAAAAAAAAAAAAAAAAAAAAAAAAAAAAAAAAAAAAAAAAAAAAAAAAAAAAAAAAAAAAAAAAAAAAAAAAAAAAAAAAAAAAAAAAAAAAAAAAAAAAAAAAAAAAAAAAAAAAAAAAAAAAAAAAAAAAAAAAAAAAAAAAAAAAAAAAAAAAAAAAAAAAAAAAAAAAAAAAAAAAAAAAAAAAAAAAAAAAAAAAAAAAAAAAAAAAAAAAAAAAAAAAAAAAAAAAAAAAAAAAAAAAAAAAAAAAAAAAAAAAAAAAAAAAAAAAAAAAAAAAAAAAAAAAAAAAAAAAAAAAAAAAAAAAAAAAAAAAAAAAAAAAAAAAAAAAAAAAAAAAAAAAAAAAAAAAAAAAAAAAAAAAAAAAAAAAAAAAAAAAAAAAAAAAAAAAAAAAAAAAAAAAAAAAAAAAAAAAAAAAAAAAAAAAAAAAAAAAAAAAAAAAAAAAAAAAAAAAAAAAAAAAAAAAAAAAAAAAAAAAAAAAAAAAAAAAAAAAAAAAAAAAAAAAAAAAAAAAAAAAAAAAAAAAAAAAAAAAAAAAAAAAAAAAAAAAAAAAAAAAAAAAAAAAAAAAAAAAAAAAAAAAAAAAAAAAAAAAAAAAAAAAAAAAAAAAAAAAAAAAAAAAAAAAAAAAAAAAAAAAAAAAAAAAAAAAAAAAAAAAAAAAAAAAAAAAAAAAAAAAAAAAAAAAAAAAAAAAAAAAAAAAAAAAAAAAAAAAAAAAAAAAAAAAAAAAAAAAAAAAAAAAAAAAAAAAAAAAAAAAAAAAAAAAAAAAAAAAAAAAAAAAAAAAAAAAAAAAAAAAAAAAAAAAAAAAAAAAAAAAAAAAAAAAAAAAAAAAAAAAAAAAAAAAAAAAAAAAAAAAAAAAAAAAAAAAAAAAAAAAAAAAAAAAAAAAAAAAAAAAAAAAAAAAAAAAAAAAAAAAAAAAAAAAAAAAAAAAAAAAAGCAGAATCTCTCACTCGTAACATTAACAAAATGCATACGTTGGGATCCTTAAGCTACCTAGGTACTAAAATCAGCAATTAATCGAATCAAAACTCACCTGGGTTGGAGGAATCGGTGAGGAAATCGCCTAGAGAGCTCTGCTGGGTTGAGCTGAAAACCGAGAGTGAAATGAGTATGACGGCTATACCTCATTTACTCTTTCCTTAAATACGTTATCCATTTGCAAAATTGACAATTACCCTTATGCCCTCACTTAGTTATTCATTAACCTAATTGATTTTACCCCTAATTTCATTCTATAAAATTCACACTTAGAAGATTAATAGATTATTTTAATTCTAATAAACCGGGTGTTACACAAATGGTTCCACGCAGTTCGTTTTCACGAGATTTTATTACGTTTTGATTGTAGGTCGAGGGGATAGTCGGTAGTTTATGAGTAGATGATTATGAAAGGTTTTTAGTATGGTTTTATGTTGAAAGGTTTTAGTGTGTATGTGTGGTAAGAAAAAATGTGCAGGAAAGAAGGAAGAAAGAAGAAAAAGAGATAGGCAAGCTCCTTGGAATTTCGGATTCCAGGGAGGTTGCCGATCGATCGCTTAAGGTGGTGATCAATCGGCAAGTGCTAGTAATTTCTCTGGAGAATTCAAGAGAAGTTGCCGATCGATCGCCAATGTGAGGGGCGATTGAGCGCCCCTCCAATTTCTGTTCTGGCGATCGATCGCCTGGTAATGGGGCGATCGATCGCCCCTTTCATTTGCCACCCATGACGATTTTTCCCTCGGTTCCTTTCTGTATTTTGCCTCTGTTTTTTTTTAATTGTTTTATAGATTGTTTTAAGTTTTATTAAAAGGTTTTTAAATGGTTTTCCGTTTAAACGATAAACTTAAAGTTTATAGGGATAAAAAAAAATTAATACGGGAAAATTAGGAATAGTGTTAGGGGACGCTACAGTTCTGGTATCAGAGCCCCCGGGTTTTAAAAACGGTTTTGTAGACTGTCCGACTGCACAGCTACTACGCGGACATCCTTCATCAACTGTAAGTATGTTTAATACTTTATTTGATTTCGATTTCTCAGGATTATTTGTTTTTTACTTATATAGAAGTTATATAAAAATGGTTTGAGGAAAAGATCCTAGAGACAAAGCTTTAGATCGACTTACGGATTTGCTGGACCGTCAGGCCCAGCATATGGACAGGCAGGCACAACAAATCGAGCGTTTAGTAAACTGAGAGGATTATCAAGCCCGAGAGGTGGTCGTTCCAAACCATCGGGGCATGGAGAGATTTCAGAAACTACTACCTCCGGTATTCAACGGACAGTCATTGGACCCGTCTTTAGCCGAGGAATGGATCCGAACCATGGAGGACATGCTTGGGTATGCGGATGTAGAGAACGGGAGTAAGGTAGCCTATGTCACTTTTCATTTAGCGTTTGACGCCCGTTTTTGGTGGGATTCGATTAAAGCAACAACAGACGTGACAATTATGACTTGGGAGCGGTTCAAGACCGTGTTCTTCGACAAATATTTCAGCCGCACTGTGAGGGTGGCGAAGAGGAATGAGTTTACGCAGCTGAAACAAACAGGTTCGGTTGCAGATTATATAAGGAAGTTTGAGGTTTTGTCACGATTTGCACCGCGTCTGGTTAGCGACAATGAATACAAGGTGCACCAGTTTATGGAGGGGCTGAATCCAGAGATCCGGATGACCATTATTGTATCGAGGATTATAGATGTGCCCTATTCGGACATTGCAGCAAGGGCCTTGGATTTCGAGGCTGCACGGGCGACTTGTGTCAAGCTGAGGGAGACAACTAAGGGCTTCTTCCGTGAGATCCATCCTCAGTAATGGAACCGAGGTTGGCAGCCAAGAGTACAACAACCCTAACAACAACAGAGAAGCGTGAATAGGCCTTCTGAAGGAGGAAATGATCGAGGCAATGAGAAGCAGGTACAAGGGGCTCCTCAGATACCATGGTGTCTTAAGTGTCAGAGAGAGCACAGTGGAGAGTGCCGGGTGGGCACTAATAAATGTTATAGATGTGGTGAAGTCGGCTATTTTGTTAGAGATTGCCCAAAGCCGGGCCGAGATCAGTTGGGCGGAGATCAGAGACGGGTCATGCCGAGGATCTTTGCCTTTATTGAGCCTGGTGATATTGACGACGAGGCTCAGCCCTCAATGATAGCATGTACTTTTTTGATTATGGGCGTGGTTGTATTTTCTTTGATAGACACGGGAGCTACGCACTCTATTCTCTCAACTGCTTGCATGACTAGATTGGGATTAGAGTTCGAGTTAGCAGAGTTTGAGTATAGAGTAATGCTACCTTCAGGAGAGCATATGCATTCAGATTGTATTCTCCAGGGCAATGTTGTCTCAGTGGAGAATACTACCCTTTATGCTCGTTTGATAGTCATGAGCATAGAGCGGTATGATCTTATCTTAGGGATGCACTGACTGTCACAGCACTTCGCCACCATCGATTGTCGATCCGGGATTATGACTTTTCGGCCATTGAGTAAAGCCGAGTTTGCTTATCAGGCGATGGACAGATTGAGTGGGTCGCCTACTTCCTATTTCATGAAGGTCAACGAGCAGTTTAGAGGTGAATGCTCGATTTATCTAGCCACGGTAGTTGATACTCAGTTGCTTAGTGGAGTTAAGCCGAGTGACCTTCCTATAGTCAGAGAATTCTCTAAGATCTTCCTTGATGATCTTCCCGGATGGCCGCCGGACAGGGAGATCGAGTTTACCATCGATGTGTATCCGAGCTCTGCGCTAGTGTCTAAGAATCCATATATATTGGCGCCTGCTGAATTGAGAGAGTTGAAAACTCAGTTTAAGGAGTTGCTGGATAAGGGTTTCATCCGACCCAGTTTTTCTCCTTGGGGTGCGCCCGTTTTATTTGTTAAGAAGAAAGACGGGACCCTCTGGATGTGCGTGGATTACAGAGAGCTGAATAAGCTTGCAGTAAAGAACAAGTATCCACTGCCCCGAATAGATGATTTATTTGATCAACTGCAGGGTGCCCGAGTATTTTCCAGGATTAACCTACGCTCGGGTTATTACCAGTTGAAGGTTCGGAGAAAAGATATCCAGAAAACGGCATTCCGAACGAGGTATGAGCATTATGAGTTCCTTGTTATGTCTTTTGGACTTATTAATGCCCCTGCAGCGTTTATGGACTTGATGAACCGTGTTTTCAAGGAATATTTGGACAAGTTCGTTGTTGTCTTTATTGATGACATTCTGATCTATTCTAAAAAGAAGGAAGAACACGAGGAGCATCTGAGGGTTGTTTTGAGGATTCTAAGTCAACACCATATGTATCCAAAGTTTTCTAAGTGCGAGTTCTGGTTGGACAAAGTCGGTTTTCTTGGCTATATCATATCACAGGAAGGAGTTTCTGTGGATTCGAGTAAAATACAGGTGGTCAGGTATTGACGTCAGCCTAAAAACGTGCGTAAGGTACATGGATTTCTCGGGTTAGCTGGTTATTATCGGAAGTTCATAGAGAGATTTTCAAAGATTACAGTTCCTCTCTCGCGCTTGACTCGGAAGAATGAAAAGTTTATATGGTCGGCTGCTTGTGACGAGAGTTTTATGGAGTTAAAGCAAAAGTTGACCACAGCTCCAGTTCTAATGCTGCCTGTTGAAGGTGATAAATTCAGTATTTATTGTGATGCGTCCAGAGTTGGACTCGGTTGTGTATTGATGCAGGAGGGTAGAGTTATTGCTTATGCTTCACGGCAGTTGAAGCCGTATGAGCAGAACTATCCTACACATGACCCGGAGTTAGCAGCCGTGGTTTTCGCACTGAAGATTTGGAGACATTATTTATATGGGCAGCAGTGCGAGATATATTCAGACTACAAGAGCTTAATATGCGGCAGAGAAGGTGGCTAGAGTTCGTCAAAGACTATGAGTTTGAAATTAAGTACCACCTGGGAAAGGCGAACAAGGTCGCTGATGCTTTAAGCCGAATGCCTACTGCGAGTCAGCCTTCACTTGCAGCGATGTCAGTTACGTTGAGGTCAGAGATTGAGAAGTTTGATGTGGAGATTGTGGCAGAGTTGTCCAGTATGCTCACCAACATTTCTCTCAGGCCAACTTTTCTGGATAAGATACGTGAAGCTCAACAAAAAGATGTGGAGTGTGAGGAGCTTCGATTGAGCATGACATATGGAGACTTGTCTGATTTTAACTTGTCAGATGATGGTAATCTGAAGTTCAAGCATAGATGGTACGTGCCTAACAACGAAGAATTGAAGAAGGAGATTTTGGCTGAGGCACATTCTTCAGCCTACACTGTGCACCAGAGAAGTACCAAGATGTACCAGGATTTAAAGCAACACTTCTGGTGGCCGAACATGAATAGGGAGGTTGCCAAGTACGTGGAAACTTGTTTAGTTTGTCAACAGGTAAAGGCAGAGCACCAGAGGCCGACCGGAACACTACAACCACTGCCGATTCCGGAGTGAAAATGGGAGTAGATTTCCATGGATTTTATTGTGGGGCTCCCGAGGACGACGAAAGGGCATGACGGCATCTGGGGGATTGTGGATCGATTGACAAAGTCGGCTCACTTCTTATCTGTGAGAATGACATCTTCTATGGATCAGCTCGCCTAGCTTTATGTGCAGGAGATTGTTAGATTGCATGGAGTACCAGTTTCGATTGTTTCAGATCGAGATCCGAGATTTACATCGAAGTTCTGGAAGAGCTTGCACAAAGCTATAGGAACTCAGCTAAATTTCAGCACGGCATTTCATCCTCAGACTGATGGTCAGACGAAGAGAACGAATTAGATTCTGGAGGATATGCTCAGAGCTTGTGTGTTGGAATTTCAGGGATCGTGGAGTAGGTATTTGCCATTGATTGAGTTCTCTTACAACAATAGCTTCCAGGCTACCATCGGTATGGCTCCGTACTAGGTGTTGTATGGTCGAAAGTGTAGATCTCCGTTATATTGGGACGAGGTTGGTGAAGCTAGTATTGTTGGTCCCGAGATTCTACAACAAACGGCAGAGAAGATTGTCGTTATCAGACAGCGTATCGAGTTAGCTCAGAGTCGACAGAAGAGCTATGCTGACACGAGACGGAGGGAACTGGAATTTGAAGAAGGTGATGAGGTTTATTTGAAGATTTCTCCGTTCAAGGGAGTTATGCGATTCGAAAGAAATGACAAGCTAAGCCCTCGTTATGTGGGGCCCTTCCCTATTTTGAAGAAGATCGGGAAGATGGCGTATCGACTGCAGCTTCTGACTTCAATGGAAGGTATTCACAATGTATTTCATGTGTCTATGCTTCAAAAATGTTTGCGCGATCTATCACATATCGTGGAGGCAAGAGAAATCGAAGTACAGTCTACCTTGACTTATGTGGAGAAGCCTGTACGCATTTTAGAGTCTTCCATCAAGGTATTACGCAACAAAGAGATTCTACTAGTCAAAGTTTTATGGCGGAACCACGACATGGAAGAAGCTACTTGGGAGCGACAGCAGGATATGATGTCTAAATATCCTGAGTTGTTTGTGTAATCAAATTTTGAGGACAAAATTTTAAATAAGGTGGATGGAATGTAACACCCGGTTCTTTACGGGATTTTGTAATTATAAATATACAATGACATCTTTGTAAATATGTCAAATTAAGTTCATTTTATGAAAAGAATGCGTTATTACGATCCTAATAATTAATATGAATTTTAAGAAAATCTCGAGAATTTTAGGAGTTGTAACGCTAATTTTACGAGAATTACGTTTCTCGTAATATAAAGGACGTTGTGGTAAAAATAGTAAACGATGTCTGATTTGTGAACGGACAGTGTTAATAGAACCCTAGTAATAAGTCAGAGTTATTGGTGAACTAATAAAATTTAGAGAAAACTAAATCGTTAGCTAATTAACAAAACAAAGGACGAAACAAATAGAAAATCAAAGGAAGGGCAAAATGGTAATTTTCCAAGTCAATTTTTATTAAAATCACACTTCTCTCTTTTCTCCCTCATTTTCTCTCTGCCTGCGTGAACCAGAAGCCCTCCCCCTGCGATTTCTTCTCTCCCTCTGACGACCTCCACTTCTGACGCCGATTCTTCATCCGGTTGACATCTGTTCTTCACGATTTCTCCTCCGATTAACGCTCTAGGTAAGATTCTAAGGTTATGGAGTGTTAGATTTTGATTTTTAGAGATTTAAAACGATTAGGTTTCGTTTAGGGTTTTGTTAAAAATGTCGATTTGAGTTTGAAATCGATAGGGTTACGGTATTTATGAATATAATGGACATATTGGGCATATTGAATGAAGATTGATCGATTCGTCGTGGAATATTTGGGTTTGATGAATTTTCGTGATTTTGGAAAAACTCAGTTAATGAGGGTTTTGAGGTGTCGAGCGTGGATTGCTCGATAAAAATACCTCAATAAGCTAGATTAGAGTTTCAGGAAATTTCTTTAGTTAAGGTTTCGTTAATTTGGACATTTAACGGTTTAAATTCGTTTTAACGACCATTGTTGTGAATTTACCTTAGGTGAACGAAGCTCGTGGACGGAGCTAGAATTTCAACACACGCAAGGTAAGTTCTCGTGACTTACTATGGCCGATTGGCCTACACCGAACGTCGAAGTCGCGTCGAGGATCTTTGGTGAATCGTTTGTTTAAATGTTTTGGTTGAGTAGTTAGGATTAGTTTTTTTTATTGGTTATGCTTTTATTGTCTTGATGATATGTATGATGTATGTTTACTTTAATCACTTAATTGTTCATGCATCATGGTTTTCAATTATGCATAGAAAATGAATTTCCGCACTATGTTTTCATGAAAAGAGATGTGGCCCGAAAGGGGGCTATTGATCTATTGTGTAGGCCAAAAGGGGTCTGTCACAATACCACATCGCCTAAAATGAAATGAACCTACGTAATCTGTTATCTGGTCATGCGAGGTGGGGCTCATGCACGGTTGTATATGGATGTAAGCGTGTAGCCCCCCCCCCCCCCCCCCCCCCCCCCCCCCCCCCCCCCGGCGCGGTTAGGTGGAGATGGTAGTTTAACCGCGGGACGTGTCCTCTCCATCTAATAGGCTGAGACCTCAGTGACATTCTGTCTGCGACGTAATGATAAGAAAATGTTGCATGATTTTTGAAACTCATATGCACAGCATGCATTTACATTTACGAAACTTGCTGAGCCCTTCGCTCATAGTTGTCTGTATGGTGTAGGTGATTTCGAGGCAGGTGAAGACGAGATCCTTCCACCCGAAGAATGAGAAGTTGAAGAAATATGGCCCATGGGAGTGTGCTGAGCAGTCGGTATGCATTTTGACCCGTGGGGATGTAAGTAAGAGTTTTGAGGTTGTTCGGGTTATTTTGGGCTGATGGTGGATTAGATAGGTTAATTGTACAGTTATATACTATTTAGGTTGTTTGGATCTTGATAACGGATTGATGTTTTACAAAACGTTTTGTTGAACCTGTCATTTAATGAACTGCTGGATTGTTGGATTTCATAGGGATTTTATTTGGTTTTCAAATGTTTCCACGCATTTCGTTTTCACGAGATTTTATTACGTTTTGATTGTGGGTCGAGGGGATAGTCGGTAGTTTATGAGTAGATGATTATGAAAGGTTTTTAGTATGATTTTATGTTTAAATGTTTTAGTGTGTATGTGTGGTAAGGAAAAATGTGCAGGAAAGGAGGAAGAAAGAAGAAAAAGAGATAGGCGAGCTCCTTGGAATTTCGGATTCCAGGGAGGTTGCTGATCGATTGCCTAAGGTGGTGATCGATCGGCAAGTGCTGGTAACTTCTCTAGAGAATTCCAGAGAAGTTGCCGATCGATCGCTGGGGCGATCGATCGCCAATGTGAGGAGCGATCGAGCGCCCCTCCAATTTCTGTTCTGGCGATCGATCGCCTGGTAATGGGGCGATCGATCGCCCCTTTCATTTGCCACCCATGACGATTGTTCCCTCGGTTCCTTTCTGTATTTTGCCTCTGTTTGTTTTTAATTGTTTTATAGATTGTTTTAAGTTTTATTAAAATGTTTTTAAATGGTTTTCCGTTTAGACGATAAACTTAAAGTTTATAGGGATAAAAAAAAAATTAAAACGGAAAAATTAGAAATAGTGTTAGGGGACGCTACAAAAATAAATAAAGATAACTGCTTTCAGACTCTAGCTACTCACAACTCTTGTTATTTATTGGAAAAGTAATGAGTCGTTTGGGGTGAGTGACTAACTCAGTAAAAGTATTATACTAAATGTATGTAAAACTTCTTTTATTTTTTATTTTAAAAACATGATGAGATAACAAAACAGTTTTCAAAATACATTCCATTAAAAAATCTTTTTTACCATTTTAAGAAAACAAGCTCCACGAGCCACCGTTGAAGCGTTAAGTTAAAAATCATTGTATACATATATGACTATATGAAAATACGAAAATAGGAAAATATATCATTATTGTATTCATCATATAAAAATTACCTCAGTGAAAAAGTATGGTTATTCAAGGAGCCTTCTAGCACATAATCATAGAAAAACGATGACCGAAGTCTAGTAACACCTTATGAGTCAGAAAGAAGAAATATAAGCAACGTATGATTCAAAGATCCAACCTCATTACAAAGGTTGCCGGTGAATAATGATCATTTACAAAGTAACCCGTATAAACGATAAACAACAAATATTCTAATCAACTTTAAGGATTTGAAACCTAAGAAGCGCATCATCACCGCCCTATTAACTATTTTGTAACGTGCAAACAAGACTACCTTCACGTAGCAGAAGTGTATTGGGATGTCCTACTCATAGTTTAACACTAAGACCATTCAAAGTATTATGAAGATCAATCCTCCATCACAACAATATAAAAATCATTCATCAATGGTAAATGCGTAAATCATACACATATATACACATAAAAATATAGACGTGCTGACAACCAGATCTCGTCAAGTTTTCTATAGGTGAAAACTCATCAAAATAGGATTTTAGAAAATAATTATTCAATGAAGTGCAAATAATATAAAACTCATCCCTCGACGATTACCGCTCTTCTTGTCCACATGAGCGACAACCTCAACAATTGGCTCAAAGTTCACAAACTCATCTAAGCCTAAAACCAAAATCAATATTAGAAATATCTCACTCACCTCTAGGAGAAGATATGGATGGGTCCTATACCTTGGCTACGAACTCAATTCAAAACTCTATAAATGGCTGACTTTTGCTGAGGAGCGTATCGTCGAGGCGACATTAATTTTCCAAAAATTAACACTATGTGGTCGACACTTTAAGTCATAGGTTGACACTTCTTACCACTTGGGTTAACTCGCGGTCGACCCTTTCACCAAGCAGTCAACACTTCATAGCTCTCGGGTTTTTTCCCAAATACACTAGCGGTCGACACTTCTTTCTGAAGTGTCGACACCTTTTGAAAATAAAATTCTACGTGGTCAACACTTCCTTCAAACGGTCAACACTTGTACTTTTTTCTCTAGCACATGGTTTGAAGTGTCGACCAACTTGCACAGCGGTTGACACTTGGGTGATCTCCAACGACGAGAAGTCGTGAAAAATGCCCTCTTTCATTGTTTATCAATTTAAATTGACAAATAAACTTATCTAAAACTCTAACTACTCTCAAATACACCATAAACAAACCATAGATTTGAGTTTCGGAGCTCGAATTCGATTTCTCATAAAACCCTAAAATTTAAGCTCCAAAATGGTGGGATAGAACGACTTGCCCTTGAAGTCCCTTAACGAAATATGATGCACGAAGCCTCACGAACATTTCATCGTACTTGGAATGCGACGATTCATGAAAATCACAATCGTCATTCTCCCTCTCTTCACTCTCCTTGCGGCTGCGCAAAAAATGGAAGGTGAAAGGGTTTTCCAAACCCTATTTATCAAATTTTTACGTAATTAAACTTTAACTCCACCATTTGAAGAATTTATTTATTACTCTCATACTTATAATAGACAAAAATCTTCCAAGTTCTATTTTTCACAACTCCGAACAAACTCTAAACTCCATATCAAATTTTATTTCAATTCTTACTCATAGCAAAAATCTGACACGTGAAATTTAAATACTTAAAAAATACCAGTTTTTACATCCACATTTCCATCCCTTGGATAACTAGAGAGGAAAGGCTGAGTTATTTTTCTTTCATGTTGTTAAAGCGATGAATAATGGTTTTTTTTTTTTTTTGAGTTAACAAATAGTATAACAATTAGATGGCAAGTTCCTTATCAAACCAATCAAGTCATGTAGGAACAAGGTACAAGTCTACCTATCTATTAGGATGCGTCAGCTGTCGCTTGATCACCGTAGGGTTCCATTGTTGTCTCGACTGTGTTACTAGAGACTCCAGGGAAGTCAAAATAAGAGAAGCACTCATCCTGAGATGAGTTTACTATTTAGATTTTGTCACCAGTTATCTGCTTTGCACTTGACGATCTAGTATTTTACCATGAGCATGATAATTGGTAGACCACCATTGCGTCCTTCCCGATCCTCTCATATTAGAGAAAGGTCCCTTCAATGCTCTAACGTCTAGACCAAATATACACCAAACTATCTCTTGACATTTTGAACTCAACTCACATACTGCTTTAATAGGCGAATAACATAACCTTTATATTGAGTGTGAGATTGAATGTAACATTAAATTGTAAATATAACGTAACCTGATTGACATTAAACCCATAAAAAGAGTTAGGATTACAATTTGTAAGTAACTCCAAATCGATATATTTGGGGATTGATCTTGAAGGAGATGGAGGTTAAATGTAATATAACAACAAATGTAATGAAGGAGATTCGTAATTAACTTTGCATTGTTTAGATTCTCGCCACAATTTGCGTGAATGCTCGGACCTCACCTTTCACTTTATTACGTTTAAGACACTCTCTCCCTATAAATTATTTTTTTTTAGAGCTATGCTACATCATTTTAATCGTAATGAAATTTGGTAATCCATGACCTCCGATATACCTCCTTCCTTAAAAGCAATTAATTCTATAAAATACAAAAAATAGATTAAATGACACCATAAAAGGATGGTAATAACAAGGGTGGAATCCGTCTGGTTCTGTTTGGTTTGATTTTACCTCCTATTTAAAATCGGATCGATCGATTCGGTTTCAAATTTATTGAAACTGAAACTGAACCGATCGACCTTTGGAATTGAACTCGAACTGGACCGATTTTTTTAGTTTTGCTCAGTTCGATTTTGGTTCTCGATTTTTTTTTTTTTCAATTTAAACTCAGATTTTTGTCGGTTAGGTTATGGAAAGTTTTAACCGATTTAGTTCTATAATTTGTAACTTTAGTATAAAATTTAAAAAAATATATAAATATTATAAATTTGGTGCAATTCGGTTTGGTTTTGAACGATTTTTGAAAGGAGTCGATGACCGAACCAAAAATCATTCAGCTCGATTATTTAAAATTGGTTTTTCCAAAATTGAAACCGAACGATAATTTGGTTTGGTTTTAAACAAATCAATTTACACCCCTAGGAAATCAGCATCGCTAGTGAACAAGGAAAACTAGGTGGAGTGAATAGGCGAATAACATAACCTTTATATTGAGTGTGAGATGAATGAACATAAATTGTAAATATAACGTAACCTGATTGACATAAACCCATAAAAAGAGTTAGGATTACAATTTGTAAGTAACTCCAAATCGATATATTTGGGGATTGATCTTGAAGGAGATGGAGGTTAAATGTAATATAACAACAAATGTAATGAAGGAGATTCGTAATTAACTTTGCATTGTTTAGATTCTCGCCACAATTTGCGTGAATGCTCGGACCTCACCTTTCACTTTATTACGTTTAAGACACTCTCTCCCTATAAATTATTTTTTTTTAGAGCTATGCTACATCATTTTAATCGTAATGAAATTTGGTAATCCATGACCTCCGATATACCTCCTTCCTTAAAAGCAATTAATTCTATAAAATACAAAAAATAGATTAAATGACACCATAAAAGGATGGTAATAACAAGGGTGGAATCCGTCTGGTTCTGTTTGGTTTGATTTTACCTCCTATTTAAAATCGGATCGATCGATTCGGTTTCAAATTTATTGAAACTGAAACTGAACCGATCGACCTTTGGAATTGAACTCGAACTGGACCGATTTTTTTAGTTTTGCTCAGTTCGATTTTGGTTCTCGATTTTTTTTTCAATTTAAACTCAGATTTTTGTCGGTTAGGTTATGGAAAGTTTTAACCGATTTAGTTCTATAATTTGTAACTTTAGTATAAAATTTAAAAAAATATATAAATATTATAAATTTGGTGCAATTCGGTTTGGTTTTGAACGATTTTTGAAAGGAGTCGATGACCGAACCAAAAATCATTCAGCTCGATTATTTAAAATTGGTTTTTCCAAAATTGAAACCGAACGATAATTTGGTTTGGTTTTAAACAAATCAATTTACACCCCTAGGAAATCAGCATCGCTAGTGAACAAGGAAAACTAGGTGGAGTGAATGGCAATAAAGAAAGAAAAGAAGGACGAATAAGAAAAAAGGAAAAGTTAGAAAGGATGAAAGAGAAAAGAGAGATGGGAGAGGACCGGGGCAGAGGATGAATGCAGATGGCGCAGTGTTGGAAGTGTCAGAGAATACTGAGATTATGAGTATGGCCCACATCATGAGAATCTCACTAACAACCTCCTCTGTTTCTCTCTCTCTCTCTGAGCTCTTCCTCCAAAAAACTGAATATCTTGTTAAAATTCCATTCCCTCTTTCTGTCTCACCATTGATTTCATTTCACCAGTCTTCTTCTTCTACATCTTCTATTTCAAGTAAAGGAAGAGGTGAGAAAAAGAGAAAACATTTTCCTACTGAACGCCAAAGAAGGGTGCCGTTAAACGAGAAGTTTGCTGCTCTTAAGTGTGAGAAAATAACCCTGAGATCGAGGGAATAAAGATTTTCTTCGTACTCTGTTTTTTCTGTTGTTTTCTGGTTTCCTGGTTTTTAGCTTCTGTTGTTAGTTTTCTGTTTTTATGTTTACGTGGTAAGTTAGTTAGAAATGGGTTTGTAAATACCGATGATTATGAATGAATATTTTACGTTTTTCTTCACTGTGTTTTCACCATTTTCCTGGGTCCAGAACCAACATCTGGTATCAGAGCTAGCTTTCACGTTTTGCATTAAAAATGTCAAACGCCAATCAGCAAACAGTGAAGGAAAACGGCGGAGTGTCGTTTCACTATACGATGCTGAGTCCTCACAATTACGCGGTATGGGCGATAAAGACACAAGCAATCCTTGATGCTCAAGGAGTCTGGGAGGCGGTGGAGCCCGCAGAAGGAGCACGAGTGGATGCGAAGAAGGATAAAACGGCTCGGGCATACATTTTGCAGTGTGTTCCCGAAGATATCCTCCTCCAGATTGCAACAAAAAAAACAGCAAAAGAAACTTGGGAAAGCCTCAAGACGAGGTACCTAGGTGGTGATCGGGTCAAGAAAGCACGTATACAGACACTGAAAAGTGAGTTCGATGCTCTTCGAATGAAGGAGACCGAGACAATTGATGAATTCGCTGGAAAGCTCGGTGCAATAACCAGCAAGTTTTCAACCCTCGGTGAAACACTTGAAGACTCTTCCCTGGTGAAAAAACTGCTCGACTCTGTTCCTGAGAAATACTTTCCCATCGTCGCCGGAATCGAACAATTCTACGACCTTGAGGACATGCTATTTGAGGAAGCAATAGGGCGATTAAAAGCATATGAAGAACGAACGACACGATTACGCGGCAACACCAACGGAGCTGAGGGTCAGCTGTTACTCACTCATGCAGAATGGCAAGCTCGACAGAAGGGGAGCAACAGTGACTCCTCGTCGGGAGGAAAAGGGCGTGGGTCCAGTGGATCTAACCGTGGCAAATGGCGTGGGCGAGGCCGCGGCCGTGGTCGTGGAGGTCTGCGAAAAGAAAATACAACAGGCGGTAATAGCAACACCACCAGTGGAACTCGCGATAAAAGTCACATAAAGTGCTGGAATTGTGATAAAATGGGACACTACTCCTCTGATTGCCGCAGCAAACGTCGCGATGATGAAGCTAATCTCACTCACGACGTTGATGAAGAACCAGCACTGTTGATGGCTGAGACCCAGAAGGTAACACATACCAAGAGTGAACAGCAGGATGCTGTACTACTCAACGAAGAAAGAATATTGCCAGAAAGATACAGTGGCGATCAGAAGGGAGAAAACGAAGATGTATGGTATCTTGACAATGGTGCCAGCAACCACATGACAGGGCATCGCCAGAAATTCCAAGAGTTGGATGAAACTGTCACCGGGAGGGTGAAGTTTGGCGATGGATCAACCATCCAGATCATGGGAAAGGGGACTGTTATGTTCGATTGCAAGAATGGTGATCAAAAGGTTCTCCAGGAAGTATACTATATTCCCAAATTGTGTAGTAATATTCTAAGCCTTGGGCAAATGACAGAAGACGGGAACGAGGTACACATGGCAGGAGAAACCATGAAAATATTTGAGAGAAGTGGGAAGCTTTTGATGATGGTGAAGAGAACACAAAACCGCCTGTACAAGATAAAGTTGAAGACTTTCAAGCAGGTGTGTCTCCTAACAAGCTTAGATGACCCAGCATGGTTGTGGCATGCAAGACTCGGCCATATAAATTTTCACGATCTGAAACTTTTGGGGGAGAAGAAGATGGCAGTTGGTGTGCCATTATTATCTCAACCAAACAAGCTATGTGAAGCGTGTGTGATAGCCAAGCATCCACGATTGAAGTTCCCACACCAGACAAAATATAGAGCAGAAAAGCCACTGGAACTTCTCCATGCAGACATCTGTGGGCCAATTTCACCATGCACACTCGGTGGCAATAAATACTTTTTCTTAATTGTTGATGATTTCACGAGGTGGATGTGGGTGTATATATTGGCAGCAAAGAACGAAGCTTTCCTGGCTTTCAAGAAGCTCAAGTCTCTGACAGAGAACAAAACTGAGTTTAAGATCAAAACACTCCGGACAGATCGTGGTGGCGAATTCCTGTCCACTGAGTTTACCCGCTTCTGTGAAAACGAAGGGATTGAAAGGCACCTCACAGCTCCCTACACACCGCAGCAGAATGGCGTTGTAGAACGTCGTAACCGTACAGTAATGGCCATGACAAGATCACTACTCAAAAGCATGCACGTACCTGCAAAATTCTGGGGAGAGGCAGTTAGACATGCCGTCTATCTGCAGAATCGTCTTCCAACTAAGATACTAGGAGATCGGACCCCATTTGAAGCTTGGATGGGAAGAAAACCACATCTCGCTCACCTGAGAGTGTTCGGCTGTGTAGCATACGCGAAGAACACAGTTCCTCACCTCAAGAAACTCGATGACAGAAGCTCGGCCATGGTTTACTTGGGTGTAGAGGAAGGTTGCAAAGCTCATCGATTATTTGATCCGAACCAAAACAAGTTGCAAGTAAGTAGAGATGTTATGTTTCAAGAAGATCTCAACTGGTCTTGGAATGCAGGCGCTAGCGATGAAAGGACTCCGTCGGAGCTCATCATGTTGGATGTTTTTTATTCTGGTGAACCGGGTGATGATACAGAAACTGAAACTTTTCCACAACCAGCGCCAGAAACTGTAAGTTCATCAGAAACAGTAAGCTCACCTTCACTTCCGTCTAGCAATCGTGAAGCTGCACCGTCTTTATTACGCAGCTCGCCTGAATCACAAGACAGACCCATTCGGTTCAGGTCAATTAATGACATTTACGCCAATACTGAGCAAGTGGCTGCAATAGATGAAGAAGAGAATGAGGTGATGATGATGATGTCTGAAGAGCCAACCAGTTTTCAAGAAGCTGTAAATGAAGCATGCTGGTACGAAGCAATGAAGGAGGAGCTCAAATCCATTGAAAAGAATAAAACCTGGACTCTAACTGAACTCCCACCAGGTCACAAACCCATCGGCTTAAAGTGGGTATTTAAATTAAAGAAAAATTCAGATGGGCAAGTTGTTAAACACAAAGCAAGGCTGGTGGCAAAAGGCTACGTACAAAAACAAGGAATTGATTTCGAAGAAGTATTCGCACCTGTAGCAAGGCTTGACACCATACGGGTTATCCTTGCACTTGCTGCAAACCAAGGATGGGAGGTACACCATCTAGATGTGAAGTCAGCATTCCTTAATGGGGAGTTAGAAGAGGAGGTATATGTCACCCAACCTGATGGTTTTGAGGTGCAAAACCAGAAACATAAAGTGTATAAACTGTCAAAGGCACTCTATGGTTTACGGCAAGCTCCACGAGCCTGGAACATACGCTTGGACAAGAGTCTAACAACATTGGGTTTCAGGAAATGCACTCAAGAACATGCAGTATATATAAGAAATAAAGGAGAAGCTAGGGTGATTGTAGGAGTATACGTTGATGATCTGATTGTTACAGGAAGAAGCATCGAAGAAGTGGAAAACTTCAAGCAGCAAATGATGATAGAATTTGAGATGAGTGATTTAAGTCGTCTCTCCTATTACTTGGGATTTGAGGTAGAACAACAGAAGGGTCGAATATTACTCAAACAATCCACTTATGCTAAGAAAATTCTGTCTCAGTTCAAGATGACAGATTGCAATTCCACGAAGTACCCGATGGAGCCCAAGACAAAATTGCATAAAGACTTGGAAGGGACTCCAGTTGATGCAACTGAATTTAGAAGAATCATTGGTTGCCTCAGATACCTGCTACACACACGTCCAGATATTTCCTACGCAGTAGGAATGGCAAGCAGATACATGGATAGACCCACGATAATGCACCTCAAAGTGGTTAAGCAGATCCTCAGGTATTTGAAAGGCACAATACATTTTGGGCTTGTTTATGTGAAGGGATCCCATGAATTTGGCATATTCGGTTATTCGGACAGTGACTTAGCCGGTGATTGCGATGGGAGGAAAAGCACAAGTGGAATGGCATTTTACATTAATGAAAACTTGGTGTCCTGGAGCTCACAAAAGCAAAAGACAGTGGCTCTCTCTTCGTGTGAGGCTGAGTTCATGGCTGCAACTGATGCAGCTTGTCAAGCAATATGGTTGAGGAGCCTTGTTAACGAACTGACTGATGCAGAACCAAAGCAAGTGATTTTATTTGTTGATAATAAATCTGCCATAGCTCTTATGAAGAACCCAGTTTTTCATGGGCGTAGTAAGCACATAGATACAAGATTTCATTTTATTAGAGAATGCGTTGAGAAGGAGCAGATCATGGTGGAGTTTATTAACACCGGAGAACAGCGAGCAGATTTATTGACAAAGGCTTTGTCAGGAGTGAAGATAGCAGCCATGCGCCAGCTGCTTGGAGTTCGTGACTTGGAATCGTCTCAGGATTAGGGGGAGATTTGTGAGAAAATAACCCTGAGATCGAGGGAATAAAGATTTTCTTCGTACTCTGTTTTTTCTGTTGTTTTCTGGTTTCCTGGTTTTTAGCTTCTGTTGTTAGTTTTCTGTTTTTATGTTTACGTGGTAAGTTAGTTAGAAATGGGTTTGTAAATACCGATGATTATGAATGAATATTTTACGTTTTTCTTCACTGTGTTTTCACCATTTTCCTGGGTCCAGAACCAACATTAAGAGTCTGGTTCCTAAGCCTACCAAGGTATATTATTATATACATGCATATACAATTTTTTCACGTAAATGCAATTAGAGTATTTAAAAGAATTTAGAAACCTGTTTTCTGGATGACAAATTCACGATATGAATTGCTATTTTGTTTTTCTTACCTTAATTCCTACTAAATAGCATGAGTGGAATTCTCAGCAATGTGTAACGAAGTCTGATTATCACAGATAAGTATAGGAGTTTTCGTTTGAGTAATAAACAAATCATGTAGGAAAGCTTGTAACAATGATAGCTCTCACATCGTGTTTGCCATTACACGGTATTCTGCTTCAGCTGTGGAACAAGAAACAATTTGTTGTTTCTTTGATTTCCATTATATTAAACATTCAATAAGAAAAATAAAAAACCCGGTGACAGACCGCCGAGTGTCAGAACACGTTGTTCAGTCAGAATCAGAAAAAATTTTGAAGTGCAAAGATGAACAAGATGAGTAAAATAAGCCCCGTCCAGCAGTACCTTTGAGATATCGTAAAACCCGATTAACAGTCAAAAGATGATCTCGTCGTGGTTTATCAACAACTTGACTTAATGCAGTAACAGAAATAACAATATTTGATCGAGTAATTTTTAACTATACCAGTCGACCAATTAAGCAACGATAAATTTTTGGATCTGCAAGCAGCTCACTCGTTTCATACAACAATTTAACTGTCGGATCCATCGGAGAAGAAGTAGGTTTACATCCCATTAAACTTGCATCATTCAGCAGTTCAAGAACGTAATGTCGTTGACTAATAGAAATACCATTATTTGAACGGGCAACCTCCAATCCAAGAAAAAAAATGAAGATCACATAGGTCCTTTAGCTTAAACCTGCTGTAAAAAAAACTTGACTGTTTGCATAGCAAAAGTAAAATTTTCTGTGATGGTTATATCGTCAACATAAACTAAAATTGCTCAACAATCATCTTTCCTTTTACGAACAAAAAGGGAATTATCAGTATAAGATTGACAAAAGCCACATGCTAAAAGAGCAGTAGAAAGTTTGAAAAACCACTGCCTAGAAGCCTGCTTTAATATGTATAAAGGCTTGTTCAATTTACATACTAAATCAAAGTTGTTCTCCCCCTGAATTGAATAACTCGTAGGCAGATTCATGTAAAACTTCTTCATTTAAATCTCCATTGAGGAAGCATTATGGACATCAAGTTGATTAACAAACCAACCATGAATAGATGACAAAACCAAAAGAAGTCTAACAGTAACTAATTTTGTTACAGGCGAAAAAGTGCCAAGAAAATTGATTCCTTCTTGTTGTGTATATCCTTTAGCAACTAAAGAAGTCTTATATCGCTCAATTGATCCATCAACATTGAGTTTAATTTTATAAACTCACTTGCATCAAATGAGATGTTTATCTTTTGGTAAAGGAAGCAGCTGCTTTGGGAAGAGGAGCGTGTTGGCTTAATGAAGTTTAAGCATAATTGTTTTGATGATGAAAGTGATTATGAGCTATAAATTATTCTAAGTTATTATGATGATTATGATTATGATTATGAGCACTTGGATATGTATTAGACATGAATGTGTGTTAGATATGGATATGATATATGATATGCATGATATTGATTTCAATAATATTATATTTGCTCTTATTATAAATACCTTTAATAAAGGGTATTTGGTTGTACTAATATGTTTGATTAAGTCCCCTCAGTTAACAATAAGGCATATAGAACTTAAATGTAAAAGCGTGTGAAAAACTGTTCAAAGTGGCGACTGTAAGAATCAATGTGTCAACTATAGGCCATTTTCCAAAAGTTATAGAGAGTTTAAAGTGTTGACCACTAGAGGCAAGTGTCGACCGCTAGGCCATTTGCAAATATTACAGAGAGTTCAAGGTGTTGATCGCCAACATAAAGGGTTTATCGTTCAATTCATAGAAAGCTAAAGGTGTCGACCGCTAGAAAAAATTGTCAACTGCGCGATCTACCATAGTGTCGACCGAGTTGTTAAACGACATTCAAATTTACACACAACAGTCTATAAGTGTCAATCGGCCAGAATAAAGTGTCGACCGGTGCACTGCTTTTCTGAAGACGTCTATAAATAGAGGAGTGCAACCTTGTGCAAGAAGTGGAGTTTGAGAACCATATTAAAGTGCTGCTGATTTTTTCACTTGAGAACAAAAATTCTTCAACCTAATCACACTTCTTTTAAACCTAAACTTGTGATTATCAAACTTGAGAGAGTGTGATAATGTATTCCATTATTCAATCTCTTATTTGTATATCAAAAAACTTGTTAAAGGTGACGTCCTTGAAGAATCGAAAAATGTTGGATTAACACCCGTAAGCTCAATCAAGGAGAAGGGTGATACCCTGTAATAGTTGAAAGGTTTGATTAGCTCCCTAAAATGCAATCACTTATAACTAAAAGGATTTTGGTGAAAGAATATTTAAGGAGGAGCCTTGAAGCGAGAACGTAGGTAGTATGACTGAACCGCGTTAGCAAATTTTGCACCTCTTATCTATCTGTCCTTACTATATTGTTTTATTTTTGCATATTTATTTTAGTTCGTACAGTCAAGAGAGATACCCCCCCCCCCCCCCCCCCCCCCCCCAAAAAAAAAAAAAAAAAAAAAACCCAAAAGGTTAATTTTGATCCCACAGAGAGAACTTATGTTGGCCATTGCCAAGGGTAGCAACAAAACATAAGCATCCAAAACTTCTAAGAAAATCATAGTTTGAATATTTTTCGTATAATTTTTCAAATGGAGATTTATTTGATTAAATGGGATATGAATTCTGTTTATTAAATAAAAAGCTGCCATAACACATGCCATAACACATAGCCCCTATAATATTAATGAGATATTTGATTGAAAAAGCAAAGAACGAGCAACATTTAAAATGTGTTGATCCTTTCTTTCTACAACTGAATTTTGTTGTGGAGTTGTTACACAAGAACGATAATGCATGATGCCTTTAGAATCAAGAAAGTCTTAATAGAAAATTCAGCACCCTTATCAGAACAAATTACTTTAATACTACTAGTGTTGAATTGAGTTTCAATTCATGTAACGAATTTGGAAAAAATATAAGCAACATTGGCTTTGGATTTAATTAAATAAATCCAAGTAGCTAGGGCAAAAGTCGTCAACAAGTGCCAAGAAATATTTATGACCATCAAAAGTTTTAGTATGAAAAGGGCACCAAAAATTACAATGTACAAGAATAAACGATGCATTAGCCAAAGAACTTTGTGAAGTAAAAGACAATATTTTTTGTTTTGCCACAGAACAAGCTTGTGATTTTATAGAAGTCAAGTGTAATTGGTGTTTCAACAACTGAAGTTTAACAAAAGACAAATGGCCAAATTGAAAATGCCATATCCGGATGAAAAGCAAATTGAACTGTTACAATGAATCAGAGAAGTGGAATTTTGCAAAGACAATTGGTCAAGGCCGAGGATATATAAGTTCTCAATTTGATTAGCTATCCCAATCGTCTTGCCTGTGGAGAGGTTCTGAATATGAAAAAAAGTTGGAAGAAAACATTACATTCCATTTAAGAGTAGAGGTGAGGGAGTTGATAGAGATTAGATTGAACTGAAATTGGGGCAATTGAAATTGGGGCACAAACAAGACATTGTGAAGTAAAATGTCAGGACTAAGTTGGACAGTACCTATTCTAGAGATAGATACTTTGCAATTGTTTGAAAGAGGAACATAACAATTCGATATAGGTTCCGAATGTAAGAAATTGGTGAGTTGTGAACACACATGATGCGTCTCACCAGTTTCTAAAACCCGCTGAAAAGCAATTAATTTGATAGAGTTAGCAATAGTAGAGATAACATGAATACCTGAAAAAGCAAGCCCTAAGGATTTGACAGAAGAATTAGCAATTGAACTTTCGATTGGAGAAGATGCAGTTTGCTGAAATTGATTACTTAGAAGTGAATTAATCGTTGATGTTGATCCGCTGTCAAATTGTTTGCTAAAGAAACATCTTCATTCAAAACATTGCTATTGGTTTGATTTACCGAAGAAATCAGATTTTATGATTATTTCTGAATTGGTAACGAGGTGGATAGCCATGAATCTTGTAGCACTTCTCCACTGTTTGACCTTGATTTTACAGTGTGTACAAAATGGTCTATCTCGTCTCGATTTTGTAGCAAAGAATGATGAAAACTGTTGGCAGAATGTATCATAATCATCGACTCATTTGTAGGTGTAATGAAACTTATAAGTTCTGTCTCTCTTCTTGAAGAACCGAGAAGAACACTTTGCTAATTGAAAGAAGAGGTTCAATCATGAGAATCTGAGTACGAATTTGAGCATAATTCTCATTTAACCACATCAAAAATTGCAAAACTTGGTCTGCCAATTATTAGAACACACACTATTCATTTTCAGTTTACTATTCATTTTCAATTTTATTACATTTCATCGTTACAATCTTGGGTATATATATACATGTAAAAAACGATTTCCTTCGATTTAGTACTCCAGCATTAATTACCGCCGCCTTCTTCTTCTTCTCTTTCTTCTCCTTCGTTTTCTCTCATTCCTACTGTTCATATCAGAGAACTTTGTTTCTCAATGTGGTATCAAAGCTGGTGAAATGGCGTTTCCTTCTTCCTCCACCCTTTCCTCCCCTTCAACTGCTGTTTCTCCCTCCCTCCAACCTTTTCCGTCCATGAATCAAATGTTAACCACCAAACTCAACTCTCAAATTACCTCGTATGGAAGACTCAACTCCTACACATTGTCACAGCAAACAGAATTGCCCACCTGCTCGAAGAGTCTTACTTGCCTCCTCCTTCGTTTCTAGACAACCTCTCTTCTGAACCAAATCCTGATTTGCTCATTTGGTAATGATACAACAGCCTTATACTGAGTTTGATCTTCTCCTCAATGTCAAAGGACTTATTGCCCCAATTTGTCTCATTTACCATCGCCAGTGCAGTCTAGACGGCTCTGGTCGCGCGTTTTGCTCCTTCCTCGCTGGCCTGCATCACTGGCCTCCGAAATCAGCTTCACTGTCTTTCCAAAGATGGCATCTCGGCTGCCGTTTACATACACAAACTTACATCTATCTGCAACACTCTTGCTGCAATCGGTCAAAGTGTCCCATATCAAGATCAACTTCTCTACTTTTTGGGAGGTTTGGGCAGTGAGTATGTAACGACCCAGATACTGTACCCAATTTCCCGTATTTTATTTTTATTTTTTTTATACTTATCATTATAACTTTAAACTTAACCTTAAGCGGGATTTAAATCGAAATCTATATTTATAAAACCCATTTAATAAAACATTTAACAATTAAAACTATTAATAAAACTTTAAGGGCAGAACGGGCATTGCCCGTGTTACATTAATGGGCGATCGATCGCTGGCAGCGATCGATCCCCCAGAGATCGATCGCTGGCAGAGATCGATCGCTGGCAGCGATCGGTCGCCGCACCAAAATCAGGGAGGGGCGATCAGTCGCCCCTCACGCCCGCGCCCAGTCGCCACAGTCCTCCATCTTCTTTCTCTTTTCTTTCTTTTATACAAATGCTCTCTGGAATCCGAAGTTCCAGAGAGCAAAACATAAATTTCTTTCGTACATTTCTCATCCCTTCCACATTTCATCTTCTAAACATACACTCTAACACTTCAATAAAACTTAACTCACTTCACAATTTATCAACCCCAACTAATCTGCCTAAACATACGTTAAACTTTCGTAAAAACAAACTAAGTAGATACGTTTAAAAATCGACAATCCCTCCTATTTAAATTTACCAAAACAGTTTATAAAACAGGTTTCCAAAACGTTTAAAACATCAAACATAAACCTATCCACTATCAGATCCAAACATCCTAAAATGTTCTAACTTTATACATATTCTACTCAATATAACCCAACGCCCTCAAAATACTTACACATATCCCCACGGGTCAAAACGCACCGACTGCCCAACACACTCCCACAGACCATCTTTCTTCAACTGTTCATGCCTCGGGTGGAGGGATCTCATCCTCACCTGTGTAGAGGTCACCTACACCATAAACATAAGTCATGAGCTTAAGGCTCAGTAAGTCTACGTGAATGCAAGTGAATACTATGCATGCGGTTCGTAAAACATGTGTCCTACATTTTTGCTATTCATTTCATTACATTACAGATACGTCACCGTGGCCTCACTCTCGCTAGATAGGAGCGGCACATCCTACGGTTGGATAGCCCCTCGTATCTAACCGGGGGAAAAACATGCTCTCCAAGCAGCCATGTCTGAACCACCGCCACCTCCTTGACCAGATTACATGCATTCATACCTTTTCATTATCCTTTTCCTTTTCATAAAAAACATGCATAGAAATTCCTTTTTCGTGCTTTTCAGAAACATGATGCGTGAACAGGTGCAATGCTATAAACATAATTAAAACATAAACAAACAATGAACTTAAACATACTACACTTAACTAAAACTAACTACCCAACCTATTCGCCCAACACTTACTAAAATCTCCAATTTCCTCGAACAACATAAGATCTTATGGTGTAGGCCTATCGGCCAAACAAGTCACGAGAGACTTACCTGACGTCCGTTGAATGCTAGCTCTGTCTGCGAGCGTGGTGCACCTAAGGCAATTCACAACAATTATCATTAAAATGCGTTTGAACCGTTAATGTCCAAATTAATGAAATCCTTAACTAAGGAAATTCTTCTAAAGCTATAACTTAATTAATCGAGGCATTTTAACAACCAATAACGAGCTTTTCCAAAAACCCGAAATTCATTAAATTTAACATTTCTCACAATTTAGTTTAACTTCGTCCAATAACGTTCAATACGTCCTTTATATCCATAAACTCGATAAACCTATCAATCTCGAACCCTAAATCACATTTTTAACAAAAACCCTAACAAAACCCTAACGTCCTAACTCCGTGGAAATTGAAAACTAAGGCTCCGAAATCATAGATTCGTACCTAGGGTTGCCAGAGGAGGAGAAAACATGGAGAACGGAAGTCGATCGGAGGAAAAACGGAGGTCAGAATTGGATCGGCCGTGAGGGATCGCTAGAAAACCCTCTCTGGTTTTCACGGAGCCGAGAAGAAAATGAGGAAGAAGAGGATTTTGTGTTATTTAATAAAATTACTTTAGCAAATTACCATTTTGCCTTTCTTCTATTTTATATTTGTTTCGTCCTTTGTTTCGTTAATTCGCTAACGATTCGGGTTCTCCAAATTTCCTTATTTCACCAGTAACTCCAACTCATTATTAGGGTTCTAATAAAACTGTCCGTTCTCAAATCGGACCTCGTTTACTATTTTTACTAAAACGTCCTTTATATTACGAGAAACGTAATTCCCGTAATTTAGCGTCACGACTCCTAAAATTCCCATAATTTTCCTAAACTCCATATTAATTATTAGGATCGTAATAACGTTTTCCTTTCGTAAAACAGGCTTGATTTGGCTTATTTACAAAAATGCCATTTATATTAAAGTATTAATATCCCGAAAAGCATGGTATTACAGAGTACAACCCCTTCGTGACCTCCGTCACCAATCGCTCCGACCAGCCACCGATTGAAGAAATTTTTAGCCTTCTCCAAAGTTACGAATTTCCACTAGAGAAACAACATCTCATCGTTGCTCTACCGACGCTGACTCAGCTCCAGGCTAACGCTATTTTTTAGCGATCTCCTCGCCCGATCTGGAGCCCTCGGCCTAAAGCCCCTTTTTGGCCCAGCTCACAACCGATTTTCCCTTCTGCGGACCTAGCTCGCGGCCTCGAACGAGCCCACCCAACCCATGGCATCCTTGGTCCAACCAACAGTTCCAGCACAAGTGCCAGATCTGTAATCGGATGGACCATTCGGCCCTGAGGTGTTACTTCCTCTCGTCTGCGGCCCAACAGGCTCATCTGCCCACCCAAGCCAAAACCCACCTTGCCTCCCCCCAATTCCCCTCCCTCGGTTTTAAGCCTCACTCCCCAGTATCTTCGCTCAATCCGACCGGCCTCCTTCCAACTTCGGTCTCCTCCTCGCGGACCCCCTTCTAGGTTATGGACTCCGGTGCCACCCATCACTTTCTGCAGTCTTCTGACAGCCTCACTCAACCTCATAATCTACTAGTTCCTTCTCACGTTGCTATGGCCGAAGGTAACACTTTCCCTTTTTTCTTTCGGGTTTGTCTATTTTTCCGACCTTCGGCCACTCACTGTCGTTAAAGTTTGTTTATCACACTCCTCACTTCTCGCACAATCTGTTGAGTGTCTCTAAATTATGTCAAGAATATTCTGCGTATGTTGAATTTCACTCCACTTATTTTCTTGTTAAGGATCGGCATTCTCACCAACTCCTCCTCGGTGGTGAACTTCGTGATGGCCTCTACCGCACTCCCTCTGCCTTTTCCCTTTTGTCTCTTGCTGCTCGGCTTTCGGTTTCTGCGTCTCCTCCAGCCACCCTCTGGCATCGTTGACTGTCATCCTTCTCCATGGGTGCTTCAGCAAGTTCTTACTTTTTGTAATCTCAATTATGATAATGTTTTGTATGAAACTTGTACCCCTTGTCAAATGAGTAAAAGCCATCAACTTCCTTATCCAATTTTAGAATCACATGCTCGTTTTCCATTCGATGTTGTACATACAGATGCGTGGGTCCATCCTCGATAAAATCTGTTCCGGGTGCACGATATTTTGTTCTATTTATTGACGTCTGTACTCTTTTCACTTGGTTTTTTCCACTAAAATTAAAAAGCGAAGTATACAACACTTTTGTGAACTTTTATCAATTTGTTCTTACTCGATTCTCTCTTAAAATCAAAAGTGTCCAATCGGACTTGGGTGGTGAATTCCAGTCTCTTACCCCTCTGTTTAAATCTCTGGGCATTCAGGATCGTATTTCTTATCCGTATACCCCCAATCAAAATGGTCGGGTAGAACGAAAAAATTGTCATGTTGTTAAGACTAGTCTCTCCCTTCTTTTCCATTCCTCAGTTCCTCAACATTTCTGGCCTTATGCTTTTCTCACAGCTACTAGTCTAGTCAATTTCCTTCCTACTCCAGTCTTAAACTACAAGTCTTATTTTGAGTGTTTGTTCCACAAACTCCTACCTTACTTCTCCCTTCGTGTTTTTGACTGTCTTTGCTTTCCACTTCTTCGTCCCTTCAACCAACACAAGATTCAACCAAAGTCCCTTCTGTTTGTCTTCTTAGGCCCCAGTTCAAATCACAAAGGCCACCTTTGTGTCGAACCTACCTCTCACAAAGTTTATATCTCCCGTCACGTTACCTTCGTCGAGTCTCAATTTTCGTTCTCTTCCTTTCCAAACCCAGTTTCTCAATCCTCACCTTTCCACCTTACTATCCCTACTATCTCTCACCCCCTCTCCACCACCACCCCACCCTCCTCTCCTTCCATCTTACTAGTTTCTCCACCCATCCCGACAAACCGAACCTCCTTTAGTCCTACCGATAATCCCTCTTAACCCATTCTCCCGTCTGACCCCATAACTACCCAAGTGCCCCATCCTCCTATTCCCATCCCTCACCCTATGACAACCAGAGCCAAAGCTGGTGTTTTCAAACCTAAGGCTTTCCTCATTGCGCCTTCCCTTGAACCACAAACTTTCTTCAAGATGCCAAGTCTCCTCATTGGCTCACCGCCATGAATGAGGAACTTTCTGCCCTCCACCAAATCAACAGTTGGATGTTAGTTCCACTACCCTGATGTGAAAAACTTATAGACTGCAAGTGGGTATTCAAGACGAAGCTAAACTCTGATGGCATAGTTTCCCGATACAAAGCTCGTCTTGTCGCCAAAGGCTGTAACCAAATCGAAGGTATTGATTATGATGAGACGTTTAGTCTAGTGGTCAAACCAGCATCAGTTCAAACGGTGCTCTCCTTAGCCGTCTCTTTTCGTTGGCCTATCAGATGGTTCGACGTCAGCAATGCCTTCTTACACGGGGATTTATCTGAGAAAGTGTACATGCAACAGCCTCCAGGCTTTATTTACCTCTCTTCTCCGTCGACTGTCTGTCTTCTCCATAAAGCTCTCTATGGCCTTAAACAATCTCCAAGAGCATGGTATATCAAGCTATACACTGCATTAATTAACTAAGGTTTCTCCGTTTCCAGGTCCGACTCGTCACTTTTCATACGTCGCACACCATCCTTCGTCCTCATCATGCTTGTATATGTGGACGACATTATTGTGACAGGTGACTCTACTTCACTATTAGATCAACTCTTGCTGTAACTCCATTCTCAGTTTAGAGTTCGAGATCTCAGACCGTTATCCTATTTCCTTGCTATCTCCGTCACCGCGACATCTACCGATATGAACCTTTCTCAATCTCGGTACATCTCTAACCTCCTTCACAGGGCAAATATGGGTTCTTGCAAACCGGTTATGACTCCCATGGTCGCTAGAACAGTTCTATCTCTCCACTCCAAAATCCCTCTACAAGATGGTTTTCTATATCGCAGCATAGTGGGAGGTCTCCAATACTGCTGCCTCACATGTCCCGATCTCTCCTTTGCAGTGAGCAAGGTCTCACAGTTCATGCATTCTCCTTCTGACATCCATTTGCAGGCCATGAAACGGATTCTCTGGTATATCAAAGGTACACTTTCTCTCAGCATCTCCTTTACTCCCTCTAGATCCTTTGACCTCATATGTTATACGAACGCTAATTGGGCTAATTGGGCTAATTGGGCCTCCTGTCCGGATGATCGAAAAGCACAAGTGGGTTCTGTATCCTTCTCGGTACCAACCTTATCTCTTGGTCATCTACCAAATAAAAGATTGTCTCGCACTCTAGCACGGAATCAAAATATCTAAGTGTTGCAAATGGTGCCGCTGAAGTTCTCTGGCTGCAGTCGCTCTTACAGGAGCTTGGTTTTCCTTCTTCCATAGCGCCTCTTATACTATGTGATAACTTGAGTGCCACCTATCTGGCCTCTAATCCGGTACTACATTCAAAATCCAAAGACGTCGAGATTGATTTTTACTTTGTTTGGGAAAATGTGTTTCATAAGCAACTCTCAGTCAAGTTCACTTCTTCATCCAACCAACTCGCTAACGCTCTCACGAAGCCTCTCCTGCCAGCGACATTCAGCATGTTTTTATCCAATATATTTGGCCCTCGGCCTTGCTCTTAAGGGAGGATATTAGAACACACACTATTCATTTTCAGTTTACTACTGCAGTATTAATTACCGCCGCCTTCTTCTTCTTCTCCTTCGTTTTCTCTCCTTTCTACTGTTCATATCAGAGAACTCTGTTTCTCAACGCCAATGATATTCAAGAATGAATTTTAAACCACTACAAGTGCAGTTTGGAATAGGACGAAAGTCTTGAAGTTCATCCCATAAAGTCTTCAGTGTAGTGTAATATGTACCAATATCTATAGTGCCTTGAGATAGATTTAAGAGTAATTGTCGCACATGATAAATCTGAGGTCCATTGCTTTGATAAAAGCATTCAAATATGTCGATCCGAGATTAGGGCAAAAAGATGTGCTCTGATATCATAATACGAAAGTATGAAATGGAGAATAAATCCGTACATTAATGAAAGAGACCTATTGTCCTAAATACATATCAACTAGGTAACTGTAATTTAGCAGTTAATTAATTATTTAACTAAGAGTTTATAAATGGAACCATTCTAATATGGATACAATTGGATCGGAAGTTCTTTCTGGGTTTTGCAAGTTCCTCCACAAATCTCTTTTTTTTTTTTTGTTCACGAATGGAATTTGAATCTACATGATGCACCAAACTTCAACTACAAAGGGGGATAGAGCGTCCATAGTCGCAGATGCCACCGAGTACATAAGAGAGCTTCTGAGAACAGTGACAAAATAATGGTAGAGAAAAAGAGATGCGAGAGGAACGTAGAGAGCTCAAACATGAAGCAACTTGGAGGAAACCCAGATGAATCCTACAATTTAAGAAGCTCTTGGTTGCAGAGAAAATCAAAAGACACAGAGGTTGATGTTCGAATTGTTGACGATGAAGTGACCATAAAACTCGTCCAGAGAAAAGTTAATTGCTTGTTGCATGTCTCTAAGGTCCTTGACGATCTCCACCTTGATCTTCACCATGTCGCAGGTGGTCACATCGGAGATTATTACAGCTTTTTGTTCAACACCAAGGTATGAAGTTATTTATTTACATTTTTGGTTGATGGGATTCATTTTACTGCTCGGGATATTTGTCAAAATGAAGTAGAAACTTGAACTTAAAAATGAAAAATGATTTTTTTTCATTTTGATGTTTGTAGATATATGAAGGTTCTTCTGTTTATGCAAGTGCCATCGCGAACAAAGTGATCGAGGTGGTTGATAGGCAGTATGCAGCAATTGCGCCTTACCACTGACTGGACTAGGATTCTTCGGGTAAGACGGGTCCTTGGTCTAATACTCGAAAAATCAAGTCATATGTGCAGAAGAAAAAACATAGGCTTGACAATGCAGATTCATACATTTGCTGGCATGCAAAGATTTGTCGTTTTCGGTTTCTTTTTGTTTTGTGTTAGTTGTAAGTTTCTAAACTGCTGCTTGAACAGAAATACATACGTGATAGTTCTCCACGTTTATATAGATCTATGTTTTATATCGTGTTTGTCTGGTTTCGGCCATGGCAATCAGCTTCATTGTCGTGATTAAAACTCGCAGGAATTTCTGAAATAAAAGGATTTGAAGTAGATGAAGGAAAAGTCATCTACAAAATGGAGAAAGAACTACCAACACTACGAAAAAATATGGAAATGTCACCTGAGATGTGTGTTCCATTACTTGAGAATCTTATTTCAGAATCATCTTCTATTTGTACATTACATATGCATGTGATTTCCATTTCCTCTCGTCAACAAAATCTGATCTACAATGGAGTCAACCATCTTCATAGATTGAGTCCCAAGTCATATATTCTCGTAGTCCATGTTCCCTTCTTTTTCTTTTCGTGCTTCAATGATGGTCTTCCCAGATCTAAGTGCATCCCCATCGTTTGACATCAGAAGGACAGCCGTGGTTTATCTACAGTCTTCATGATCTATATCTTCGTATGGTCTCCACTGTCAATTATGATTGCGAGGACAATTTTAACGGGACTTCACTTTCTCTCGATCCGACAGAAAGGCTACCTGACGTAGCATCATTGTCCTGACCGCCGCCGCTTCCCATAACCACGACGGCACCGAAGTGGACGTGCCGTTGAGCCGGCGAAGAAGGGCTCTGAGGATCGGCTGCTCGCGGGGTAGCGGCACCTGGTTTGGTAAGTTGTCGTAGGTTTATAGAACCAGAGCAGGCATTTGGGTGTGGGTCGATTGAAGTTTTGAACTTGAGGCAGGAATACAAATAAACAAAAAGCCAGAAGGCCCAGGGAATTGCGACCAAAATCATGCCTAGAATTGGATAGAAATGCGAGTATTGGGTCTGGGGGAGGAAGATGTAAAGGAAGAGGAAGACTCCACCAGAGGCGACGCAGAGAAAGATCAAAGCGGCGACGACGTAAATTCTAAAATCTCCTTTTCTTTCCTCCATTGGAGAAGACGTGAACATGGAAAGACAGCCAAAGAACAGGGTGGTTTTGTTCTGAGGGGGTTGGTTTTTGCCCAAATCCAGCGAAGAAGAGAACGAAAATAGCAAAAAATGCAGTGGTAAAGAGGCACGTCGTGAGCGGAAGACGAGGACTTTGTCACCTACACTTGACTCCAAATAGGTTGATCGGACCAGACCAACTTTTGCATCATCAAACATATTCTATTGACACATGGCCAGACCAAATGTCCAGGACCAACAAGTGGGAGTGGGCAGAAGAGCAACCTAAACTCCTGTCTCCATTTGCTCCGGTTCTTATCTCATGAGAATCATGATTCATTTTATGTCTTCCAATCTTTGGTAATTGTTTTGAGAGCAAAAACCCATTAGAGTCGAGCTTACCGTGTACATGCCCAAAATTAACTCGTTATATAACCCAAACTTGGTTTGAACCTGATCCGAGTCTAATAAAACCTGTCAAAACTTCATCTTAGATTTATATATTTTGATAAAAATAGTTTGAATTCTTTTTAGAATTGAACTATAATCGAATAGAAAATGAACAGTAACTCACCGTTTTGTCAAATTCAGTTCTTCATATCCACAATATATATCACGACCAAATGGTGGGATTAGACAGAAACACCGGGTTGAACGACCCGATCCTCAGAGAGGACTCGACCGACCAGCCCAATACTAGATTTTACAGCAGAAAACTTTAAAATAAATAGAGATCTAACTCACAAAGATGGACAGAAGTCCACATAGTGATCATATAGAAATTGATATATTACAAAACTTAAATAATTCAATAAAATACTGTGCAGAAAATAAAGTACCAAACACCAAACAATTTATACAGACCAAAGGTAAGGAAAAATATTACAAAAAAATAATTCCTTACCAGGACAAAGAATAACACACGAGAAAAATAAAGAGAACAACTGAAAATGGAATCACTCCTCGGTGAATAACAACACCAACAGCCTTCACAATCCTAACATGGGGAAATGAGAAGGAGTCTTTTGGGGTGAACAACTAACTTAGTAGGGAACCCTATACTATACTCAAATGCATGTGAAAATAGTTTTTATAAAAAAAAAAAAAATCAAAGTATTGGTTTTTTTATAAAAAAAAAAAAACCTTAAACTTTCAATCCTAACATATCAAACCTTAAACTATTAAAAACCTAATAAAACAAACTCAGTCGATTGACCGATTGCCGTCCGTTCTGAAAAAATCACATAGAACGGATGGCCGATCTTTGACAAACGGTCGTCCATTATTTCCAAGACCACGTAGCACTTGACACGTCGGATCGGACGCACAGGTTGGATGTGGACACCCTCTATTGCATGTGTAGTGCATGGTGTTCAGGAATGATCGGCTGTTTTTGGTGAATAGTCGACTGTTCTAATTCAAACAGCCGACCGTTCGTCGAGAACAGCCACCTAGCTTGCGAGAACAACCGACTGTTCCGGGATATTGACCCTCCGTTGGTAAAGTTAGGGCGGAGAACGGTCGGACGTTCCACGAACACAGCTGACCGTGTCGGGCTATTGACCCTCCGCCCTGAGAAGAACGGTCGGATGTTATATAATAATAGCCGATCGTTCTTAGAGAACAGACGGATGTTGCCGGCTATTGACCATCAATTCATAAAATTAGGGCACAGAACGGAGGGTCACTACCCCCTAAAGAGTCGTTCGTTCGCCGATAGTTTATATAGAAACAAAGGTCAAAAACTCGTCCCCACCTTCAAAAATTCAAAAATTCTCTTGGCCCTTTTTCATTTTTTCTCAAAAATCTAATAGTTTTTAGCTCCACCTTGTTGATTTGTCCATTATCAAGTGTTTCCATTGATTTTCAGCTGAAGTCCGACAAATCCGGGCCCTTAAATTCGCAAAAAAAAAAAATTCCAAAAATCCTCATCAAATGGCTGAGAGATTGATTATTATGCGAAAAGTTGGGCCGTCGGAACATCGAGCACCATCAAGGTTACAAGGAAGTCCGACACAAGGTGACTCGACTAACCGGCTATGTAACACCCAGGAATTTTATGTACTCGATTTTGTGGTTATGTGTTTGGAGATGGGTAAATGGTGGAATTTAATGTCTTTTAGCGAGCGGGAAGTTTTATTGGAACCTTAAGGATTTATTGGAAATTTTAGTGAATTATAAGAATTTTGGAGAAAACCAAATCATAGGTTATTAAATGAAATTATGTAATGGATTAATAGGAGGGGCGATATGATAATTTTGCAAGTTAATTTTTTATTAAAAACCTAAAACTCTCCCTCCCCCACGATTCTTTTCTCTCCAGCCGCTCTCTCTCCCTTCCTTCGGCGCCTCTTCCTCCCACAAGCCACGATTCTACCTCCTAGCCGATTTCTTCCACCATTTTCTTCAGGATTCAAGCTCTAGGTATGATTCTAATCTTTGGATAGGTTTAGTTTCGATTTTAAGGGTTATACTTCGTTAGAGTTTTGGATTTAGGATTGAGATTTATTGGGTTTAAGTTACAAAACGATGGTGTTGCATTTTAATGATCATTGATGATATATTTATTGCTATTGAAGTTGTTTGGATGAATTGTTGGTTGAGTTATAGAATTTTGGTGGTTGGGAGGAGTAAATGTTATTAATGATAGGTTAGTTTTGTTTATGCACACCAAGTGTTCGATAAAATGCCCGAATGAGTTGAGTTGGATTTCTAGGAAATTTCTTTAGCTAGGACTTTGCTAGTTTTGAGTTTAGATTATTTAGGATTTGATTTTTAACATCGGAATATGAAATGTCATAGGTGAAAAGAGCTTAAAGTGACGGCACGACGTTGCTAAAGGACCCAGGTAAGTGAGTGTGTTAGGATGTCGGCCGTTAGGGCCCTACATCACGAGGGTATTAAGAGTTTAGCATTTATGATTGTTGATGAATATGACTTATTGGGATTATGAAATGATGAATATTGGATGACTTGTTTCTTATTGTATAATGTCCTTACGTCTCTATGTACATACACGTTCATGCATCATAGTTTTCTCTAAAAGCACATAAAAACGTTTTATGCACATGATTTGAGTTATTAAGTTAAGACTATAAAATGTATGTAAATGGTTAGGCGTGGGACGGGGTTAATTAGCCATGATTTTTATTCTTGAGATTATGTGTACGGTTCGGGGATCTTCCCGCTGGTGGGGGCCGGACTGACTGTAAGACTCACGGATCCTCCCGCTGGTGGGGGCCGGGTTGACACTGCACGGTCGGTTCGCGGATCCTACTACTGTGTGGGCCAGACCGGTCGTTACAGTTATTGTCCGAGAGGACCACGATCACGATTCCCTTGCCACTTCCTCGTGCCCCTTAACCCAAGATAATTGGAATATGAAATAAGATTACGAACATGATTTTTACGATACATGCATACATGGTCATTCACGTATAAGTTTACATTCCTTACTAAGCATTAGGCTTATAGTTTGAACCTTTTGATGTAGGTGACAAATTTGAAGGCGAGGACCTCAAACCTAATGATGAAGTCTAAGTCGGGTTGCTGGAAGGTGCTCATGGCGAAGTTTTGTGGCTGGGCGGCGATTTGACCCGAGGGTGGTGCTCCTAGCAAGTTTTGGTAAAAGTTTATGTTATGAAAAATAGGTAGAAAGGGATTTTCATAGGATTATCATGTGATGACAAATACTAGGATGGTTGACGATTTTCCTTTTTATGATTTTAAGATGAATTTATGACTAAGGGATTTTTACCTGTTTTGTCTTCCGCTACGATCTAAATGTTTTGTTCTTCTATGATTTTTAACGATGGATGGTTTAGGGATTTAAAGTTTCTCATTTGAATGGTTTAAGTTGAGTTTTGGTTGAAGAAATTAGGGGAAGTTATGAGTTATTTTGTTGTTTGTATAAGTGTTTGGAAGAAAATTTCAGGAATGTGTTTCCAGAGGGGTAACCGAACGATCAGCCAGAGGGGCGATCGTTCGGCTGATATTGTTCGGCGAAAATGAAGAAACAGAGAGAGTGTCGATCGATTGGTTGAAGTGGCAATCGATCGGCTGTGTTTTTTTTGTAGGGCGATCTATCGGCTCAATCTGCCGATCAATCGGCTGCAAAGTTTTACAAGGGGCGAACGATCGGCTGTTTTGGCTGATCAATCGGCCCTCTTGCTTTTCCTCTTCTGCCCCTCTTCTTTTCTTTTAAAACCGAGAGTATCCCTCATCTTATTTTTCCCTTCAAATCCATCAATGTTTTAAGTTAATTTCAAGGAATTTCAAATGAGTTTTAGGTATAATTCTCAAACGCTTCCGTAAAGTTTTCTTCGAGTAGTTTTCCTCTTATATGTTTTAAAAAAAAAAATAATACTAGTCAAGAATAAGAACACGAGCACGATTATGTAAGTCGCGACCCATTGGGTTTCGGGTCGTGAAAACTTATGGTATCAGAGCACTCGGGTTCTAAAATCGGTTCTGCAGACTGCCTACCAGCCCAAATCGCCGCATGAGTACTCTTCAACAACTGAAGTGTTTACGATTTTAGTAATGTCATTTTTAGTTAAGTTGTGTTTGTGATGTGATTAGGATTGACAAGATGTTGAGAGGACAACGTGATGGAGTCAATGAGGAAAGTAACACAATTGGTCAACTAACGGAATTGGTTCACCGCCAATCCCGTCAGATTGAGCGGCTAGTGGCTAGAGAGGAGCAAGGGAACTCTAGTTCAAGTCCAATTCATGACCAAAGTGGCGAGCGATTTCACCGACTTCGACCTCCGACATTTAATGGACAAGTTTCGGATCCTATTCATGCTGAGGAATGGATTCGGACAATTGAGGACATGTTCAAGTATGCCAAGGTTGAGGAAGAGGATAAGATCACATGTGTTGTTTTCCACCTTGATCTGGATGCGAGGCATTGGTGGGACTCAATTCAGAGCACTACTAACATGGAGATTATGACTTGGGCATGGTTCAAGATGGCTTTCTTTGATAAGTACTTTAGCTGGGCGGTTCGGGCCAGCAAAAAGATGGAGTTTATGCAGCTACACCAAACCAGTTCTGTGGCGGACTATATCTTTAAGTTTGAGGCATTGTCTCGGTTCGCGGCCCGTCTGGTGGATGACGAAGAAGACAAGATCCACCAATTTGTTCAAGGGTTGAAGCCAAACTTTTTCAGGGGAGTATAGACTGCAGGGATCCATAACATACCTTATTCTGAGGTGGCAGCTAAGGCCTTGGAACTGGAAGAGGTAGAGATAGCGGTGCAAGGACAACGCGAGCCGACAAGGAAGTTTGTCAGCGATGTTCGGCCACAACCACAGCAGAATAAAGGGGGGTGGCAGCAACAGCAAAGAGGCATTAAAAGACCATATAACCCCAATGACGACCGAGGAAAAGGGAAACGACCTCAAAGGACTCCTCAGGCTCCTCAAACTCCACTGTGTTCCACCTGCCAGAGGAACCACTACGGTGAATGCAAGCTTTACATAGGCCGATGTTTCAGGTGCGACAAGGTTGGCTATTTGATTAAAGATTGTCCTATGCCACCGGATGCAAACCGGGCGAGGGTGGCACCTAGTGTAACACCCGATTTTACGGGTTTTTGAATTTTACGCGCAATGACATTTTTGTAAATAATTGAAATAAGTCCGTTTTGTGAATTGAGAGTTTTAATGGAACCCTTGTGGTTAATATAAATTTTAGGAGAAATATGGGAATTTTAGAAATTCAAATCGAAATGTAACGATCTAGCTTCCGTTTTTGACCCTATAGTGGTTGAATCTGTAAAAATAGTAAATTAAGTCCGTTTGACGAACGAAAAGTTTTAATAAAGCCCTAGTAATAAGTTGGAATTATTGGTGGAACAAGAAAATTTTGGAGAAACTGAACCGATAGTCGAACAATGAGATAGATGGAAAATCAAATGGAGGGGCAAACTTGTCATTTGACAAGTCAAATTTATAAAAATGCCAAAAGCCCTTCTTCTTCCAACACTTGAACGTATTTCTCCCATCTCCTCCCTCCCTCTAGCGATTCTCATTCTCCAGGTGACGTTTCTCTTCAACGCCGGCCAACGCTCCTCCGATCGTTAGTTGTTCTTCACGTTTCTTTCTCCAAACGACTTTCTAGGTAAGGTTCTAGCATTTCCCGGCTTTAGTTCTCGATTTCTAGAGGTTTAAACGGTTAGGGTTTCGTTAGGTGTTAGTCAAAATAATCGAGTTTTGTTAGAAATAGTTAGGCATCGTTGTATGTACGATTATTGGGTGTCATTGGGCGAAAGAATCGATGCATATGGTGTTTAGGTTAAAAATCGGGTATTTGGAGCTATGGAAACCTCCATTAATGGAGATTTGTAATTGGTGAGCGTAAATTGCTCGACGAAATGCCAGAGAGAGATTTATAAGAATTTTAAGAAATTTCCTTTAGTTAGGAGTTTCGTTAGTTTATGAAATTTTGTTGTTTAGACTCAGTTTTAACAAAGGACACTATAGAATGTTTTAGGTGACAAAGCTCAAAACGCGGTGCTCAGTGTGCTAAGGACCTGAGGTAAGTTTTTATGACTTACTGTGGCCGATTGGCCTACACCATATGTCAGTTTTGTTGGTCGAGGATTGTTGTGGTGAAATGTATGTTTTATGTTTTTGTTGGGTAGCTTAAGTTTAGTTGTTTTCATAAGATATGTTTGTGCTGTTTTGATGGTATTCCTACTGTTTATGTTTATGTTATGCGTTGAATTGCTCATGCATCATTGTTTTACAAAATGTCATGGAAAACAGATTTATGCATAGTTTTCATGAGAAAGAAAAAGTAAGGACTGAATGAAAGAAAAGTATCACAGTAAACAACGCATGGTGGTTATCGGGGAGAGGTTCAGACATGGCGTTCCGTGGTGAGCGGGTCTTCCTCCTTTCAAATGGTGTGAGCCATCTACCCGCTTGATGTGCTCTATCCATTTGACTGGTTAAGTCCCAATAACCAAAGACAGATATGGACAGATAAATGAAATGAAATGACATGGACGACCTTCATAAAAGTTGCATATATATGTTCATGCATTGACATTTATGGAACTTACTGAGCCTTTAGCTCATAGAATGTTTTTATGGTGCAGGTGATCTCGATCAAGGTGAAGAAGATGTTTCTCCACCCGAGGAAAGAGTGGATTGAAGGAACATGCCTGTGGAAGTGCGCTGTGCAGTCGGTGCCTTTTTGACCCGTGGGAGCCAAGGATAAGTATTTTAGGTATTTTGAGATGTGTTCGGGCTGAGGGGTGTTTAGTTAGAAAAAATGTATAGACGTTCATTTTAGGATGTTTGGTACTGTTTAATTCACGTATATTGCATGTATGATGATGTTTAAAAAGGCTTTCTGGATAGTCATTGGAGATGAATTTACATTTGATGATTTTTATAAGTTTTTTCGTACATGTATAGTCATTGATGAATTGTGTCTATTTTATGAGTATAGAATGTCAACCAAAATAAACGAGTGAATTTCCAGAGAGGAAGTTAAGACATCGTCCAAAGTATGGATGTCGTCCAGAGTGGTGACATCGTCCAAAGTATGGATGTCGTCCAAAGTGGTGACATCGTCCAAAATATGGATGTCGTCCAGAGTGGTGACATCGTCCAAAGTATGGATGTCGTCCAGAGTGGTGACATCGTCCAAAGTATGGATGTCGTCCAGAGTGGTGACATCGTCCAAAGTATGGATGTCGTCCAGAGTGGTGACATCGTCCAAAGTATGGATGTCGTCCAGAGTGGTGACATCGTCCAAAGTATGGATGTCGTCCAGAGTGGTGACATCGTCCAAAGTATGGATGTCGTCCAGAGTGGTGACATCGTCCAAAGTATGGATGTCGTCCAGAGTGGTGACATCGTCCAAAGTATGGATGTCGTCCAGAGTGGTGACATCGTCCAAAGTATGGATGTCGTCCAGAGTGGTGACATCGTCCAAAGTATGGATGTCGTCCAGAGTGGTGACATCGTCCAAAGTATGGATGTCGTCCAGAGTGGTGACATCGTCCAAAGTATGGATGTCGTCCAGAGTGGTGACATCGTCCAAAGTATGGATGTCGTCCAGAGTGGTGACATCGTCCAAAGTATGGATGTCGTCCAGAGTGGTGACATCGTCCAAAGTATGGATGTCGTCCAGAGTGGTGACATCGTCCAAAGTATGGATGTCGTCCAGAGTGGTGACATCGTCCAAAGTATGGATGTCGTCCAGAGTGGTGACATCGTCCAAAGTATGGATGTCGTCCAGAGTGGTGACATCGTCCAAAGTATGGATGTCGTCCAGAGTGGTGACATCGTCCAAAGTATGGATGTCGTCCAGAGTGGTGACATCGTCCAAAGTATGGATGTCGTCCAGAGTGGTGACCTCGTCCAAAGTATGGATGTCGTCCAGAGTGGTGACATCGTCCAAAATATGGATGTCGTCCAGAGTGGTGACATCGTCCAAAATATGGATGTCGTCCAGAGTGGTGACATCGTCCAAAGTATGGATGTCGTCCATGTCGTCCGAGAGTGGTGACATCGTCCAAAATATGGATGTCGTCCAGAGTGGTGACATCGTCCAGAGTGGTGACATCGTCCAAAGTATGGATGTCGTCCAGAGTGGTGACATCGTCCAAAGTATGGATGTCGTCCAAAGTATGGATGTCGTCCAGAGTGGTGACATCATCCAAAGTATAGATATCGTCCAAAGTATGGATGTCGTCTAGAGTGGTGACATTGTCCAAAGTTTGGATGTCGTCCAAAGTGGTAACATCGTCCAGAGTATGGACGTCATCTGATTATGTGGACGATAACGTCGCCCGATTATGTGGACGAATGAGTTGCAACCCAAGTGAAATTAATTCCCCGTCTATTTTATGAACATCGACCAATCTCCTTACAGAGGCCACGTCGACCCCCACTGTTTAAATTCAAGAAACCCGAGAGAAGTTAAGTGTTATTTATCTTGACCACTGTTCAAATTGATGAAACCCGAGAGGAGTAAGGTGTCGTCCCCCTTGTTATGCTAAAGTTTAACAATTGCCAATAAGTTTAATTTAATAGGAATTTCCACAGGCAAATAGTCTTTCGCTGGTTGGGGTTAATTACCCCTATGCATGTATGATTAAATAAGTTAAGTTAGACCCTAAATGACGATAGATATAAATTGCATTACCGAGCCCATTCTCTAATGAATGAAAGTGAGTGAACGAAAAGGAAAGGAAATGAATAATGAATGATGAATGCAAAAAAATGAAAATGAAAGAAATTGTATGAGAATGGGAGAGGGTAATATGCAAGTCTAAGTATAAGGATGAAATAAAAAAAGTTTTAAAATTTTATGCGATTTTTGGTATAGTTAAAAAGGGTAAATTCTGGGTCATTACAGTTATGGTATCAGAGCCCTCGGGTTTTAAAATCGGTACAATAGACTACTCGACTGCACAGCCACTACGCGGATATGTTTTTTCAACTGTAAGTACGTTTTTAAGATTTCTTTGTTTTTGTTTCTTAGAGTTATTGTTTCTAACTTGTATAGGTTTACAAAATGGTGCATCGAGGGAACGATAGGGATGAGAGAGATGACACGATAGACCAGTTGAGAGAATTTATAGCTCAACAATCCCAACATTTAGAACGACAGGCTCAACATATGGAAAGACAGTCTCAACAGCTTGATACGCTAATTAACCGTGAGGGCAATAGAACTCAGGAGGTGGCGGCTCCTAGTAACCATGGAATGGAGAGGTTTCAGAAATTACGGCCTCCAATTTTTAATGGACAATCGTCGGACCCCTCTAGTGCTGAGGAGTGGGTTCGAATCATAGAAGATATGTTTGAGTACGCTAAGATCGAGGACAAAGAGAAAGTTAGGTGATCTACCTTCCATTTGGCTCTGCATGCCCGTTTTGGTGGGATACGTTCAAAGAAACTACAGATATAACCGTGATGAGTTGAGAGCGGTTTAAAGCCATATTTTATGACAAATACTTTAGCCATACAGTACGGGAGGCCAAAATGATGGAGTTCATGCAATTGCGACAATCTGGCTCAGTTGCCGAGTACGTTAGAGAGTTTGAGGCTCTATCCCGATTCGCACCGCGCCAGGTCAGTGTTAATGAGGACAAGGTGCGTCGGTTTATGCAAGGTCTAAGTCAGGAGATCCGAAAAAATGTCATCATAGCAGGGGTGCGGAATGTGCCCTATGCGGAGAGTGTGGCGAGAACGCTAGAGATTGAGGCCGCTGAACCAACTTACGTCAAACCAAGGGAGCTAGCAGCCTCGACCTCAAAATAGGGGCTTGCAACCGAGATGACAGTCACAGCAACAACAAAGAGGTACTAAGAGGCCCTACGATGGTAAGGGCGACCAAAGCAAGGGGAAACAGGTACATGGGGCTACCCAAAAGCCGTTATGTCCGAAATGCCAGAAGGAACACTTTGGCACTTGTAAGATGGGCACGAATCAGTGTTATAGGTGTGGGGAGGTAGGCCATTATGCCCAGAATTGCCCAAGAGGGGCTACCGATCAAAGAAGAGTGACCCCAAGAATTTTTACTTTCATCGAGCTCGGCGACATTGATGATGAGGCTCAGCCCTCCGTTATTGCAGGTACCATCTTAATCACCGGAGTGGCAGTATTTTCCTTGATAGACACGGGTGCTACGCACTCGTTTATTTCCACTGCATGCGTAGCTAGACTGAAGATAGTGCCTGAGTTAGTAGAGTACGAGTATCGAGTAATGCTGCCTTCGGGAGTATTTATGCAGTCGGATCACATCTTCCAGGGCAATGTCATCTCTGTGGGGAATAACACCCTTTATGCCCGGTAGATAGTTATGAGCATAGAGCGGTATGATTTCATTTTGGGAATGGATTGGTTGTCTCACCACTTCGCCACCATCGACTGCCGATTCGGGTTGGTAGCTTTTCGGCCCTCGGGTAAAGAGGAGTTCACTTACTAAACAATGAATAGATTGAGTGGGTTACCTACTTCCTATTCGATGAAGGTCAGAGAGCCTCTGAGCAATTTAGAGGCGAATGCTCAGTTTATCTGGCTACAGGGGTCGATACTCAGTTGCTCAACGGGGTAAAACCAAAGGACCTTCCAATAGTTAGAGAATTCTCTGATATCTTCCTCGACGATCTTTCCGGATTACCACTGGACAGGGAGATCGAGTTTACTATTTATGTTTATCCTCCGGGCCTGTATCGAAGAATCCGTAGAGACTGGTGTAGGATCGTGATTGTCTAAGAGGGAGGGTGAATTAGAAATTACTTGCCCTAATTAAATTTTATGCAAAGCAAATTAGGTTTATATGATCTTCTCTCTTTGTGTGAAAATGCTTAAATAAACACAGACATGCAGTTAAGCCAAAGTAAAAGAGAGAGAGAAATAATGAACCCAGAGTTTTTAACGTGGTTTAGCCAATCCTGCCAACATCCACGCTCCAAGGCTCCCCCTTGAAGATTCCTTTCTTCTCCTCTTGAGAAAACTAGATCGATCTTCACGGGCGTCAATCACAGCCTTACAACTTTTACAAGATAGAAGTATTAAGTACAAATGCTACACTTTCTCAAAGAGATAAATCTCAAGTTCTAGGGCAGAGAGAGGTATACAGACTTTTTACTCGTGAGAGTTCAAACGGAATTCCAACAAAAGTTCCTGTTCAATAGATTGGCAAAAGTTTTTATCTCGAGCTGCAGTTCTTCTATTTATATCCGCTTCTGTAATGTGCTTCGCATTCGAGAAGGTCCTTGTCTCCGTACAAAAATATAGCCGTTAGAGAAGTATCCGTACAAAGACAGCTAGTTGTTGATGTTTGGAGTTAAGACTCTGGACGAGTATCGCTATCACTCTCTCGGTCTTTAAAAATCTGGCGTTAAGAGTTTGGACGAGAAAGTTGGACTAACAACTCTGGACGACTGCGTTCTTCTTTTTTGTGGACGACTGCGTCTTTCTTTTAGCTGTGGACGACAACATCTTTCTTTTAACTGTGGACGACTGCGTCTTTCTTTTAAGCGTGGACGACTGCATCTTTCTTTTGAGCATGGATGACTGCGTCTTTCTTTTAACTGTGGACGACAGCGTCTTTCTTTTAAGCATGGACGACAGCGTCTGTCTTTAGTGTGGACAACTGCATTTGTCATTAGCGTGGACGACAGTGTCTATCTTTCATGTGAACAACTTCGACAGTCTCTTGACTGTTGACGACTACGCCAGTCTTTCGCGTGAACAATTGAGACTTTGGACGTTTGCGTCTTTCTCTGTTTTCTTTCATGTGGATGATTGAGACCTTAGATGTTTGCGTCTTTCTCTGTTTTCTTTCACGTGGACGATTGACTGTGGACTAATAGCACTTAACCAAAAATTGTCACAAAAACATAATACCCTTTTTAAAGGGCATTTCCAGACAAATACGTTAAACTCAAAAAATCAATTATTCAGCTCATATATTTCATACTAATCATCCTCATCAATTCATACATTTCTTATTAATAATCATTTTCTATTTTTATATTTGTCATTAAACATTATCATAAAAAATATAGTTACTTAAACACATTTAAGCTAACAACTAGCACCTGCTGAACTAAAGGAGCTGAAGTCTCAATTAGAAGAGTTGTTAGACAAGGGATTCATTCGACCCAGCTTTTCTCCTTGGAGTGCGCCAGTGATTTTCGTTAAGAAAAAGGACGGAACTCTCAGGATGTGTGTTGATTACAGAGAGTTAAATAAATTAACAGTGAAAAATAAGTATCCGCTGGCCCAAATTGATGACCTGTTTGACCAACTGCAGGGTGCCCGAGTGTTTTCGAGGATTGACCTATGCTCGGGTTATTATCAGTTGAAGGTCCAAAGGGATGATATACAGAAAACGGCGTTTCACACGAGGTATGGGCATTACGAATTCCTTGTTATGTCATTTGGACTTACGAACGCCCTTGCAGCGTTTATAGATTTGATGAACCGTGTTTTTAAGGAGTATCTAGACAAGTTTGTCGTCGTCTTCATTGATGATATCTTGATCTATTCAAAGACAAAGGAAAAGCACGAGGAACACTTGCAAATTGTTCTGAGGATTCTGTGTCAACACCAATTGTTCCTGAAGTTCTCTAAATGCGAGTTTTAGCTAGATCGAATTTGTTTTCTTGGCCATACATATCTCAGGAGTGAATTTCAGTAAATCTGACAAAAATTGAAGTTGTCAGGGATTGGCCGCAGCCTAAAAACGTACGAGAGGTACGTGGATTTCTTGGGTTGGCTGGATACTACCGGAAATTCATTGAGAAATTTTTGAAGATCGCAGTTCGCCTATCCCGATTGACAAGAAAGAATGAGAAATTTTTATGGTCAGCTGCATGTGAAAAGTGCTTTCAAGAGCTAAAATAGAGATTGACTACGGCTCCCGTTTTGACACTGCTAGTTGAAGACAACAGGTTTAGCATATATTGTGATGCGTCGAAGGTTGGACTTGGATGTGTGCTTATGCAGGAGGGAAAGGTTATCGCATATGCTTCTCGGCAGTTGAAACCGTATGAGCAAAATTATCCAACGCATGACTTGGAACTGGCGACAGTAGTCTTCGCGTTAAAAATTTGGAGACACTATCTGTATGGGCAACAATGTGAGGTGTTCTCAGATCACAGGAGCCTCAAATATTTGTTTACACAGAAAGAGCTGAATATGCGACAACGAAGGTGGTTAGAGTTTGTCAAAGACTACGACTTCGAGATCAAATACAATCCGGGAAAAGCGTATAAGGTCGCCGATGCCTTGAGTAGAATGCCCACGGCAAGTCAACCCTCGCTTGTATCTATGTCGGTAGCTTTAAAAGTGGAGATTATGAAGTTTAATGTGGAGATTGTTACCGAGCTGTCCAGTATGCTAACGAATATTTCACTAAGGTCGACGATAATAGACAAAATCCGAGAGGCCCAACAGAAAGACTTTGAGCGTGAGAAGTATCGGTTGAGTACGACACCTGAAGACTCGTCCGATTTTAGCCTGTCAGATGATGGCATATTGAGATTCAGGCATAGGTGGTATGTGTCTAACGACGAGAAGTTAAAGAAGGAAATTTTAGCCGAGGCACACTCCTCGGCATACTCTGTACATCCAGGAAGCACGAAAATGTATAGAGATTTAAAACAACACTTCTGGTGGCCGAACATGAAGAGAGAGGTTGCCAGGTACGTGGAAACCTGTTTGGTTTGCCAACAGGTCAAGGCAGAGCATCAAAGGCCGGCCGGAACCTTACAGCCACTGCCGATCCCGGAGTGAAAGTGGGAGCAGGTTTCTATGGATTTTATTATTGGGCTCCCAAGAACGACGAAAGGGCACGATGGCATCTGGGTGATAGCGGACCGTTTGACAAAGTCGGCCCATTTTCTATCAGTGAAGATGACATATTCTATGGATCAGCATGCCGAGCTGTATGTGCAGGAGATTGTTAGATTGCACGGAGTACCAATTTCGATTGTATCTGATAGAGATGCCAGGTTTACTTCAAAATTCTAGAAGAGTCTGCATAAGGCAATGGGAACTCAACTAAATTTCAGCACAGTGTTTCATCCTCAGACTGATGGACAGACAGAAAGAACAAATCAGATTCTTGAGGATATGCTCAGAGCTTGCGTGCTGGAATTTCAAAAATCGTGGAGCAGGTATTTGCCACTTATCGAGTTCTCCTATAATAACAGCTTCCAAGCTACCATCGGCATGGCTCCGTATGAAGCACTGTATGGAAGGAAGTGCAGGTCACCGCTTTATTGGGATGAGGTTGGCGAGACTAGTATTATTGGCCCAGATATTTTACAGCAAACAGCGGAAAAGATCGCTGTTATGGCAAATAGACCTACAAACACTCCGAAAATACCAAGACTCCATAATAATAGAACGGATTCAAGTTTCATTGCCCAAATCTGTTGCCAAACCAAAACCCTAACTTCTAACATAAAAACAGAGAGGAAAACTTGACTTACCCTCGAAGTTCTTTCGTGAAGATTGTCCAAGTCTAGTAAACACGATTCCGGCCACAAAACGCGACGACTTTCACACCTCCGCCTCTCCTCTATCTCGCCCCTTCTCTCTAGCCTGTAGCGCACAAATGGGAAAATATAGGGTTTTTAACCCTTTTATTCAAACTTTCCCAAATTACACTTTAACCCTCCAATTTAATAAATTTGCTTAACTTTCCATTTATTATACGAACGTATAAAATGCAAAATTCTTTAATTCCAAACAATCCAAGGTAAAATTCCAATTACCTGATATCAATTTTCTCCAATTTAACTGCACAATAATTTTCCAAATAATTGATTTGATCAAAATTTTTGAAAAATCTGACGTGGCAATAAAAGACAAAACGAGTCAACATTTGACCCATCGTCTGTCAATAGCTAAAATTTTGACACGTAGAAATTAAATTACTTATAAAAATACCAAATTTTACATATTCATGTGTAAATGTGGCGATAGTTAGATTTCAGTATCACTCAAATTTTATCTAGGTCAGCTTAGTTAGAATCACGTTGAAAATCTCAATAGCGTTTTCTTTTCTCTATAAATTCATGTAACTTAGAGACAAAGAACTCGTAGTTGTATTGTAACTCCTCCGAACCCACCCTGGCTCGCTTCGCTACTTTGCTCACATTTACCACGTTTAAAACGAAATTTAAAATAATTTTTGATAAAATTTTGACTCGATTTTTGGGTTTTTCGAACCCATAAAAATGGTTGGAAAACGTGCACAAAATACGTGTCAAACGTGTCAAAAAAGATCGGGTTAAAATATATTTGAAACTGAAAAATTTAAAAAAAATTTCGGGTTTGGGTCACCATGGGCGCCGCGCTCGAGCACTAGGTGCGCGCGTCGCCCAGACAGCGCGCATTGCTAGCGCATCGCCCGCCACAGTCAGTGCACCAATGCTGATCGATCGGCGCATAGAGCTGATCGATCGGCAAAGCCTCTGTTTTTCCTGATCGATCGGCCATGGCTGTAACACCCGACTTTAATTAAAAATTTAAAATAACAGATAAATCTATTAAGTATAATCGATGAATGAAATTTTAGTATAATGTAGGTTAGGTTGAAGAATGAGTAAGTAAGGGCATAAGGGTAATTGGCAAATTTGAAAGTGGATAAGGTATTTAAGGCGAAAGTTTAGAGTAGCCGCCACCACTACTCATTTTCTTTCCCTTTCGGTCTTCAGCTCGAACGGCAGAAATCTCTAGGCGATTCTCCTGCCCGATTCTCCTTCAACCTAGGTAAGCCCTCCTTGTTTTCTTGCGATTTTAGTAGTTAGATAGCTGAGGGAGTACAATGTGAGGAGTTTCGAGGAATGTTGTGATTTAGAGTAGGTTCGGGCTGAGCGACTATTGAGAATACCCGAGTTGTGGGGTTTCAAATTTTGTTCCTCAACTCCTGTATTGATTCTGTGAAGTTTAGTGAAAGTTTGATATATGTACTATTATGATTTTAGGTGAGCGAGCTTCTGACGTAGCATTTAGCCGAGCGATTTCCAAGGATCCAGGTAAGTAGAGTTTGTTTGTGCCTTCGGGCCTACATCACAAAACAGTAGGATTTATGTATGTTTTGTATGTTTATTTTCCAGTTGTCATGCATCATGTTTTTGAAAGATTACGAAAATGAATTTACATGAAATGCATGGTAAGTGTGAGCAGGATGATCAGAACAACTGTTAAGGGGGATTAATCCGCCCCTTAACTGAGAACAGAGGATTGAGGTTTTGGGAAAAGTGATCCACTTCCCAATCCTACAGGGGGATCAGACCAGTTAACTGTTAAGGGAATTAATCCGCCCCTTAATTGAGATCAGAGGATGTATGCTTTGAGGAATGACTGATCCACTTTCCCATCGTACAGAGGGATCAACAGAGAACGAATTTGAATACAACTGAGATGAGAAAGTAGAGACCGCATGTTTAGGGAAATTATTGCTTCATTGATCCATTTCATTCATCGCTCTACTTGCTTAGCATTAGGCTAATAGATGAGTTTTGTGATGTAGGTGAAGAAGTTACTGAAGGTATGTCTACCGACCAACATGAGGAATAGGCTGGTTGGAGGAGCATTTTCAGGCATCGGTTTGGTCATCTGTTGAGGCGGTTTAATCCATGGCTGCAGGTGTTGAGTTGAGGGTAACTAGTTCAGTATAGATGTTTTACTGAAAATTTTATGACAATAGTGGTTTCAAAGCTTTGAAAACATTTTTGAGAATCTTCTGATATTGGTATTCTGTTGGATTTTGAAAACATTGTTTTTACTGAATTTGGGAAGGGCAGTGATTTGGTTTGCTTCTGGATGTTTAGTTTTGTCGTTCTGCCTATCGGAAGGTGCCTTCAGTAAAGTCGTTGGATGAGAGAGAGAACATCCGGCTGACGTCATCGGCAGGTGCAAGTCGCAAAACCTGTAGTTTTGCTATCGGCAGATGTAGCGTATATTTTAATCTTATCGGAAGGAGTCGTAATGTCGTTGTCGGTGGATGTCGCGTGCTTGTCTATCGGCAGATGGAAATCTATCGGTAGATGAAGTTATGTTGACTCCATCGGCAGATGAAGTTATGTTGACTTCATCGGCAGATGAAGTTATGTTGACTTCATCGGCAGATGTAGTTGGGTTGGCTTGTCGGTAGATGGTGGTGCGTTGTTTGTACACGTCATCGGTAGAAACCTCCTATTCCTATTTCTGTTTCTTCCGTTGACTTTGTCGTCGACAGATGTATTCGACTTCGGCAACTTCACGGGCATTTCGCGTTTTTTTTTAAGCTTTACGTCTTTTGGCCAATCACTCTTAACACTTCCAACAGTCATTTTAAAATGTTTTCACAGGTTACTTAGCTTCATTGATGTTCAATTGATTTTCCGCTGCAAGTTTTAAAATATATTTAGTTTTAGAAAAAGTCAAATTTTGACTGTCGAGTGAAATTTAAATTTAGCATCAAGACATTATGGTTCGGTTCAGCGTTATGAGTAGCAAACCGGGTTCAGATAACTCGGGGCGCTACAATGGCGCCTGCTAAATTTGCGCCCCTTCTGCATCACGCCCGCGCCACACCTGTGCCGTGCACGCCATCCCCGGCCCGCGCGCACCACCTCGGCCACCAACACCCTTTTTCACCTATTTTCACTTTTCTTGAAATTTTCTTCAACCAAAACACCTAAAATTTACCTAAAATTTTTTTTTTTTTTTTTTTTTTGTTTTTTTTTTTTTTGTTTTTTTTTTTTTTTTTGTTTTTTTTTTTTTTTTTTTTTTTTAAGCTTTACGTCTTTTGGCCAATCACTCTTAACACTTCCAACAGTCATTTTAAAATGTTTTCACAGGTTACTTAGCTTCATTGATGTTCAATTGATTTTCCGCTGCAAGTTTTAAAATATATTTAGTTTTAGAAAAAGTCAAATTTTGACTGTCGAGTGAAATTTAAATTTAGCATCAAGACATTATGGTTCGGTTCAGCGTTATGAGTAGCAAACCGGGTTCAGATAACTCGGGGCGCTACAATGGCGCCTGCTAAATTTGCGCCCCTTCTGCATCACGCCCGCGCCACACCTGCGCCGTGCACGCCATCCCCGGCCCGCGCGCACCACCTCGGCCACCAACACCCTTTTTCACCTATTTTCACTTTTCTTGAAATTTTCTTCAACCAAAACACCTAAAATTTACCTAAAATTTTTTTTTTTTTTTTTTTTTTGTTTTTTTTTTTTTTGTTTTTTTTTTTTTAAGCTTTACGTCTTTTGGCCAATCACTCTTAACACTTCCAACAGTCATTTTAAAATGTTTTCACAGGTTACTTAGCTTCATTGATGTTCAATTGATTTTCCGCTGCAAGTTTTAAAATATATTTAGTTTTAGAAAAAGTCAAATTTTGACTGTCGAGTGAAATTTAAATTTAGCATCAAGACATTATGGTTCGGTTCAGCGTTATGAGTAGCAAACCGGGTTCAGATAACTCGGGGCGCTACAATGGCGCCTGCTAAATTTGCGCCCCTTCTGCATCACGCCCGCGCCACACCTGTGCCGTGCACGCCATCCCCGGCCCGCGCGCACCACCTCGGCCACCAACACCCTTTTTCACCTATTTTCACTTTTCTTGAAATTTTCTTCAACCAAAACACCTAAAATTTACCTAAAATTTTTCCCGACATTTCCCACTTCCCGACACGAGAAAATCCCAAAAAAACACGACCCTAAAACTTTAGCAAAAACGTGAAAATGGGTTAAATTGAACGTCGTTTACTTTTTGAAAAATCGAGTATTATAACGACTAAATTTTCTAAAACCTAAACCTGAAAATCAAACATTTATACAAAACTTCCAAAACAACATTTACCAAAGTTTTCAAAACCATTATCGTTTACAAAATAAAATCCCAACACAAACCTATATACAGTCAAAATATCGATTCCATACACTACTCCTGGAAGACCATGGTCGAGGCGTCCCGACAACTGCCCGCACCGGCATGCCCCGTACCTCGCCGACTGCTCCCTAATCCTGGTCTGCCTCACCAATCTCACCTGTAAATACGTCGTCACCTACACCACAGAACACAAAAAGTAAGCCTAATGCTTAGTAAATAGGGATAATGAATGCAAACAAAACGCAATGCAGACAATTCTCCTAGGGCATGCAGTTTCTAACTCTCCGTTGTGCTCATTTCAGTTTTTTTATTTCATTAATCTTCTCATAGGCCGTGTGGATCAAGTAGGCACACATCTCATAACTGTCTAGGACGGCCACACCTTAATCCAACCGAGCAAAACCAGACAGCACACATCCCATAACTGTCTAGGACGGCCATACACGATCCCCCCCCCCCCCCCCCACATCGATTGTAGAACCCTACAACTGTCTAGGAGTTCATATTCACTATTCCTTAAGTATTTTAGCCAAACATTTCTCATAGAGTCTCCTCAGGGTGCTACACTCCAGCACTCAATCCCGACAAGGCATCTCTCTTCAAAACCAAGTTTGCAGTTCATTTTATCTGGTTACATTTCACCCTCACATTTCAAAACCGTGTTCAAAGCTCATTTTTTTGTAGTTCGAAAACAATGATGTATGTGACACACTACTCAAAAATAAAACAAACAACCAAACAATAATTCTTTACCGTTCCATGGTGTAGGCTCGAAGGCAACGAAAACAAGCATTCCACTACTTACCTGATTGCTCGACACGTGTTTGCTCACTTCGTCCAGCTAAATTACTCGCTCGTCAACCTAAGAATTATAGGAAAATTCACTTAGTAGCATTCTAAGAAATTCTAAGGAATACCTAAACTAAACTAACCAAAAATTTAATCCACTTCCCTACAATTTTAGTGTCCAAACTTCAATCGGCCATAACTTACTCGTTTTTCAACGGATTTAGACGTTCCACCCCATTCTGTAAACCTCTACACGTCTACTATCCATTAAAACAATCAAATTTAATAACCAAACATCATGGCCATTCGAAACCACCAAAACAGAACTGTTGAACAATAGTCACAAAACCGGTTTTTCACAAATCCACACCAAAACTCTAATTTCTCCCTAAAAACAACCTAAACTAATCTATCTAAGGATTAAACCATCAAATTTATGAAGAAAACTAGCAAGAGAAAGAGAATTTCGTAGCTCCCCACTTAGGGTTTCCAAACCCTAACAAAATTCCACCAAAACTCAACAAAAACCCTTAAAACTTCCACTAATTAGTATCAAACTCAAAACCCCTTTAATTCTTACCTTAAAACCTTGAAAAATCTTGAAGAAATGAGATGGAGAAACCCTCAAATGGTGGCTGGTTTTTTGTGGAGAGAAAGGGGAAAGAAGGAAGAAATTTTTGCGTTTTACACCATGATTTTCCCCTTTTTAAACTTAACTTTTTCCCACCTTTTTGATTTTTCCACAAAATTTTCTCTTTTTAAAAAACCACCTCACCCATTAACTCTCCCTCAATTCAACATGAAGGCCTTTTATTTACTTTTAAGTCAATTTAACTTAACAAAATTTCTAACCACTAAAATTCTAGTTCTCTCAAAATCCCTTTCCAATATCATTCTCTCAATTCTATAAATAGCATAACTCTTAAATGAAATTAAACTCTCATCACATAACTAATCTAAGGCTATGCACGTTATAGGAAATTTTCCGAGTGTTACATGTATTTCGATATTCATAGTAGATTTGTTTATCTGCCCGTGATTTTTTCCTGAAAAGTTTTTTTCACGTAAATTTGGTATTCCACATTGTATTTTCTTTTTCTTATTTTTGTTCAATTTCGAACAAACATAGTTATGAAAAATATCATCACAACTTTTCTATAAAATAATAATATAAAAATTCATTAATTTTAAAAATTAGTACGCACACAAATGTGCCTCATGTATTTTTTTCTCTTGATTTTTTTTATTCTCTCTACCACTTATTATTGTATGTTTCTATTTTTTTTTTAATATTTCCTCTATGCAGCTCCCTCATTTTCTTTTATAGAAAACACCTGACACAGCAAAACAAGGCAATAAAACAAGAGTCATGCTACCCGTATTCACTTATTCTACTATCTAACGAATCTTGTAGACGTATCCAATAATAATTGGTATAATTAGTATAATAAATCTTTGGGTCATAGATGGACTCCTGGAAAGTGAAGTTGATATTCCTCATTAACAAAACGACTCATGATCTCTTTGTCAAGCTATTTTATAATTTGATCTAATTTTTTTTATTACACTAATTAATACGTGATATTAAATATCGTGATATTAAAATAAAAATAGTGTGTATAATCAGAAAATGGTAAAAATCAATTTGAACCCTAAACTACGATTTTTTTTAAACACCCTTTAAACTAAAAATTCTAATAACCTAAACCTTAAACTATCTGAAATGTAACAAATCAAACTCTAGCGGGCGACCAATCACCCTCCTAGCACCCCCCCCCCCCCCCCAATTCACTATTTACGTAGAGAACAGGCGACCGATCTAAAGAGAACGATCACTAATTCTCTACTTACTCTGTTTTATAAATTAATTTTAAACAAATACCAAACAATATTGGAATTACTTGAAAATTTTCATACATGTTTATTACATTATGGGAGAGAATCTGAAAAAGTTTCGTGATTTATAACTTTTGTACGATTTATTGTAATTTTAGTGATTTATTTTATAAAATAGACTTAAAACAATTATAATAAATCATACAAGTGTTATAAAATAATAAATAATTTTAAATTATCTTCCCATGATATGGTAAATATGTGATAAAATTTTCAAATAAATCTAATATAGTTTGGTATTTTTTTAAAATAGCCCTCATTCCTTATTCATTTTTTAAATTAAATTTTAAAAAATAATTATACGTGCGTCAGGACTATGGGGCCCGTTCCTTAGAATGGGGACCCGTTTGCCGCTTGCCAAGATTGGGGGGCCGGTATGGGAGAACGACTCCTCATTATTTATCCTGTTTTATAAATTAATTTTAAAAAAATATCAAACAGTATTAGATTTATTTGAAAATTTTACCACATGTTTATCACGTCATAAGAAGATAATTTAGAAATTTTTATGATTTTCTAACACTTTTATGATTTATTATAATTGTTTTACATCTGTTTTATAAAATAATTCACTAAAATTACAATAAATCGTACAATATCATTTGTTATTTTTTAAAAAATAATTTATAAAACTGGGTTAAATAGAAAACGGGTGATCGTTCTCTATAGATCGGTCACCCGTTCTCTACGTAAAATAGTGAACGGGGGTGCTCGGAAGGTGATTGATCGTCCGCCAGGGTTTGATTTGTTATATTTCAGATAATTTAAAGTTTAGGTCGTTAGAATTTTGAGTTTGATGGGTATTTTAAAAAAAAAAAAAAAATTCATAGTTTACGGTTGAAATTGGTTTTTACTAATTAGAAAATAAATAGTGTTATCTTCCGTAATATTTTGTCTTTAACAAATGAATCGAACACAACGCAATCAAAAATCATAATCCTATCACGATAATTTAAGCCACGGCATCTACATGCAACACCTTGTTCGACTCGCACTTCACCAAAGAAAACATTCGAAAAATCGTCCATTACAGAGCGATGAAGTGGATTAAGACTAATGATCACAGATTAAGCAAGAAAACAATTTTTGAGCGAAGGATTTGTGCGGGGGAGGCCCTGCACCATTGATTTGCACTTCTTCTTCCTCTTCATCTTCATCATCTTCTTTGTAGACAACAATATGGGATTCATCGGCTCCATTTTCTCTGGCCTTCTCACATTCATCCAAGAATTTCTTGAGAGCTTCTTCAGAATATTTCACTGCCTCAGAAACAGTAATATTTTCTGCTAGTTTCTGAAGATCCATATGTTTTTTCCGGTGATCTCCGTTTAGAGTTGCAGCCAAATACAGTAACTCCTGCTGAAACTCGCTCAGTTGTTCATCTTCTTTCGCCTCTGCTTCCCTCATTCTAACTGGCTCAGGTAACGTCTCTGCATTAAGAATATTTGAATCAATGATTTTATGGGTATGTAAATAATAGATTAAACTGTATAGAAGTTTCAGATTCAACACTTATAATCCATATGTTTTGATCGAAACAGCATTTACAAAACTGACAGAACCGAACAGATGAGTAGTAATCAAAAACTCGTATCGAAAGATCCGAACCTGGGCAATCTGTTCTGGGGGTGTTTCTATTCAAAATACAGTCGAAAGTACCCGCCCATGCATCGCGTTTATTGAGGAACGTTTTCAAATTGAATATCTTCTTTACAGTTGCTGCAATGGAGGAATGCTCGTACTGCGAAGTTGGATGTGGCCCTTCAGCGCCATGCAAAACTGCATTTTTTCAAGACACAACAACTATTACGTTACTTCTTCTTCCTTGTCTTGAACTTTACAGAAGGAATATTGCATCAAATCAGATATAAAACAATATTTATATTACCTGTTCCGCGCTCAATCCATGGAGAAATGAAAATGGCAGGAACTCTAACGCCAAGGCGATCAAATTTGAAATTGTAAGGAGCTGGGCTGTCGACGTCGTCGGGGCTAGGAACTCCGTCGACGGGAGTAGGAACGTGATCGAAAAAACCACCATGCTCGTCGTAAATTATGAGGAAGAGGATCTCATTCCATTGGGGACTGGATCGTAATGATTCGTATATTTCCTTGACAAATTTTTGACCTTCTGATACGTCGTGGGATGGGTGATCATCGTTCCCGGCGAGTAGTTTTGTATCGAAGTATCTTTGCTCGATCACTACATAGTTTGGTAACTTTCCTTCTTTGCAATGCCTCTTGAAATGTACATCAAATTGATGAAAATTATTTATGTATTTCAACTTTCTAAGGTTCCTGTCAAAACATAGAAATAAATAAGTACATAACCTTCAAAAAAGATTTCCAGAAACAACAATCGTTAGAAAAAGAACAGCCTCTCGAAGCTGATATGAACAACAAAGTCAACAAACCCGCTGCAATAACAGTTAAAAAAAGAAAAAGAAACAGAAGAATCTATGTGTCAAAAAAGATCATGTTTGGACTTAATCAAGTACCAAAATCATGGTACGAAAGGTTGACCAAATTTTTCACGGAAAGAGATTTTAAAATTTTGTAAAATAAATTCTACTTTGTTGACCAAACACAAATATTATGCAAATCTATGCGGATAATATTATTTTTGATGTAACAAATGAATCATTTTGTAAGGATTTTGTGAAATTGATGCAAAATGAATTTAAGATGAACACAATGAGAGAATTAAAATTTTTCCATAGTTTACAAATTTAGACAATTAAAAGAAAAAATTTGCTTAAACCAAGAAAAATATGGAAGAGTGCTCATCAAGAAGTTTGGAATGGACACATATAATTCATCTCTCGTACCCCATGAGCACTTTCCCTAAATTGGACAAAGATGAAAGTGAAAAAAGTGTGAGCACAAAGAAATATCACGGTATGATTGGATCATAACGACAAGTTTACCTAATATTCTCTTTAATGTATATTTATGTTCGAGATTTCAAGCGTGCCTAAAAGAATTTCATTTGAATGAATTAAAAAAGATATTCAAATATCTAAGTAGTACTAGTAATTTAAAACTTTGGTATCCTAAAGGAACTTCATTTGATTTAGTGGGATATAGTGACTTCGATTATGCTAGGTGTCTTGTAAATACGAAGAGTACAAGTGAGACAAATCAATATCTTGGAGAATCCTTCATCTCATGATTTTCTAAGAAACAAAACCAAAAGTCAAAAGTGAATATATTTCCGCCGCAAGCAGTTGTCCTTAAATTCTATGGATGAGCAAACCTTGAAAGATTATGGTCAAATTTATTATAACATTCCAATTAGGTGTGACAATTTTAGTGCGATCAACATTTCCAAAAATCTAATCTAACATTTTCGCACCAAACACAGAAATTATGTATCACTTGATTACGCTAAAAAAGGTGATATGTCTCTAGAATTCGTAAATTTTGATAATCAATTGGTCAACATTTTCATAAAGTCATTAGATGAAAAGACCTTTAATGATTCAATTAGATGTTATTTAGCTGGATTCAAAAAAAGGTTGCTAAAAAGAAGAAGGATATTTCTAGGTTTTTCGATCGTCCTCTATCCAAACACGTACGTATGTGGTGATCACCCTCATTTAAGCCTCGGGCGACTATTGTATCGCATATTTAAGATAATAGGATGCCCACAAGAAGTTTCGTGTGATCATCTTTCTCTTCTCTGATGCGATTTCTGACCATCTTTGAGCGAAATCGAAGCATTTTATACTTCAAAGACTCTTTCTTATATTGATTTTGTGCTTCCCCTCTCTGAAAATCACAAAAATCCAAGCCCTAAGTCGGTTTAGGTGTTTTTCATCCAAAACTTTAAATCTCTTGGATTCCTTGCTATTCAAGTACCGATGGTTTCTAAATCCATGAAACTTACCTTGAAAAAGAAGGTCCAAGTCAAGATGAATTGTCTCGACCACGGCCGTCAATTGAATTTTTCTCTCACAAATTTCAAATGATAAACTATCAAAATTGGTATGATACAGACACAAAATTGTTTGATTATTTATTCTTGAAGAATTGATTTTGATATCTTCAAGGAATTGAAAATAGAAAGAACGTTTAAGCATATTTGAAATTGATGGATTGTGCATGTTAGGAGGAAAATATTATGAGCAAATCATTAGGTTATTTTATTCGAATATTTCTGCACATTCTCAACCTCTTATAGTCAAGGGTTATATCTTTGGACAATTGATCAGACTAAATCTAAGATATTAATGAGATCGTTTGTTTTAATATGGACGAACCCAATAAGAAATATTTTAACCTTTCTCAAGACCCCAATTTTATTAAACAAGGGTAAGGATTAGAGATTTTTAGGAAGATTCATTGAAATTCAAAAATTGAAGCTTATTATAAGCCGAATCTTAATGTCAAGGACTGAGTTATTCATCCCCTCATCATTCGCCGTATTTTTCTTGGAGATGGACGTTGAGACCATATAAGTTGCGTGGATCGCTATTTAATATGGAAAATTTGTAATGGGAAGAGATTCAATCTTGGTTATGTGATTTTGCATCATATGATCGATGTCCTCAACAATTGCACCAAATTCCTTCCATATAAGTTGCGTGGATCGCTATTTAATATGGAAAATTTGTAATGGGAAGAGATTCAATCTTGGTTATGTGATTTTGCATCATATGATCGATGTCCTCAACAATTGCACCAAATTCCTTCCATATAGCCATCTTTTGATGAAGATCATTAAAAACCACAACATTGTTACTTTTCTAGACAAGGCATCGGTAAAGAACAAGAAGTGGACATTTACAACCACAACACTCTAACTCATGTCTGAACTTGAGATCCTATTGCTTTGTTGGTTTGTGGAACTGTCTATATTGCTCTGATGATTTTTGATTCACTCTACTGTGAACTTGGATTTAGCTTTGTTTATACCATATTTGCTCTAATATTGAATTATGCATGTGTCTTGCCTTCATGTATTTATAAAGGCAAGAGAATATAAGAAAAACTCTACTCAATTCTTTTAATAAGGGGAAAAAATTTATAAAAAGAAGAAAGTAATTTTTAAAATTAAATTGAATAATATGAAGATGTTCAGGAGGAGTAAAATAACTTATATATATATGCATGTACTAAGGGGGACTATTATGTTATGACATATGGTAAAGGATATTAATAATAACTTATGATAAATATTGTCATCATAAAAAATAAGGAGATTGTTAACTTAATAGGAATTAAACTTCATTATTTAATAATGATTGTACTTAATTAAATATAATAATTCTATGTAAAATTTGAATGTACATTAATTGGATAATTGAATTCTAAATGCATATATTTTTACTTTCATTAGAAATATCTTTGAAAGTGAGTATTTAAAAATTTTAATGTGTTTATCGAATTTATGTAGAATGGTTAAATTTTATATTTAGGACTCCATCTAAAAGATCAATCAAATATCAAAGATTGATCTAGCTGGCGTCCAATATCAAAGAATGGATGTTCAATCCCGAGCGATGTGTAAAATGGAGCATATTGTGAACGCCAAAGTCTCTAGTACCTATTTTGACTAAGTTAGTCAACGGTAGTCCAAGCAGAGCTGCGGAAACACAGTCCCAAGACAATGTTTTTCAAGCTGAAATTGTGATCGCCTAAACCCAAAGTGCCGTAGCCCGCGACGAAAGTCCAGAGAGCCAAGGGACAACTCGGTTCAGAGATAAAAATTAAAATAGGATTTCGTGGACGCCTAGTCAAGAACTACAGACACTCGGAGCAATAGCCCAAAATTTTATTTTCAGAAGCCCATCAGTTAATTTATGTTTCTATTAAATAATTGGGTCATCTGGTGTAACGACCTCTTTTTTCCAATAAGATGTTTTCCATTTTTTAACGATCCAGAATTTGCCTATACTCGGCTCTAAGATTTGCTTATACTCGGGCTTAAATCCCCGAGGTTTGCTAGATTGCGATCATCTGGTATAACGACCTCTTTTTCCTGATAAGATATTGTTCGCTTTATAACGATCGGGGATTTGCCTATAGTCGGCTCCAGGATTTGCTTATACTCGGGCTTAAATCCCCGAAGTTTGCCCCGCAATCATACTCACGGATTTGTTTTCAACGAGTACTTCCCAAGTGGTCACCCAACTTGGTACTGCTCTCGCCTGAGCAATCTTAACTTCGGAGTTCTGATAGGATTCAGTGCAATTGTGCTACAAAACGGGTTTTACTATCTAGGGGAGACATCATTTACATATGTTTCATTTCCATCTTCCCTCTAAGCAATGTGGGATTGCGCCTAACCCCCTCTGGGGTCGTCACAATCACCCCCCCTTTCGGGGGCCCAACTTCCTCGTTGGCCATATTTCCGGTTAGGTACAAACTCTGATACCATTTGTAACGACCTTTTTTTCCTAATAAGATATTGTCTGCTTTATAATAATCCGGGATTTGCCTATTCTTGGCTCTGGAATTTTCCTATACTCTGACTTAGATCCCCGAGGTTTGCCCCGCAATCGTACTCACAGATTTATTTTCAACGAGGACTTCCCAAGTGGTCACCCAACTTGGTACTACTCTCACCCGAGCACTTTTAACTTCGCAGTTCTGATAGGATCCAGTGCAATTGTGCTACAAAACGCATTTTACTATCTAGGAGATGCATCATTTACATATGTTTCATTTACAACTTCCCCCCAAGCGATGTGGGATTGCGCTCAACCCCCTTTCGAGTCGTCACAATCACCTCCCCTTTTGGGACCCAACGTCCTTGTTGGCCACATTTTTGGTTGAGTACAGTCTTTGATACCATTTGTAACGACCTATTTTTCCCAATAAGATATTGTCCGCTTTATAACAATCCGAGATTTGTCTATACTCTGCTCCGGGATTTTCCTATACTTGTGCTTAGATTCCCAAGGTTTGCCCCGCAATCGTACTCACAGATTTGTTTCCAACGAGAACTTCCTAATTAGTCATACAACTTGGTACTGCTCTCGCCCGAGCACTTCCCAAGTGGTCACCCAACTTGGTACTGCTCTTGCCCGAGCACTATTAACTTCGGAGTTCTGATGGGATCCGGTACAATTATGCTAAAAAATGCGTCTTACTATCTAGGAAAGACATTATTTACATATGTTTCATTTTCATCTTCCTCCCAAGCGATGTGGGATTGCGCCCAACCCCTCTCGGGTCGTCACATTTGGATGAATACGAGTGGGTGACCAGAGCTTGAGAATTTTAAAAACTTCTATAAATAGATCCACTTTCTGTTGTGCAACTAACCAACTGAGTTTTGCGTCGAATTGCTGCCTGTTCAATTTGAAAAAATTTGAGCCTTCATTCCTAAGCTATTACCTAATCTCTTCTATTTCTACACTTAAGATTCTACACCTTGGGAAAGTTAAGTCATTGATCTAAACTTTTAGACTCCACTATTTGTTTATGGTAGAATCAAAAAGGGTGACACTCTTAAGTTGTTAAGGTCCGATTGAGACTCAAAAGATCAATTACTTGAGTCAGAAGAGTTATTGAAAATGAATCTTCAAAGAAGAGTCTTAAAGCATGAACGTAAGCAGATTGGTCGAATTGTGTTAACAAATTTGTTTGTTATCTCTTTGCTTCTCTTCTTTACTATTATTGTTTAGTAGCATATTAGAAATAGTTTGTCTAATTAAAAGAGAAAATATAGAGTCCAAGATAGCAAACTAAAAGAATTTTTAATAACACGGCAATGTTACATAACCTAATTCACTTCTCCATCTTAGATTATATCGATTCTACGGACTGAGGGTTGCATCCTAAGGTTGAAGATCCTAAAACTGATCACACGAAATAATTAAATAACATAATTAACCTCTCCATCTTAGGTTATATTGATATTACAGGCTGAGGGTTGCATCCTAGGTTGGAGTCCCAAAACCTAAACATGTCACGTTGATCGATCAATGTCTAGGTCGTGGTTTATTTTGCTCAGTTTTGTCTAATGATTAAGGGAACTCGAGTTTCATCGATGAGGTTATATTTTGTGATTAAATTTTAATGTGTATCATAGTTTTTAATAAGTGATGGGTTTTTATTGAAAATTAGTTAATTATCTGTTGTTACTATTCCAAAGAGTATGTAAATGACAAGTTACCAACAATCTCAAAAGCTTAAACTTATAAGTTGATAATAATTTAATCATTTATATTTTCTTAATATTTTCCCTCTCATGTATGTCAATTTTTTTTATTAGTCCTCACATGTGAATTTTTTTAATGGGATCAATTTTTTATTTTGCCGAGATTCGAACTTGTGATCTTTGGCTCTGTTACCAAGACAAGTTAACAAAAATCCTAAAAATTTAAGCTAATGAGTTGATGATAATTTAATCATTTATATTGTTTTAACAACAAAAAAGTCTTAGATTACCCAAGGTGGAAAGCTGCTATGAGTAAAACTTGGGACATTGTTGATTGCCCATCAAGAAAGAAACCAGTAGGACGTTGATGGATTTTCACTATTAAGTATAGAGCAAATAACACAGTCGAATGATTTAAGGCGAGACTTATGACAAAAGGGTAAACACAAACATATGAAATTGACTACACAGAGAAATTTGCACCTATAACTAAAATAAATATTGTTAGAATATTGTTGTCTTGGCTTGTAAATTTGGATTGGCCATTGCAAAAATTTGATGTCACAGATGCATTTTTGCATGGAGAATCATTTGAATAAGTTTATATGGAACTTCTACAAGGACACATTGAATCAAAGACAATCAAAAAGTATGCAGATTGAAGAAATCATTAGTAACATGGTTAGAATGTCCACTATGTCTATGACAACATTTGGATACCATCAAAGTAATTTAGGCCATACTCTATTTTTTAAAAAATAACATGATAAGATAATTGCACTCATTGTATATGTGGATGATATAGTGGTTACAAACAGGCTTTACAAGAGTATTTGTCTAGAGAATTTTAAATAAAAGATCTTGGTTCGTTGAAAGATTTCTTTTGAATTAAGAAATTTTTTTATCTTAAAGAAAATATGCGTTATACTTATTACAAAAAGCTGGTATATTTGAAGAAAAGCTTGAAATTATGTGCCGAGTCAAATCAACTTCGAGTTGATAAAATGAGATATCAGAAACTTGTATGAAGACTTGTGTACTTAGCACACGCAAGACCAGATCTTGCTTATGCATTGGCCAAATTGTGCATAATCTTGGAGAACAACAAATGAATGCACCCGTGCGCATTTTGGAGTATGCTCTCGAAAAAAGAACATTTTAACTAAAAACATAAATAGTCAAGTCATAGATACATATAATGACGATGTTGATTGGGCTGGAGCAATAAATGATAGAAGATTAACCTCTGGCTAATTCACATTTGTGGGTGGTAACCTTGTTACGAGAAGTAAAAAATAAAATGTTGTAACTCGCTAAGCGTAGAGCTAGATTTAGAGGTACATCTCTTGACTTTGTGAAGCCTAATGGTTAAATTTTTTTTGAAAGATTTGGACTACCCAACCAAGAAATTGTTAATTCAATTGTATTGTGATAATAAAGCAACAGTTGACATCGCCCACAATCCAATACAACACGATCAAACAAAACATGTTATTCATTCGGGAGAAGTTAGATGGAAAAATTGTAGAACTGCCTAAAATTTGATCTATGATGAACTAGTAGATATTCTTTTTAAAGTTGTCTCAAATCAAGTATTCTCAAAAGTTTTTGCAAGTTGGGCATGTGAGGAAATCTTTTCACCCACTTGAGGTGGCCTATTGAGATTTTATTTCCATAAATTTAAAGATTCTATTATTTAATAGAGGAATATTTTGAAATTTAATTGCAAGTAAACATGTAATAATCTACTTCTTGCTTTAAAAGAGGTTGTGTCACAATAATACTCCACTTTCCTAATTCAAGTATTACAAGTATAGTACATACTACATAGTTTGTGTTGCGTCTATCTAGACTCTCAAATAGAAACCGAACCAAATTTTACCCAAAAGTTGACAGTTTGGTTCGGGTTTTCCACCACTAGATTTCACTGAACTGTCCAGACAAAAACTTGAAATAAAGGGAATAATAATGCTAATCATGGTGGTCATATTATATGTTATTTTCCTCTAATTTCATTAATGTTCTGTTGACCAAAACAAATAAACTCCTTTTAATAACTGGGTTGTGTTAGGTATGGAAAATATAATATAAATTACCTAAATCAAGAACGTGATACCCATTCAGCCATTCGAAGCAACAATGGGAATCTCATATGACCCACCCATAATATTTTTATATTTTCCAATGGGTAGAATTTGATTTGATCAGCATTTATGTAATATTTTTTTCTAAATTATGAACAAAAATAGGATGATATACGTAAACCCAGAAAATGAAGATCTGACTGATAAAAATGGGGATGGAAGAGGAGAGTCACCTGTAAAAAAGGGTGGAGGCAGGGTACTGATAGTAAATCCCGAAGCTTAAGTCTTCTTCGTCTAACGACTCGAAAATTGTCTTCTGTGGAAACCCTTCTATCAGCATCTTCCTTTCGTTCCCCACCATTCCATACGAAGACGCTGAGTGCACGTACAGCCTGTTCGGCTGTGTCAGCGTCGGCACCGACGCAAACCACCTGTCGCACACCCCGAATTCCGACACTATCTCTTTATAAACCGGCACCATCTCTGGCTTTAACCCGTTCATCACCGTCTCCGACAGCCCTTTCTGCTTTCGCTCCGCGTTCAAAGCGAACCCTTTCATCGTCGGAGGAAGCTTCTTCGCCGCCGATTCCTCGCTCCACTGCTCCCCGAAAACCTGCTCGTAAATGGCTTGGAAGGTGTGGTCCGGGTCCGGGTCGACGTGGGCCGAGTTTGGTCGGAAAAGGATCTGGGAGGAGTTAAGGTCGGATGTGGAAACGGGGTTATAAAACTCGTCGGAGTGATCGACGCCGTCGATTTCTGGGTTGAGGGTCTTCATCCATCCCAGCATGTGATCGAAGGAGCGATTTTCTTGAACTAAAACGACAATGGTTTTGATGGGACAATCCGCTGAAACCGCCATTGGAGTTCAACTGTTTGCTAGAGATGGGTGTCAAACTCTTCTAATAAACACAGAGAGGAACCCGATAATGACGAAGTATTTTAAAATTTAGGATAACACTATTTTGATAGTCAAAGTATCAATTTGTTTTTAAAAAACCCTTAAATATTACCTCAAACCAAACAAACCTTGAATTATCAAAAATCTAACAATTTAAGCCTCGGCGGACGCCCAACAGTCCCTTCGTTTTGCATTTTACAAAGAGAACGATGGACCGTTCTCCAAGCGAGACCACCCATTGTATTTGAGGAGATGCGAGGGTGTAGAACCCCCTGCGCACTTGCGTTGCACGTGGAAACACGCGGGGGGCGAGCTAAAATGAACGGCCCCTAGTGTGTTTTCACGTGCAACGCACTTGCGCGGGAGGTTCTACATCCCCGAGTCGATCCTCGAATTGAATGGGGGGCCGTTCTATTTAGCTCGACCCCCCGTGTAACACGTGCAACACACGTGTTACAAAGAAATTTTAAAACGGGGGGCCTTGTCCTGAGCACGGCTCACAGGCCAGAGAACGCGGGGGGCCGAGTCTGGCAAACGACCCACCGTTCTCCAGCCCATGATCAATTATTGATCATGGGCCGGAGCACGCGAGGGGCCGAGTCAGGAGAACAGCCTCCCGTTCTCCGGCCCGTGATCAATACGAGTGGCCGATCTCCTTAGTTATTTAAGGAGATCACGCCGTTCTCCGGCCCGTGATCAACACGAGTGGCCGATCTCCTTGGTTATTTAAGGAGATCAGCCCTCCACTCTCACTTCACACCTTCCTAAAACTCTAAAACCTCGCAAATATTTTCTTGCTCCTACGAATTTTCTCTGTATTAGCGACGACGATGGATTCTGATTCAAGTCGATTGGTTGATTTAGACAAGACAACAACAACTTGTGATGCCGATATGAAATTGTATTCGTACGACATGCCTACATATGGTGATCTTCGAGCATTTGATCACTTAGATGAAAATGAAGAAATAAAGGTGCATTCGACCTCCAGAAATCTAGACAATGAGCTTCAAACACTGGTCGGTTCGGGGGATGATGAGGTAGAAAGCATACCGGTAAGAGAAGAACTATCAATGGATTTTTTTTAGGAAAAAAATATAGTTATTTAAAGAAAATTAAAGCGAAAATAGTCGAATATTCTTTGAAAAATGGTTATAGGATCAAATTCACCAAAAGTGAAAATCAGCGTCTGACGCCTGAGTGTGAAGACGAGTATGAATGTTGATTGCATGCTTCTAGGATCCAAGACGAACATACGTTTCAAATAAAGAGTTTGATCGATTTTTACAGTTGTTCGAAGAAAATTGAGAATCGACATGCTAGAGCAAAATGGGTGGTAAATTATTATCTAGATAGGTTCAAAAGTCAACCTACGTGAGAAATCTCTTCCATTATCGAGACAGTGAGAAAAGATTTCACTGTCAACATTATACTCAGTCTTGCCAGAAGAGCAAGAAGCATAGCTCGAACACTTAACGAAGGCAAGAGTGATGAACAGTACAAGCTAGTCTGGTCGTACGCAGCAAAAATATGTAGATCAAATACAGGTAGCACATTACAAATACATACTTACGAGATAGGGTATGATTCATTGGTATGCCAAAGAATATATATGTGCATGACTGCTTTCAAAAGGCAGGTTTGCTGCAGTACGGTCGCCATATTATCTGTTTAGATAGTTATCATCTGAAGGGCTCGTGTCCCGGCCAATTACTCACAGCCGTCAGTATTGATGGCAACGATGAAATATATCTCGTTGTTGTTGCCAACGTCGAAAAAGAGTGCACAGACACATGGACGTAGTTTTTGCAACATTTAAAACAAGACCTAAACACTGGATCGGGCGACAGATGGATAATTATTTCATATCGACAAAAGGTATAATGCAATTACTGCATGTAATAGCATCTGTTATTGTTTCTCGTACCGCTTATTTAGTGGTATAATTATACTGTATAAGGAAGTTGTGTCTAGGAGACTGGATTTTAAGTAGGACCGTTTGTGACCCCTCCAGCCTTTCTTGGGAACTTACTTGGAAAGATAATTCTATCTAGGAGATTGTTCAGTATAATCTTTCTTGAGAATTATCTCTACGTTATATTGTTTTATATTGACTTTGTTTTTCTTTCAAATTTTAGGGTTTGTTAAAGACTGTGGAAGATCAATTAGAACACCGCTACTACCTCTGGCATATGTACGCAAATTTCAAAAACCAATTTCAAGGCAGAGCGTACAGAGATGCGATGTGGAATGCAGTCAGAGCAACCACAAGTTATCATTTCAATATAGAAATGTGGAAACTGCATCAGCTTAACCCGGATGCCCAGCATGGCTTCGAGAAGAAGAGCCTAGATATTAGGCTAGTCATGCCTTCTCTTTGATCCCCAAGTGCGAAATGGACTTGAATAATTTATGCGACTCATTCAATACAGTTCTATTGCTAGCCAGGGACAAACCAATACTGACCATGTTTGAGATGATTCGAAAGTGCTTGATGACTCACATTGTGAAAAAATTTGAGAAGTTGGCCCAATCAACAGACCTCGTGTCCACAGATAAGCAAAAAACTTGCGAAGCTAGAAAGTGCAGCTCGAAATTAGAGTACAGTGTTTACGGAAGCTGGACGATTTGAGGTCAGTAATGGCAACGAACAATTCGTTGTTGACATGAATACGTGTGTATGCAACTGTAACAGGTGGGAGCTTATTGGAATCTCATGTGTCCATTCAATTCCATGCATGCATTTTTTGAGAGTAGCACCGAAGAATTACGTGCATCAATACTATCACCGGGCAATTTACCTGCAGATGTACTCACACTTTACCAAATCTGAAGGAACTCATCCCGCCAAGAAGATATCGCCAACCCGGTAAGCCAAAGAAGACAAGAGTGCGAGATGTCAATGAGCCGTCAAGTTTGACAATTAGTAGGAAGAACTCAAAGATGTCATGTGTTATATGTCGGCAGCATGGGCATAATAGTTGCACTTGTCCTCACCATGAATCCACTTCAAATGCTGCTTCGCAAGACACGTTTATGAGTTTCAACACATTTGACGGGACGTAGGTACAGTTCAACATATTTCGCTCATAAACATACTGTCATTCTTTTTTAATATAGTTTTCATTTTGTGCACGAATCTGCAACACGCGGCAGAAATTATTGACTGTTGTAATTTCGCTCATGTGTCCATTTTTTTAATTTTATGAAAATACCTTAAAATAAAAAAATATTATTTAAATAAAATAAATAAATAATTATCATTTGAATAATCTTTGAAATTACATGAAAATGAAATAAATATTACACAGATTGATTATGTTTTAAAATGAAAAGAAAGATGAAATCGAATAGGAAGGTGTTCGTTGGCTGAGGATCGAGTGAACTTCAATCCACTTTTAGAAGGAAAAAGATTAACCGTAACTAGATGCACGACATGCTGGATTCACATTTTTCTGATTCTGATTATTCGAAGAATGTGAATCCAGTAGGTCGAGTATCTCGTTACGGTTAATCTTTTTCTTTCTAAAAATGGACTGAATATTCACTCGATCCCCAGCCAACGAACACCTTCCTATTCGATTTCATCTATCTTTTCATTTTCAAACATAATCAATCCATGTAATATTTATTTCATTTTCATGTAATTTCAAAGGTTATTTAAATTATAATTATTTATTTACATAATATTTTTTTTTATTTTAGTTTATTTTAATAATAGTTATTTATTAAAGGTTATTCAAATTATAATTATTTATTTGTTTCAGTTTATTTAAAAAAAACAAAAATAAAATTTAAAAAATAGATAGAGTTTCGTTTGTTTTCTGACTCCTCCATAGCTATCTTCAAACAGTTCCTCCAAATTCAAATCACAAATATATACCCAATAGCCAGATTTCAATACAAATAATATACATCAAGACATAAAATTAAAGTACATCAAATTTACAGACGAAAAGAAAAGTACATAAAATGAAATACAAAATCTAAACTATACTACTCCGGTGGGACATCGTTGTCTCCGGGCGTCATCCAATCTGACGTCCTTTCAGCGAGCTCTCTAAGGGACTCGCTGAAATAGTCATGTGACTCAACCACATCGTGCTGGCTCACGACGAGCTCCTCGACCCTGCCTATGAGGAACTTCATCCTCTGCTCCCTCTTCTGCTCCATCTGCTGCTTCATCTGATACCTCTTATCCAGCTGCTGCTGATACATATGTTGCATCTGCTGCTGCATCTTGTACATCTGTTGCATATGCTGCATCATGTCCCAGCTACTATCAGCTTGAGGGACAAATGGCGGCGCGGTCGCGGTGGCAGGGGCATCCTCCTCCACCGGTACATCATGAGATGTGAAGGCCCCGGGATCTCCCTTCAGCATCAAAGACCTGACAAATTTGACTAGGCTCATCCGAGTCAAATGAAACCTGTCAAATACATCAACAGATCTTGGAGCTCTCTGGTGCTCTACAGTGGGCAGCTGAACCTGAGATTGCTCCATGATCTTCCAAATAAGTGTCTCATACGGCAGATTTTTGTTTCGTGTTTGCCTGATCTCTTCCATGTGACCTAAAATCATGTACCCCGGGTTGAACATCGTACCGCTGTAGAGTTTCTCCAAGACATAGAGATTCATCCAGCTCACCAGATTTCTATGTCCATCCCTAGGCAGCAAGGTATGGCTAATCAGGTTGTGAACAACCCAAGTTTTTACATTCAAGTTCTTCGACTTCGGTTTGACAAAGGCTGTAATTTCTGAATTTTGATGAATTTGCCTAAGGAATTGCAGGTAGGGGTAGGCATTTGTCGGTTTGGTTTGATTTTGGAGTAAAACTGAACCGAACAAAACCGAACCGAACCGACAAATGCCCACCCCTACCTGGAATTCCTTAGAGTAAAATCGAATCGAACCAACAAGGATTCCATTTTTTGGATTTAACCCAAAACCGGTAAGGCAGCCCAGTCAGAACTGTCCTAGAACCGAACCAAAACTTTCGGGTCGATTCCGGTTTGACATTTTACATGCAAAATCAGCTTGACATTTATCAGTTTTTTGCTCTGCAATCCTTACACGCAATCTAGGAAAAGTTGAGGCAGAACTTAATCACTAATCCCCTTGAAGGGAACTCACCTTCAAGTCTGAACTAACAAAGATGAACAAAAACTACTTCCAGTTTTAAACAATCAAAGCAACAAACTTATAAACTAAAAATTTAGACAACGTCTCAAACTTATTTATGCTGCTAAGAAGCTGAAAGCACCAGAAAGATCAATCTTGAGAAAAGAGGATTTCTATGATTTTTTGTTTAGGGTAAACAAAGAGATGAAAGTTTGCAAAGAAACAAGTGAAGAAGTTGTTTACCATTCCATGTACAAAGGTCTTGACTCGAGAAAGAATTTTCATTGAGTTATTAGTTTTCCCTATATACAGTGTCAACATATTCTTCTGCATCCCAAAGGAAAAACCCAAAAGCAATAGCTTCCAAGGCCAACCTCTTTAGGCTTGAAAATGAAGTGAGGATCACCTCTTCCCTCTCCAGTTGATCGTTTTGATCCTTTCCAAATAGAGCTCGGGTATGATTTTCAACCAAATTCAGGGCCTCCTTTGATTTAAGTTTTGCACATCTCTGTAGTGTCTCCGATAAACGATCAAGATTCGAGAAGTCGAGGTCGAGGTTGCGTCTACTGGAAAGCTTGAGAGTTGAGGTCGAGGTTGCGTCTGCCGGAGAGCTTGAGAGTCGAGGTCGAGCCGTCGAGTGTCGGGTCTGCCCTGCCGTTTGGAGAAGAACTAAAGAAGAAATAAAATTAGGGCTTTATTAAAAATGGGAAGAAATGCGGTTCGGTTCGGTTTAATTTGGTTATGAATGCTCCAAACCAAAAACTGAACCATTATAATTGTTCTTACATAATAGAATCGAATTTCATTTTATTTTGGTGCAAAACCGACTAGAACCAGACCCCATTTCACCGGTTCCAGTCTGGTTCCCAGTTCGATTTAGTTTTCCACACCCCTAATTGCAAGGCATCTGGTGATCTTGTCAAATCACATTCTTGGGAAGCGTGATAGTATCCGACCGTGTCTTCTACGGCAAATCCTAGCCGTTCGTTCACATCACCTGCACCTACGATAAAATCGTACCGAATAGGTACGTCATCAAGTACCCTTCTCTCCCGGTAGTGGTCAAGTTCGCGTAAAATAAGCGAACAATTTTGTCAAAGCTGTCACTCCGCATGTCGTAGACCCCGTGCAAGGACATGCGGTCAAACATCTCGTTGATCACCAAAAACTCCCAACCGTTGAAGTTGGTAGTCTTCCCATAAAAAATCAAGCGAATTAACACATCCCGCTCGAACTGCTGTTGACACACCTGGTTTTGAAATTTCATCGACAAATAACTAAGCGGCGGTCGCGACACTTGATCCAAGCTAGCTTCTATCAGGGGGAGCCTTTTGTTTGAAAAAAATTTTAGGGCTCATTGCAAATAGTAGGGTTTCAGATTTTCGGTGATTATGAGGCACGGTGTAACACCCGAATTTTTGAGTTTTCAGATTTTACGTCATACAGGGGTATTTTTGTAAATATAGTAAATTAAACCCGTTTTGTGATCGGAAAGTTTTATTAGAACCCTAGTAATTTATTGGAATATTTGGTGAAATAAGAAAATTTGAAGAAACCAAATCGATAGTTAAATAAAGAAATAAATAGAAAATCAAATAGAGGGGCAAAAAAGTAATTTATTAAGTTAAAATTTATAAAATAAAACATTCCCCCCCCCCCCCTTTTTCGTGAAGCATTTTGCAGAAAAGGGAGAAGAGCATTTTTCCTCTCCTCCTTAGGCGATATTTCATGCCCTCTCCTCCGTTCCTTCAATGCTGGTCGTTCCTCCTCCAAGCTCCAATGATTCTTCTAGTTTCTCTTCCGAAATCAAGCCCTAGGTATGATACGTGTACGCTAGCCCGTTAATTTTCGGTTTTTAGGGTCTAAATCGATTAGGGTTTTGATTATGGTTTTGTTGAAATCGCCGGGTTATGTTAGAAATCGATAGGTTTACCGTATTTACAACTCTAATAGACGTATTTGTGATTTTTGGTGAAAGTTAAGGGAATTAATGGTGGTTGTTGAGTTTTGTGGTTGAAATGTGTAAAAAACACCATTAATGGAGGCTTAGAGAATTTGTGAGCGCGAATTGCTCGATGAAATGCCCGAATGACGTAGATTTAAATTTTAGGAAAATCCCCTTAGCTAGTAGTTTCGTTTGGTCTTTGGAACGGTTTATTTGGATTTAGCTTTATTGACCCAATTGTGAAATTATTAGGTAACGAAGTACTCGGCTTGCTAAGGACGTCAGGTAAGTTCTCGTGACTTACTGTGGCTGATAGGCCTACACCATATGTCAGTTTTGGTTGTTGAGGAAATTGGTGCAATGAATGTTTAAATGCTTTTGGATGGGTAGCCTATGGTTAGTTGTTTTATAGGTTACATTTATGTGTTGTTTTGATGGTATTCACATTATCAATGCTTTACGTTATGCATTTAATTGTCCATGCATCATTGTTTTACAAAATGGCATGAAAATGAATTTATGCATTGATTTCATGAAAATGTAAAGAATGAAAGTAAAATATCATGTAAACAACATATGGTGGTTATCGGGATGAGGTTCAGACCTGGCGTTTCGTGGTGAGCGGGTTTCCCTCCCTTCAAATGGTGTGAGCTATCTAACCGCTTGATGTGTCATATCTATCTGCCGAGCGTTCCGATAACCAAAGACTGTCACGGAGTGATAAATGAAATGAATGGACTAAATTCATAAAACTGCATATACATGTTCATGCATTGTCATTTACGTAGAATTTACTGAGATTTATCTCATAGGCGTCTTTATGGTGTAGGTGATCTCGAGGAATGTGAGGATAACGTTCCTCTACCCGATGAACGAACGGATTTAAGAAGGGTGCCCGTGAGAGTGCACTGGTGCAGTAGTTGTGATTTTGACCCGTGAGATCAAAAGTATAGGTATTTTGGGTATGATAGGTGGAATTGATATAGAAATTGTATAGGTAGTTATTTTTAGGATGATTTGAAACTAGATGATGATATTGTTGTTGATAACGGATTTGAGGATGGATTATATAGTTAGGTACTATTTTGGATGATTTGTTAGTTCCGTTGCGTATGTTTGGTTATTGATGAAATAAATTAGATTTGATGATTTGGAATGGATTTTTATGGTTAGAGTCAGAATTGTCAGTTAGAGTTGGAATTGATGATTTTAGGTTGAGGTTTTCAATTAATGGATGTGTAAATTTTAGGTATAAACGTTATGGATGATTTGAGAGATTGATATTGAAGTATTATTAGGTGAAAATTTGAAGAAAATGGCAAAGGAAAGAAAATGGAGGGGTTTGGTGCACTGGGCGTGCAGGGTACGCAGCTGGCCCGAGCAGGCGGGGCAAGCAGGGCGCGCTGCCCTACATCTGCCAATCGATCGACACCCATGGCCGATCAATCAGCAAAATGGTGCTCGTTCTGGTGAAAATCCAGAGCGATCGTCGATCGATCGGCCAGCCAGCCGATCGATCGATCATCGCTGGCTCTGGGTGCTGGGCGCTGTGAGCCGCACGGTGAGGCACGCAGATGAGGCGCGCAGTTAGCGCACGGTGGTGGCGCGGTGCACGTGCGGCACGGGCTCGCGGGGCGCGCGCCGTACGCGCGCGGCATGCGCGCATGGCACGCGAGGGGCTCGCTCGCCGAATGCTAGGCGCGCCCCATGCATGCCACTTGACATGTTTTGATGTTCTAAGCCTCTTTTGAGGTTTCTGGACCTTAGACGATTTGTTTTAGATACGTTTTAAGTTAGACCCTAAGTGTCGATAAATGGGGATTGAATGCCGAAGTCCGTTCTCTAACGAATGATGAATGAAAGAAAAAGAGAATAAAATGAAAATGAAAAATTTTACGAGAACGGGAAAGGGTTAAATGAATGTAAGTCACGGTATAGGACCGTGGCGGCCCTAGCGGGGTCGGGGTCGCCACACACGGGGTTGGGATTTTCGGCGATTAGGCGGCTCGGCTTTCAAATTTTTGCCGATTGAGAGGCTCTGTTTCAGATTTTTGACAATGGAGGCCTCAGGTTTGAGTTCTGGATGATGAGGCTTTGGATTTTGAGATTTTGGGCGGTGAGGGCTAAGATTTGAGGATTTTCGGTGATAAATATCACGGACTCGTCAATTTTCAGCTATTTTTCTCTTGATTTCAAACGAAGGAGGGTGCACAGGGGGCCGATGCCCCCTGTTTGAGGGAGAATGCCCCCCGTTAACAGCCCTAGGGCTGAACACGGCCCCCCATTTTAAAATTGCTCTATAACACGAGGCCGAGCTAAAATGCCCCGTGTTTTTCCACGTGCAACGCATGTGCGCGGGGGGTTCTACACTCCTGCGTCGACCTCCGAATAGAACGGGGAGCCGTTCATTTTATCTCGGCCCCCTGTGTGTTTGCACGTGCAACGCGTGTGCACGGGGGGTTCTACATTCTTGCGTCAACCCCCAAATAGAACGGGTGGCCGCGCTTGGAGAACGGTCCCCCATTCTCTTTGTAAAATGCGGAACGGGGGGCTATCGGGCCTCTGCTGGGATTTAAATTGTTAGATTTTTTATAGTGAAATTCATCAAAATGCCAACATCGGAGGGTTCGTGAAGCCAAAATCTAGGGATTTGAACTTCAGAGCTTGGGTCTTCACAATCTAATAACCCACACCATTCTACCTCGGGATGGATATAGAGATCTCGTGAGCTGCATGGATCTCTATGTGATTGAGAAGTTGCACAATGAGAATATGTTTGACCCTGGCTTCGTGATTTTAGGTCACATGCTAAGATCAGTCGGACATGCAACAAGAATCTGTTGTATGGAACGTTGATACAGAAGATCGTCGAGCAAGCTCGATTTCAGCTACCGATTGGAGAGCAGCTGAGAACACAAAGATCCGACGATATATTTGATAGGCTTCATTTTATTTGGATGGGCCTAGTTGAAGTCGATGGGACTTGGGTGTTCAAGGGAGATTAGGAGGACTCCACCTCTGCAGATGTTCCTATTGAGGAGGTCACTGCGCGGCCATTGTCCCCCCAGACGGCTGGTAGGTGGAACAGGATGGAGCAGAGACTAGAGTTCCTCGTAGGCAGATTCGAGGAGCTCACCGTAACACAAAGAGAGCTAGTTGAGTCCTAGAGAGAGCTAACGAAAACCCTCATGGATTGGATGGAGTAAGATAATGACGATGTGCCACCGTAGTTTAGTTTATATTTTGTATTTCATTTTATGTACTTTACTTTATGTTTGTACTTTAGTTTATGCTATGAGTATTATAATTGTACTTTACTTTATGCTTGTCATTTAGTTTATGCTATGTGATGTATGGTTGTACTTTACGATTGTACTGGAGTGGTACTTAATTATCTGAAACTGGCTGTTTGTTATAAAATTGTGATTTGAATATGCAGAAATTGTTTGAAGCTAGCTATGAGAGAGTCATAAAACAAATGAAACTCTGCTCATTTTTACAATTTTATCTCACTAAATTACACAACATAATAAATAGACATATTACACAGTATAATAAATACATAAATTACAGCTAAATATTCATACATTTTTGACTTTGCCGTGTGTAGAAGATTCCTGCACATAATGAAAACTATATTAGACAATAATGAAAGTGTGTTTAGGAGAGAAATGTGTTGAAATGTACCTTTGTCTCGTGAAATGTGTGGAAACCCATAAATGTGTCTTGCAAAGCAGAAGCAAAAGTAGCGCTTGAAGTGGATCCCCTGCCAGAACAAGTGCGACTATTATTCCCTTGACGCCGATAAATAGCACACGACATCTTTGAGTTCTTCCTAGTAATTATCAAACTTGGCGGCTCATCGATATTTTGCACTCTTTTCTTCTTCGGCCTACCAAGTTGGTGCGTTTTTATGAGCGGAAGGATTTGCTTCATATTTTGTACGAGCGGTGTAATGGTTCGAATTTTTAAATTCAAAAATGTAATCAAGTATATTTAGATTTAAAGACTGTATAAGTATACGTTGGAAACGTTGGATTGAAGAAAGGATACGTTAAAAAGTGAAAAACGTAGCCGATCGATCGCCTCTGTTAAATTTTAAATGTATAAAAAATTCAATTTTTCTGATAAAATTTCAATTAGTTATAAACATTAGATTAAAATTTATCTAATTTGAATTAGATTAAGGTTAATTGAGTTTAAAGATTTATTAAACTCAGTTTTATGGTAATAAACCAAAGTTGAAGTGCAAAATGATAATTTACAATGGTTTAATGGTAAAGGATTAAGGTGGCAAAATTGTTGTGGTGTTACGTGAAGAAAAAAAAAGGAAAGGAAGAGAGAGATAGAGAGAAAAGAAAAGAAAGAATAAATGAAAAGGAAGAGAAAGAGGGAAAGAAACTAGAGATGAAAAACCACGAGAATGAAGGGAGAAAAAGGAAGAAAATAAAGGAAAAAAATGATTTTCATCGATCCGTTCTTTAGAGAAAATGGTTCAGCTCGTTGAGAGAATTATTTTGGTGAAAAAATTGATAGATTCGGAGGAGATTTTTGGTTAAAGTGAAGGAACCGACAAGTCGGTAAGTAAATTTAGCGGTTAAAACAGTTGGTTTATACATTTCTACCTTGGTTCTGGATAGGTTTAGAAATTGTTGTGATTGATTAGGATTGGATGGATTGATGTGATTAAATGGATATCGTTTTTAATGCGAATTGAATAATAAATTGTGAAAATAGCATATTCCGATTTTATTGAAATGTTAAAACGAAGAATTTTCGATTTACATTAAATTGAACTCAGTGATTTTAAATATCAATAGCATGGGTAGATTGAGTTGCATTAATTTAAACATGCATAGCATTATTTTATAACTGTTTTTAAAACATGCATTTAGGAATGAGGAAATTGGAAGTCGTGGTAACATAAAAACTCATTGGACTGGACTTGTCTCTTCGTGTGCGATAAGTATGAATATGAAAATGATTGGGAGATCAACTATATGTCTTCCTTGGGTTGAAAATTACTAAACCTCGTGGGGAAGCAATGTGTAGAGTCCTACAGCCTTACCGGTGAAAGCCCGAAAACGTGTAGAGTTGTGTGATGGTCACATGCGTCAATTAAAGTGGATTTTATTTTTGACGTATCAATTCGAATGTTAAAAGATTGCATTGAATATTTTATGAAAATATGAATCTAAATCGTGAAATATTTATTTTAAATTGCATGAGATTTATCTATTTGTTGAGAATAATTTTAAATTGTGGTTAATAGCATGGATTTGTAAATGGTTCGAATACGAACATGGATGCATTTTTATATAAATGACATGAATTTCAAATCATAATACATTGATGTAAATTGATTTAAAAAAGAATCAATGTTAGGAGTAGGATGGAGTATGATCCTACATGGTGTGATAGAGGTTGTGTTAGTTATTCTAACTGCTAGACTTATTTGCTGGGCGTAAAGCTCATTTTGTGGATATTCATTTTTTTTTTTTTGATAACGAGATCGTTCACCGAGACGGGAAAACAAATGCAACTTAAAGGACTAGAAGAGGCATAAGATAAACCATCGAGGTAGATAATTTTCTTTTGTATTGGGACCGGAATAGATAGTTTAGAAATTTTATAAACTCTTTTTGAACGGTCACGTGTGTGTGATCTATTTTGTTTGTAATAACTTCCGTTAGAAAACTCTGATAATGATGTATATATAGAAATGTTTAATACATACATATTTAGAAAGCTGGTCTGGAACATGTATATTGTTTGGAATTGTATGAAAATATCTTATTTTAAGATTCCAGGTACAAGAAAGACGAGATCAATTAAAAATACAAAAGTATCCATGAAAATTGAAAACTCGAAATTTATTATAATTTCCTATCTCAGGAATCCTAATCGTCGGGGCTCGTCGGGTTGGGTCCTGACAAGCGACCACATGTGTTGGCCACTAATAGGATGAATGAAGTGTGAGTACATATGAAGATAAGTTCCCCAGTAATGGTATTGATGAACGTAACTTTCCAGTGTTAGTCTCATGAAATGAATGCAGGTAATGTAATGGACACAAAATTCTAGTGAGCTCCCACCTGTAATAGTTGCACATACATGTATTCTGGTCAACAACATATTGTTTGTTGCCGTTGCTAATATCAAATCGTGCAACTCCCGCAAATATAGCACTCCAATTTTGAACTACATGTTCTAGCTTTACAAACTTTTTCTTATCTAGGGACACAAGACATTTGTTGACGAGACCAACTTCTCATATTTTTTGACAATCCTAGCCATCAAGCACTTTCAAACAATCTCAAACACGGTCAGAATCGGTTTGTCTCTGATAGGTAATAGAACTGCATTGAATGACTCACATAAATTGTTTAGTCCCAATTCACACTTGAGCATAAAAAAAAATGCATGACTAGCCCAATATCTAGGATTTGTGTCTCGAAGATATGCGTGGACATCCGAGTTAATATGATTTAAGTTCTTCATTTCTATCTCGAAATGAAAAGTTGTGGTTGTCATGGCCGCATTCTACATTGCATCTCTATATACTCTGTTCCGAAATTGATTTTTGAAATTTGTGTACATATGCAAGAGGCAATAGGGTGGTCGGCTGATGGTAATTTCTGCAACACAACAGGTAATAACCCCTGGTATTTGAAAGAACAAGAGAGTCAACATAAAATAATATAACTATCACAACGGCCTAATATTTGAAAGAACAATTGAAAATGTGTTATACGTTTTGTCAATCTGAAACAAATATCTATTCGTATCCCGATTCAGTTTGTATGTCTTCCTTCAATAATTTCAAAAACCACGTCCATGAGTCCATATACTCTGATTCCACATTGGCAACAGCAACAGAATATATTTCATCGTTGCCATCAATATTGACGACTGTCAGTAATTGGTCGGGACACGAGCCCTTTATATGACAATCATCCAAACAGATAATAGGTTTACCACACTACAGCAAACTTGCCTTGCAAGTAGCCATAAACATATACATTTTTTCAAATACACATAACTCATTATCGGCAAAGCCCACCAAGTAAGTCTTAGGCCCAATGTGCTACTCGAATTTGATTTACATATTTCTTTTGCGAACGATCACAATAGCTTGGATTGTTCGCCGTTATTCCCTTCATTAAGTTTTTGCGCTTCACTTCTTGCTATTCTAACAAGACTTGGTATAATATTGACATTCAAATCTTTTATCACTGTCTCGATAATGAAAGTAATTTTCCACGTAGGTTGACTTTGAACCTATCCAAATAATGATTTGCCACTCATTTTGCAGTAACGTGTCGATTCTCAATTTTCCATGAACAGTTGTGAGAATCGTTGAAACTCTTTATTTAAAATATAAGCTCATTTTGCATCTTCAAACCATACAGTCGCTAATCACATCTGTCTTCACACACTGCCGTCAGTCGCCGAGATTCACTTTTAATAAATTTGATCTCATAACCATTATTCAAAGCATATTCTACTATTTCTTCTCTAATTGCCTTTAAAAAACTATATTTTTTCTCAGATAAAATCTCATCGAAATTTATTCCCTTACCGTTATGCTTTCCACCGCATCATCTTTCGAGTCGACCGGTGTTCGAAACTCATTGTCTAGAGTTTTCGATGTCGATTGCACCTCTATTTTTTTATTACCTTCTAGGTGATCGAATGCCGAAGATCACCATATATGGGCATAGAGTACGAATATCAGTCCATATTGGCATCACAAGTTGTTGTCTCGTATAAATAAACTGATATACTCGAATCAAAATCTATCGACGTCGCTAATATAGAGAAAATTCGTCTTAATAAGAAAATGGTGGAGAGGTTTTAGGGTTTTCGTCAGCCGAGGATAAGAATGAAGGGTCGTTTCTTTATATAGTGCCAAAGATCGGCTTCCCGTTCCTAAGAACAGCCCCGCGTTATAAGGCAAAATAATTGACATCGGGGGGCTGTTTCGGGGCGGTGACCTCCCATTCCCGAACACCTTCTAAAATGGGGAGGCAGGGAACAGGGGGATGTTCCGGGGCGGTGCCCCCGTTCCCGAATACCTCTAAAATGGAGAGGCAAGAACGGGGAGCCATTGGTTGGCGGGGACCCCCCGTCCTCCAATCACTTGCAGTGCACGTTGGACAGGGGTCCCCGTCCACCATATCAACTCTCCAACCCAATACGTCAAGTGCCACATAAGCACTAGTCAGAACGGGGGGTGATCAGCCCCTGTTCTCGGCGTTAATTCAGAACGGAGGGTGATAGGCCCTTCGTTCTAGACATAAATTGAGAACGGAGAGTGATCAGCTACCCACTAGGGTTTGATCTGTTATATTTTTTATAGTTTAAAGTTTTACTTGTTAAGGTTTTTAGTTTATGGAGTGTTTCAAATTAAACTCACACTTTAAGGTTTAAATTGATTTTAACCCTTTTTTAAATTATTAAGTTAAGTGTGTTGCTCGTTGGCATGCTAAAATTTGGGTTGAGTTGATTGACAAAGTTGTCCAAACTATTCAAGTTGGTCGGAAAAAAAGAGGAGACGGAGATTAAGCTCAATCTATTCAATAGTTGCATCCACTTATAAGAGTAAATGCAGGTAAGGTTAAAAAAGAGACTCCTCGTTCACCTCTTTGGTGATTGAATGGACACATGTAAATTTTATGTAAAACAAGAGAAAAAAGAGAAACTAATACTCACTACTAGCCAGGGGTGGGCAGAACCGGATCGGAACCGGAGAATTGGACTGGACTGGGAGTTTCGGTCCAGTTTCGGTCAATACTAAAACGATCCAGGTCCGGGATCCGTTCTACCTACCAAGAAACCGTGAGACACGGTCCAGTCCACGGTTTTGATTCAAAATCTCAAAAAATCGAGGATTGGACCATTTAAAACTAAAAAACCAATAACCGGTTCAGTTTTGACTTTTGAATCTTTGAACCCTAAGTCACCGAATCGAAAAACCGTGGGACGTGTTGCCTTCTTCACTCTTCAGTTCAGTTCTTCACCCTTTTCCGAGTCAAAGACCCAGTCACCCAGCACCCAGACGCCAGTCACGCCACGCCGACGCCAGTTCCTTTGCCAAAGTCTAAACCAACCTTGCAGCTCGCACGATGCACAGTCGCACCTGCCTTCGCGATTTGCAGGATGCCGAACTACCAAAGGCCAAACCGTCGAAGACTTATTGCAACTCTTCAGTTCTTCGCACTTGTTGTCTTCCTGAAGCCTGAAGGTTGAAGGTGACTAGGTGAATGTTTTTTTTATTATCAAAAATTTAAAATTGATGCAGCATTGAGCACACCTTACAAAGTACAAATTGATTTTTCTGATTTAATTGATATATTGATGTTTTAGTTTATTTATACATAAAAAACTTATATCAAAATTGACGTTGATGTTGTAGTTTATCAAAATTAATATTGATCAAACTTTGTAATATTAATCTGTTGATCAAAATTGAATTGATGTTTTGAAAAAATATTTTTTTTTTAAAATCCCAAACAGCAGTCTGATTCTGGCACAGAACTAGACCGACCTGAATCGAACTGGCCCAAACCGCGCCCACCTCTACTAGCAAGGCATCATCAGAGAAGAGAGAAAAACACAAAACAATACTTTTGTGCCCAATTTAACATTTCATATAATTGCAGAAGACATTTTAAATTAGTTTCATCAAAACATGGTATCCCTATAAAATCACCACCCACCCATCCTTGGATGAAAATAATTTTGCATAGTACCCTAGAACCGTCTACTTTTTGTTCTAACCAGATCATCGCAGTGATCCCCGAATTCACTACCTCTACATAAATTTTTCCAATATCCTCGATTTCATTGTTCCCGGAGGCCGGAACTTTTCCAATTGCAATTCAGCGCTTCCGCAGATATCCTTGAACACTCCTTCCCCTTTCTCCACTATGATTGCTTCCAAAACATTACCAAGGACTTCGGCTGCAAGTCCGATTTGTAAGAGATAGCCCGGCTCCTCTCCACCTTCATATATCAACTGTCCAATTTCCCCAAGAGAAACCACATTTTCTACAATTACTTGTGCAAGGATACGACCCATATATTCCGATGCTCTTGGGGCATCACTTACAGCATCCTCCAAAGCGGCAAGAACATGTTCAAACCTACATAGAATATGTCAGAATGGGAAATACCGTGAGCGAGGAAGTTTACATGTTTTTAAAAAGACTAAAGCAGATAAATCCAGTGAAAGACTTCCTACCCTTTAATGAGTTGAGATTGGCTCAAGGTGCCATAAGAAGACTTTGAAAGGTTCACTAGAAGTTTCGCCAAAAGATCCCTTTCGACATCCTTCCTCTCGAAAGAATCTGAGATCCAAAGAGAGATCATGGAAGGATGGAAGCTTGGGGAATTCAACTCCTTGATGCATAACGAGAGTTCTTTCTCATCTCTAGCACTGAAAAAAAGAATATATCTTCTTCAGATTCCAACATCCTTCAAACACTTGAACCTCCATAAATATTCTACTCACTATAAGTGCCTTGTCTTCAAAATGAATTATATAGTAGAATGAAAGCACTTGAATGAAGTTTGATTAGAAACTACTCATTTTATATATGAAACACCCTGTAAAGCTAAAATGTGAAAGTTCCTTCCCAAATCAGTTCTCACCCTCAATACGCTCTCTTCTCCCAATTTGTAAATATGAAGAATTTCTGAACAGCTATGTTGACGCACAACCATCAAGAGAAACGTTCTTATATTCCATTTTCACTAATATTTATTCTACCCACAACTAGTCTTCATCATAAACAAAGAAAGAAACAAGCAAAGGAAATGTAGAAGCAAACAAGACAAAGGCTAAGATCAAAAGAATTCTACTACAAGTTTAACAGAACATAATCAGAACTTTTCTGCACACTCTTGATTTCCAGAGTAAGACAATAACTAACACAGGGAAACTGAGCTTAATCATAAAGATCAAGGTATTAGGTCTATACCAAAATGTGCAAGCTTATATACACATCTACCCATGTGCATCAACGTTTTCATAACTATTTATTGCAAAATGGCAATTTTTTAAACAAGAAACAAGATTGCATTGAAGATAAAAAGAGTAGCAAAAATGGAGGATCAGCCTCCAACAAGAGAACATACAAAATATGAAAGCCATCCCCTTCCTGTAATAAAGAACGATAGAAAATGAATAAATCCTAAAATGATTAGAAGATTAAACTCATATGGAAGAAAACCCTAATAATATTTCACAGACCTAAAGCAAACAATGAGTCCATTCAAAAATTCTAAAATTACATTCCAAACAAGCAGACCAAAGAAGCTCTAATAGTGCCGGTGAATTACCTTAAATAGTAATGACAAATTTTAGCAACTAGCGATCAAACAATTTTATCTACTAAGGGTGTCAATAAACTATTTTTTTAATAGTGTTGAGAAAGATAATGTATAAAAAAATAGGAGGGAAAGAGTTTGTCCGAAGAATAGTTTTTAAAAGACCAAGAGATCTAGGCCCACTTTGAGGGAGACGATGAATTATTAATAATAGAGCTTCTCCAAATTTGCCAAATCAAAGAAATCCACATTCCTACAAAAGAGTAACCTGGACCAAAAACCAAGATTTTGACTACTGAAAAAACTAAGATCAATCAAATCTTGAAAATATTCTATTCCCTAAAAGAAATATTAAAAACTTTTAAGGTAAAAATATCATTTTTGTCCTTGTAGTTTAGAGATTGTTTCAATTTAGTCTTTTCAGTTTTAATTTTTTCATTAAGATCATCATAGTTTTCGTTTTATTTTTAAATAGTCCTCCATTTTCATTAATTATTTTCCTGCAGAATATTTACGCCCAATATTGCTGCACAAACATAACGTGATCGCCATGTATGATGAGATATAACACGAATAATGTGACAATAAAAGCATTAAGAAATAAGACCTGTAATATTCTTTGATGGCTGCCATGGACTTATTTCGCAGACAATCTTCAGATAATAAGTTTTCTGAAGATAAGGTTGGTCTCAAAGTTGAACCCTGTCCCCTTATGGATGGTGAAGTTGGACGAGATCCATCAAAACTGAGATCGGAAATTTTCCAGTCTTTATGTCCAAAATTCATATTCTGTTCTTGCGCACTTGACTGATCAAAAGCAGCCGTTCCTGAAAATCTATCTGGTACATGTTTAGAGGCAGGATCATCCATGGGGCTGTAAGAGGTTCTTTCGGATATGGAACTATAGCCATTCACACTACCGATCATTCTTCTGGAGTCTCCAGGAATGGAAGAGATTTCAACTCCCGATGAGGTTGTCATAGATTGTGGTGCTCTTATAGACATTCCTCTGGCTAGACCACCCTGGGGGCCCAACGTAATTGAATCATCACCAAGTCTCTGAGGCAAGTGAGCTGTCAATGTCCTAGCTTCATAAGAATGTTGTGGTTCTGTACGGACGTCTTGACTACCATAACCTCGAGCCTGATTGGAATATCCACGAAAACCACCCCCATGAACATTTGGGGAAGACATGGTAGTTGATCCCCTCTGACCAAATTCCATTGCTGGCCCCCTTCTTACAAGAGCATTACCGCTTGGACCACGACTTAATCTACTGGTTTGTGCCTGACGCTCTTGAGCAGCATCTCTGTGTACTTCCTCAATCTTTTTTGGCCCTTCAACTTTTCTTCTTTGCTGCCATTTATTCTTCCTCAGATCAATGGCATCCTTCAACATAAATCTAACCCTGGATGATAGTTTCATGTTGTTCGATAAATTTGCCATGCTCTCAAAATATGAATCCATAAAATTCTTGGCTCTAGGACAGTCGATCATCTCTCCAATTGTACTCATTAATTTACATAAAGCTTCAACATCTTCCTCATCAGGATTTTGAGTCTGACTCAGCTCCGGATTCTGAGACTGGCCCAGCAACTTCTTGATGCATTCATGCATTATTCTCTCAGTCAACATTTTCTTTTTATACAACTCCCCTATTAATCTAATGTTACCCAACATTCGTCTCCTAGCCATAGTTCTCTTCTCCTCTCTTTCATCCGTGGACTGTTTTACCTCACCTTCCTCGTCCACTTTATTTGCTTCTTCTTGTTCTCTCTCACCTCTTTCAAATTCTTCCTGGCATTTGTTGAGCAACAATCTCTTGAATGTAATTTTCTCATTATCTTCACTCAAATCAGGCAATCCTCCAGAAAGATGAAAACAGAAATTGGCATACATTTCACAGAATGTAGGTTCTGTCAAAGCTTTGTCAAAGATCTGTGAAATCACACCGGCCAATGTTTTAGCATTGTCAATATTGACTGCTTTTACTTGCTCAAACAGTTTGTCAAAGTTCTGAGGAGTTAATTTGTTCAATATAGCCTTTAATTGCCTTTGCTTAGCCACTTCTTCATCTGATACTTTACCAACTTCGTACTTTTTCGCTGCTTTGTGCATTGTATTCAATGGATTTTGAGGAGAAGGAATTAAACCCTTGTGCTGAAAATTAGTCGCTCGTTGCCACCTATCAGCATCAGATCCGTTTCGCAGACCTCCCTGAGAATTTACAGATTGCATTGGGCCAGAAAGTATCCCCCCAGCATATTGAGCAGGAGCTTGCGCTCGGGGATTCCTTGAAACACCAAAATTGGCTCCTACCCCAGGGCGAAGAGCTCCACTAGCTGTAAAAGCTAGATCCATCCGAGGATCCCGTCCAGAAATGAAAGGACCAGGGATTTTACTCCATCTCTCATCCTCAACCATACCGCTACCACGCCGATCTGCAAGAGATCCTGCACTTGAGGGCCTATCTACTTTTCCTGGGCTAGGATATGAATTGCGATCTATACTCATCAAAGACTCCTGAGGAAGGTCAGTCAACTTAAAACCCTGAGGAAGGACAGTAAACTGCTCCGCAAACTTGAGGAGAAAATCTTTGGAATACCTTTTTGCTACATTCCCATTTCCATCTTTGTCATCAATCAAGGTTCCACTCATCTGCTTCATATCATCTGATGTTTCCAACTCTGGGATCGAAATGTCAGCAGCATCTTCCCAATCATCTGGTTCATTTTTATTCACGCTGGATGCAACATCTTCTTTGAGAGAATCAGCACACAACTGCTTCAAATCTAAGCTTGAAGAAGAGCTTTCGGTGCCTTCAGGAATGTAAACAGTTTCTTTCTTTTCATCAGGTCCTTTATATGCCATATAAAGGTCAGAAGTCATCCCTGCAGCATCTGCCTTCAGAAGAATGTCTCTTCTCTTCTTCTTACTGCTAGTTGCAGTACTCTTTACCTTGTTTATTTCTTGAAGAGATTTATCGCTAGAAGCCTGTGTTGAAAGGGACACTCCACTAGGATCAACAATCTCTGCCTGTTCTCCTTTATGCTTTACCTCTAAAAGATCAGACGATTGAGAGGATCTAGGCAGCTGATCTACTCGGCCACCTGTAGAGGAAATATCTTCATCACTACACCTGTTCTCATTTCTATAAGACGAGGCACCCAATATTGAACTTTTATCCCCTTGAGAATGTACAGAATGTATGGAATCCATAGTTGTGGAAGTGGGGAGACCAGAGTCAGTAGCTATCCTATCAACTTCAGAATGGCAAATCACAGGTTCATCCAACCTCTTTACTGCAGCTTCTAGGTTTGGCACCTCATTGCTAACAGGAGTTGACAAAACAGAATCACTTTCACTTTGGCTGACAACTTCCAAAGCTTCTACAGTGTTCCGGTCCAACAAATGATCAGAAGCCTTGCGATCTTTTTCAGGCACTTCAAATAAATTGATTTTTCCTTGTTCTTTATTTCTCAAAGGCTCAAGCTTTACTTGCTCATCCAGCCGCAAAGATACCAGCTTAGTATGAGAAATGGAATCTGTGACATCACCACAAGAAATTCTGGTTGAAGAGGTGGTCCTTTCAAAATCGCTAGCCCTTGACTCTGAAGCATCAGGAGTAAATGCACTGATAGATGGCACTAATTCATGTACTGTTTCTGATCCACTGTCCCAAATCACTGTATCAAGAAGAGTTTTCGCATCGCCAGGTTTGGAAACTCCATTGACTGGGCCTGGCAAGCCATATGCAGGTAAGCACTGTCCACCAAAGATTCAATTGATGGTGTCAAACCATAAAAATAAGTAATGTAAATAAAATAAAACAAAGATATCATGTTAAAGCTATAAAAATGAGGAACGTTAGCATGGAAACAGATGATGCATGAAGTTGAAACATACTTGAGTCTGTTTTGGAACTTGGATTTCATCTGGTTTTATTTTATGATCACTAACTGCCACCTTCCAGGAAAAAGGTTCACTTTTTCTACCATCATTACTTAGAACAATTGGTTCAGGCTCCCCAGATGGAGAAGATAAGGGAGAGAGCATATTCCCAGACATCTTTCCATCTACAGCAGAAACAGATGCCCCCACGGACATATTTGCTATCACAGGAAGGTTCATTGGTTCGCTACCATATTTTGGGTTTTGTAAGGAGTTTTCTGGAGACAAACCTGAATCCATTCGAGAATATGATGGATTACATTCACCTGATGACCTTACAGGGATATGAAGCTCTCCCTTTTCCATGGAAACTAAGCTACTTGGGATTGAATTAGTAGCCTTCTCACCAACAGAGACAGCAGGAGGTCTAACAGTCACATGAATTACAGCTGGGGGAGCAGGGGATACTATGTTATTTCCTTCGCGAACACGTTCCAAAATGGGTGGATCTGGCAATCCATGAATTGAGCTCCCAATCTTATTAGATGGCAAAGAGCCAAGTGTTGATGGATTCATAAATGCAACAGTCTGAGCACTCTGAGTGAGTGGATAGTTAAACCGCTGTGTCTGCGAGTTGGGTGCTATATGACCACTAGTTAAAGGTATAGAACTGGCCGTAGGGAAAAATGGGGAACTATGATTGTAAGAATTGTGATAATAGTTCATTTGCGTGTATGATGGAAGTGGCTGTGAATGGGAAGGAGCATTAGGATGAGATCTAGAACCTGAAGAGCCTGAATCCGTATAAACATCCGTTCGTTTAGAATCAAACTTCACTTCTTCATGTGTCTTTGGATCAGTAATTCTGACAGAAGATTTCCGTTGGCCAACATACTTCCCTCCTGGTTGTTGTGGGTATTGGGGAGTAGAAATGTTTATCCCTAAACTCCCACTCTGAGGGGGTAACTGAGATGCAATTTGCGCTGTAAAACCCAAGCCCTGGCCCTGATGAACGATTCCCTGTGGCTGTAATGGATGCGGAGGAAGACCAGAAACATAAATTTGCTGCTGCACTTGTGTACTTCCCATCTGCATTGGAATGGGCATGGGAGGCATGTGAAGTGAAGTAGCTGTAATAGCCTGTGATTGAATCTGTTGACTGGGCCCAGCAAATGAGCCGGGAACTTGTGGCTGTTGAAAAGGTTTCGGCATAGGAATTCCACTCATTGAAAGGACCGATGGCTTCTGGGTTTGATTTGTTGGAAGTGCTGTTGAGACTTGCACGTCAACTTTAGGCTTGGCCATAGGAGGAGCTTCTGCAATATCAGGTTGAGCAACAGCCTTGGAGTCTTTCCTTTGTACCTGCTGCTTAGGAGCTAATGGGGTAGGCTGAGGAGGCTCCGTTTGAAATGACTGATGTCGTGCCTGAAATATAAAAATCACAAGCAGCAGTCGCCAAAACATCTAGTAAGAAACAATGGTCTATAACTAACTCTCAGTTGAGCTATGCTGACATTATAAATTCAAACAAAGTGCCAAAAATAAAAAATATGAACAGCATCAAGTATGAGCAAGTAATATCTACGAACATCAACTGTGGCATCTTAATTAGCTAAATCCAATATTACATTAGTTTTCAAAAAACGGAGATGGAGACAATGGTAAAAAAAATATATGAATAAGATCAATCGACCAATTCCCAGAAATCACCTAAACAATAAAAAAGAAACAGAAAGCAAACCTGGTCTCGTTTCTGCTCATCCAAATTTGGAGGAGCTGAGCTGGTTCGAGCAGGAATCTACGAAAAAAAAACAATAATAGTTAGATAGACATCTACAGATAAAATAATATCTTATACAGCTACAACAGTAATTGAAAGAGTTGAACCGTACCTGCATCTTGTTCCCTGGCATTTTGTTGAGAGTGACAGGACTTATGGTTCCAAACTGAAACGAAAATCCCTTGAGTTGTTCTCCCGATGCTATTCCACCAAAAATAACGCAGTTAGTACCAAAAAGTAATAATGGGAAGAGGAAAAAATGTGGGATGACAATTTTATTCACCAACATATCCAACATACCCTTTGTAGGAGTAATGGGTGTGCTAGTATCAGAAGTCAAGGTGGCAGACTGTGGGGCAGGAACTGTGCTGCTTCTCTGGGTGGCAGGAAACTCAGTTGGCTTGGTAACTGTACTTGAAACTGGTGCATCCGGCAGTCCTGTATTTTAATGAAGCCAACAAATACATAACCCAATTCCCGTTGATTATGACTGCAATTTCTCGTAATTATCAAGTTTGAAAAGCAATCTAGTACAGAGATTGAAAGAACATCTAAATAATATCAATCATACCAATACCAGGGGCCGGAGGGTGTAGATGGGCACCATTGAGTAATCCTCGCGGCATAGATGCATGACCAGAATCCGAAGAATTTACAACCGAAACACCTGCCCTTGGTTGCCCTCCTTGTGCATTATTTTTTTTTTTTAAACTAAAACGGAAGCAGGGAAAAAAAAAAAAGTTTAAGGAAAAAAAACGAAAATTAGGAAATCGAGGAGTCAAGAGAAGAAAAGGCGGTTAATTCATCACCTTCTATTGGAAGCATTGGCGGGGAAGTTGGGGGAGGCACCGGCAGGGCCGGGCTTAGAGAGAGAAGCTGATGGAGCCCGCGGATGATTGAAGCTTGAAGATCGGCCGGACTTGCGATACAGAGGGTTGTTGTCGCTCCTATCCGGCCGTATTTGATTGAAGGACATAAAGCCGAACCCTTAATTGCTGTCAGTTTTCCAAAATTCACTGCAAGAAATTAGATCCAGTTAGAAGCGAAATCAAGGAAAACAGAGCACCAACTGGCAGGCGCAGAGCGAGGAGAAAAAGGGAATGGAAATCAGAGTCGGGTGAAGGAAGAAACCTGTGAAGTGTGAGGAAGGGGAAGAGAGTTAGGGTTTTATCAGAAAGGGATGACAAAGTAGAGAGGGAAGAGGAGAGAGCCAAATAGAGAGAGGGAGAGGAAAAGGCGAGAATTTTGGTTAGGGAGAGAGAGAGAGATGGTCTTGGTAATTGGTAAATTGGTAACGAAGGAAGGGGAAAGGTAAGTTTTGGTCAAACTGGAGTGAGTAGTTTTTTAAGGAGATCACGATTCAACACTCTCTCTCTCTCTCTGTCTCTCTCTCTTATTTTAATTTATTTTTTCATTTATTTTATTTTTTATTTAAAAATCCAATCTTTCCTTCTTCTAATCATAACACAGATAGAACAGAAGTCAACCCTTTTTAATGTCTACTTTCAAAAGCTGAACCCAATCATAATCTTATTTTACAATCACTCTACCACTTATCTTATCTACCAATCTTCAATTTCAACAATATTTTCATTTACTGTGTGCTTTTATCCACCTAATGTTAACGTGGATAACCCTACAACGTGCATCATAAGCGACTCATCAAGGCCGAGAGTGGACTAGGGCTCGGGCCCACCCAAATTTGAGTGGTTCTCGGCTGGGCCCGTCTATGATTCCTCTCGAATTTTAGCTTAGTTATGCGATGTTCTAACTTTAGCGCCACGACGCTAGTTAAAAAATGGTACTATCACGGTCGTTAAAAGCCGCCTCCAAGCATGGCACCTAATCCATGATTGGTCTTTTTGTTGCACTGTCAAATTCGTTCATTTGCAAAACGGGTACCCCTCGTTCAAACCAGAAATTGGTGGGTAAGCTATGAAATTTGAACCCCCTTTTTAATACTTTTGATTTTCTATTCTTTTGGATAAAGTTTGGGACTGGGTTTCCTCAGGTTTTCGAAGAAACTCTCTGAAAGTCAGTGCTTGCTTGATGCTTAATTTGTCTTGCAGGCTGTCCCACAAGCTGTTACAAGTCACTTTTCTGTCTAAAAATTCCATCTTTTCTTTATGCTGATTGAAGTTAGACGTCAAAGGTTGCCACGTTTAAAGACACTGAAAAACATAAACAGAGAGAGAGAGAGAGAGTAGCTGAGTCTGTGAATCAACAACTCGCACGATTGAGAGACTCAACAAGCAAATTGTGGGTGGATATGAAATTTGATTACGGCTGTCTCAAAATATATGAAATGAATTTAAAGAACATAACATTATCATATATTTATGATGGCTGATTACATTTGTTGTATCGCAGTTAAACGTGTACCAAGCTATATACGCGAAGAACATACAATTTTAACGGGATTGTAGCGGCAGAGAGTTGTGTTGTGTACCAAAAATATTTGAACTGAGCAAATGTTTGATTCCTGTCCATAAATTTCTTAAGAGTTATCCAGGTAATTCTGTTGTAGAATAATGGTTTGCTGAGAGAACATTGAACAAACGACATGAATTAGTCTCATAGTTGCCCAGAAGCTCTATCGGCTAAGCTCTAACTGAGCAAAAGTGACAGACTAAAGCTCTCTCTCTCTCTCAGCAAAAGGATTCAAAGTAATGGCTGTCTCCCTCCCGATCAATCCAATTTGAAAAGAAAGAATGTTTAAAACTCGAAAAGGCGCAACTCTACCATCCCCTCCTTCCTTTTAGGTGAATACCAGGCAACGACTTTTCCAGACTGAAGCAGCCGGAAGGAGTAATTTAAGCTGTATATAAAATCCTCAATATGGGGTCCTTGTTTCTCCGATGAAGAATCAAGCAAAACTCGTGAATCTACTCGAAATACGATTGGCCCAGCAACCTGCAAACTCACAGGAGAGTGTAATGAGCATAATATGAGCCGTCGTATAATCGAATGGCACAACTAGGAGATCTAAATACAATACAGAGAAACATTACAGGCAGAAGCAAAGAAGAATTAATCTGTGATGAAATTGGCAATTTAGTAATATTTAGAGTCTTAATTCACAAATCTTTCTACTTTTTCCACTTTTCATTTTGAATACATTTATCAATATATCTTTATTCAAATCACTAAATGGAAAAAAGCAATGACTTTTTTGTGCATTCCAATAATCATTCCCTAACTAATTGTTTGTGTGTGTGAGACCCATATAGAATTCGGATCACACCGAAATCAACAATATATATGTGTGTGTGTGCGCACACACATATATTGTTGATTTCAGTGTAACTCTATTTGGGTTAGAACGGTTAGACTCACGTGAAAAATCTCATTAGAATTTTATTTTCTCTATAAATTCTTGTAAACTAAGGTTGCAAAATACGCGATTGTATTTTGATCTTCATAGTAGATTTATTCTTCCGCTTGTGATTTTTTCCCGAAAAGATTTTTTCACTTAAATTTAGTGTTTCACGTCGTATTTTCTTTTTTCGTTTCTCTCTCTCACACACACAATATATATATATATATATATTCAGGACAAGTCTATTCAAGACCAAAAATATACAACTATTTACTACGCATATATTGTACAATAAAAGTTGAAATCCATGCGGAACTAATAACTCAAAGAAAACAGATTGATTCTTTGTGTAAAATGGGAGCAAAGCATGACATATATAATAAATGGCAGAATTACCTGCTGCTGAAGTATTAAATTGAGCCGAGGAGCAGATGCCGAATTCTCCAAGCCTTTAGAGGAACTATTGAAGCCATTAAAAACCCTTTTCACAAATGTGGAAGCGGAGCACATATCCAATCGAACATCTACTCTAGTCAGGTCCCCATAAGAATTTCTGAATTTCCCATGTTGTAAAGTATAGCAAATTGAGCCGAATAAATCAGCCTCCAATGGATTTCTCTTCCATGAAATTTTAGCTACGTCTCCTTCTCCCCTTGATTCAACAGTTAACGAGTTATCCCCGCGACCAAGCCAGGCACCAAAGGTGCCACCTAAAACAAGATTATGTTGATGAATAATGAGCAGAAAAGCAGCACTAACAAGAAAGGCCCTCTCTCTGCAAACTACTTCATCCCTAGAGTAAAACCATATGTCAAATGCGGTGGAACAAATAAACCAAGAAATATTCTTACCTGATTATTGAATTTTCCAGATTGTAAGCCATGCATTGTCTAAACTTTTTAGCAAACAAGTGAAATGCCATTCATAGTGGTAAAACCATACGAAAGAATAAGAGAATATAGCAATAAATGCAAAAAAGGAGAAGATCAATTCTACAAGTAGGGAGGGTAAAACCAGTAGAAGCATCAAAATACACAAAATGAAACCTCCTTAGGTAGCATTCTTACCAACAATCCCAGAAATGGCTGCATGAGGTTCATTAAGGTGCACATCATATGAAGGCCGCAAAACCCAACCCCTTTTTGTCTTCTCAATGAGATCTTCCCTCTTCTCTTTTATCCTCCAAAGAAACTTCTTTTTCTCATAGGAAAAGGCGGCCTTAGCACACAGTCCAGGCATTAACGAGACAGGAGGCTTGTCCCACGTTGAATTAAGAGGCTGGGGTTGCCCTTTATTTTTATGTAATCCCAAACGGTACCTAAATCCAGAATCGGAAATAACGGATAACAAATCCAATGATATCGACATAGGAACATTCCAGTATCGACCTTTATGATCCATAAACAACTCTGGCCACGCTGCTTCCAGAGCAATATCATGATTCGGAAGCTGTCAAAACACATGATAGAAAGCCTTCAATTTCGCACAGGTTGACCAATAAGAAAATTTAAGAACCAGGATTTTTCATCGTTCGGTATTTTTTAGAGAACTTAATGATATTGAATCATTCAAATGCTAACCTCATGCATAACCGTAGCTCTGTGTTGTTTTCCTTCTTTCTCACCGTGCTTTTCTGTACTCCATAATAAAGAGGTTGAGGGGTGCGGGGAGAACTGAGAACACAATCCAAGTGAATAAAGGGACTTATCAAGAATATGTTTTGTTACATTTTTGAAACTGGGGAGCTCCAACGCATCATTTGCAGTGAACTCTGATTTTATAGAAGAAATCAGTTTCTTTGGACGGAATTGCCCGATTAATCCAATCAACCTGGAGATGCAGACACGATATTCTAATTGGATTAGTATATAAGACTTGAAAAATCTAGGACTTCTTCAATCTTAAGCTCTCAAGATTAAGTAGCTATGGATATTTTTTCTTCCCACGGGAATGATCATTAAAAACAATTGGTGACATTTTGATCTAGTTTTCTTGGTTTAGAATAACTAGAAAACATAATTTTGCATTAGACATGCTACTAACCAGTTTGTATTTTGCATTCCTCGCCTTTTTCACAATAAAATATTGTCTTCATATTATTTTCGTCACAAGACAAGCACAACTATAGAAATGAAGGAGTTAATAATCTCTACGAGACTTGAGAAATGCAGGAAAGCAAGTTCAAGCTTAAGATTCAACAATGAACATTTTCTTTCTCCAGAAATGATAATTCGATATCAATATTGACTTCTGATTCACTAAAAGTTCTCTCATTTCAGATTCAGAATTCAAATAGCTTAGTACCTAGGTTTGAAGTTCTTAATTCCTCGCATTTTTCAATTTAAAGGTCCCAGCCCGTGTTGTCAGTAACCAGAAAAATCCGAAATCAAAACGACAACAGAAATGTCGAAGAGAGAACAGGTCGTCGGAAGACATACCAGTTAGAGACGGCTGCTCTAAGAAAAAGAGTCTGGAGAGAAAACGAACCAAGCTCCTTCTGAGAAGTAGGGGCGTAAGAAGGAATAATCCCCAAAGGAAACCCATTACCAATAAGAGAAATTTGCTGAATCCGAAGGGCTCGGCTGGCTCGAGAGTTATCCAAAGGGAATGACTCGCCAGGCACAGCCTTGGCCGAGCCTAGGAGGGCCAGTGGAGAGGAAAGGTTCAAATCCCAGAAGGAAGAATCCATTGCCGTCCTAAGGTTAGCCATTTTTGTAAGAGCTTGGAGGGGTTTGGCAGGTGCTTCTTTCTGCCACTGTGCTTCTCCTCGTTTCTCCTTATCTGCCTTTGAAATTCGGCAAATGTGGGTTTTGTGGAGGGTTTTCCATTTCCTTTTACTTTATACTAATTATTTATTTTGGGACCCAACGTACGTTAACCCATAACATTTATCAGTACTCTATTTCCAGAGGCCATTGACGATAACTGTCTGTTTCTGCCTGGGTTTTTCAGTCCCATTTTTGGGTTTCTTCATATTGTTTTTTAATCTATGATTGAAAAACTCAATACTTTGATAATTGTCCTGCAAAAATGCAAGAGTAGGGATAAGAAGTAGTGTTATCTTGATGCAAAAGTTGACCGTAGACATAAATGTAAATGGCTGCAGATTTATTTGTTGGAAGGAGAAGATGGATTGCTTGGTTTATCTTCTTCATGCCTTGGAAGGGGTCAAACTATAAGGATTAGAGGCAATACCAAAGGGAAGGGAATTCTCTTCTTGATTGATGCAAGAAATAACATATTAGCTATGTTGGTGGAGAGAAACATACAAGGTGTTTAGTTCAGTATGAGATGCGTTTGATGGTGGCAGTGGAAAACAGTACAAAATTTAACTTGGAATAAGCAATGGATTGAGTTTTGATCAGATGTGAAATTCATTCCCTTGGAGGATGTGATGTCGTTGGGAATTTGAATGGTTGTCTCTCTTAGGTCATGTATTTTGGTGGTTGAAATCAAATAAATTATCGAAAAAAAAAAACATCGAGATTTACGTGGAAAATCTTCACATAGAAAACTACGGGTAAAAGAAAAAATTCACTCAAAATTAAAGTATATTAAGTTTTGCAACTCAAGCATATATTTGTAACATTAAAATAAAATTTTAAAATTGAGATTGACAATGCATTCACAGCCTATCTGACCCTAAATAGAATTTAAGTCTCAATGAAGTCTAACAATTTACATATGGACATGAATTCCAAAACATAATTATACCTTAAAATCGTTGGGAATTATGTGTCTAACAAACAAATGTAATAGAACATATGAATAAATTTATATTGATTAATATTATATTTACATTTTAAATTATGTTTTATAAAATTTAGAAAAAATTCTCTGGTTATTTGTGCAAACTTTATATTAATATATATATATATATATATATGATTATTACTCTTTATATTTTATCTCGCATATATAAAATCTTCAAATAATTTATATTCATAAACATAGTTTATCTCATTAAGAATATATAGTCATATTCCGACTATATATGTAGTGACATAAGATAAATATGTTTTCTATAATATGATTATATGAGACTGGACCGGTTTAAATTATATTATTATGATAATTTTCGTTAAATATAGAATAATTAATTTTATCATAATGATCGTCATATATGTATGATCTTAATCCGTTGTATTTAACATACTCCTATGTTGTTTTAATTTATTATTTAATTTACTCACTAAAGTTTTGTATGAATTACATTTTATAAACTTTGTATATTGAGAATGAATTAAAAGGAATAACTGAGAATGTTAACATCGATACAAGAAAATCTATTTATATAGATTCTCTTGTTTGTTAGTTTAGAGATCAAAAAATTAGCGCGCATAGTTAAGAATAAATATGTAATTTGAAAGGTTAACCGATCATAAATCAAGCTCTATTACGAATCTAAATGGAGGGTTAATACATATGTAATGACTATAACAATGGACATTACTTTGAGTAAATATACTCTATAGTTTTAAGAGTACAACTCTAAGTATTTAGTGAAATTACTTTTAATTTAATAATTATGTTAATTGGCATAAAAAGTTTATATTAATTAACGATAATTATTGGAGCTCAAAACTATACGTCTATCGGTCCATTCATCACATAATATCATTATTCGAATCATAAAAAAAATGAACAAAAAAAATTAATTAATTAATTAATTAATACACTCAATAATAAATTTGTTATTTTTCATTAGATGGAATAATTAAATAGTTGATTATTCAATTAATTAACAAACTTATAAAGTTGTTTTTCAAAACTGTTTTTGAAAATGGATTATGACAAAATTTAAGTTGATGTCATGGTGCCAAGTGTTGAGCTATGGTAGCAAGTTTGTTTTGATTTTCATAGCCATTTTATTTTTAATAAATCAATGATTGTTAAGGAATCAAAATTTCAACTTAAATAAAAGATAAATTTCGTAACTGTTTTTTAAATGTTAAGATAACTTTTACGAAATCAAATTTGAATTTTAAATAAAAGATAAAATTTCGTAACTACTACGATATGAATTTCATCTTTAAAATTAGATATGATAACTTCATTAAAAGAATAAGGTTGAAAAACTTTGAGGTTAAATAATTAACTTTTAAGAGCAGATTTGTGAGTCTTTCATGTTGATTTTAGAGAGTCGTTCTCTAAATTCAAATAGAACGTTTCATGTGTTGAGAATACGATATATCCTATATCGAGTGTGATCTTGTTTCATTAATCACGCCTACACGTGTTTATTTGATTTGATGAGGATTGATAGAAAAGATCAAAAGTTTCAAAAGCCGAGAAGATTGTTATCAAGAGCAGAGAAGGGGGCGACATCGCCCCTCCCTCTGCCAAGTTGAGCCATTGAACAGTGCCAATCAGGCACTGTTCACATGAACAGTGCCAAGCACTGTTCATGTGAACAGTGAAAGTAAAAAAAAAAAAAAAATCTATTATTTTCAAGGTGTATTCCGCGACGAGTTTTTCAAACGTTTTTCTATTGATTTCAAGTGAGGTTAAATGGATAAATATTTTAAAGTTTAGTTTAACGTTTGCGGAAATTTTTATGTGAAAAACGTGTTAAGTCAATTAATGTCAAGTTATGTAACGTGGTGGCTTCTGAGGTCGTTACATCAAGTCTCCCAATTTTTCGTACATGGGTGAAGTTTGTTACAAATGTATGATTTTTCTTAATCCCTTAAATTATATCAAAAATAAAAGAAAAATTATCGATTTGAACCCTGTACTATACACGTTTTTTTAATTCGGCCTCTGTACTAAAAAAATCGGCAAATCGAACCGTGTACTTTGATTCTGTTATCAGTTTTGACCTTCTATCAATAATTTCATAAAACCCTCATTGAAAAAACTACCAAACGATCTTAGATTCAGTTAAAATTTTTACCACATGTTCATTACTTAATAGAAGATAAGCTAAGAATTTTCGTGATTTTTTAACACATCTACAATTTATTATAATTTTATTTTAGTATTGTTTAAAAATATTATAATAAATAATACAAGTTTTACAAAATTACGCAAATTTTTCTATTATCTACCCCTAATATGGTGAACATCTAGAAAAAGTTTCAAATAAATCCAATATCGTTTGTTATTTGTTTAAATTAATTTTCTCATTTTCTTCTTTATTTTATAAATTATTTAAAAAAATTCCAAACAATATTTGATTTTTGTGAAAACTTTGCACAATTTTAACCTATCCTGAGTAAATAAATAAAAAAAAATTACGATTTGAAAAAAATACCCTATACTATCACGTTTTTTAATTCGGCCTCTGTACTAAAAAAATCGGCAAATCGAACCGTGTACTTTGATTCTGTTATCAGTTTTGACCTTCTATCAATAATTTCATAAAACCCTCATTGAAAAAACTATCAAACGATCTTAGATTCAGTTAAAATTTTTACCACATGTTCATTACTTAATAGAAGATAAGCTAAGAATTTTCGTGATTTTTTAACACATCTACAATTTATTATAATTTTATTTTAGTATTGTTTAAAAATATTATAATAAATAATACAAGTTTTACAAAATTACGCAAATTTTTCTATTATCTACCCCTAATATGGTGAACATCTAGAAAAAGTTTCAAATAAATCCAATATCGTTTGTTATTTGTTTAAATTAATCTCAGTTTCTTCTTTATTTTATAAATTAATTTTTAAAAAAATATCAAACAATATTTGATTTATTTGAAAACTTTTTCACATGTTTAACCTATCATGAGTAAATAATAAAAAAAATTTTGTGATTTTCTAAAATTTGTATGATTTATTATAATATTTTTATAAAATGCTAAAATAAAATTTCAATAAATCGTACATGTGTTAAAAAATCACGAAAATTTTCAGTTTATCTTCTCATTAAGTAGTAATATGTGGTAAAAATTTCAACTAAATCTAAGATCGTTGTTAGTTTTTTCAATAAGGGTTTAATGAAATTATTGATAGAAGATCAAAACTGATAACAGAATCAAAGTACAGGGTTTGGTTTGCCGGTTTTTTTAGTACCGGGGCCGAATTGAAAAAACGTGTATAGTACAGGGTTCAAATCGATAATTACCCAAAATAAAAATAAGACTTTTAATCACGTATGATTATTAAAATATAATTACAACGATCCGTTTATGTTCGTGATAAATTATTTTTCATGATACATAAAATTCGCACATTATTGGCGTTATGAACACCGGTAATTCTTCTATGTGAGGGAACCATAAATTCCAACAAAAACTCCAACAAGAAAACTACCTCTACTTCCAAAACATAATCATCCTACAACATCTATTAGATGTCACATGAAAAATAAAAAGTCTTTAGACTGAATGACGTTAAAATAAACATTATTGGAATGCAACTCAATTTATATCATTCTCTTATTCATTTTTCTTTAAGTTTGTTAGTTTTTTTAATGCCAATGTGGGTAGCATGATACAACTTCGACATCATAAATAATTATTCATCTTTATCCTTAATATAATCGAGAATTATTGTTGTAAATTCTTTACATTCTTTTTAGTTCATTGTTTCCTTATTTCTTAAGCCAAACAACGAAAATCGGAAAACACAAACACACAGCTAACACAATATTTTACCGTGCTTCACCGATAAATCCGGCTACATCCACGTTGAGCTCCACAGGAGGAACCGTGCACTATAAGTCGAAGATTGTACGAGAAAAACACAGAAGAACAACAAAGATTGAGAAACACGAAACCTAACCGGATACTCGAACTCAACTTGGTTCGAGCCCTAGAGATCTTCCTGCCTCTAGCAATCAAGATGATCGCCCACCGGATCCAAGGCTTGCCTCCTCCTTCGTCGTCACCGACGTCTGTGGAACTGAGAGCACTCGAGAGCCAAGAAATCGCTTCCTCTAAATCGCCCTAGCTCTCCCTTGTTTCTTTCTTTTTCGCTCTCTGTAGTCTATTCTGCTCTCTGTCAAAATTGGTTCTATTTGTTCTAATTTTAACTATTTCTATTATACAAAAAACATTAATAACAATTGGGCTTGGGCTTCACACAACAATTATCTTTCATAAATCACAATATATTATGTTTCTTTCTTTGTTGCCCATAAACTTAATGAATAAATCTTTTGTTTATCCAGGTCAAATACTAAAGTATATTAATAAAAAATAAATGTGTACACAATATATATCAATATGAGAAATATCATAAGAAGAGTTTATCAACACTCATTCTTACAACAAAAAATTACATAGGGAAACCAAGTACCTTTCTTTCTACATGATCATTAAATTTCAAAAATGTCATGGCTTTATTCAAAGAATCGACTAAATACTTAATGGCTCAATACTTAATGGTTAAATACTTAATGTCGACTTGCTTACTTTGACTACTACTTTTGTTGTTTTAGCCATGAAAATAATAGTTGAACTGTCACAATATATCTTTAGTAGCCTAGAAATATAATCCACGATTCTAAGCCCTCTGAAATAAAATTCTTCATCCATACACCATGTGAAATAGCCTCAAAATATGATATGAAGTCAGCCCCTATAGTGGATGTAATAGTCAAGTGTTGTTTTGCAATTCTCTAAGATACAACTTCACCGATAAACATGAAAATCTATTCTGATGATGATTTTCATGAATCAACATGGCCTGCAAAGTCTAAGACAGAGTATCCAATCACATCTAGGCTATCAGTCTGTTTGTACATGAACATATAGTTTTTGGTTCCTTGAAGATACAACAATACTTTTTTTTGCAGTAATCCAATAGTCTATACCTAGATTACTCTGATATCTTCCTAATATCCTAACAACAAATGTAATGTCAAGCCTTGTGCAGACTTGAGCATACTGCATACATCAAACTTCCAACAAATGAAGCATATAAAATGTTCTTCATTTGCTTCATCTTAAGATTGTTCTTTGGACATTAGTTCTCATAAAACTTGTTACCCTTTGCAATTAGAGTTTCACTAGGCGAAAATGTTTTCATCTGAAATTTGATATGACTTTTTTGAGACAAACTTAAAATTTGATAGAATTTGTTTCGAAGAATCTTAATACCAATGACATAGGATGCATTATTTATGTCATTCATATCAAAGTTTTCAGGGAGAAATTGTTTCATCTCATCCAATAAATCTTTATCATTAGTTGCAGGTAAAATATCATCTATATATAGAACTAATAAACAAATCTTACTTCCACTAATCTTCTAGTACATACATTGATTCATAATATTCTCTACAAAATTAAATGAAGAGATAACATTGTGAAACTTTAAGTATCACTTATATGAGACTTGTTTCAATACACATATAAATTTCTTAAACTTGTACACTAAATGCTCATCATCAGTAGAGGAGAATCTTTCAGGGTGTGTAACACCCGGCCTTTTTGTATGTAATTATTTCCCGAACCATTTCTCGGGATTTAATTTAATATAAATGCAATATGTGTTTTGTTGGAAAACCAAACTAATGTTTAACTAAGCATTACACTAAGTTAAAATGCATGGAAGGGTAAATTGGAGAGAAATTAAAGTTGGTGGGAGAAAACCAATGGTTGAGTGACATGTGGCAGCTTGTTGAAGAAGTTAAGTTCTCCCTCCTGCGTGAAACCCTCTTCACTTCTCCGCTCTGCTCACTCTCCATTTCTCTTCTCGACACTCTCTCTTCTAGTTGATAAAACAACCATCGAAGCTACTTCGATCTCCTCGGTTCCTTTCTGTTTCTCCTCTAAGGTAAGCCTCTTTTATTGCTAACAAGTTTGAACAAGTTTAATGTGAGTTTTTACTTAAGTTTAGGGTTATGGTATTTGGAGAAAACTCACTGTTCTTGGATGAAAACACACCGGTTTGTTTTCTAAGAGTTTGAATGAATTTGGAGGAAATTCTTCTAACTTATTTGTTAGCATTTGCAGCTTGTTTATTTTCTGAACGTGCATGTACAGGTTCGAGCATTTCTGAGACGTCCAGGACTATCAACTCTACAGCAATAGGTAAGTTCATATCCGTAGGTTGGCCCTTAAGGCCCTACATCACGGAGACTCTAGGTTTTTCCTCTGTCGGGAGGTTTCAGGTAAAGAAAGTTAGAGTTAAGTTCTGAGTTTTCTGTTTTCTCTCTAGATTCTGTTGTATTATTCTGTTAACTGTTGTTTCAAGTTAAGCACTGTGAAAGTTCATGCATACACGTTTTACTGAAAGTTCATGCAAAACTATTTTCTGTACAAGATTTGAAACTAAGAAAGATAAAATCTGATTGTCTGTAATATACCGGTTAAGTGCGAAACGGGGACTGGTCTCAGATCTGTTTCCTGTTCTGTTCTGTATTACTGTATGTACCTGATAGTGCACCGTGCCTGATAGTGCACCCCCTGTTCGCCAGTTCCCCTATAAGCCCCACTTACACCCCTCTGCCATTGAAACGTAATGTTCTGTTCTGTCACTGTATTCTGAAAACCGCATGCATAGCATTTTACATCACTGCATCTGTATTATGTTCTTACTGAGTTTTAGACTCATAGGTGAACTCCCTGATGTAGGTACTGAACCCGAACGTGAGGACTTTGTGCCTCAATCTGATGAATAGGTGGCTGGTGGCTCGAGCTCTCGGGGGTGGTTTCTGCAGTCAGACACAATTTTCCGTCCCGATGTTTAAGTCTTAGTCTTTTAGGTAATGTTCATATCTGTAAACTCTTCTGAAATTCTGGTGTGTTTGTTTTAAAACTCTGTCGAGGTCCTGTGTTTTGTTTTAAAAACTTTGTAGGAAATTCTGTTGGACATATATATAATGTATAAGTTCTGATGATCGAGTTTTAAATCTCTGTTGACAGTTGATAGTTGTTTCCTGTGAAATGTTTTGAAAACATTCTGGAACTGCTTGAGTTCTCCCTTTTCAGGTCATGCATGGATGGTCTCGAATTTTAGAGCTATCCATGCAGTTTGTTTTCTTGAAATCTGTCATTTGTAATGAAGGTCTGAAACCTGTATGCCTTCTGTTGTGTTCGAGAACCATGTTTTGAATTAGTTTGAGAATCTGAGACTTTCATGTTTTCTGTTCTTTAAGCTCTTTGTCTATATGTGTTTCTGTCAAAAGTTGTCGAATTCTGCCCCTTTTAAACTGTATCTTCCGATCACGTTTAATGCATCCACCGATAGTCACTGTTCACATTTTGTCTTATCTCATCCACCGGTGAACAATTGATTTCATCAGTCTTAGTTACTTATGCCGGTTTCATCTGTCTCTCAGTTTAACTTCATCTTCCGATGACGTCATCTCCTCTTCCGATGACGTCACCATAGCTTTTCTTCTGCCGATTACGTTTACTGCCTTTATCTGTTGATGACGTCATCACATCTTCCAATGACATCATCACACATTCCGATGACGTCATCACACATTTCGATGACGTTTACTGCCTTTATCTGCCAATGACGTCATCACATCTTCCGATGACATCATCACACATTCTGATTACGTTTACTGCCTATATCTGCCGATGACGTCATCACATCTTTCGATGACGTCATCTATTTTGTCGTACCTGCATCCACCGATAGCTTTTACCTTCCACCCAGTTTTACTCAGCATCTACCGACTGACGTCATCCCTACTTCTGTCTTTGCAAATGCATCTTCCGCCTGACGTCAGCTCACATCTTCCGCCAGTCTTCCGCCCAGTATATTGTTCTTCCCGCCCCGTTTTAAATACATCTTTTGCCTTACCTTTTCCGGTCCGGTCCATTTATATTTCCTGCTCACTTCTTCTCCAGTTTAAGTTATCTTTAATGTCCCTGTCTTCCTGCAATTCGATTCCTTCTGCTATCCATTATTGAAACCTGTTTTGCTTTCAACTACAGAGAACTCTCTCTCTCTGTCAGTGTTTTAAAAGTATAATGTACAAAAAAATATAGTCTCTGTTTTCTGTTAACTATCCCGGAGTGACGGCTTGGATCTCGAACCCCGATCGGGTTTGGTTTCGGGTCGTCACAGTTATGGTATCAGAGAGACAAGGTTTTAAAACCGATTCTGTGAAATGTCAGACTGTGCAACCCGCCACGTGAGATCGCTCCACCAACTGTGTGACGGCCCAAAACCGGACCCGATCGGGATCCGAGAACCGAGCCGTCACTCCGGGACATTTACAGAAAACGAGGACAACTATTTTTTTTTCGACATTTTAAAACTCACGGACATTTAAAAAGGATGACATAAAATAAAATAAAAATAAAATAAATAAACATAAACTGGAAATCATACAGTGGAAGACTTACAGTAGATGACAATGGTGGATGACAGGCGGATGACTGGGGCGGATGACTAAGGCATATAACTGGGCGGATGACTGGGGCGGATGACTAAGGCATATAACTGGGCGGATGACTAAGGCATATAACTGGGCGGATGACTGGGGCGGATGACTAAGGCATATAACTGGGCGGATGACTGGGGCGGATGACTAAGGCATATAACTGGGCGGATGACTAAGGCATATAACTGGGCGGATGACTAAGGCATATAACTGGGCGGATGACTAAGGCATATAACTGGGCGGATGACTAAGGCATATAACTGGGCGGATGACTAAGGCATATAACTGGGCGGATGACTAAGGCATATAACTGGGCGGATGACTGGGGCGGATGACTAAGGCATATAACTGGGCGGATGACTGGGGCGGATGACTAAGGCATATAACTGGGCGGATGACTAAGGCATATAACTGGGCGGATGACTAAGGCATATAACTGGGCGGATGACTGGGGCGGATGACTAAGGCATATAACTGGGCGGATGACTGGGGCGGATGACTAAGGCATATAACTGGGCGGATGACTAAGGCATATAACTGGGCGGATGACTAAGGCATATAACTGGGCGGATGACTAAGGCATATAACTGGGCGGATGACTAAGGCATATAACTGGGCGGATGACTAAGGCATATAACTGGGCGGATGACTGGGGCGGATGACTAAGGCATATAACTGGGCGGATGACTAAGGCATATAACTGGGCGGATGACTAAGGCATATAACTGGGCGGATGACTAAGGCATATAACTGGGCGGATGACTGGGGCGGATGACTAAGGCATATAACTGGGCGGATGACTAAGGCATATAACTGGGCGGATGACTAAGGCATATAACTGGGCGGATGACTGGGGCGGATGACTGGGGCGGATGACTGGGGCGGATGACTGGGGCGGATGACTGGGGCGGATGACTGGGGCGGATGACTAAGGCATATAACTGGGCGGATGACTAAGGCATATAACTGGGCGGATGACTGGGGCGGATGACTGGGGCGGATGACTGGGGCGGATGACTGGGGCGGATGACTGGGGCGGATGACTAAGGCATATAACTGGGCGGATGACTAAGGCATATAACTGGGCGGATGACTGGGGCGGATGACTAAGGCATATAACTGGGCGGATGACTGGGGCGGATGACTGGGGCGGATGACTAAGGCATATAACTGGGCGGATGACTAAGGCATATAACTGGGCGGATGACTAAGGCATATAACTGGGCGGATGACTAAGGCATATAACTGGGCGGATGACTAAGGCATATAACTGGGCGGATGACTAAGGCATATAACTGGGCGGATGACTAAGGCATATAACTGGGCGGATGACTAAGGCATATAACTGGGCGGATGACTAAGGCATATAACTGGGCGGATGACTAAGGCATATAACTGGGCGGATGACTAAGGCATATAACTGGGCGGATGACTGGGGCGGATGACTGGGGCGGATGACTGGGGCGGATGACTGGGGCGGATGACATGGGGCTGATGCTGGGCGGATGACTGGGGCGGATGACTGGCGGATGACTGGGGCGGATGACCTGGGGCGGATGACGGGGCGGATGACTGGGGGCGGATGACTGGGGCGGATGACTAAGGCATATAACAAGGCGGATGACTGGGGCGGATGACTGGGGCATATAACTGGGCGGATGTTTGGGGTGGATGACTGGGGCGGATGACTAAGGCATATAACTGGGCGGATGACTAAGGGATATAACTGGGCGGATGACTGAATTGACTTTGACTGGGGCGGATGACAGAATTGACTTTGACTGGGGCAGATGACTAAGGCATATAACTAGGCGGATGACTAAGGCATATAACTGGGCGGATGACTAAGGCATATAACTGGGCGGATGACTGAATTTAACAGGATGACATACAAACAGAAAACATAACAACAGAAGGCATGAAACTTCAAATTTTACTAAACAAAATTTACTAAAAACCCGATTCAAAACATAGTTTTAAAAACATACTTGACAACATGACAGACAACATGACAGAGATTCGAGAAAACAAACTGCATGGATAGCTCTAAAACTCGAGACAATCCATGCACACACTAACAGAGAAAACTCAAGGCAGTTCCAGAATATTTCAAAATACACATTCAACTGTCAAACAGAAATTAAAAAAAAAACATCAACACAGATTTTATACCTCGTTTTGAAGATCCCAAAAGTTTTACAGAACTTGACATACACTTCAAACATTTTAAAACCCCAAAACAACTTGTACAAAACTTGACATAACTTTACATAAACACATTCTCACAGGAATGACATTTGTCTGACTGCAGCAACCATCCCGTGAGCTCCTCCCGCCAACTACATCAACTCATCAGTTTGAGGCTCAAGCTCCTCATCTGGAGGATCCGTACCTACAACAGGGAGTTCAACTATGAGCTTAGAGCTCAGCAAAAACATACAATGCAGAGTGATGAACGTGCTATGCATGAATCTTTTTCAAATACATGAACATTACATTACATTTCACTGGACAGGAAGGTATAAGTGGGAAGAAGAGCTGGCGCAACAGGAGTACATGCCACAACAGGACATAACAGGAGTACATGACAGGATGCCAGTCCTCATCCACACTTAACCATACATTTCATTACAGGTTTTATCTTACTTAACTTCAAACAGTGTACAGAAAACATTTTCATGACTTTCAGAGAAAACGTGTATGCATGAACATTCATAGACAGGCAACAGAATAATAAGCAGAATAAGCAGAATATAAAACAGAATACACTTAACCTAAAACATAACCTATGGTTTAACTACCCAACAGAAATCTCGACAACATAAACCTATTACCTCCGTATTGTAGGGCCTTAAGGGCCAAACCTATACGTATGAACTTACCTGTGGTCCGAAATGCAGCAAACTTGAACGCACGAGCACTGTGGTTCACGAACCTATAGCATGCATAAACGGACATTAACCCTAAACATCACGAAACTAGCAAATAAATAAACTAAAAATCGTTTTCTATCTAAGATGATTACCTTAGACCGAAAAGCAGGAGGAAAATCAGAGAAGGAAGAAACTCCTTGCGTTGGTTTTCCTTAACCGAAAGAGAGAAGCAGAGAGGAAAATGAGAGAGAGCAGAGAGGGAAATGTCTCACGTAGAAGGAAGAGAAGGAAATGGGATACATGGCTTATCTTCTTCCACAAGTTTGCCAAGTGTCAATCATCCATTTGATTTCTCCCACCAACCAAATTTCTTCCTAATTTGCCATTCCATTGGTTTTTAACTAAAACATCATTTAGTTAATCGATTCGGTCTCACGAATCACCCTCGTCCGATTAAACACGTCGACAATTTTATTAAAAACAATCATTGCATTAATATCGGAGAAATTCCGCTTACATATTTGGAGAATTATTACATAGGCAAAATGCCGGGTGTTACAAACTGTAAGTGTCTAATGTTCTGTAAAAAGTTTCTGTTTATTAAATTAGGTTATTCTGTTTATAGGGTTTATTAGAAATGGTGAGAGGACGTCAGGAAGAGTCAAGTGAAAGCTCTCGTGCCATTGACCGACTAACCGAACTGGTGCGTGCACAGTCACGCATGGTTGAACGCATGATGGCCCGAGAAGACGATAGAAACAATAACCATGGGAATAACAATCGTGATAATGCGCCGCGAGACAACAGTGGAGATAGATTCCGGCGACTCCAGCCGCCTTCATTTGATGGACTATCTACAGACCCGACCAGCGCAGAGATTTGGATTCGAACAATAGAGAAGATGTTCAGTTATGCAGAAGTAGAAGACAACAAGAAAGTTATTTGTGCCACATTCTATCTCACCGAATGTGATGGATTTTGGTGGGACACAGTGCAGTCGACTACAGTGGCATTGAGCTGGGAAGGGTTAAAGAGAATCTTCTACGAGAAATACTTTGACCGTGGAGTGAGGAAGGAGAAATTACTTGAATTCTCTCGGCTGCGACAGTATGGATCAGTGGCTGAATATGTTCAGAAATTTGAGTCATTATCCCGATATGCAACACACCTGGTGGCCACCGATGAGAACAAGGTAAACCAGTTCATTCAAGGGTTAAAGATGGACCTTATACGAGAAATCACAACCGGAGGGTTTGATAAGGCACCATATATGAAGGTGGTGGCCAAGGCTTATCAGTTAGAGGCCTTAGAAATGAAGTCCCAGAGACAGAGAGATCCACCAAGAGGGATTATTAGAAATGTTCCTCAACAACAACAACAGCAACAGCAAAGAGGCCAAAATTTTCAACCTCAGCAGCAACAAAACAGGGGCATTAAGAGGCCAATGAGACCATCACTTACCCAGACAAAGGGAAGAGACCGATGGGAGATCCTCAGCTCACCGTATGCCCACGATGCCAGAAAAGTCACAATGGTGAATGCAGGCTTCTTACGGGTGGCTGCTTCCGATGTGGTAGAGGAGGCCATCACGTCCGTGATTGCCCGATACCCGACACGAGACAAAATCAGGCCGTGCCAAGAGTTTTTACAATGATGGAGGACGTTGATGATGCTGATCTGCACACAGCAATTACAGGTACAATTTTGGTGTGTGATATACCTGCATATACTTTGTTAGACACGGGGGCCACTCATTCATTTGTGGCCATGGACTTTACGGATAGGGAGAACTTGTGCCTTGCATCGTCAGATCAGCCCTACAGTGTTATGCTACCATTCTGAGAGTTTATGCACTCCGAGCAGGCAGTGCAAGGTAATATAGTGTCAGTTGGAGACCAGAAATTGTATGCCAATCTTATCGTCATCGGTATGAAAGGATACGAAGTGATTATGAGGATGGACTGGCTATTTAAACATCATGCCACCATCGACTGTAGGTCCGGGCTCGTGACTTTTAAGCGCCCGAACGAAGTAAAGTTCTCCTATCAGGCAATACCAAAGAAACATAGTATGCCTTTTATATCCACCTTGAAAGCTCAACAGCTGATGAGGTAAGGAGGTGTCGGATTCCTTGCCCACGTAGTAGATGTTCAAAGAAAAGGTGAGGTGGAACTTCAAAATATTCCGATAGTTCGAGACTTCTCAGAGGTCTTCCTGGATGACTTACCGGGATTGCCACCTGATCGTGAGATCGAGTTCGAGATCGATGTGTATCCTGGTGCTGAACCAGTATCGAAGAATCCGTACCGTATGACACCAATTGAGCTGAGGGAGTTGAAGGCTCAGCTAAAGGAATTGGTGGATAAGGGCTTTGTGCGCCCTAGTTTCTCTCCGTGGGGTGCTCCCGTCTTGTTTGTCAAGAAGAAGGATGGGTCCTTACGAATGTGTATTGACTACCGTGACCTGAACAAGTTGACTATCAAAAATAAGTACCCGTTGCCAAGAATTGATGATTTATTCGACCAGCTATGGGGGGCTCGGGTATTTTCTAAGATTGACTTGCGCTCCGGTTATTACTAGTTGAAGGTTAGAGCAAATGATGTTCCAAAAACCGCCTTCAGGACCTGGTACGGGCATTACGAGTTCTTGGTGATGTCGTTCGGGTTAACTAATGCTCGGCAGCATTTATGAACCTAATGAACAGGATATTCCAAGATGTCTTGGATAAATTTGTAATCATCTTCATCGACGACATCCTGGTTTACTCCAGAAGTGAGGCCGAGCACGAGGAGCACTTGGAAATTGTGTTGTCGACTCTGAAACAGCACCAGTTGTATGCAAAACTGTCAAAGTGCGAGTTCTGGTTGAGCAGGATTAACTTCCTAGGCCATGTGGTGTCGGCAGAAGGAGTGTCCGTGGATTCAGCCAAGATTCTGGCAGTGAAAGAATGGCCAAGGCCGAGGAATGCCAGTGAGGTACGGAGCTTTATCGGGTTAGCTGGTTATTACAGAAAGTTTATCAAAGGATTCTCTGTGATAGCAAAGCCTATGACCAGCTTAACGGGAAGGATATCAAATTCAGGTGGTCTGAAGCTTGCGAGATGAGTTTTCAAACACTTAAGCAGAAATTAACCACTGCTCCTCTGTTAGTATTGCCAGTTGAAGACGGCAAATTCAGCGTATACTGTGATGCTTCCAAGATTGGGTTGGGGTGTGTGCTAATGCAGGAATGGAAAGTAGTGGCATACACATCCCGACAATTGAAGAACCATGAGCAAAACTACCCTACACATGACCTCGAGCTAGCGGCAGTAGTATTTGCGCTGAAAGTATGGAGACACTACTTGTACGGACAATCCAGTGAGGTGTTTTCTGATCACAAGAGCTTGAAGTATATCTTTACCCAGAAAGAGCTAAATATGAGGCAGAGGCGGTGGTTAGAATTTGTGAAAGATTACGATGTTGAGATCAAATACCACCCTGGTAAAGCTAATGTGGTAGCTGATGCACTGAGCAGGATGCCAGCTACTGTGCAACCAGTTATGTCGGCCGTATCAATGCCTTTGAGGACGGAGATACAGAAGTTCGATATGGAGATAGTTTCTGGGCTATCGGCCATACTAGCAGACTTAACCCTACGGCCCACCGTCCTGGACCACATTAAGGAAGCCCAGAAGACCAATTCAAAGGAGATGGCTGATATGGTGAGCAAAGTACCAATGGCTTCTTCTGATTTCAGTTATTCGGGAGATGGAATTCTGAAGTTCAAAAACAGATGATATGTTCCGAAAGACGAAGAGCTACGGAAGCACATCTTGTCGGAAGCCCATTCATCTTCTTTCTCTGTGCATCCTGGAAGCACGAAGATGTATCAAGACTTGAAACTTCACTTCTGGTGGCCGAATATGAAGAATGAAGTGGCCAAATATGTAGAGTCTTGTATGATATGTCAACAGGTCAAAGCTGAACATCAACGACTGAGTGGAACGCTTCAACCTCTCCCGATCCCCAAACGGAAATGGGAGAATATAACGATGGATTTTGTTGTTGGCCTACCAAGAACAGCTAAGGGCCATAATAGCATTTGGGTCATAGTGGACAGATTGACGAAGTCGGCCCACTTTCTACCTGAGAAGACAATGTACTCCATGGATCAGTACGCAGAGCTGTATATTAATGAGATTATTAAGCTACATGGCATTCCTGTATCGATCGTCTCAGACCGTGATCCCAGATTCACTTCCAGATTTTGGAAAAGCTTGCAAAGCTCCCTGGGCACCAGGTTGGATTTCAGCACGACGTTCCATCCACAGACGGACGGGCAATCTGAGAGAACAATCCAAATACTGGAGGATATGCTAAGGTCGTATGTGCTAGAATTTCATGCTCCTTGGAGTAGATACCTACCGCTTGTGGAGTTTGCTTACAACAATAGCTACCAGGCTACAATTGGCATGGCTCCATATGAAGCTCTCTACGGCAGAAAGTGTAGATCTCCATTGTGTTGGGATGAAGTTGGGGAAACCAAGTTTATCGGCCCCGAAATACTACAGCAAATGTCTGGGGTAATAGCTGCTATCAAACAATAAATAAAAATTGCTCAGAGTCAACAGAAGAGTTATGCGGACAATAGAAGAAGAGACTTAGAGTTCGTTGTGGGCGATGAGGTATTCTTGAAAGTGTCACCTTTCAATGGTGTAATGAGATTCGGTAAGAAAGGAAAGCTCAGCCCACGGTTCATTGGCCCTTTTCCCATCTTGAAGCATGTGGGAAACATGGCTTACGGACTACAGTTGCCGGCGTCAATGGATGGAGTTCACAATGTCTTCCATGTTTCGATGCTGAGAAAATGTGTGCGAGATCCAACTCAGATCGTAAAACAGGTGGACTTTGATATCATGCCGACGCTGACATATGAAGAAAGGCCTATACAGATATTGGATATGTCACTCAAAGTATTGCGAAACAAGGTGGTTCCACTGGTAGAAGTGTTATGGCGCAACCACAATGTGGAGGAGGCCACGTGGGAAAGACAACCAGATGTTAGAGCATAGTATCCGGACCTCTTTGCTTAGGCAAATTTTGAGGATAAAATTTCTGTTAAGGTGGGTGGAATGTAACACCCGGCCTTTTTGTACGTAATTATTTCCCGAACCATTTCTCGGGATTTAATTTAATATAAATGCAATATGTGTTTTGTTGGAAAACCAAACTAATGTTTAACTAAGCATTACATTAAGTTAAAATGTATGGAAGGGTAAATTGGAGAGAAATTAAGGTTGGTGGGAGAAAACCAAAGGTTGAGTGACATGTGACAGCTTGTTGAAGAAGTTAAGTTCTCCCTCCTATGTGAAACCCTCTTCACTTCTCCGCTCTGCTCACTTTCCATTTCTCTTCTCGACACACTCTCTTCCAGTCGATAAAACAACCATCGAAGCTACTTCGATCTCCTCGATTCCTTTCTGTTTCTCCGCTAAGGTAAGCCTCTTTTATTGCTAACAAGTTTGGACAAATTTAATGTGAGTTTTTACTGAAGTTTAGGGTTATGGTATTTGGAGAAAACTCACTGTTCTTGGATGAAAACACACCGGTTTGTTTTCTAAGAGTTTGAATGAATTTGGAAGAAATTCTTCTAACTTATTTGTTAGCATTTGCAGCTTGTTTATTTTCTGAACGTGCATGTACAGGTTCGAGCATTTCTGAGACGTCCAGGACTATCAACTCTACAACAACAGGTAAGTTCATATCCGTAGGTTGGCCCTTAAGGCCCTACATCATGGAGACTCTAGGTTTTTCCTCTGTCGGGAGGTTTCGGGTAGAGAAAGTTAGAGTTAAGTTCTGAGTTATCTGTTTTCTCTCTAGATTCTGTTGTATTATTCTGTTAACTGTTGTTTCAAGTTAAGCACTGTGAAAGTTCATGCATACACGTTTTACTGAAAGTTCATGCAAAATTATTTTCTGTACACGGTTTGAAACTAAGAAAGATAAAATCTGACTGTCTGTAATATACCGGTTAAGTGCGGGACGGGGTCTGGCCCCAGATCTGTTTCCTGTTCTGTTCTGTATTACTGTATGTGCCTGATAGTGCACCCCCTGTTCGCCAGTTTCCCTATAATCCCCACTTACACCATTCTGCCACTGAAACGTAATGTTCTGTTCTGTCACTGTATTCTGAAAACCGCATGCATAGCATTTTACATCACTGCATCTGTATTATGTTCTTACTGAGTTTTAGACTCATAGATGAACTCCCTGATGTAGGTACTGAACCCGAACGTGAGGACTTTGTGCCTCAATCTGATGAATAGGTGGCTGGTGGCTCGAGCTCTCGGGGGTGGTTGCTGCAGTCAGACACAATTTTATGTCCCGATGTTTAAGTCTTAGTCTTTTAAGTAATGTTCATATCTGTAAACTCTTCTGAAATTCTGGTGTGTTTGTTTTAAAACTCTGTCGAGGTCCTGTGTTTTGTTTTAAAAACTCTATAGGAAATTCTGTTGGACATATATATATAATGTATAAGTTCTGATGATCCAGTTTTAAATCTCTGTTGACAGTTGATAGTTGTTTCCTGTGAAATATTTTGAAAACATTCTGGAACTGCTTAAGTTCTCTCTTTTCAGGTCATGCATGGATGGTCTCGAATTTTAGAGCTATCCATGCAGTTTGTTTTCTTGAAATCTGTCATTTGTAATGAAGGTCTGAAACCTGTATGTCTTCTGTTGTGTTCGAGAACCATGTTTTGAATTGGTTTGAGAATCTGAGACTTTCATGTTTTTTGTTCTTTAAGCTCTCTGTCTATATGTGTTTCTGTCAAAAGTTGTCGAATTCTGCCCCTTTTAAACTGTATCTTCCGATCACGTTTAATGCATCCACCGATAGTCACTGTTCACATTTTATCTTATCTCATCCACCGGTGAACAGTTGATTTCATCAGTCTTAGTTACTTCTGCCGGTTTCATCTGTCTCTCAGTTTAACTTCATCTTTCGATGATGTCATCTTCTCTTCCGATGATGTCATCATAGCTTTTCTTCTACCGATTACGTTTACTGCCTTTATCTGCCGATGACATCATCATATCTTCCGATGACGTCATCACACATTCCGATTACGTTTACTGCCTTTATCTACTGATGACATCATCACATCTTCCGATGACGTCATCACACATTCCGATTACGTTTACTGCCTATATCTGCCGATGACGTCATCACATCTTCCGATGATGTCATCTATTTTGTCGTATCTGCATCCACCGATAGCTTTTACCTTCCACCCAATTTTACTCAGCATCTACCGACTGACGTCATCCCTACTTCTGTCTTTGCAAATGCATCTTCCGCCTGACGTTAGCTCACATCTTCCGCCAGTCTTCCGCCCAGTTTAATTGTTCTTCCCGCCCCGTTTTAAATACATCTTTTGCCTTACCTTTTTCGGTCCGGTCCATTTATATTTCCTGCTCACTTCTTCTCCAGTTTAAGTTCTCTTTAATGTCCCTGTCTTCCTGCAATTCGATTCCTTCTGCTATCCATTATTGAAACCTGTTTTGCTTTCAACTACAGAGAACTCTCTCTCTCTGTCAGTGTTTTAAAAGTATAATGTACAAAAAAATATAGTCTCTGTTTTCTGTTAACTGTCCTGGAGTGACGACTTGGATCTCGAACCCCGATCGGGTTTGGTTTCAGGTCGTCACAGGGTGTTTCATGTAAATCTCTTCCTCTAGCTCGGAAAATCATTTTCACATTCATTTGTTGCAACTTAAAATCATAATGTGCAACCAATGTCAAAATAATGCGAAGAGAATCTTTCTTCGATATAGAAGAAAAAGTCTCATTGTAATTGATTACTTCCTTTTGAATGAATCATTTGGCAACGAGTCTTGTTTTATATCTTTTGATCTCATTTAATGAGTCTTTTTTAATTTTAAAGATGTATTTACATCTAGTTTTAACTTGATTCACTACAACTTATAGCTTGTGAAAATATATCAAAATCATTTTCGATACATTATTGTCAAATTCTTGTAGATACGTTACATAGTCACTAGGAATAACTCATTTTCTTTCTGTAATAGATTTTCTTAGTGTTGTTCTAATATTTTTTTTGAGAAATTTATTGTTCAACTAGTTAATCAACATTTTCTAAAATTTTCTTAAGGATTTGATCTACTAGATTATCATCGGCAATTTGTGGAATATCATTTATTGATTGTTCAACCATTGTTTAGACTTAAGATGTAATGACCCATCTAAATATTTGCCCTAAATTGAAAACGCTAAAAATTTTCTATCTATTAATCCTCAAATTAGACTGCTTAGATCGTTTGTTAATCTCAATTATTCAATTTTTAAATCCTCTATAATTTATGCGTAATCTTTTAATTTTTTATTAAATATCTAATTAATTTTCTTAAATTAAAAATTCCAAAACATTTAACTCAACTTAATGCGTTAACTAAAGTAATCAATAACATAATTATCACCTTATAAATATTAAATTTTAATGGGAATCAAATGTTTATTGTCTACCTAATGCATAACATAATACACCTTTAATATAAATTTAATGATCAATGTTTATTGTTACTTAGATACTCAATAATTACTAAAATAATAAAGTAAGGTGATGACTTACTTAACAAACATTCTCAATATTAATTTATTAATTTATTAATAAACTAAACTCCACAAAATTATAATATTTCTATTTAAGTTCCCAAAAGGTGAATTCTTCTACAGACAATTTAAACATGCATATCAAATAAATCATAATATTTATATCATGCTACAATTCTAACTAAGAATGACATGATAATCACATCAAATACCAACTATAATAATGAAATCTCTAATAAATGTTATCTCAATTGTTTATTTCATTCTCATTACCAATATTCTTGTCTATAGCTCGACCACAATTAAAAGATTCTCGATCAGCGATAAATCATTTTTTATTAAAATTTTCACCTACATCACAAAGCTAACAGTGAAATATACTCAGTAAACAAAACTTAAACACCACAAGAGAAAATACATGATCAATTCCATTTATTATTTATGTTTTGATAGCTATTACATACTTTTGAATTCTTTTGTCCAGTAGACTATTCGCCAACCCACGACCTCACTATTGTTTATAGGCCCCAATAGTTTTCTCGTCTAAGGCAATCCAACCAGTTGCGTTCTTTCACCTGGTAGAATACTGGACAACCCACAACCTCACTACTGCTTCTAGGCTATAGTAGCTTTCTTGTCTAAGAAAATCGATTAATATCTGTCAATTCCATATTTTTCACGTGTCCACACCAACACAAATTTTTATTAATTTAAACACAGTTACATCTGACACAAAATACCCACAACATATATAACAAATCAAAGAACACCAAAACTGTATGAAAAAAATATTCATAAGAGAAACAAGTTTCAAATAATAAAATGAAAATGTATCTAAAATAATGTTTTTATACTATGGTTTGTAATGTAAGGTCTACGACCAAAGAGTATTTACTTACTTCGGGTTTAAATATATACGATTAAGTTTTCATTGAAGTACGTACAATTCTTGTAACACCCGGTATTTTGCCATGTAATAGTTTTCCCAGATCATTTAAACGGGATTAATCTTATATTAATACAAAGGAATGTTTTGGTTGAATTGTCGGAATAATTAGTGGAGAACTAAACTAATGTGTAACTAAAACCAAAGCACTAAGTTTGAAATGCATGGAAGAGCAAATTGGGGAGAGATTAAGGTTGGTGGGAGTAAGCCAATGGATGATTGCCAAGTGGCAACTTGTTGAGGAAGCTAAGTTCATCCTCCTACGTGAATTTTCATTCAGTTCTCTGCTTCCTCCCATCTCTCTCGGCTTTCTCTCTTCCATGTGATTGAAACAAAACTTCCACGCTTTGTTTCTCCTGTATTTTCCCGTCTTCTTCTGAAAAGGTGAGCATCTTTTAATGCTAACAAATTTGGATGAGTTTAATGTGAGTTTTTACCGAAGTTTAGGGTTTCGGTATTTGGTGAAAACTCACTGTTTTTGGATGAAAACACGTTGGTGTGTTTTCTAAAGAGTTGAAATGTGTTTGCTGCATATTCTACATGATTTTAGTTAGCATTTGTAGCGTGTTTAAATTCTGTACATGCATGCTACAGGTCCGAGTTTTCTTTCTAGAGACATCCAAGTTTTCAACCCTCCAGAAAACAGCTAAGTTCATAACAGTAGGTTGGCCCTCATGGCCCTACATCACAGAGGTACTAGGGTCCCAGTTCTGTCGGGTAGTTTTGGGTAGAAATGTTATAGCTTCTGTTCAGTTTGTGTTTTGTATTGTCTGTTCAGCTTATGTCCCGAGTTGTCTGTTCTCTGTCTCACAATATGCCCTGTTACTTCTGATGTCTGTTGTTATAGGTTCAGGCACTGAGAATGTCATGCATACACGTTTTACTGAAAATCCATGCAAAACTGACTTCTGTACACTGTTTGAAATTTATAAGATAAAATCCGACTGAAATGTATCAGGTTAAGTGTGGGACGGAGACTGGCCCCTCTGGTTTTATCCCTCTCTGGGAATCTGAAAATAATGTCCCTGGCAAGGACCCTCTGGTTTTATCCCTCCCTGGGAATCTGAAAACTGCCGTGCCTGATAGTGCACCCACTGAACCAGTTCCCATATAAACCCCACTTAATTCTTCTGCCACTGAAATGTAAAGTTCTGTTCTGTCACTGTATTCTGAAAACTGCATGCATAGCATTTTGCATCACTGCATACTGATTTATGTTCTTCCTGAGTTTTAGACTCATAGGTGAACTCTCTGATGTAGGTACTGAACCCGAATCTGAGGACTGTGTGCCTCAATCTGATGATCTGACGTAGTTGATGGCTCGAGCTCTCGGGGTTGTTGTTGCAGTTAGACAAATTCTGACCCGAGGTTTAAGTTTTCTGGAAGATTCTGGTTTTTGTTGTAAGAACTTCTGTTTTGGAAAATTCTGTAATCACATGTTAAATTCTGTACTGTCTCTGAAACTCTGAAACAATGCATAGCTTTTGTGTCAATGTTTAAAACCACTGTATTTGACAGTTAAGTTTGTATTCTTGAGTATTATGGGATTTGTTTGGAATATTTCTGTTAAGTTCATGCATGGATGGTCTCGAATTTTAGAGCTATCCATGCAGTTTGTTTTCTTGAAATCTGTCATTTGTAATGAAGGTCTGAAACCTGTATGCCTTCTGTTGTGCTCGAGAACCATGTTTTGAGTTGGTTTGAGAATCTGAGATTGTTATGTTTTCTGTTTTTCTGCTCTCTGTTGGTATGTCTTTCTGTTAAAGAGTTGTCAAATTCTGCCTTGAAAACTTAGTCATCCGCCCCAGTTATATGCCTTAGTCATCCGCCCCAATCAAAGTCAATTATGTCATCTGCCCCAGTTATATGCCTAAATCTTCCGCCCAGTTTAAAACTCTGTCTTCCGGCTGACGTCATCCAAGTCATCTGCCCAGTGTATTTGTCTTCCGGCTGACGTCAGCATAAGTCTTCCTGCCCAGTTTAAAACTCTGTCTTCCGGCTGACGTCATCCAAGTCATCCGCCCAGTGTATTTGTCTTCCGGCTGACGTCAGCATAAGTCTTCCGCCCAGTTTAAAACTCTGTCTTCCGGCTGACGTCATCCAAGTCATCCGCCCAGTGTATTTGTCTTCCGGCTGACGTCAGCATAAGTCTTCCGCCCAGTTTAAAACTACATCTTCCGGCTGATGTCACCCAGGCTCTTCCGCCCAGTTTTACCCAGCCTCTTCCGCTAAACTCCGTTCATTTTTGTCTTATCTGAATCAATCACTGCTTCTAGTTTTAAACTAAGTCTTCTGCCAGCCTTATGCTAATTTCTGTTCCGTTATCCATTAATGAAACCTGTTTTAAATTTCTACTCCAGAGGACACTCTCTCTCTGCGAAGTTTTAAGGTTTCGAAAACTGTTCAGATTGTCTCTGATGTTCTGCTCCCTGTTTTGTCTATGTTAAAAAAAAAATAGTCCCCGTTTTCTGTTAACTGTCCCGGAGTGATGGCTCCGATCCCGAACCCCTATCGGGTTCGATTTCGGGCTGTCACAGTTTTGGTATCAGAGAGACACGGTTTTAAAACCGATTCTGTGAAATGTCTGACTGCGCAACCCGCCACGTGAGATCGCTCCACCAATTGTAAGTATTTAGGTTACTGTAACTGTTCTGTTTATTAAACTTAGGTTATTATGTTTATAGGATTTCTTAGTTATGGTGAGGGGACATCAAGAAGAGTCAAGCGAAAGCTCTCGAGCCATTGACCGACTAACCGAGCTGGTGGGTGCACAATCACGCATGGTTGAACGCATGATGGCCAGAGAAGATGATAGAAACAATAACTACGGAAACAACAATCATGCTAATGCCCCACGTGACAACAGTGGAGATAGGTTCCGGCGACTCCAGCCGCCTTCATTCGATGGACTGTCTACAGACCCGACTCGTGCTGAAACCTGGATTCGAACAATGGAGAAAATGTTCAGTTATGCAGAAGTAGAAGACAACAAGAAAGTTATTTGTGCCACGTTTTATCTCACTGAAAGTGCTGGATTCTGGTGGGACACAGTGCAGTCCACTACCGTGGCTTTAAGCTGGGAGGGATTCACGAAAATCTTCTACGAGAAGTATTTTGACCGGGGAGTGAGGAAGGAAAAGTTGCTTGAATTCTCTTGGCTGCGACAGTATGGGTCAGTGGCTGAATATGTTCAGAAGTTTGAGTCCTTATCCAGATATGCAACACACATGGTGGCCACTGATGAGAACAAGGTGCACCAGTTTATTCAAGGTTTAAAGATGGACCTTCTGCGAGGGATCACAACATGAGGGTTCGATGAGGCACCATATGTGAAGGTGGTGGCCAAGGCTTATCAGTTAGAGGCCTTAGAAATGAAGTCCTAGAGACAGAGAGATCCACCAAGAGGGATTATGAGAAATGTTCCACAACAACAGCAACAACCGCAAAGGGGCCAGAATTTACAACCTCTACAGCAACAAAACAGGGGCATTAAAAGGTCCAATGAAGCCATCCTCTATCAAGACGAAGGAAAGAGACCAATGGGGGCTCCTCAACCTTTAGTATGCCCACGGTGCCAGAAGCCTCACAAAGGAGAATGCAGACTTGCTACTGGCCAGTGTTTCCGATGCGGCAAAGTAGGCCATCTTGTTCGGGATTGCCCAATGCCCGACACCAGGACAGGTCAAGCCGTGCCAAGAGTGTTTGCAATGATGGAGGATGTTGATGATGCTGATCTGCACACAGCAATCACAGGTACAATTTTAGTGTGTGATGTACCTACTTATACCTTGTGGGATACTGGGGCCACACATTCATTTGTGGCGGGGGACTTCGTAGTTAGATAGAAGGTTAGTTGTACGTTGTCCGATCAGCCCTACAGCATTATGCTACCGTCCGGAGAGTTTATGCACTCCGAGCAGGTCATACGGGGTGATGTAGTATCAGTAGGAGACCAGAAGTTGTACGCCAACCTCATCGTTATTGGTATGAAAGGGTACGATGTCATTCTGGGGATGGACTGACTGTTTAGACATCATGCCACCATCAACTGTAGGTCCGGGCTAGTGTCGTTTAAACGCCCGAATGAAGTAGAATTTTCTTACCAGGCAGTACCGAAGAAACACCGTATGCCTGTTATATCTTCCTTAAAAGCTCAACGGCTGATGAGGTCAGGGTGCATCGGGTTTCTGGCCCATGTAATAGACGTACGAAGGCAAGGTGAGGTGGAACTTCAAAATATTCCGGTATTTCGAGACTTTCCTGAGGTTTTCTTAGATGACTTACCGGGGTTGCCACCTGATCACGAAATCGAGTTTGAAATTGACGTACACCCAGGTGCGGAACCAGTATCAAAGAATCCGTACCGTATGGCACCAATCGAGCTGAAGGAATTGAAGACTCAGCTGAAAGAGTTAGTGGACAAGGGTTTTGTACGCCCTAGCTTCTCTCCGTGGGGTGCTCCCGTCTTGTTCGTTAAGAAGAAGGATGGGTCCCTACGGATGTGTATTGACTACCGTGAGCTGAACAAGTTGACGATCAAGAACAAGTACCCGTTGCCGAGAATTGATGATTTATTTGACCAGCTACAAGGGGCTCGGGTATTCTCAAAGATTGACTTGCGCTCCGGTTATTACCAGTTGAAGGTCAGACCCAAAGATATTCCAAAGACCGCCTTCAGGACCCGGTACGGACACTACGAATTCTTGGTGATGTCGTTTGGACTAACTAATGCTCCGGCAGCATTTATGGACTTGATGAACAGGATATTCCAGGACTTTCTGGATAAATTTGTGATCGTATTTATCGACGACATCCTAGTATATTCTAGAAGTGAGGCCAAACATGAGGAGCACTTGGCTATTGTACTGTCAATCCTAAAGCAGCATCAACTATATGCCAAGCTATCAAAGTGTGAATTCTGGCTGAACAGGATTAACTTCCTAGGCCACGTGGTGTCTGCTGAAGGAGTGTCTGTGGACCCAGCCAAGATTGAGGCTGTAAGAGACTGGCCAAGGCCAAGGAATGCAAGCGAGGTACGGAGCTTTATCGGGTTAGCTGGTTATTACAGGAAGTTTATCAAGGGGTTTTCGGTGATAGCGAAACCTATGACCAGCTTAACAAAGAAAGACATCAAGTTCAGGTGGTCTGAAGCATGAGAAGGGAGCTTTCAGATACTCAAGCAAAAGTTAACCACGGCTCCTCTACTTGTATTGCCAGTTGAAGATGGCAAATTCAGCATATACTGTGATGCGTCGAAGGTTGGCTTGGGATGTGTATTAATGCAAGAGGGAAAGGTGGTAGCATATGCATCCCGACAATTGAAGAGCCATGAAGAAAACTACCCTACTCACGACCTTGAGTTAGCGGCAGTTGTATTTGTGCTGAAGGTATGGAGACACCATTTGTACGGACAATCATGTGAGGTGTTTTCCGATCACAAGAGTTTGAAGTACCTCTTTACTCAGAAAGAGTTGAATATGAGGCAGAGGCGGTGGTTAGAGTTTGTAAAATACTACGATGTTGAGATCAAATACCATCCTGGTAAGGCAAATGTGGTAGCTGATGCACTGAGCAGGATGCCAGCTACTATGCAACCAGTTATGTTGGCCGTGCCAATGCCTTTGAGGACAGAGATACAGAAGTTCGATATGGAAATAGTTTCTGGGCTATCGACCATACTAGCAGACTTAACATTACAGCCCACCGTCCTGGACCGCATTAAGGAAGCCCAGAAGACCAATTCAAAGGAGATGGCTGATATGGTGAGCAAGGTACCAATGGATTCTTCCAATTTCAGTTATTCGGGAGATGGTATTCTGAAGTTCAAAAACAGATGGTATGTTCCGAAAGATGAAGAACTACGGAAGCACATTTTATCGGAAGCCCATTCATCTTCTTTCTCTATGCATCTTGGAAGCACAAAGATGTATCAGGACTTGAAGCTTCACTTCTGGTGGCCAAATATGAAGAATGAGGTGGCCAAGTATGTGGAGTCCTGTATGATATGTCAACAGGTCAAAGCTGAACATCAATGACCAATTGGAACGCTTCAGCCTCTTCCGATTCCCGAATGGAAATGGGAGAACATTACGATGGACTTTGTTGTTGGCCTTCCAAGGACAGCTAAAGGCCATAATAGCATATGGGTCATAGTGGACAGATTGACGAAGTCGGCCCATTTTCTACCTGTAAAGACGACATTCTCCATGGATCAGTATGCTGAACTATATATTAGTGAGATTGTCAAACTGCATGGTATACCGGTGTCGATTGTTTCGGACCGGGATCCTAGATTCACATCGAGGTTTTGGAAAAGTTTGCAAAGCTCCTTGGGCACTAGATTGGACTTCAGCACGGCATTTCATCCACAGACGGATGGACAATCTGAGAGAACGATTCAGACATTGGAAGATATGTTAAGAGCGTGCGTGCTGGAACTTCATGCTCCTTGGAGCAGATATCTACCGCTTGTGGAGTTTGCTTACAACAATAGCTACCAGGCTACAATCGGCATGGCTCCATATGAAGCACTTTACGAAAGGAAGTGTAGATCCCCGTTATGTTGGGATGAGGTCGGAGAAACCAAGCTTATTGGTCCTGAGATATTACAGCAGATGTCCGAAGTGATAGCTGCTATCAAACAACGAATAAAGACTGCTCAGGATCGACAAAAGAGTTATGCGGACCATAGAAGAAGGGACTTGGAGTTTGCCGAAGGTGATGATGTATTTTTAAAGGTGTCACCTTTCAAAGGCGTGATGAGGTTTGGCAAGAAAGGGAAGCTAAGCCCAAGGTTTATTGGGCCTTTTCCCATCTTGAAGAGGATTGGGAATATGGCTTACAGACTACAGTTGCCAGCGTCAATGGATGGAGTTCACAATGTCTTCCATGTTTCGATGCTGAGAAAGTGTGTGCGAGATCCAACCCAGATAGTGGAACATGTAGACTTTGATATCATGCCGACGCTGACCTATGAGGAAAGGCATATACAGATATTGGATATGTCGCTCAAAGTGTTGCGTAATCGAGTGGTCCCATTGGTGAAAGTTTTATGGCGTAATCACAATTTGGAGGAAGCCACATGGGAAAGACAAGCCGACGTTAGAGCCCAACATCCGGACCTCTTTGCTTAGGCAAATTTTGAAGACAAAATTTCTGTTAAGGTGGGTGGAATATAACACCCGGCATTTTGCCGTGTAATAGTTTTCCCGGATCATTTAAACGGGATTAATATTATATTAATACAAAGGAATGTTTTGGTTGAATTGTCGGAATAATTAGTGGAGAACTAAACTAATGTGTAACTAAAACCAAAGCACTAAGTTTGAAATGCATGGAAGGGCAAATTGGGGAGAGATTAAGGTTGGTGGGAGTAAGCCAATGGATTATTGCCAAGTGGCAACTTGTTGAGGAAGCTAAGTTCATCCTCCTACGTGAATTTTCATTCACTTCTCTGCTTCCTCCCATCTCTCTCGGCTTTCTCTCTTCCAGGTGATTGAAACAAAACTTCCACGCTTTGTTTCTCCTGTATTTTCCCGTCTTCTTCTGAAAAGGTGAGCATCTTTTAATGCTAACAAATTTAGATGAGTTTAATGTGAGTTTTTACCGAAGTTTAGGGTTTCGGTATTTAGTGAAAACTCACTGTTTTTGGATGAAAACACGTTGGTGTGTTTTCTAAAGAGTTGAAATGTGTTTGCTGCATATTCTACATGATTTTAGTTAGCATTTGTAGCGTGTTTAAATTCTGTACATGCATGCTACAGGTCCGAGTTTTCTTTCCAGAGACATCCAAGTTTTCAACCCTCAAGAAAACTGGTAAGTTCATAACAGTAGGTTGGCCCTCATGGCCCTACATCATAGAGGTACTAGGGTCCCAGTTCTGTCGGGTAGTTTTGGGTAGAAATGTTATAGCTTCTGTTCAGTTTGTGTTTTGTATTGTCTGTTCAGCTTATGTCCCGAGTTGTCTGTTCTCTGTCTCACAATATGCCCTGTTATTTCTGATGTCTGTTGTTATAGGTTCAGGCACTGAGAATGTAGCGACCCTAATACTGTACCCCATATCCGTACAATATATTATTATTATTTGTTTTTTAACCTAATATCTTTAATTAAACTCTAGGCGGAACCTGAACCGAAATCGAAACCAGAATCGAAATCGGAATTAAAATCTAACTTTAAAAACCATTTAAAACAACTTAAAACAAAGGAATTACATTAATTAAAACTATATAAAACAATTAAAGAAACAAATAATAAAGGGGAGGGCAAAACAATCCGGCCCATGGCAAAAATGGGCAGCGACCAGTCGCTGCTATGTGCAGCGACTGATCGCTGCACTTGCTGCACACCCTGCAGTGCAGCGATCGCCTCGCGCGATCGTTAGCTACCCCTGTTTTCTCTTCTTCCGATTTCTATTTTTACGAGTGCTCTCTAGAATCCAATTCCAGAGAGCAAAACTTATATATTTATGCAATTCAACACTACTCCAATTTCTTCCTCAAATATGACTAAACGTACGATTCGGACATTACGAAATAAACATACATTAAAACGTGTTTAAAACTAAGAAACTTTCGTGAAAATAAACTGCGTGGATACGTTTAAAAATCGACAATCCCTCCTGTTTTAAATCACTGCGCAGTTCATATAGAACAGATTTCCAAGCGTTTAAAACATTAAAGCGTAAACCTATGAACTACCAGATCCAAGCATCCTAGAATATCTATACAGTTTTTCCTATTCTATCCAAAATAGCTTAAAACCCTCAAAATCTATACATACTATCCCCACGGGTCGTATAAGCCTCGACTGCATCAGCACACCTCCGCAGCCATCCTCCGTCAACTGAATAATGCCTCAGGAGGAGAAATCTCATCCTCACCTGGTTCCTCGATATCTAGATCACCTACACCATACATATACACTATGAGATAAAATCTCAGTAAGCTCTACGTAAATGCGATGCATGCTGTGCTATGAGTTCATTAAACCATGCTTTATTTTATCTTACTATGCAATGCTCAATAGGTGTCACCGAGATCCTATCCCTCTAACCAGAGAGAGCTCATCCAGCGGGCGGACTACTCTTTCCAGCTAGAGGCGGGGGGTGCACGCTTACAACACGTACAGCCGTGCCTGAGCCCCACCTCGCGTGACCAATACGCCTTTCGGCCAATACGCCTTTCGGCCAATACTATGCTCAATACGCCTTTCGGCCAGTGCTATGCTTTACGTTATCTTTAAAACTCTGTGCGGAAGTTCATTTTCATGCTTTTCTTTAAAACAAGTGATGCGTGAACAGTTCAATATCATACAGTAAGCAAGCAATAATATGTACCATCAAGACTGTAAAGCGTAAACTATAAACTCCTAAAACCTAGCTACCCCAAACCAAGTAAACATTAAATACACGCATCTCCAAAACTCCTCGAGACGACACGACGTACGGTGTAGGCCAATCGGCCAAAGAAGAATCACGAGAACTTACCTCGTGTCCAAAGCAGCTCAAGCTCCGTCCACAAGCGCTGTTTCACCTAAGCAATTTACAAGGATTGACGTTAAAACGAGTTTAAGCTATCGATCGTCCAAATTTACAAAACCTTAACTAAGAAATTTCCTACAGCTCTAATCCAATTCATTGAGCTATAACTCGAGCAATTCGCGCTCGGCACCTCAATTCTCGAATTACGAACTTTTCTGAAAATCCTAAAATTCTCGGATTTTAAACTTTTTCACGAATTGATCCAACTTCGTCCAATAACGTCCAATACGTTTAATATACACTTAATCACGGCTAACCTATTAATTACGAACCCTAATTCGCGTTTTTAACGAAAATAAATCCAAACCCTAATTACCTAAAACGCTACGAAACTAAAGATTTAACGTTCTAAAATTGTTGAGACATACCTAGAACGTCGATTGGAGGAAGAAACGTGAAGAAAACGAAACGAACGGAAGAGAAAACGGAGGAGAATCGCTGTCGGCAGAGGAGAAGGCCGAGAGGGTTTGCTCACTGGCGATCGTGATCCAGAGAAGAAGAAGAGAAATGAAATAGAAATAGATTTAGGTTAGTTTTTATAATATTGATTTGAAAATTACTAAAATGCCTTTAACACTTATTTCTATTTGTTTCGTCGTTCGGTTCGTAAATCGTCTAGCTATTCGGTTTCCTCAAATCTCTTTATTTCACCAATAAGTCCAACTTAATATTCGGGATTTAACAAAACTATCCGTTCGCAATTTGGACCTCGTTTGCTATTTTTACGAGAACGTCTTTTACATTACGAGAAATGCATTAACTCGGAATATAGCGTTTAATCTCTGAAAATTCCCATAATTTCCCTAAAATTCCTATTAATCGTTAGGATCGTAATGACTCTTTCTTTTTGTAAAACGGACCTGATTTGACATATTTACAAAAATGTCATCCAATAATATAATAATAATATAATATACAAGTCCGTACAACCGGGTATTACAGAGAATGTCATGCATACACGTTTTACTGAAAATCCATGCAAAACTGACTTCTGTACACTGTTTGAAATTTATAAGATAAAATCCGACTGAAATGTATCAGGTTATGTGTGGGACGGGGACTGGCCCCTCTGGTTTTATCCCTCCCTGAGAATCTGAAAATAATGTCCCTGGCAAGGACCCTCTGGTTTTATCCCTCCCTGGGAATCTGAAAGCTGTCGTGCCTGATAGTGCACCCACTGAACCAGTTCTCCTATAAGCCCCACTTAATTCTTCTGCCACTGAAATTTAAAGTTCTGTTCTGTCACTGTATTCTGAAAACTGCATGCATAGCATTTTGCATCACTGCATACTGATTTATGTTCTTCCTGAGTTTTAGACTCATAAGTGAACTCTCTGATGTAGGTACTGAACCCGAATCTGAGGACTGTGTGCCTCAATCTGATGATCTGACGTAGTTGATGGCTCGAGCTCTCGGGGTTGTTGCTGCAGTTAGACAAATTGTGACCCGAGGTTTAAGTTTTCTGGAAGATTCTGGTTTTTGTTGTAAGAACTTCTGTTTTGGAAAATTCTGTAATCACATGTTAAATTCTGTACTGTCTCTGAAACTCTGAAACAATGCATAGCTTTTGTGTCAATGTTTAAAACCACTGTATTTGACAGTTAAGTTTGTATTCTAGAGTATTCTGGGATTTGTTTGGAATATTTCTATTAAGTTCATGCATGGATGGTCTCGAATTTTAGAGCTATCCATGCAGTTTGTTTTCTTGAAATCTGTCATTTGTAATGAAGGTCTGAGACCTGTATGCCTTCTGTTGTGCTCGAGAACCATGTTTTGAGTTGGTTTGAGAATCTGAGATTGTTATGTTTTCTGTTTTTCTGCTCTCTGTTGGTATGTCTTTCTGTTAAAGAGTTGTCAAATTCTGCCTTGAAAACTTAGTCATCCGCCCCAGTTATATGCCTTAGTCATCCGCCCCAGTCAAAGTCAATTATGTCATTCGCCCCAGTTATATGCCTAAATCTTCCGCCCAGTTTAAAACTCTGTCTTCCGGCTGACGTCATCCAAGTCATCCGCCCAGTGTATTTGTCTTCCGGCTGACGTCAGCATAAGTCTTCCGCCCAGTTTAAAACTCTGTCTTCCGGCTGACGTCATCCAAGTCATCCGCCCAGTGTATTTGTCTTCCGGCTGACGTCAGCATAAGTCTTCCGCCCAGTTTAAAACTCTGTCTTCCGGCTGACGTCATCCAAGTCATCCGCCCAGTGTATTTCTCTTCCGGCTGACGTCAGCATAAGTCTTCCGCCCAGTTTAAAACTCTGTCTTCCGGCTGACGTCATCCAAGTCATCCGCCCAGTGTATTTGTCTTCCAGCTGACGTCAGCATAAGTCTTCCGCCCAGTTTAAAACTACATCTTCCGGCTGACATCACCCAAGCTCTTCCGCCCAGTTTTACCCAGCCTCTTCCGCTGAACTCTGTTCATTTTTGTCTTATCTGAATCAATCACTGCTTCTAGTTTTAAACTAAGTCTTCTGCCAGCCTTATGCTAATTTCTGTTCCGTTATCCATTAATGAAACTTGTTTTAAATTTCTACTCCAGAGGACACTCTCTCTCTGCGAAGTTTTAAGGTTTCGAAAACGTTCAGATTGTCTCTGATGTTCTGCTTCCTGTTTTGTCTATGTTCAAAAAAAAAATAGTCCCCGTTTTTTGTTAACTGTCCCGGAGTGATGGCTCCGATCCCGAACCCCGATCGGGTTTGTTTTCGGGCTGTCACAATTCTTATTTCCTATACAAATTATTTTATTGATAGTATCTAGTTTTCATATTAATAAATCTCTCTTCAAAATCATATTTCACCATAATCATTGAAATCCTTTGAAGTCAGGATAAAATCCTTACTCGGTGGCCTTTTGATTCGGTTTGGTTAGTCAGCGTCTGTTGAATCAGGCTAAAGTTGATTCTAGAAATACCTATGTTTAGTTTTTGATGGATACGAATAGTTAAAAATTAAAAAAAGGATTTTGACTTAGAAAACATTAAATATTATACAAATAGTTGAGGTGAAAGAAACTTACGAATCCACCAAGATAGTGAGAGGTCTGACAGCCCGAGACCGGATCCCGATCGGAACCCGAGAACCGAGCCGTCACTACGGGTCATTTGCAGAAAACGGTGAATAATTTATATATATATTTTTTTTGAACATAAACAGGATGAGCTTATAGAAGTAAACTCATAAACTTTTCAGAGGAAGGGAAAAATATCCCCTGTATCCGAAAGCAAAACTGGAAAACACCGTAAACATATCTACAATCGGAAGGAAGAACAAATATTAGAAGAAGATCGGGGCAGAAAACAGAATGTGAAGTCGGAAGACTTCGGTAAAAGACTAGCGGAAGACTTAGTTTAAAACTGGGCGGAAGACTTGAATGACGTCAGCCGGAAGATGTAAATGCAAAGACAGAAGTAAGGATGACGTCAGGCGAAAGACACAGACAGTATTTGAAATCGGATGAGGAGATGACGTCAGCCGGAAGATGGATGACGTCAAGCGGAAGACACAGACAGTAACTGAGATCGGATGAGGAGATGACGTCAGCCGGAAGATGGATGACGTCAAGCGGAAGATATAAGCATTATACTGGCGGAAAAACTGGGATGACGTCAGCTGGAAGACATAATTACACTGGCGGAAGACTTGGGTGACGTCAGCCGGAAGTCGGAGTTTTAAACTAGGCGGAAAACTTGTGCTGACATCAGCCGGAAGATGTAAATACACTGGGCAGATGACTTTGATGACGTCAGCCGGAAGACATAGTTTTAAAGGCAAAATTTACAGCTTTTACAGGGAGACATACGGGCAGGGAGCATCAAAACAGAAGGCATAAGGGTTTCAAACCTTCAAAACCCGATTCAAAACATCATTCAACTGTCAAATACAGCACAAACAGAAAGTATGAAAGTTGCAAACCTTCAATGCTCGATTCTACACAAGGATGTAGAGCACACTTTACAATTAACAGATTCAAAGGAAACAGACTTCATGGATAGTTCCAAAACCAGAAGCCATCCATGCATGAACTAATAAAAACATTCCAAACAAATTTCAGAATACTTTAGTATATAAACTTAATTGTCAAATACAGCACAAACAGAAAGCATGAAAGTTGCAAACCTTCAATGCCCGATTCTACACAAGGATGTAGAGCACACTTTACAATTAACAGATTCAAAGGAAACAGACTGCATGGATAGTTCCAAAACCAGAAGCCATCCATGCATGAACTAATAGAAACATTCCAAACAAATTTCAGAATACTTTAGTATATAAACTTAACTGTCAAATACAGTGGCTTCTAAAACTTAGACAACAAACCTATACATTGTTTTAAAATCTGAAGGTCAGTACAGAACATGACATATACTTGCAGAATTTCTTCAAAGGAAGAGTTTTACAACCAAACCCGAACATCTAGAAGACTTTACAGATATAAACACTTCAGAAAACTTAAACCTCAGATCAGAAACATGTCTGGCTGCAGCAACCACCCCGAGAGCTCGAATCACCAACCACCTAATGGTCAGACTGAGGCACAAAGTCCTCATCTTCGGGTTCAATACCTACATCAGAGAGTTCATCTATGAGCCTAAAGCTCAGTAAGAACATATTATAAATGCAGTGTTGCAAAATGCTATGCATGCAGTTTTCAGAATACAGTGGCAGAACAGAACTTTACGTTACAGTGGCAGAGGGGTATAAGTGGGGCTTATAGGGGAACTGGCAAACAGAGGGTGCACTATAAGGCACAGTAGTTTTCAGAATCCCATGGAGGGATAAAACCAGAGGGTCCTTGCTAGAGACAATAAATTTTCAGATTCCCAGGGAGGGATAAAACCAGAGGGCCAGTCCCCATCCCACACCTAACCAGTACATTTCAGTCAGATTTTATCTTGTTTAGTTTCAAACAGTGTACAGAAATCGGTTTTGCATGAACTTTCAGTGAAAACGTGTATGCATGAACTTTCACAGTGCATAACTTGAAACAACAGTTAACAGAATAATACAACAGATTCTAGAGAGAAAACAGATAACTCAGAACTTAACTCTAACTTTCTACTTGAAAACACCCGACAGAAGAAATTCCTAGTACCTCCGTGATGTAGGGCCTTAAGGGCCAACCTACAGATATGAATTTACCTGTTGCTGTAGAGTTGATAGTCCTGGACGTCTCAGAAATGTTCGAACCTTAGCGGAGAAACATAAAGGAACCGAGGAGATCGAAGTAGCTTCGACGATTGTTTTGTCGACAGGAAGGGAGAATGTCGAGAAGAGAAATGGAGAGAGAGCAGAGCGGAGAAGTGAAGAAGGTTTCACGCAGGAGGGAGAACTTAGCTTCTTCACCAAGTCGCCAGATGTCACTCAACCATTGGCTATCTCCCACCAACCTTAATTTCTCCCTAATTTACCCTTCCATGCATTTTAAACTTAGTGTTTAGTTTAGTTACACAATAGTTTGGTTCTCCCCTCACTAAATGCTCCAGCATTTTACAATAAAGTTGTTATCGTATTTATGGCAATTTAAATCCACACAATAATTCAACAGACTATTACATGGCCAAAATGCCGGGTGTTACAAGAGGAGCAAGGAGGATGTGAGATATTCTACTCATATGATGATTTGATTTATTTAATGAATGAGAAGTTTGCTTTTGTGCTTTTTCTTCGTAAAATTAGCTAAGTATTCAAAAAAGAGAAAATAGGATTTTGACTCAAGAATAATTTTGTCAGAGTATGATTTTTCAATAATAAAGATATGCTCATGTCCATATGAAAAGTTAAAGAATACATCTAAAGGTACAAGTCTTGAAACTGAAATTAAGTTCTTAGAAAAACTAAGAAAATACAAGATATTCGAAATAAGGATTGTAAAACGAGAATCAATTATTAATGTATTATAAACAATATCAACCGTATTAGATTCATAACAAACAAATGAGGTTAGTGTACCTTCATTCTCAGGCTATAACTTAAATTTGGTGCAATCTTTCTTTATATGTCCATTCTTGTCACAGAAGAAACACTTGTTTGTGTGTTAAAGCTCTAACTCAATAAGATATATCTTCAACTACATAACAAAAATATCAAATTATGTTCATTTTCTTAATTCATGTTAGTAAATTAAGAAATATTACTTGATATTTTATCATAATTAATCATGTAACTATAATAAAAAATTATGTGGGATAAAATTTACTGTATTTATAAGATTAATTACAACATATGTCATAACGTGATTTTAAACATTTAACATATAATTTTAAATAATGAAAGATGTTATGACTACACTTTAATTCAATAAAATTATATAAATCACTCGACATTTAAATTGTTCATGTTATTATTTACATTATTTTGCAAACATAATAAAGCAAAAAATATGCAAGCAAAATAAAATAAATACATTTAAATGAAATGAACAATAAATTAATGTCCAAACAAAAAAATTTAAGATTCTGTACACATATGTACTAAAATATGCATACAAAATAAATTATGAATTATGTGCAATCAAATTAATATGCATATAAAATCAATATTTAATTAAAATGTTCACATAATTGATTAAGTCGCTTCGGCGGAATGGTCTATTGAATATAGAGGGCACGTGTTTGAATCACAGTATGTGTTTCTTCTAGGACCATTATCGATTTGTCTCTAGAAGTTAAATGAATAAAAAAAGAGGGGCGTGTGTGGGTGGTTACTTGGATAGAAACAGTCAAATACTGAACCATAATTATGGAAAACTTAACCCACATTATAAAAAAATAAGACCACATGACACTTATAATGTTAAATTGCCAACATTTTTGTTTAATAATTTAAATAGAAAACCAAACTCACATTTCCTTAAAACCAAACCCACGTATCAAAGGACACGGTTGTCCTCCTTGTCTGCTTCCTCACAAATAAGCATATATAAATTTTGGTTTAATAATTCAAATGGATTTGTGGTAATGCTCCTAGGCCTCGAAGACAATTTTGGTTTCCTTTGTTGCTAAAATGTGTGTCCATACTAGAGTAATTTGTGCAGAGAATGGGGAAACACTAAAGCCTGCTAGCATAATGATAAAATCTTTCTCCTAAATTTTTTTTAACATAATTTTTTTTTTTTATAATGCATGGGTTATACATAAATATACGATACAAAATATAACATATTTTCAAATCAATTTGTGTGTTCTTTCTATTTAATCATAACTTATTATGTATCATAAAATGATGAGCCTAGAGAAGCCATTACTCGGTCAAAAGCCAAGTCCTTGGCTGAGCCTCCACTTTTAACTAACGAATTTGCTATTTTTGTAGGGAAATCATTTCTCGAGATTTTGATGACCCCTCTTGACATGGAGCAGCCCTATCACTTACTCACATGGGAGTGTGATTGGCCATGCATGGTTTTGAAGGAGAAATTTGTCTTATTCTTAACAATTAATGTAATTGCGCTGAGGTTGTTTATAGAGTTATGAATTGAGTTCCTAGTCCTGGTATAAGACTCGTCATTGTGTCTCCTTTATTGGTTGATAGGGATTTCCAGATTTTGTTTCATTTTAGACTCAAACAAGTATGTGGACTTCAAGCTGGTTGTTGAGGTTGTTGCTATAGTGCGCAAAAAAGAGCAGACATTGTCTAGGTATCGATTTTATATTATTTGCATTGCATTGCATCATTGTTTTCCAAAAACCCTAGTTTGATGAGTTGTCACCGTATAAAAGTATGACGGGGCATGGTTATCAGCACGTATGTGTTTACGTTTATGTATGTACGATTTACACGTTTACCAGTGATGCATGGTTTTATACTTTGATATACATATACATGTTTGGAAGGATGAATTCTCGTAATACTTTGGACAGTTTTGGTGTCAAAGTATCAAAAGGATATCCTAGTACAACTGTAACACATCAATATTTTTCCCCAAATCAAACTTAATTAGGGTTCCCAATTTATTTTTTATCAAACCCTGATTAGCAACCAATTAGGGCAAATCTCCACAATTATAGCTCAATCCACAAATCAGATCAAAAATTAAACCTAATCGATGAAATCAATCCTTGGTGAATCCAACCGGAAATTGGTCCAGAAACACTAATCAAAAGAAGACACTTTTCTGGAAACCGATTAGAGATTGGATTTTTCCAGCTCTGCTACGAGCTAATCTCGAAATTCGGTGAAACAAATCTGGCATGAACATGGACTTCAAAATGGGAAACATTCTGAAACACTCAAAACGCTCCCTCACTAGAAATCTGGCGCCGATCATGAAGCGGCCGAAAAATCTGAACTAAGTTGGATTTTTCGGAGGCGCGGGGAGGTGAGCCTCCTTCTATAAATAGAACCTTTGGTGGAGGAGGAAACTTACACCGAAGCTCTCATCTCCCTCTCAGTTCTTCAGAAAGGAAGAAGGACTTATCTCGGTCTTCAAAGCAGCGAGCTCCGATCACCGCCGAGCCTCCAACAAGAAGGAACTCCTTGGTTGAAGGCTCCGACGAAGCCTCTCGGCCTCCGCCGACGACCCATCAGAGTAAATCTCTCCCTCTCTCGGTCTGTTGCTCTCTGTCGCGCTCCATTCCCCTCTGTTGAGCTCTCCCTCTCTCTCTGATACACTTTGTTTTCTCTAGGCAGAATCACGAAGAAGAAGTTTGGTTTTATTTTAAAACCTGAACCAGCCCAGCAATCCAGCGAACCAAACCGAACCGGTCCAGCATTTCAAAATATGAACCAGGCCATCTGTTGACCTGACCCGACCCGAAAATTGACTCGACCAGTACTGTTCACCCGACCCGAACCAAATTTTGACCCGAATTGAACCGGACCGATCAGAGATTTAATCGGTAAGGAATTTCTGCCCAAATTCTTCTAAGTTGAAATAATTTAAGTGAGATTTTAATATTAGTATTCGAATTAGGCAGAAAAGATTTTGGAACCGTCAGATTCAATCCAAACCAATTCAACCTATCCGATCCGACCTGATAACACAACGTTATTATTCTGGAGATTTTGAAATATCCCGATATACATTAATTGCTCGGAATCCAAGTAAGTGTAAATACAATGTTTTGGCTACGGCCCTACATCATATGATAAAATATTATTTTTTTATTATTGTTTTATTTTATCACACGTTTTCGATGATTGAGCACGTATGCTAGAATATTGACCTAGAATTGTTTAAAAGATAAAATGGATAGGATATTTGCATGCGTATGAAAAAGTAAAAGGGAATTGACGGCAAATACGTGATAGCAAAAGCCTGAACGACAGTGAGATGGTGAGCTTGAACGTTAAAAGTAAAAGTAAAAGATGACGAAGCCATGATGACCAAGTCTTAAAAGATGGTTCAGGAATGAGTTCCAACCAGTATATAACAGTTAACAGGATTTGGTAAAAGTAAAAGTAAAAGTTTTGTAATTTGCATGTATTTTCACTTACTGAGTTATCTCATAGTTTTAATTTATGATGTAGGTGAATTTTTATCTGAGGAAGAACTATCTGCAATTGAGAACCCTCCAGTGGCAAGCGAGCATACAGAATAAGAAGATATTATCAAGTTTGAAGAAAAAGATTTAATTTAGTATGCTTTAAATTTTTAAACGATATTTTAAGTTTTATTTTAATTTAAGATTTTGAATAAATATGTTGAATTTTTTTATCATTTAATAAAGTCTCATAAATGATTTTAATTAAGCGATGTTTTTAAGATTTTGACAAATTTATTTCAAAGCTTCCGCGAAATTAAAGTTTTCAATTAATGTTAAATTATGATTTAACGCTCGATTTTCAAATCAATTTGAAAAAAAATTTTAGGGTTTTCAAAATTAGGGTTTCAAATTGGAGATTTTTTAAAAGGGGTCGTTACAACAACTTTTATTGTTTGAAAGTTGTCTTGTTTGCACGTTTACAAAAATGGGTAATAGGGCAGTGATGACGCGCTTTTGGGGTTTCGAATTCCTAAACCTGATCAGAGTATGTTTGTATGTTGGATTACGAGTAGTGTTGTGTTGAACTTGCTCGTTCACTACCCGGGGTGACATTGATGGATATTGGGATCGTCGTTGCTTTCATTATTCTTTCTGTCTTATGAGATGTTGATGGATCTTTATACCATCATCTTTCTATGCTAGTGTGCCGGAGGGGTCTTTGAGTGAATTTCTTTTTTCACTCAGGTGATTTTCATGTTATAAGGACGATGATGATGTATTTTCGTATAGTCGTTTATGTATGCGACAATGTTTGACTTATTGTCTCATCGGTGGCCCGTTGAGTCTATTTCTTTAAAATAATAAAATGAATTTTCATAGATCAATGTTTTGCAAACCATTTGTTTATCACATCATGTTTTGAACTAAAATGTAAAAGAAGTTTTACATGTGCATTTAGTATAACATTTTTACTGAGTTAGTTACTCACCTTAAACAACCCCCTATTTTCCAATAAATAACAAGGGCAATGCGTAGTTGGGATTTGATAACATCTTTTCTTTATTTTTTCTATTGAGTGTTTTAGTGTTTCCTGGTGAGAACTTGAATTTCATTTGGACTTGTGTTAGTTAAGGGATTTAGGCATGGACTTGTAAACCATAATGAATTGTTTTTACTTTATCGCACTATTATATTTGTATTCACTGTGTGGGTCTTGGTTTTTGATAATACGTTCAAGTCTTTCGTTGCGAACCAAATTTTAGACTGAGTGATCAGGTTCTGCCCGAATACCAGATCGCCCAACTTGACGATTTGTTAGACCTGTCTGGGTTGTGACATAACCAATGAAAATCATAACATTCTCATCAAATATTCAAGTTGCTTTAATTCTGAATTATATTCAAAGTTACTCTTAAATTATGGGGTGCACGTGTGTGCATTTCATAGGTTAAAAATATCTCAAATTACCAAAACTTAATTATATCATGAAAAATTTATTGCTTTATATCTTCTAACTTAAAAAAATTAGAAATCTATGATCACGTCTCAATCGCACACTCACCTCTCCCTCTCTCTTTCTCTTTGTACATCCGTGGAGAACAATAGGGAAATAGTGTTAAACCCTATTTTAATAACATTTATTCTATTCACATTTTTGCCCCAACATTTCATTTAATTATACTTACGTCCCATTTAATTTTATTCTTAAATTTAAATTTTACGCCAGCTTCCTAAATTGCCAACTTTACTCACCAAAAACCCGATGTGACAATTTAAAAGACAATCGAGTCATTCTTTGACTCGTCATAAGTCAATAATGAAAAATTGACACGTTAAAATTAATTAACAAAAAAAAAAAACTGGTTTTTACAGGTTTGAAGTTGAAGGCAATTTTGAGAATTTTGAATTCAATGTTTTTAAGCATGACTAAATATCAATTTGAAATTTTATTCCTTGTTTCACAGTTATTTTATTTTTATATTCCTCGAAGACAAGTAATGACTGAAGTTTGAAGATGTGATAACTCTTAAAAAAGAGCTATTCATATCGTTTTGTTGTGTGTGTGTGTATGCTCAAATTCTTGCCTTTCTTCTTAGGATTTTGTTACTAGAGATAAGAGCACTAGAGATTAGTTTTACAAGGAAAATATAAGGTTAGAATGATGAAAAGAAATTGGATCATAGGTGACTTAAAGTGGGTGTTAGATGAAGTCAGAATTTAAATTAGTTTGTTGATTATTATAATTAGATCAAGCATCTTTTGATCTTCTGGAATTCATAATTCAAGGAAAGATAATTTTACTTAACTCTTGGAAAACGATGAGTAGTGATTGTGCATCTTACTTCACAAACTCGTTGAATTCCTTTTGCTTGGTTTGTTTCCATATCAATGAAACCATCTTCTACAATTCCCAAATATCTTTAGAAATACAAAGAGTTCTCGTTTGGATACTCCAAATATTATAATTTTCTCCATCAAATATTGGTACGGAATTTTGGGTGAAGATCATTTTGATGCCATAGACTAGAATTATGAAAAAATGATCTTAAATATAGGATTTGGTTTAAAGGGTATTAGTTCTTATATAAAAAATATGCCGATAATTTAGAGAACTTAATCAAGAAATACTTTAGGAAACTAATTTTCTTAAAGTAATAAATTGGAACGATATGCTTGGATTTTAAATTCTCACTTGAATTTCAATTGAGTTGGTTCACAAATGATACAAAGTGGCCTTTATACAGGCAAAATGTTTAGGTTAAATAGTGGGTGAAACGTTGAAATTATATTTTCAACCTGTGTTTTTGACTGCTCAATAATTTTTAATAATACAAAAATTGACTGACCTAAAATATCATGCGGCTGAAATAATTTTGTCATGCATTCACACACAACTTTTGACCATGATGACATTTTAAATTACATGTATTTATTAATGTAACGCCCCGAGCTATCTAAACCCGGTTTGCTACTCAGCACACTGAACCGAACCATGACGACTTGATACTAAATTTAAAAATATTTCACTCGACAGTCAAAATTTGACTTTTTCTAAAACTCGATGTATTTTAAAACTTGCAGCGGAAATCAATCGAACATCAATGAAGTTAAATAATCTGTGAAAATATTTTAAAATAATTGTTGGGAGTGTTAAGAATAATGGGCCAAAAATATAAAGCTTTAAAAATGTGGAATACCCATGAAATTGTAGAAGTCAAACACATCTGCCGATGACAAGGTCAACACAAGAAGCAGAAATAGAAAATAGGAGGCCTCTACCGATGACAAACGACAAAACTTCGGTTACATCAACCGGTCACAAAACGACAAACACTACCTACATCTTTCGATGACGTCAGCCGGAAGATATACAAACAGGACAACTCTCGGTAGACTGCATCTACCGATAACTAGGCGACAAAACTTGCTACTTACATCTACAGATGACATCAGCCGGATGACTCCTTCATCCAACATCTGCCGATCGCTAGACGACAGAACTTACCACTTTCATCTACCGATGACGTCAGCCGGATGACTCCTTCATCCAACATCTGCCGATCGCTAGACGACAAGACTTACCACTTTCATCTACCGATGACGTCAGCCGGATGACTCCTTCATCCAACATCTGCCGATAGACCTCAGAACAGCAATTCTGCTGTATTCCAAGAAAGCTCTGACTATCAAAAGGATTTAAGCATTTTACTAAGACCAATCAGAGACAGATCAAATCATTGCATCACTTAAATCCAGTAGAAAACAGTATTTTCAAAACCCAACAGAACACTAATATCGAAGATTCTCAGAATGTATTCAAAGTTTTGAAAACACTACTATCATAAAATTTTCAGAAAAAGAAACATCTATACTGAACTAGTTACTCCCAATTCAACACCTACAGCCATGGATTAAACCGCCTCAACAGATGGCCAAACCGATGCCTGAAAATGCTCCTCCAACCAGCCTGGTCCTCTTATTAGTCGGTAAACACACCTTCAGTAACTTCTTCACCTACATCACAAACTCATCTATTAGCCTAATGCTAAGCAAGTAGAGCAATGAATGAAATGAATTAATGAAACAAAAATTTCCCTAAACATGCAATCTCTACTTTCTCATCTCAGTTGTATTCAAATTTGTTCTCTGTGGATCCCTCTGTACGATGGGAAAGTGGATCAGTCATCTTCCAAAGCATACATCCTCTGATCTCAATTAAGGGGCGGATTAATTCCCTTAACAGTTAACTGGTCTGATCCCCCTGTAGGATTGGGAAGTGGATCACTTTTCCCAAAACCTCAATCCTCTGTTCTCAATTAAAGGGCGGATTAATCCCCCTTAACAGTTGTTCTGATCATCCTGCTCACATTTACCATGTGTTTCATGTAAAATCATTTTCGTAATCTTTCAAAACATGATGCATGACAACTGGAGATAAACATACAAACATACATAAACCCTACTGTTTGTGATGTAGGCCCGAAGGCACAAACAAACTCTACTTACCTGGCTCCCTGGAAATCGCTCGGCTAAATGCTACTTCAGAAGCTCGCTCACCTAAAATCATAATAGTACATATATCAAACTTTCACTAAACTTCACAGAATCAATACAGGAGTTTGAGGAAACCAAATTTGAAACCCCACAACTCGGGTACTCTCAATAGTCGCTCAGCCCGAACCTACTCTAAATCACAACATTCCTCGAAACCCCTCACATTGTACTCCCTCAGCTATCTAACTACTAAAATCGCAAGAAAACAAGGAGGGCTTACCTAGGTTGAAGGAGAATCGGGCAGGAGAATCGCCTAGAGATTTCTGCCGTTCGAGCTGAAGACCGAAAGGGAAAGAAAATGAGTAGTGGTGGTGGCTACTCTAAACTTTTTGCCTTAAATACCCTATCCACTTTCAAATTTGCCAATTACCTTTATACCCTTACTTACTCATTCTTCAACCTAACCTATATTATACTAAAATTTCATTCATCGATTATACTTAATAGATTTATCTGTTATTTTAAATTTTTAATTAAAGTCGGGTGTTACAATTAACCCATTTTAACAATATCACCTCCATTAAACCAAATCCCATTGCAGGGGAATGCTTCAACTCCCATCTTCTCTCTCTATAATTCTGCTTCTTTCTTGGCTGAAAGACCATTTGCTCTTCGTGCCCCCCAAAGAATGGTCAATTGCCTGGCCATGCCTTATGTTTTAAAAAATAATATAATTATTTTATTAATTCTATTATTATTTTAATATATTATGATATATATAATGTATAAAAATTTATTCTAATAAATCTGGTTGGTTCCAAACTCGTCTGATGAATTAATAAAATAAAAATTGGCGATTTCTTTGTGACTTAATACATTAAATAGAATCTTAATTTTCAGTCCAATTGTGTATTTCTAAGTCTTCAAGGGCAAGAGAGGACTCAATGATTTTTTTTCTTCACTGTCGATGTAATATACGCATGCATAGATTGATAAAAGGATTGTATACTCTATTGTACTCATTGGTTGTTCTAAATCTTGCCACTAAAATCTTTTCTTATTGAACAAATAATGAAAGGATTGTCTTGGTGTTGAGATAAAAGTGTCGATTATGCCATGGAAAAACCTTATTAAGGCATATCTTGATGATATTCATGGTTAGATGGTATTTGTGGTTTGTAAAAAATAATCATTTAAATGTTGTGGGCCTAATTTTTTTTTTTTTGTATTTATTTAAGCTGTATGAAACTGTTCACATGCTTGATTTCTTGATTCAATATTTGTGGTTTTGAGTGATTAAATGTGATGATTATGGTTGAATCTGTTGTCAAGTTGTCCAATACTTTGTAGAAATTCTTAGTTTAATGATGGATAAAATGAATAGTATTGAAAGTTGAATACTCTGGAAAGTTTGCTGTAGGGTGTGTGCTAATTAATATGTACTATCTCCTTGATAGGAAAGGAGATTTTTCAAAAAAGAATGAGAAAGAGTAATAGAATTTGTCGCAAAAAATATTTACAGAGTTGAATCTTAACAAACATACACGTGCCTATATAATTACAACAATTACAAGTGTAGTAAAATTATAAAGGGTGAGAGTTATAAATGTCTTAACATCCCCGTATGATCAAGGTGGGTAGTTGCAGAACTTGTTTTGAAAGGAATCGAATTTACTAAAGGTGAGCGGTTTAGTGAAGACATCCACAAATTGATGTTAAGAAATAATAAACTTGGTACTTTGATTTAGAATGGATAATCGGGTTGAAAGCAATATAAGTTGCACTTATACTGAATAACAAGTGAAGAAGAGAAGTGTATACGTAACTCGAACAGTAAGGATTGAATCCAAGAAAGTTTAGTTGCCCCATTTAGAAGGCTCCGATACTTCGATTCGGTAGATGGTCGTGAAACCACTTTTTTTTTTTTTTTTTTTTTTTTTTTATTGGAAGACCAAGAAATTAAGTTTGACCCCAAGTAAACACAACATGCACATGTACTTTTTTTCATATGGACAAAAGACGTCCAATTAACATAGATAAAAAACATGAAAGTAGTAGAAGGTGATGGATAAAACGAGAGAGTAAACATAGAGGAACCTTTGAGATAGCATAAAATCATGGACATCAGTAAGTTAGTGCATGAATTGAGATGCTTTGTTCACATCGAAGACTATATCTTGGCAAGTAAAAGAACAATACTTCTATAAAGGGAGCCATCCTAAAGAAAGATACCAAAGTTTTTTTATAAAACTTGGCCGGAAACTAAAGGAGTAGAAATAGGTTTATTGTCAGCCATATTTGTACGAGCCAGCAGATCAAAAATATACTTTGTTTGATTCAAAATCTTTCTGCCATTTTTAAGATCAGTTGCAAAAACCAAAAAATAATGAAGAATGCCCAAATAATCAATCAATTTTCTAATGGACTAATTGTTACAACTAGTGAGAATAATGTCGTCCAAGTAAATCAACATAATAAGAAAGATACCTGAAGAGTTGTTGATGAACATAGAGGGATCTGCTCTGGAAGCATGAAAGCAATATTTGAAGAAGCATTGTGCTAAGCTTAAGGAACCATACATGAAGTCATTATTTTAACTCATATAGTGCCTTTCGTAATTTACATACAAAGGATGGCCGATTAGAATCAACAAATCTCGTCAGTTAAGCCATGTAAACATCTTCAGACAAATCTCCATGCAAGAATGCATTACTAACATCCACTTGATGTATAAGCCAGTTTTGAGAAAAAGGCATAAGATAAAATATGAATGGCGAAATGTCAAACCACAGAGCTAAAAGTTTCAAAATACTATATAGCTTCAGACTGGTTGTAACCTTTTGCAATCAGACTCACCTTGTGTTAGCTATATGATTCATCAGAATTTTGCTTGTTTAAAACCCATTTAGGGGCCGATGATTACAACCTGGTGGTGGAGCAATAAGAGACCAAGTCTCATTACGGTGTAGAACATCAAGCTCTTCTAGCATAGCCTATTTCCACAAGAGAGATTTCATAGCTTGTTTACATGAAGAAGGTTCCATACATGAAACAATAATAGAGGTCAAATCAATTTTGGTTTGGATATGCCTGGTTTAGCTCACATAATCATGTTACGATTATTAGTAAGAAACTGTCGAACTCTAGAAGTCGGTTCATGCAATGTGGAAGATTAAGGGGGTGGAGAAAGAATAGATAAGAGAGAGATTGAATGATAAACAGAAGTGGAAGAAATAGGTGAGAAAAAAGAGGAATTAGAGGGTATAAATGGAGGGGAAACATGAGGAATATCAAAAGAAAAAAAAGGGGCAGACGGAGATTGGGCTGTTGGAAAATTTTGAGTAGCAAATGGAAAACCAACCTCGTTGGATATAACATGTCAACCGATATAGATTTTGTTAGTTGGAAGATGGAGACACACATTACCTTTATGTGAAGAAGAATATCCAATAAAGGCACACTTGACAGACCATGGCTGTAATTTATGGAAATTATATGGGCTGATGAAGGAAAACAAGAACATCCAAGCTCTCGTAAATAGGTCATAGGATGGAGGTTTATGAATTAGTAGTTAAAAGATAGGTTTATTTTGTAACACAGGAGTGAGGAGCCGATTAATCAAATGAACGGCAATATCAAAGGCATAGCTCCAAAAAGTTAGAGAATAGGATGAAAGAAACATCATTGTGAGACCCACTTCAACTACGTGTCTATTTTTTCGTCAACTCGTCCATTTTGAGCTAGAGTATAAGGGCATGATATTCTATGTTTAATACCCAAAGTAGTGAAAAAATAGGCAAGCGAACGAAATTCTCCACCACAGTCAGATTGGATGGAAGAAATGAAGTGATGAAATTGAGTATTAACCATGGATATGAAAGATTTAAAAATTTGTACGACATTAGATTTGCACTTTAAGGGAAAAAACCATCTAATGAAATAGTCAACAAACAATAAGAAATAACAAAATTCATTAATTGAAGTAACTAGTGATGGACCCTATATATCAGTGTGAATTAATTCAAAGGGAGATCGAGCATGAGACATTGATGTAGAAAAAGGGAGACGATGAATTTTGCCTAAATAACAAGCATTACAAAAAGACAAATCACGACGAGAGATAACACTATATTAGAACCGATGAACAATTCGGGCAAAAGGATGGCCTAAACATTGGTGCCACAAAGTTGAAGAGGAGACCGTTGAAGAAGTAGTAGTAGCGAGGCCAAGGGAGGAAATGTAGGTGTAAATGCAAAGATTTGCATATGAGTTGGCAATTGTATTTTTGGCAATATATATACATATTTATGGAGACAATATGTTAATTTCATTATTTTTCAATTTGATGATTTAATTCTTGGTGATCAAGAAATAGCGATTCTAATTATTGGATGGCGTCCTGATATCAATGATGAAGATTCTGTGGAAGAGAAAAATAAGGAAATATGATTATTTGGAAAGTTATTGAAAAAGGTATATGCACTTGTTTTTTGGAAAAGTTTTATTTGGAAAGCCGATTTGCTGTAGATTTGGCATGATTTGCTGGGCTCTGAGTTCCCATGATTAATAGGATGCTTTCCTAAATTTTTAGGCGAATATCTGAGTAGTTATAGAAACTTTCCTAAAGTGTCACACGTGGTGTCACACAACCGAATTTGTTAAGATTGTGTTTTCCTTATTCCATGCGGCGTTAAATCCGATTTGGTAACTGAACGAATTGAAGATATGGAAGTTACCAAGACTATTTAAGGTTTTCGTTTTCTGTGAAAACCGATTGATGACGGAGTTTTGATTTTCGTGGGAAAAACTTTATTCGTTTCTTGTGCCGTCGGTTTTTTCTTTCACTCTCATCGCTTCTGCGTTTGAGTTAGTGATTGTTTTACACACTCGACTTATTCTGTGGATTTCATCGTTCTACCGAATGTGTTGTGTATTGCATCCGAGGACTTCGATCTGGTGTTCCAGGAGGTGTCCCAGGAGGCAATATTATTTGTTCTTTATTGAAGCTCAGTCTCGGGAGGAGGCTGCATCCGAACTAGGGAGGAGTTCTGTTTCTTAGATAAGGGGAGCTTGTCGTTCTTGATCGTAGGCAAGGGGATCTTGCTATAACACGGGTTTCGGGAGGAACCAACAACAAGGGGATCTTGTTGTTATCTAGATCTTGGGAGAGGTCATTCTAAAGTTGAGGGGATCTTTCAAAAACAGTTTCCTTGGGGAAGTTAGCTAGAGGCGGCGACAAAGATAAGAGGGAGTCTTTATTTGTATAAGTCCGATTGTCTTGTAATTTCGTGAACTCAAAGAAATGTTTTTATATCTGGGTGTGGCCCGGCAGACGTAGGCTGGTTGCCGAACTGCGTTACCAACCTCCTGTGTCATTTATTTCTGCATTTTTATATTGTCCATCATTGCATTTATCATCGGTGTCACACGTAACACCCTGTAACACCCTGTGTGACACCGCAGAACTAATCGTAATTTTTCAATTGGTATCAGAGCGGGTCGCTTCTGTTTCTTAAGCGAGATCAGCGGGACAAGACTCTAGTTCGTGTGCGATGGATCCTATGAAAGAAGGAGGTTCTACAATGCGTCCACCATTATTGGATGGGAGTAATTATGCTTATTGGAAGGCAAGGATGAGGGCATTCATTAAAGCTATTGACGAGAAGGCTTGGAGGTCTATTTTAACAAGTTGGAATCCCCCTATGAACACTGATGCAGAAGGAATTGTATCTCCAAAACCCGAAGAAAATTGGACCGCAAATGAGGATGCTTTGGCGAATAGTAATTCAATAGCTCTCAATGCCATCTTCAATGGCGTTGATCCAATTCAATTTAGACTCATCTCTACATGTGAATCGGCAAAGAGGGCATGGGAAATTCTTCAAACCACCTATGAAGGAACATCTACGGTAAAGTTGTCTAAAATGCAAATGTTAACCATTCGATTTGAGAATTTAAAGATGCAGGAAGATGAGACTATTGGCAAGTTCAACGCAAAGTTATGTGATATAGCCAATGAAACATTTGCTCTCGGCGAGATGATTTCTGAAGAAAAACTTGTTCGAAAAACTCTACGGTCTTTACCACAGAGATTTGCCTATAAAGTTACTGCCATAGAAGAAGCCAAAGATGTGTCTAAAATGAAGCTTGAAGAGTTGATGGGATCTCTTAGAACTTTCGAGATGAATCTTGGAGGAGACATCGAAATAAAGAAAGAAAAGGGAGTTGCTTTAAAAACAGAGGCCCAGAATTACAGCGAGCATGATGAAGATGATTTGGAGGAATCTCTAGCCCTGCTTTCAAAGAATTTCAGCAGAGTTATGAAGAGATTTAGAAGGAATACTCGCGGTGTCAAGCAGGGTGTCACACACTTCAAAAGTGGTTCTTCAAGCAACAAGAAGCATAAAGAAGAAAATTATATGTCTGATCAACCTGTAAAGAATAAAGGTATTCAGTGCAGAGAATGTGAAGGATTTGGGCATATACAAGCAGAATGTGCTAACACCTTGAAGAAAAAGAAGAATTCTCTGAATGCAACCTGGAATGAGGATGAGTCACAAAACGAAGATGAATTTCAGAGCAACCATGTGGCGCTTGCTGGAAAGATAGAACATGAAGAAAATGGCAGTGTTATACAGGGTGTCACAGACGGATTTTCTAGTAATAGTGATGAAGACGAAGAACCAGTCACAGAAGAAGATCTTATTGGAGAATATAAGTTTCTGCATGAAAAATAGACCGAGCTTGTTAAAGTAAATGAGCTTCTACACACACAGATTAGAAATTTGAAGGATAAGAAGAACAATCTTCAAAATGTTATTGATGATTTGGAGACAAAGCTGAAAGCAAGTCAGGATGAAGTTAATGATTTAACAAATGAGATAAGCCTCATGAAGAAGAATGTCAAAATGCTGAATTCGGGTTCTTCTAATCTCGATGATATTTTAAATGTCGGCAAATCAAGCGTAAATTGGTTAGGACTGGGTTTCAAAGGCGAAAGTTCAGGTTTAAAGACTGTTGCTATAAAGGAAAATCGTTCTGTGATAAAATTTGTGAAAGAAAGTCCTGTGCCACAGCAGGTGTCAGACAGGGAAGTAGATTACAAAGGAAAGCAAGTTGCAAACAGAATACCAAGAACTGACAGAAAATCAAATTCCTATAGTTTCTATCATGCGTCCAGCAATAAAGGTAACAAATATGTTTCAGTATGTCACTATTGCCAACGTCGTGAACATATTCGCCCTAAATGCTTTACTTATCTTGCGGATCTTAGACTAGGAAATGTTAGAAATGCCTCTTCTTACAAATTTCCTTATCAGAAATGGGTGATGAAATCAAGTATAAAGTGTAATGTTACACATCTTTCACTAAAGGCAATCGAAAACAATGCATGGTATTTTGACAGTGGCTGTTCTAGACATATGACAGGTGATGAGAGACATTTGATGGATATTATACCTGAATCCGTAGGAAAAGTAACATTCGGCAACGGTGTCACATCGGATGTCATTGTCAGGGGAACGTTGAATGTTCCTGGTTTACCAAAGTTGAGTAATATTTTATTGGTAAATGGTTTGAAGTCCAACCTAATCAGTATTAGCCAGCTTTGTGATCAAGATCTGAATGTGCAATTTACAAGAGAAAGATGTGTTGTGTCCGATCAAAACAAAAATTGTGTTATTGAAGGAGTTAGATCATTGGACAATTGTTATCTTATTTATTCCTCGTCTACCTGCCTTCGGTCGAGTATGGAAGACACTATCTTATGGCATAGAAAGTTGGGACATGTTAATTTCAAAATGCTGGAGAAGCTTATTTCGAAAGGTGCTGTTCGAGGAATTCCTGAATTAAAATTTGATGAAGACAAATTATGCAGACCATGTCAAATCGGAAAGCAAACAAAGGTGTCTCACCCGGTGTCACAGGGTTCCACAACTACCCGGGTTCTTGAATTACTTCACATGGATCTAATGGGGCCGATGCCTGTTGAAAGTATTGGAGAAAAACGTTACGTATTCGTTACTGTTGATGATTTTTCACGCTATACATGGGTGGAGTTTCTAAAAGAAAAGTCTGACACGTTTAAAGTTTTCAAATCAATGTGCACTCGTCTCCAATGGGAAAAAGATTGTGTTATTATGAAGATCATACGTATCTGAAGTGATCATGGAAGAGAGTTTGAAAATTCTGAATTCTCGGATTTCTGTAAACATCTCGGAATTGCACATGAATTCTCGGCACCAAAAACTCATCAACAAAACGGAGTCGTTGAAAGGAAGAATCGTACGTTGGCAGAGATGACTTGAGTAATGCTACATGAAAGAGATGTTTCTCAAAAATTCTGGGCTGAGGCTATGAATACAACTTGTTATACCATTAATCGGGTGTATCTCCGCGACAAAACTTCTATGACACCCTATGAGATATGGAAAGGTAAATCTCCGAATCTTAATTATTTTCATCCGTTTGGCAGCCTCTGCTTTGTGTTGAATGACAGGGAACGCAGGGGGAAACTTGATCCCAAGAGTGATGAAGCAATCTTTCTCGGTTATGCTACAAATAGTCGTGCCTATCGGGTTTACAACAAAAGAACTCGAACTGTCATCGAATCTGCAAATGTTCAAGTGGACGACTCTCTTGACACAACCGATAATCCAAAAGATGATGCAGACCACATTTTAAATAATGAAGGCGCTAGTGTTTCACCCGGTGTCACAGAGGGTGTCTCAGGCAGTGTCCCAGATCAAACAGAGACTGTTGATGAAGTAGAAGCTGATCTCATACGCCACAGACAACCATCTACACGGGTTCAGAAGAATCATCCTACAGACGAGATTATTGGTGGTCTGAATGATGGTATACGAACCAGAGATAAGCCGAGAGTGAATTATCGAGACATGATCCAAATGGCATGCTTTACATCAACGATCGAGCCAAAGAATGTGAAAGAAGCATTGCTAGATGAGTACTGGATAGGAGCTATGCAAGAAGAACTCAGCCAATTCTCCCGAAATCATGTTTGGGACTTAGTACCGTGTCCTTCCGATGTGAACGTTATTGGTACTAAGTGGATTTTCAAGAACAAAACCGATGAACATGGGAACATTACTCGCAACAAAGCTCGGCTAGTGGCTCAAGGGTATTCTCAGATTGAAGGAATTGATTTTGATGAAACATTCACTCTGGTTGCTCGTCTTGAATCTATTCGGCTTTTATTGTCTATTGCTTGTGTTATGCGGTTTAAGTTATATCAAATGGATGTGAAGAGTGCGTTCCTCAATGGGTTTCTAAATGAAGAAGTTTATGTTGCTCAACCAAAGGGTTTTGAAGACCCTCATCATCCCGAGTATGTTTATAAGTTGAAGAAGGCGTTATATGGGCTCAAACAAGCCCCTTGTGCATGGTATGAACGACTCACGCAATATCTATTAACTAAGGGATATGAGCGAGGGGGAGTAGATAAAACCCTTTTTGTCCAGCATGCCAAAGGTCAGTTTTTACTTGCTCAAATATATGTTGACGACATAGTGTTTGGCTCGGTGTCACAGGCGATGGTGGATGAGTTTGTTGCTCAAATGACCGGTGAATTCGAGATGAGTATGGTTGGAGAACTCACGTATTTTCTTGGGCTTCAAATTCAGCAAGAAAAGAATGGTCTTTTTATCTCTCAATCCAAATATGCCAAGACTTTATTGAAAAAATTCAAGCTCGAGAATGCACGCCCCCGTAGAACACCCCTTGGGACACACGAGAAAATATCTAAAAATGAAAAGGGAATTGCTGTTGATCCGCACTTATACAGAAGCATGATTGGAAGCCTATTATATCTCACTGCCAGCTGACCAGATATTTGCTATAGCGTGGGTCTATGCGCTCGATTTCAAGCAAATCCAAAGGAGTCACACCTAGTATCGGTTAAACGAATTCTGAAATATGTCAGTGGAACAACTGATTATGACATATGGTATTCTTTTGATTCTAATGCTAATCTGGTGGGTTATTGTGATGGTGACTGGGCAGGAAGTTCCGATGACCGAAAAAGCACTTCAGGTGGATGTTTTTATATTGGACACAACTTAGTATCATGGTTTAGCAAGAAGCAGAACTCTATTTCTCTATCTACTGCCGAGGCAGATTATATAGCAGCTGTACGCAGCTTCTTTGGATGAAACAAATGATGAAAGACTATGGTGTCACACAGGGTGTCATGACCCTCTACTGCGATAATTTGAGCACTATCAATATTTCTAAAAATCCTGTTCAGCATTCACGGACAAAACATATTGATATATGACACCATTTTATTCGATCTCTTGTGGAGGACAAAGTTATTAATTTGGAGCATATGGTGACCAAAAAACAAATTGCTGATATCTTTACTAAAACATTAGATGGTGTACGATTTGAAGAGCTGAGGTCTGCCCTAACCCTCTGTGTTATGTAAGCTGGTTATTGCTTTTATTTATTTAAAAAAAAATCGCCACTTGCATTAGGCGTTTGTTTTTATTTTTTTGTATTGCTCATCCTCTGCTGAATGTGATTATTCTGAACATTATGATATTCTGTGGAGCAACACCGTATGCGACTTGCAAAATTCTGACTTTTCTTATGAAATATTGGAAGTCTATTTTTAATGAAGTTTGGAGCATCATTATTATACTGGGTTTATTTCCCAACTTGCTGAGATCTAAATTATTCTTCAAAGATTCATTATACTGGTTTATGGAGGAGATTAGGAATAGCTACAAGCTTCTCGCAGGTGATCAGGTTAATGTTTTGGAAGGTGTGACGACCCGAAACCGAACCCGATCGGGGTCCGGGATCGAAGCCGTCACTCCGGGACATTTGCAGAAAACGGGCACATATTTTTTTTTATAACAGAAAACAGGGAACAGAACGTTTACAAACTATAAAACTTCACCGAGAGAGAGAGTTCTCAGGAGTTGAAAGCAAAATGGGATTCAACAACGGATAACAGAAGAGAAACGAAAATGCAGGAAGACAGGGACATTTAAGAGAACTTAACTGGGAAGAAGCATACTGTGGAAGGCTACGGTGTATAACAGAACTATGCACAATTCGGAAATGAATAACAGAAGAGAAGAAATGGCGAAGAAAATAATTAAACAGAATGGACAAGAAGTAAACCAGAAATCATAAGCATAGAAGCAGGAAGCTGTTGGGCGAAAGGCGTATGACGTCATCGGAAGAAAAGATGACGTCAACCGGAAGACAAAATTATAAACTGGGCGGAAGACTTATGCTGACGTCAACCGGAAGACAAAAACAGTAAACATAACCGGCAGAAGGTAATGACGTCAGCCGGAAGATGGATGACGTCAACCGGTAGAGAAGGTGATGACGTCAGCCGGAAGATGGATGACGTCAACCGGTAGACAAAAACAGTAAACATAACCGGCAGAAGGTGATGACGTCAGCCGGAAGATGGATGACGTCAACCGGTAGACAAAAACAGTAAACATAACCGGCAGAAGGTGATGACGTCAGCCGGAAGATGGATGACGTCAACCGGAAGACAAAAACAGTAAACATAACCGGCAGAAGGTGATGACGTCAGCCGGAAGATGGATGACGTCAACCGGAAGACAAAAACAGTAAACATAACCGGCAGAAGGTGATGACGTCAGCCGGAAGATGGATGACGTCAACCGGTAGACAAAATTATAAACTGGGCGGAAGACTTATGCTGACGTCAACCGGAAGACAAAAACAGTAAACATAACCGGCAGAAGGTAATGACGTCAGCCGGAAGATGGATGACGTCAACCGGTAGACAAAATTATAAACTGGGCGGAAGACTTATGCTGACGTCAACCGGAAGACAAAAACAGTAAACATAACCGGCAGAAGGTGATGACGTCAGCCGGAAGATGGATGACGTCAACCGGTAGACAAAAACAGTAAACGTAACCGGCAGAAGGTGATGACGTCAGCCGGAAGATGGATGACGTCAACCGGTAGATAAACACTTAAAACAGCAGTGAACGTGATCGGAAGATGCAGTTTTTGAGATAAAACTTGGCAAATTTTAACATAAAGACCTACAGGCAGGGAACATCAAAACAGGAGGCATGAGGGCTTCAGACCCTCAAACCCGATTTCAAAACAAAGTTTTGAATTCATACTCTACAAATGACGGGAGTTCGAGCAGACAAACTGCATGGATAGCTCTAAAATTCGAGACTATCCATGCATGACCTGAAAAGGGAGAACTCAAGCAGTTCCAGAATGTTTTCAAAACATTTAAAATATATGGATACAATCTGTCAAATACGGAGGTTTTAAATACATCAACAACAGGACTTGTACATTTCAAAATTTCCAACAAAACTTTCAAACAAAACACAAGACTACAACAAAGTTTTAAAACAGAAACCACAAACATCCAGAAGAGTTTACAAATATGAACTTTACTTCAAAGACTTAAACCTCTACACAGAATTTATCTGACTGCAGCAACCATTCCCAATGAGCTCGATCCGCCAACTGCAACCTACACATCGGCCTGAGGCACCAAGTCCTCGTCCACGGGATCCGTACCTACAACAGGGAGTTCATCTATGAGCCTAGAGCTCAGTAAGAACATGAAATGCAATGTGCATATGCTATGCATGAACATTTTCAAATACATGAACATTATATTACATTACGTTTCACTGGACAGGAAGGTATAAGTGGGAGGAGGAGCTGGCGCAACAGGATGTACATGCCACTTTCAGGACATAACAGGAGTACTTGACAGGATGTCAGTCCTCGTCCACACTTAACCATACATTTTCTTTACAGGATTTTATCTTACTTACTTCAAAACCGGTGCTGAAAACATTTGCATGATTTTACAGGAAACGTGTATGCATGAATAAGTGAAATGCTTAAACTTAACATTCACAGATGACATAATGAATACAACAGGAAACAGAATATAACGGAAACACGTTTAACTTAAAACATAACCTAAAACCTATCTACCCGAACCAGACCTTAGTACCTCCGAGTTGTAGGGCCTTAAGGGCCAACGTAGATGCATGAACTTACCTGTGTGCAGCCAAGTAGTATGCTCGAACGTCTCTAGAAAGCTCGGACCTCTGCTGAAGAAAACGGAGAAATGCTGGAGAAACAAAGTGTGGAAGTTTTGTTTCAATCGCCTGGAAGAGAGAAAACAGAAAGGGGAGGTAGAAGTGAGCTTCACGTAGGAGGAAGAGAAGACATATCTTCTTCAACAAGTTGCCACTTGGCACACATCCATTGGTTTGCTTCCACCTACCTTAATTACTTCCACATTTACCCTTCCATTATCTTTTAACCTAATTGATTGTTTTGGTTAGTTGGAAATTAGTTTGGTTCTCCCTTAACATTTCACCATTTCAACCAAAACATACATTGTATTATATTATTAAAATACAATTCGGGGAGACGGTTACGTGGCAAAAATGCCGGGTGTTACAGAAGGTGTTCCTAAGGGTGTTCCAGCTTTTGACAATATTTCAGTAATATTGTTGTTCTCTGAATATTTTCTGTGATTCTTATGGTACTTGTTAACTACTCTACCTGCATCTGGATATGATATTTTCTGACTATATTGGCTCAGTGGATACTATACCCTTACTATGATTATTATATGTTTACCCTGGTGCGTACATGAATGGTTATGTTGCTAGCGATATTTTTGAGAAGAAGAAAGTTACTTCTGTGAAGGAACAGGTTAAAGAGACCAAAATTGTTGAAAAGTCAGGAGTTTCAACTGATGTCACTGGGGGTGTCAGACGCATCTTGTCCCATGGAAAAGATTTTCCTGCTTCACAACTTACAGATAAGTATGAGATTCTTGATGTCGACTTCTCATGGAACTGGAGTTAACAAGACAATAGCGGCCTTGCTGTTCAAAATTGAAAATTCAATATCTTTTGATTTTATTTGACCAAATTATCAAACATGAAGACGGCAAAAATGCACGGTTAGCTCTTCCATTTCCCTCTCTTATATATGGCGATTCTGGTGCTTATCTGGATATTATATATTTCTGATTTTGGCTATCTCTCTATGGTGATTATGATGCTTTTATAGAGGTTGATATTTTCTTATATACATGTTTGTCTTTTTATGGCAAAAAGGAGGAGTATTTTGGATTTATGGGTTTATGGTGATATATTTTGCTCTCTGATGATGATATTATGAGTGATATATTTTATGATGATTGAACTCTTAATTCAGGGGGAGTTCTTGAAATTATTGATTATATTGATTTTGCCAAAAAATGCCAAAGGGGGAGATTGTAAATGCAAAGATTTGCATATGAGTTGGCAATTGTATTTTTGGCAATATATATACATATTTATGGAGACAATATGTAAATTTCATTATTTTCCAATTTGATGATTTAATTCTTGGTGATCAAGAAATAGCCGATTCTGATTATTGGATGGCGTCCTGATATCAATGATGAAGATTCTGTGGAAGAGAAAAATAAGGAAACATGATTATTTGAAAAGTTATTGAAAAAGGTATATGCACTTGTTTTTTGGAAAAGTTTTATTTGGAAAGCCGATTTGCTGTAGATTTGGCATGATTTGCTGGGCTCTGAGTTCCCATGATTAATGGGATGCTTTCCTGAATTTTTGGGCGAATATCCGAGTAGTTATAGAAACTTTCCTAAAGTGTCACACGTGGTGTCACCTGTGGTGTCACACAACCGAATTTTTTAAGATTGTGTTTCCTTATTCCATGCGGCGTTAAATCCGATTTGGTAACTGAACGAATTGAAGATATGGAAGTTACCAAGACTATTTAAGGTTTTCGTTTTCTGTGAAAACCGATTGATGACGGAGTTTTGATTTTCGTGGGAAAAGCTTTATTTGTTTCTTGCGCCGTCGGTTTTTTCTTTCACTCTCATCGCTTCTGCGTTTGAGTTAGTGATTGTTTTACACACTCGACTTAATTTGTGGATTTCATCGTTCTACCGAGTGTTTTGTGTATTGCATCCGAGGACTTCGATCTGGTGTTCCAGGAGGTGTCCCAGGAGGCAATATTATTTGTTCTTCATTGAAGCTCAGTCTCGGGAGGAGGCTGCATCTGAACTCGGGAGGAGTTCTGTTTCTTAGACAAGGGGAGCTTGTCGTTCTTGATCGTGGGCAAGGGGATCTTGCTATAACACGGGTTTCGGGAGGAACCAACAACAAGGGGATCTTGTTGTTATCTAGATCTTGGGAGAGGTCATTCTAAAGTTGAGGGGATCTCGCAAAAATAGTTTCCTTGGGGAAGTTAGCTAGAGGCGGCGACAAAGATAAGAGGGAGTCTTTATTTGTATAAGTCCGATTGTCTTGTAATTTCGTGAGCTCAAAGAAATATTTTTATATTTGGGCGTGGCCCCGCAGATGTAGGCTGGTTGCCGAAATGCGTTACCAACCTCCTGTGTCATTTATTTATGTATTTTTATATTGTCCATCATTGCATTTATCATCGGTGTCACACGTAACACCCTGTAACACCATGTGTGACACCGCAGAACTAATCGTAATTTTTCAATAGGAGATGAGTAGAGGAAACGATATAAGCCATTATGCAGTAGACCTTGGAGAAGAATCGACTTGGAACTCTAATCCTTGACATAGAAACAAGTAAGATGGAATTCAATAAAAACATTATTATCGCAACACATTTTGTTAACACAAATGAGATTATGAGTAATTGCATGAGCATGAAGAACATGAGAGAGGTGAAGAGGTTTAACAAGAGTAAAAATCAGTGCATGACCAACATTAGAAATAGATAGAGACTTATCATTACCAAACTACCTGATCAGAGCCAGAATATGGAGTGCTGATAGAAACCTAGCTAGCATCTATAATGAAATGATGTGTAGCACTTGAGTCAAGATATCAGGAGCTAATGTTAATTGGAAGGGAATATCCAACAGAAGTATTAGGCAAAAAATTTGAAGGTGCTGTATCAGAAACTATCATTGTGTTCAGTGACCGTGGTGATGGCTTATAGTCCATTTTTTTGCTGGCGATAACATATAGCAGCAGTGCGCCCAACTTTTAGGCAAATCAGACATTTGGGCTTGAAGCCATTTAGTCTCTGTGAATGCTATTGGAGCAGAGTAGATAATGAAAACCACGAATATATCAAATCTGATACCCTTCAACAATGCATAATAGAAATTGAAGAACACGTTTGAATCAAATATAAAGAACTAGACCCCGATAGAATTTTGTCGATGAACCAAAGTTATCAAGCAAGAGGAGCTTGACCAAAACCAAAGTTGTTGGTAAGAACCAAAGGTATCAAATGATCTCTCAAGCTTTGACTTTAAGAAAATCTAGTTGTTCACAAATAACCAAAGATAAATTTCTCACCAGAAGAGTCACTAAAAAAAAAGCATAAGGTTTAATCAAATATCATTTATCATAATTGTTTTTCAAAGAGTTATAAGTTTTGAGTTTAAATAGCCCTAAAAAAAACATAAAAAAATAATTAAAATATCTCTACAAATCTTAAAATAGCATAGAAAGTGATGTACTTTAAAGAAATTTAACTAGTACATACAAATATAAAGAAAATCTTAAAAATATATTTTAAAAAAGAAGGTTTTTGGTGCAGAAATAAATTGAGATTAAATTTCTTTCCTTAATCTGAATTTGAGAAGTTAATTGCTGCAAAAAGGGAAATTGTTTTTTTTTTTAACTAAACAAAGACTCATTCTCTCTATCCCTCGCCTTAGATGTGACTAATGGACGGGCTAGCTTGCCAGCCCGCTCACTCGGCCCGCTATAGTAGCGGGCCGAGTTTGGCTCGGCTTGCTACAGTAGCCGAGCCTGGACCGATCCCAATAGGCGGGCCGAGCCGAGCCCTGTCCCTAGGCTTGCGAGCCCGCCAAGGTCCGAGCTAAGCTTGTGAGCCCACCCAGTTGCCCACAGCCAGCCTCCCCCTTGGCCCGCCCTCTCTCTCTCTCTATCTCTCTCTGTGCTGGCTTGACCTTCTCCTTCTTCCCCAGCTGCAATAGGCCTCACGTGCTTTCGCGGAGAAAGTTTCTCCTTCTTCCCCCTGACCCCCTTGGCCTTCTCTCTCTCTCTCTCTCTCTCTCTCTCTCTCTCTCTCTGTGTGTGTGTGTGTGTGTGTGTCGGGGTTGCCGGTTGTAGAGCAACGATCGTTGCTTTGCGGCCAGCGGCCCCTGCTGATAACTCTTTTAAAAAAATTATTTTATAATATTTTTATTTGATATAACTCGTATGATTTGAGTGAATATAAAAGGCAAGTGGTTAAAATTATATAAATTGCTATAGGTTGCTGCAACATTGAAAGATTTTACGAATTTAATGTATTTTATGTTTATTTTCAGAAAAAAATTATATTATTAGCACTAATTTGAATTTTATTGTTATCACGTTTGGTCACAGATTTACTAGCGGGAAAGTAAAAAAGGAAAGATTGGATTTTTATTTGAATGACCAAAAGAGAATGAGCAAATATTGGAGAAATTGCTAGAGTGAAGGAGAGAGAGAAAATTGGCGGGAGAATCCCCTAGAATCAAGGTGAGAGAAAAAGGCAGGTTAAAAAAAAATAAAACAGAATAAAAGAGGAGATTTAGAAGAAGGAGATGATACACGTAGAGGGCAAGGAGGAAGATTTGGTAGGGGACGTAAACCTGGGACGAAGACCAGGGGAGGCAACCCTGACGCAAGACCTAAGGGGAAGACCAAAAAAGACTAGAGAACGAAAACTTACGACGAAGACGAAACTTGAAGGATGCCACTCTGGGGACGAAGACCTAGAGGGCGAAAGGGAGGCTCTGCATGCTTCCAGATTTGATTTCAACTCCTCTTTTTCTACTTTTTATTTTCTTTATTTTATTAATATTATTATTTTTGGTTTTATTATCATGATTTTTGGCTAGATTTTTTTTATCTTGGTTAGGAGAGAAAGTGCTCGTTATGTGTTTTACTTAGATTTATGAAAGTTTACGTATTTTTCATTGAACAATCTATCATGATGTTTATTGCTTAATTCGAATTGTGTCAACGGGCAAATTTGATGTTACATGTTCCTATTGTATCGATAGGTAGATAATAATTTCAATATGAATGATTGATTAAATAAATTAAATTGTTACAAAGTCGTTGACATTAATTTATTTGGCATTGAGAATAGGACTTTAAAGAAATTCAAATCAAGTTTTATTCTTTCAAAGTCGAAAGAAACTCCAGGTCGAATTTAATTAGGCAATTCGATAGAACCATAGAAAAATATTCGTTCTCGTTGTTCTGTGGAAAATGCTGTAGCCTTCTGAAGCATCGATAGTAATTTGCATGTAACGAGGAAATCAACCCTAACCAAGACTTCTATCATCTTTAACTTCCTAATCTATTTCAATTTAAATCTTTATTATTTATAAGTAAACTCCAATCTTATATTATTCTACCACTCACGCTATTTTTCTTGATATTTCATCTTTGTTTTATATAATTTTATAGCAATTAAATTTAGTTAAGATTATCCTTATGGGATCGACTTTTACTTACTTTTTTATTACTTCGTTAGCGACACGTGCACTTGCGTTAGATGTTGAAAATCATTAACAAATTTTTGGCGCCGCTGTCGTAGATAATTCTTAATTATTTTATTTTGTTATAAATTTATCTTCTTTTTTACGTTTTCATCATTTATCTTCAGGTACCATTTGCTTTATGCCTGACAAAGACAACAAGGATCTTGTTTCACACGATCTAGAGATCGAATGGACATTTCGAGCAAGAAGGAGACAACAACAGCAACCACTCATTGACGAAGACAATATGGCCAACTAGGAAGAAAGAAGATGTAACATCTGGCTTTACGGGTTTTCGATTTTTCGCCACATAATGGCATTTTCGTAAATATTGTATATTTAACCCGTTTTGCGAGTTGAAAGTCTTATTTAAATTATATGAGTGAATTGGAAGATCTAGAGGAATAAGAGGGATTTCTTTGAGATGTAATGCCCGGATTACGAGTTTTTGTGATTCTCGTAATATAGTGGGTATTTTAATAAATATGGTGAAGTAGGTCTATTTTGGGAACAGAGAGTTTTATTATAACCCTTATGATTTATATGGATTTTAGGAGAAGTAAGAGAATTTTAGGAATTTAAATCGATGGAATAACGCCAAGTTTCCGTTTTAACCTTATAGCACTTTACTTCGTAAAAAATAGTAAATTAAATTCGTTTTACAAACGGAAGGTTTCATTAGAACCCTAGAAATAAATTGGGATGTTTAGAGGAATAATGAGATTTCGGAGAATCCAAATAGATAGACTAAATAACAAAATAGGTAGATTATTGAGTAAAAAGGGCAAAATGGTAATTCGTTTAAATTAATATTTTAAGTTATAAATTCCCCCACCCCCATTCTATTTCTCCTTCACGAAGGAGAAAAAGCTCCAGAGAGCTTTCCCCTTAGACGTTTCACGCCGATCCTTCAAACGGCCGATCGACGATCGCTCTCCTCCGGCGATTTCTTTTTCGTCCTTTCAACAAATCAAATCCTAGGTAAGATCCTAAGCATTCTAAGGGTTTAGTTTCGATTTTAGGGTCGAAATTGGTTATGATTACCGGTTTAGGATTTTGTTGAAATTGACGATTTATGTTAGAAATCGATAGGTTTGCTGTATTAATGCCTATTGATGGAGTATTAACGATTGTTAGCGATAGTTAGGTTGAATTGATGGAATTAGGTTAAATTTTGGTTGTTGGAAAACCATTAATGGAGGTTAGGTAAATGGCGAGCGTGAATTGTTTGATGAAATGCCCGAATGACGTTAGATTTAAGTTTCAAGAAATTTTCTTTAGTTAGGGGTTCCGTTAGTTGTTGAAAATTTGATTGTTTGGGCTCGGTTTTAAATGACGATCGTTGTGAATTGCCATAGGTGAACAACGCTCGTGGACGGAGCTTAAATTGTAACGGACGCGAGGTAAGTTCTCGTGACTTACTATGGCCGATTGGCCTACACCGTATGTCAAAGTTTCGTTGAGGAATGTTGGAGTTTGTATGTTTATTTGCTTTGGTTGGGTAGTTAGGATTAGTTTCTTTTATAGGTTATCCTTTTATCGTCTTGAGGGTACACAGGCTGTATGTTTATGTTATGCATTCAATTGTTCATGCATCACGTCTTTCAAAGAGCATGAAAATGAATTTCCGCATGTGTTTAAGAAAAGAAATGACTAATGAAATGAATCTACGTAATCTGTTATCTGGTCACTGCGAGGTGGGGTTTAGGCATGGCTGTTTACGGATGTAAGTATGTTTCCCCCCGGTAGATGGAAAGGGCTGTCCAACCGCCGGACGTGCCCTTTCCATCTGGTGGGTTAGACCTCGGTGACATCTGTCTGCGACGTAATGATTAAAATGTCTGCATGATTTACGAAACTCATATGCACAACATGTATTTGTATTTACGAAGATTGCTGAGCCTTTAACTTATAGTTTATCTCTATGGTGTAGGTGATTTTGATACAGGTGAGGATGAGATCCCTCCACCCGAGGAATGAGCAGGTTGAAGAAGGTTGGCCCATAGGAATGCACTGGGTAGTCAGTGATTATTTTGACTCGTGGGGATGTAAGTAGGTGTTTCGAGAGTTTTTGGGTTGTTTTGGGCTGAAGGTGGACTAGATAGAAAAATTGTATAGCTGAAACATTTTAGGATGTTTGGTATCTAGAAAGTATAAAAAAAAAAGAAGATGTTTTGGTGTTTCGGTAGACTCAATTTATAAAGTGTTTTGCTAAGTTTTATTTAGATTTTCATGGAAATTTAAATGTATAGAGATGAAGTTTTATTTTGATGTTTTCTGGAAATTCTAGGTGAATGGTGTATAGGTACAGGGGAATTTGTATGAGTTTCGGTTAAGTGTTTCTGTAAGAAAAGCCATCGTCCAAAGTCTGTGGACGATAGAGTTAAGTTGAGTATTTTAACAGAAAAAGTCATCGTCCAAAGTCTGTGGACGATAGAGTTAATTTGAGTATTTTAACAGAAAGAGTCATCGTCCAAAGACGTCGTCTAACTCCGGTGGACGAATAGGTCTCGTGAACGAATAAATCACGTGGACGATTATGGACGAATGAGTCCCGTGGACGAATAGGTCCCGTGGACGAATAAATCACGTGGACGATTATGGACGAATGAGTCCCGTGGACGAATGAATTCTGTGGATGAGAACTGTCATCCATGTTGCCTTCTGTTTTCGTCGTCCACGCTGTCTGTCATTTCTATCGTCCACACTACCTATAGTTTTCAGTCGTCCACGCCTCTTAAGGTTTTTGTCGACCAAACCCACTGTTCATTTGATGAAACCCGAGAGATATTTCCCTCTTTTTTAAACGTCCAAACCAACTGTTCATTTGATGAAACCCGAGAGGTATTTCCCTCTGCTTTAAATGTCCAAACCAACTGTTCATTTGATGAAACCCAAGAGGTATTTCCCTCTGTTTTAAACGTCCAACCCACTGTTCATTTGATGAAACCCGAGAGGTATTTCCCTCTGTTTTAAACGTCCAAACCCACTATTCATTTGAAGAGATATTTCCCTCTGTTTTAAACGTCCAAACCCACGATCCCTTTGATGAAACCCGAGGAAAATTTGTGCTCTGCCATACTTTTATTGTTTTAGCAATTACACCTAAGTTTAATTTTATTCGAGGGTTTTCACACATGAATAGCCTTCTGCTGAATGGGTTGAGCACCCTTATGCATGCATGATCAAAATGCAAATAAAAGTTTAAATTTCACATGATTTTTAGAAATAGTACAAGGGAAAAATTACGGGGTGTGACAGAAGAATTAATCATGATTATATCATTGATGACTGAGATCGACCTATTTAGGATTTCGTCATTCCCACGCTTGATGATCTGAATCCCGGTATGTGAGACCAGATTTACATGCTACCCGATTCGAGCTTAAACCGGTCATGTTTCAGATGCTTCAAAGTATTGGACAATTTAGTGAAATGGTCACAGACAATCATCATCATCATCTCAAAGTATTTGGAGAAGTGAGTGACTCGTTTCACTTTCTTGGAGTTTCAACTAAGACATTAAGGCTCAAACTATTCCTGCATTCTTTAAGAGACCGAGCACAAGATTGGTTGAACAGCATCCTATCAAATACTGTCACTACATGAGGAGATTTAGCTAAGAAATATATTTTGAAATATCATCCACTAGTGAGGAACGCCAGAATGAGGAATGAAATCACCAGTTTTCAGCAGAGGGATGGTGAATAACTTTATGAGGCCTGGGACAAATTTAGAGAATTATTAAGGCAATGCCCTAACCATGGAATACCACACTGGATTCAGCTACAAACATTTTACAATGGATTAAATGGTCAGAAAAGATCTATCATTGATGTTGCAGCAAATGGAACCCTCTTATCAAAATCCTTCAATGAAGCGTATGATTTATTGAAAAAGATGGCAATGAACAGCTTCCAATGGCCTTCAGAAAGATTTAACCCTACAAGGCGGGCACCTGGAGTTTACGATCTGGATGAGGTGTCAGCCTTGAATGCAAAGATTGCTACGCAGGAGAATGCTATCAAATTGATGAACACACCATCCAGGCCAATAACAAGAGAAGTTTCGTGCATCTTTTGTGGAGAAAACCACGATGAAAATTCATGTCTTACTAATCTGGAATCTGCAAATTATGTTGGATACAATAGGAACAACAATCCGTACTCTCAATCATACAATCTTGGTTGGAAACAACATCCAAACTTTCAGTGGAATTCCTAGTTGCAGAATGCTCCAGCACCAAACAGACCTGCAGAAAACTACAAGCAAGGTTTCTCACACCCAACTCATAATTCAATGCATCAAGAGCAATCAGAAAGCTTCACTAGAGAATATGCTGCTAAGACAGATGTCTTCTTGCAGAACTTGGCCACATCAATGAAGAATATGGAGACACAAATGGGGCAGTTGTCTCAATCTTTAAACACGAGGAACGTGGGGCAATTACCTAGTGATACAGAAGTACCACAAAGGACATTGAGGAATGGAAGGGAAGTTGAGATTCCAGAAAAGCAAAAGAAGGCAAAAAATTTAAAGAAACAAGAAGAGTTGGTGGTTCAAGAGGATGTGGAGGAAGCTGGAAAGGATAATCCAGAAACTGGCGTTGTAGAAACTGATGCTGTAGTAATGCCACCACAGCAACAAAATGAGTTGAGAATCCAGAAGCTACCTCCACCTTTTCCCCAAAGACTGCAGAGACATAATCAGGAGAAGCAGTTTTGGAGATTTTTGGACGTTCTAATATGCCCACGGTCCCGATCCATCATGCACAAGTCAAGGTACGTAATTATTTATTTATTTTATCTACCCAATGGACTTGTGAAATTTTGTAGGTAAGTGGATTCTCAAGGCTTGGAAAGAATTAATGAAGAACGAATTTTTTTTCCTTTAATTCAAATTATGTAAACAAGCCTTGTATTTAATTATATATTTTTAAGAAACTTTAGTTTTGTTTAAAACTCATTAATTGGCAAACTTTAGCCTTTAGAATATATATTTTTGTAATAGTCTTCAAAGGATGGCAAACCAAAAGAGGAACCAAGCTGAACCGGCCAAACCAAGAGAGGAACCAAGCTGAACCAGACTGAACCAAGGGCTGAACCCAGTGAACCGGCCAAACCAAAGGAGAACCAAGGCTAAACCAAGGTGCAAGGAAGTGAACCGGCTCTGCCCAGCGAACCGAACCGCAGCTTCTGTAGAACGCACCAACAGCTACAATTCTAGGCGTTGCCCGACAATTTTCTAGAGGGCTTCTCTTCTCTCCTTCTTCTTCCCCGCTTCTCCCTCTTGTATTTAAGCTTCTTTCCACCTCTGTAAAACGTTAGCCATTGAGCCGAATATTTGGAAACCGAAGAGAGAGTTCTTTCTGTTGAGAGAAACCGAGAGGTTCTCTGGTGCATAGCCGGCGTTCGTCGCCTGAGGGCTTCACCGAAATTATTTCTCTGAGTCTTGGATGCTTGGAGGAGCTCTTATAGCTTCGTTTTTCTCTCCCTCTGTCGAAGAGTGGATGACACTAGAGAAGACGATCGAAATCCTGTTCCCGGTGCTGTGAAAACCACTCTGGCAAGGACGAGTTTCACACCCGAAGCACTGTAGCTTCTGGGCCAGCCACGGGTTCCCTCTCCATTCACCATCGGCTGATTCTGAGGGAGAAGCAACGAATGGCAAGGCCATTTTTCCTTTCTGCTGGAGCTCTTCTTCGAGAAGCAGGAGTTTTGTTTTTGGTAATCATCTTCATCCAAAGACCCGGCAAGGATCCATTTCTTTCCCCGACGATCAAGGCAGGTAATTCTCGGTCCTTTCTGGCCAAGAATCCCGCACACCCACCTCTCCTATTGCGTGTTTCTTCTTCGGCATTTTCACTCTGTTCTCCTCTGTTTTTCGTTGTTTTCGTGCTTGTTTTTGGGTGTCTTCAAGCACCGATCTGTTGTTGCATTTCCAGTCTTCCGCTTGCATGTTTTTCTACCCATTTGCAAACCCGTAGCCCATCATTTGGTATCAGAGCTCAACCTGGTGATTGAGTTTTTTTTCCTTTATTTTTACGTTCTGTTTTTGTTCTTTCTCGTTTGATCGTTTCTGTTTTGTGTTCATGCATGTTTCACCCACCAGTGTACTTGTTTAATCCTGTTTCATTTCTGTTAGTTGTGTTTCAATGTCAGCATGCATATTTTGTGTTTTGTTAATTTTTCTTTGTTCTGTTTCTGCAGAGTGTCTTCTCGACTTTGTGTTTGTTTTCTGTCAGCATGCTTGTCTTATTTAGTTTGATGTTTAGATTGTTTTAGGATGGTTTTAAGTGTTGAGTCACGCATGTATATCTCTGTTGTAATTTTTTTTTTTGTTCTGCTGATTATTGCTCTGTTTAGAAACTTCAGAATGTTTTCTGTTTTGTTTCTTTTTTTGGTTTGTGTCCAGTCATGCTTAACTTGTTTGTTACTTGTTTAGCAATTGATCACTTTGATTTCTGTTAGAATTCGGATTGGTTAAATTGTGATTTTTATGATTCTGTTTGTGGTTTGTTTTTGTCTTTTTTAGCAACCAGTGTTATTTATCATTTGCATTATTGATGTTTAGTATTTAGGTTATTAACGTGTGTTTGCATCGTTTATGATCTATTTCAGATTGTTAGCATGTGTTTAGATCAATGTTCTGAATAGTTTTTGTTAACCTTCTTGCTGTTTTTGTTGAGTCTGTTTCTGGTTTTTATCTAGTTTTGTTTTCTGTCATCATATGCACGTTTGTTTCTTGTTTATAGAACCTGGACAATATTGCTTGAACTCAAATTATTCTGTTTAGACCGAAGCTCAGCTAGCATATGTCCTGTTTGTCTTTTCTTTTGTTTATATTTTCTGGTTTTAGTTGTTGTTTGCTGCGATCTTTGATTTCTGTTTAGCTATTGCATTTGTTGAACATCTTAAGCATCTTGCAATCTGTTTTAGCATGTGTTTAAGTTTTGGATTGTTGTTAGTTTGTTTAGCTTGCTGTAGTTTTCTATTATGTGTACAAGTTTAGGGGTGAAAGTTGCTTGTAAATCTGTTCTGGTTTTCTGAGTTTTTCAGCAACTTGTCGAGTCGTTTTACTGAATTTCTACAGCAACTTTGCCGCTAATTTTAGTGTCCAAATCGTCTTAGCCTGTTATGATTAGAGTCCATGATTAGGAGTTGATTTGTTTTCAAAATTCTGTTCTTGTTTTTGAAAATTTTTCTGCTTCTTTTCTTCTTGTTCCGTTTGCTGTTTTTTGCAGCATTAGGAGTCCGTTTTTGCAGAAACTTTGCTGCTCCTTTTAGAGTCATTCACCATGCTAAATTGTTGAACTTTAATGCCACATATTTGATAGCATTTGTATTGAATTGGTGATAGTTTTTGTCTAGTTTTTAGGCTGTGTTTGTTTATGTTTTTAAGTAAATTCTCTGCTGTTTTTTTTTGTTCTTTCTTATCTTGTTTAGCAACATGTTTAGGTGTTCTGTTTGTGGTTCAAATTGCTAAGAGGTTTAGCATTTGAATCTTGCATTATTGTTTAGTTTTAGGTCGTTGTTTTTGCATATTTTAGACTCTATTTGTGTGTGTTTTTGTAATATTTTTTGTGCAGTTTTTGCACCCATCTCCCAAGGCAAGAGGCCTCCTTAATTGGTAAATTTGGAGTGACAATTGCTTTGCTTAAAAGGTACTTTCCTGTCCACTTTAGTTTAGGACTGTTGGGAGACTCTTCGAAATTGTTGACCGAGAGCACTTGTATTATATGTTTGTCTGTATCTGAACTTGTTTCTTTGGATTACATTGCTATGGCAATTAGCTGATATGATTTTTCCATCTTAACCTCATGTTACTGGATAGCTAGCATGAATTAACCATGACTCGTATTAGTTTAAATTTTCAGAATGTTTTCTTGAAAAACATGTTCTAATTGTTGTGATTTTTGTTTGTGTTGTGTAATTGTTTGAATTTGCTGTTTATTTGGATTCCCTTATTGTGATATTATCTGATATGATTTTTCCATCTTAACCTCATATTTCTGATAAGCAAGCATGAACTAACCATGGCCCATATCTGTTTAATTTTGGGATGTTATTCTTGAATAAAAGCATGTTCTAATGTTGTGTTTTTTAGTCTTAATTTCTGTTTCGTTTAGGTGATTGTTTATGGATGTTTGTTTATGTACTAGAACCATATTTAGTTGTTTAGGTTGTGTTGGCAAAATTAATTTACATAGAGAATGGATTAGAAAATGAAATGCTAAAGTGAATTCTCATGTTAGTTTACATTTTGCTAAAATTGTTGTGTTGTTTTGGTGTTTTCTAAATGTGTTTTAGTTTGTGTATTTGTTTGTTCAATCTTTTTAGATGTCTTATGTTTAGAAGGGTTTATTGTACTAATTTGTTGTATAAATTGGCATTGTTTGTTTAGACTTTTCTAGGATGTCAAGATTAAAATTCTGGTTAAGGATTTCTGGTTTTTCTAGTTTTTGTTATTACTTTTGACTTGCATATGTTCTGCTCATAATGAATTTGGATTTGAAATTTTTACAGCATGTTAATCATATTATGGACTAACCCCTGTTAAAATTTCAGGTTATTTGGAGTTGAATTGTGTTAGTTTCTGTTTAGGATACTTTAGGTTGTTTAGAAATTTTTCTAGTTTTTGAGTTTAAATTTCCTAAACTTTGAGTTTGCATAACTTTTTGCTCATGTTGAATCTGGATTTGAAAATTTTATAACATGTTAATCATCTTGTTTGCTAATCCTTGTTAAATTTTCAAAAAATTTGGAGTAGATTTGTGTTAGTTTTTCTGCTTAGGAAATTCTGTTGTTTTTATGTGTTTTGTGCACTGTTTGAGTTTTCAATTTCTGTTTTATATCTTAAAAGCATCTAAAATGTTTTACAAACGTTTTACCATGCTTATTTGTGTTTTAAACTTGTTTAGGATTTTATTTGATGCCTTGAATTGAAATTAAAATGAAAGCATAAAACTATAACATGTTTAAATTGGATTGTGAAATTCTGTTTCCATCCATGTTTAAGTTTTGTTTGATGATTGATGCATCTAACTTGTGTTTAATTGATATTTAGTGTCAAGTCTTTTAGAGTCCTTTGATGTTAAGTTAAATTTAGAATGAAGAGCGTGAATTAAAATTGCATGTTAAATAGAGCTTGACAAATTCTATTTCACCATGTTTTTATAAATTTTGTTTTGAACTCTTGTTTGATTGCATCAAGTTGAGTGACTTTTGTTTGTTTAGGGCTATGTCCGACCTTTTAACAAAAGCATGTCATATACTATCTTGTTAGTCACTAGGATTCACTTGTACCGTCGAGTGATTATTTTTTGTTGCCAAGAGCTTTCCTCTGTGGGCCGTTGGTATTGTCCGAGGTTTACCACTGGCCATTGGGCATGACAGATTGCCGTGTGAGGTAGTCGCCTATAAAGGGTGTGGGATAGTGTGACGATTTCCACAAAAATTCTAGAGGGTTGCCTAGACCCAATAGCTTATCATTGATATTAGTTGCAAGTTTATTTTATTTGATTAACTTACTTGATTTGTTGTGCTATTTGATTAAATGTTTAGGACTTTTAGATTGAGTCTTGCTGACTTAGTTGTGTGCTAATTGTGGATTGAGTCTTTGGTTAGTAGCATGGGTATACATGACTAATCTTTGATCTAATTAGTGATTGGTACCCAACCAAACCACTTTGTTTGTGTTGTTTGTTTGTTTGTTTTTGTTTAGGACCTAAATTTAGAGTATCACTTTAGAGTCTAATGCTTGGTCAATTAATTTAATTGTTGTTGACCAAGGTAAAGATAAAATCAAAATATATTTGCATATTGTTTTATCTATTGATGATTGTTTAGCTTCCTACTCCTTAATGAGTTTTGGCGATGGATACGTGAGGAGTTGGATGAATTTGCGGTAACAAGGTATGTTCCAATGATCTATTGAATAATTTTTGGATTGATATAGAGCTTAGTTGGATGATTTGGATTGCTTGTGAAAACTCTTGGATAGTTCTTATTATTTTGAATGTTATGTTTAAATTCTTGTCTATCCTTATCTTGATGGATATAACTAGGAAGAAAGAGTTTTTGTTGCAAATATGTTGCCTATTTTAATTGACGGATCCTAACTCAAATTTTTAGTGAAAATTATTTTCAATAAATTTTGGATTTAAGTTGAACTTATGCTAAGCTTGATTTTAAACTCTTATTCTTTTAGGTGGATTTGAATTGCTTGAAGCCAAGTGTTGTTTTCTTTGAAGTGATGATTATCATTTGGTTCAATACTTTCTTATTGGTTTAGCATGAGAAATGAAATTATTCGATTATGCTTGCATCAAACTTGCTTTATCTTGAATGCTTGTTTTCTAAATTGTTGAAATGAACAATTTAATCTTGAAATTTCTTTGAGACCAATGTGGATGGTAAAATGATTTTTCAACTTTAGGATAACTATATTTTGTGCCTACTATGAATTGCGTTTAAGCCTTTTTCGAAGAATTTTTATCCTAAGCGTTGTAGTATCTTCCATGATATTCACCATTGGATTTGAGGTCAAATCCTCAAGAACCGGGAGGGGATGATATGCCCACAGTCCCGATCCATCGTGCACAAGTCAAGGTACGTAATTATTTATTTATTTTATCTATATAATGCACTTGTGAAATTTTGTAGGTAAGTGGATTCTCAAGGCTTGGAAAGAACTAATGAAGAACGAATTTGTTTTCCTTTAATTTAAATTATGTAAACAAGCGTTGTATTTAATTATATATTTTTAGGAAATTTTAGTTTTGTTTAAAACTCGTTAATTGGCAAACTTTAGCATTTTAGAATGTATATTTTTGTAATAGTCTTCAAAGGATGGCAAACCAAGAGAGGAACCAAGTTGAACCGGCTAAACCAAGAGAGGAACCAAGCTGAACCGGACTGAACCAAGGGCTGAACCCAGTGAACCGGCCAAACCAAAGGAGAACCAAGGCTAAACCAAGGTGCAAGGAAGTGAACCTGCTGTGCCCAGCGAACCGAACTGCAACTTTTACATAATGCACCAACGGCTACAATTCTAGTCATTGCCCGACGATTTTCCAGAGCGCTTCTCTTCTCTCCTTCTTCTTCCCCGCTTCTCCCTCTAGTATTTAAGCTTCTTTCCACCTCTGTAAAATGTTAGCCATTGAGTCGAATATTTAGAAACCGAAGAGAGAGTTCTTTCTATTGAGAGAAACCTGAGAGGTTCTCTAGTGCGTAGCTGGCGTTCGTCGCCTGAGGGCTTCACCGAAATTGTTCCCCCTGAGTCTTGGATGCTTGGAGGAGCTCTTATAGCATTGTTTTTCTCTCCCTTTGTCAAAGAGTGGATGACACAGAGAAGACGATCGAAATCCTATTCCCGGTTCTGTGAAACTGTCTCTGGCAAAGATGGGTTCCCTCTCCATTCACCGTCGGCTGCTTCTGAGGGAGAAGCAACGAATGGCAAGGCCATTTTCCTTTCTGCTGGAGCTCTTCTTCGAGAAGTGGAGTTTTGTTTTTGGCGATCATCTTCGTCCAAAGACCCGGCAAGGATCCCTTTCTTTCCCCGACGATCAAGGCAGGTAATTCTCGGTCCTTTCTGGCCAAGAATCCCACACACCCACCTCTCCTATTGCGTGTTTCTTCTTCGGCATTTTCACTTTGTTCTCCTCTGTTTTTCGTTATTTTTGTGTCTGTTTTTGGGTGTCTTCAAGCACCGATCTGTTGTTGCATTTCCAGTCTTCTGCTTGCATGTTTTTCTACCCATTTGCACACCCGTAGCCCATCACATTCTTAAACAACTCCATATTAACGTGTCGCTAGTGGAAGCACTTGAACAGATGCCCAACTACATGAAATTCATGAAGGATATTCTATCCAAGAAAAGAAGATTTGGAGAATATGAAATGGTGGCCATGACTGAAGAGACGAGCTACATCCTGCAGAATAAGACTCCTCCGAAACTAAAAGACCTAGGTAGTTTTACCATTCCATGCACGGTTTGTAATAATTATTTTGGGAAGGCTTTGTACGATCTAGGGGCAAGCATTAACCTAGTACCCATGTCAATTTTCAAGCAACTGGGAATAGGAGAAGCTCGGTCTACTACAGTCACTTTGCAATTAGCTGATCGTTCTCTAACTCATCCTCAAGGAAAGATAGAAGACGTATTTATTAAAGTGGATAAGTTTATCTTCCCATCAGACTTCATCATTCTTGATTATGAAGCAGACCATGAAGTACCCATAATTTTGGGAAGAGCTATTTTAGCCACGGGGAGAACGTTGATCGATGTTAAAAAAGGAGAACTCACAATGAGAGTGAATGATCAACAAATTACCTTCAACGTTTTAAAAGCCATAAAGTGTCCTTATGACGAGGAAGATTGTTTTAGTATATCAGAAAGAGCAAAAACAGAAGAAACAAAGCAGATTTCTTGGAGCTACAGAAAATAGTTTGAAGCATTAGTGAGGACTGAAGTCAAAACAAAATTTTTTGAGCTATCTATTAAAGACGCACCAACACTGGAGCTTAAACAACTGCCCTCTAACCTCAAACATAAAGTGCCATAGCATATCATCCACAAAGCAATGGCCAAGTGGAGGTTTCCAACAGAGAGATAAAGAGAATTTTGGAAAAAGTGGTAAATCCCAATAGGAAGGATTGGTCTCAAAAGCTGGATGATGCATTGTGGGCGTATAAAATAGCTTATAAAACTCCCCTGGGCACTACTCCCTACAATTTGATTTATGGATAAGCTTGTCATTTACTTGTGGAACTTGAACATAAAGCGTACCTGGCAATTAAGACATTAAATTTGGATTTACAGGGGGCAAGAAGAAATTGATTTTTATAGCTGTAAGAATTGGAAGAACTGAGGATGAGTGCTTATGAGAATATCAGAATTTACAAGGAAAAAGTAAAGACATGGCAGACAAAAAATTCAACAAAGAATATTCGAAAATAGTTAATCTGTTCTACATTTTAATTCAAGATTGAAGCTTTTTCCAGGGAAGTTGAAATCTCGATGGTCTGGCCCCTTTGAAGTAATAGAAGTTTACCTATATGTCGCTTTGGAAATACGAGATGAAAAAAGTGGCAAAAGTTTTAAGGTTAATGGCCAGAGAGTGAAGCATTATCTTGGAGAGAATTTGACAGAAACTACGTCAATTTCTCTAGAGGACAGAAGAGCAGCATGAAGCATGGCAAGTCAGGCTGATGACTTAAAAATCAAGCACTTATTAGGAGGCAACCTAATTTCTGATATCCTTTGATTTTTTGTTTTTATTTTTTTTTTAAGTTTTTGTTAAAAATAATGTTGATGCTGCAATGTTTTCTATAGCAATAGATGAGAGCTTTAAAAGGTCATTCGATGAGCCACAACCAGTCTTTCCTCATTTCCCAACTGTTCTGCTCAATGACTTGGAGTTTGAAGCCGAAAAAGAAGAATAAAAGTCCAGGGAAGTTCTTACCTCAGTATTTTTGTTTACATTCTATTTTGTTTGGCAGTGGGGACACTGCCAATTTCAAGTTTGGAGGTAAAGGTATTAGTGTTGGGTAGGAAAAATGTGCATTGTGAAATATGGATGCTATTAAAAAAAAATATTAATAATAATTTAAATTTTAACTTTGTAATCTTGTTGAAACATTTCATTATCATACATTAATATCATTTAACTAAGAATTATTCCCTTTAGTATAAATTTCTTTCATAACACACAAACTCTGTTTTAGTTGCTCAAGGAGATTATCCTAATTAGATTTCATAGTTTTATTTAGATGAGAACGATTTAATTTTGACTAAAGGAAATTAGAGATAGAAAGTTCTTTTAAAAAAATAATAACATAATAAATAATAAGTTTTGGGGTTACAAAAAAAAACAAATAAAAAATAAAAAAAATTAAATTTTTCGAATAATTGTAATTTTCTAATCTATTTTCAATCTCGAGTATTTTGGATACTCGATGGGTATAATTCAAATAGAGTAACTTTGGGAGGAACTCCGTTGCAATATTATTAACTACACTTCTCTATAATTTTATATGATTATGTATCTTTAAGTGACACTATTGAGTAACCGGAGGCCTTCATGATCAATATTGTCAATCGCATAAAAAGGGTGTTAATTGGTTGGAAAATTACCACTTTATACCTCAAAGTATACGTTTTTTTCAATTCAAACCTTAAAGTATCAAATTTGACGATCTAAACCTTAAAGTATTAATAACATAACAAAACAAATCTTGGCGGATGTCCTATCATCATCCGTTCCCAAAGTTTGCTGTAGACCAGACGGACTCTTGAAAACAGAGTCATTCCGGTCCATAGAATGGACAGATTCTTGCAAAAGACAGTCCGTCCGTTCCAGAATTTAGCCTATAACAGACAGACCCTTAAAAGCACAATCCGTCTATTCAAGAGACCGTCCATTTTTTAACTTAGGGCTAGAGAGGACAGTCATAACCGTCCAAGAGTGCGTCTGTATTCTCAATTATATCAGTCTAGAGACCTTTCTGAATCTATTCGCACAAAGAAAACTCTCGGGATCGATTTTCTCTCGAACTTCAGGCAATTGTTTTTGCATAAATTCAACCGAAACTTACTACAGGGTATGACTTTATCGTTTTTAGATTATTTGGTTCGATTTTTAAGTAACAGATTTGAGATATCCTAATTTTTCATAGAGAGGACGGTCACCACCGTCGGACAGTGCATCCGATCTCTCGGTTTGCATAGAGAGGACGGTAAACACCCTCGGACAGTGCGTCTGACCTCGAGAGAGGATGGTCAGCACCCTCAGAGAGAGCGTCTGATCTCTCATTTTTCATAGAGAGGACGGTCATCAGCCTCCGATAGTGCGTCTGACCTCGAGAGAGGACAGTCAGCACCCTCAGAGAGTGCGTCTGATCTCTCATTTTCATAGAGAGGACGGTCATCATCCTCCAAGAGTGTGTCCGATCTTGAGAGAGGACGGTCACTACCCTCCGAGAGTGCGTCCTATCACCAAATTTGTTAACCCCAAATTTTCTTTTCAAATTTTGCAGATTATTCGAATCGCCGTATACTGAAATGGTTGAGAGATTACTTGTTAGGTGAAAGGGAGGACCTCGAGAACGTCAGGCACCTTCAATGTCTTCACAGGCAGGATCGTCAAACCGGCCAGTGATGCTGTCACCGTCGAACTGGCGAGAGTTTTATTCTACTGAATATCACAGCGTGACTTGTGAAGAGCAGTTCCAGCTGGATTTGTTACACCGATCAGTTACGCTTCCGAAGTATGTTGATTTTACAAGTTAGGAGTCCTTGGGCATATATGAGATGTTCGATAGAATCGGCCTAAAAGTGGTGTATAATGTGCGAGATGATATCTCTGACCAAATTGTTCGCCTATTCTATGCGAACATGAGCTTTTCTGAGAGGTCAGGAACTATAAAGACGTACATCTTGGGTACGGAGATTGTGATTACTCCGGAGACGGTCAATCAGTTGATCGGGTTTGTCGGAGTAAGGGCAGATAGATACTACCAAGCAATCTGGAACTGTCCTTTCATCGGAACAGTCGAGGGAACAGAGTTCTTAAGGCTAATTAATCAAAACACTGACATTGTGGGGTCCCCTAAGACGAAAGCTAGAGACTTGAATGCAAAAGCTCGCGTAGTCCTGTTGTGCCCCATAGGCCCATTACACGATCTCAGGCCCGAATCAATAACTTAACTAACACACTTGTCTCTTTGCAGATTATGGATCGTGTGAAGACTTGGAGAACACCGTGGCCAACTTGAAGTGGGAGACTAAACCTGGAGACGTTGACCAACCGAAGCACCTCCTCATGTGGAAGGACTAGAGAGGCGGCCCAATGCTCACATGGGAATTTGTCTTCTCGAGCTGTGATGTTTGTAATTTTTATTATTTAAAACTTATTGGCGAACGTTGGCCTTTTTTTAAATCTTTATATATGCATGCATGATTAGGCATTTTAGGATTAGATGAATGATAGGTTTAGTTGGTGGTTTGGCTTATGGCTTGGCCCACTTGACGTTGAAGACATGGCTTGCCCAACTGATGGCCCAAGCCCACTCAAAACCCTAGCCCACCATTAGGACTATAAATTCATGGCATTGGTGATTGTAACTTTTTGGTTGATTTTTATGAGCATCCACGAATTTGTCTTCTCTCGACAGAAGAAGCTTGGAGCAAGGAGCTTCCAAGGTAAGCTCGGTTGACAACAACCGAGGGGTTGCGCCCCCGAAAACCGATCTTCAAGCTTGGTAGCTTGTAAGAACGGATCTGCCATCTTCTTCTCCTTTCTTTTGAAATCAGAAAATAGTAAGAAGTGGCCTAACCGATTCCTAGAATCAAGTTCTCTTCCTTGGAAGAAAACTCTTGCCAAAATGCTCCAAATAACGGTTATTGGCCGATTCTTAGAAATATTTTCGTTTCAATCCGAGCACTTTTAATATTTCGTTTACATTCTGTATTCTCGGATCTATTGGATTTATGCGTCAAGGAAGCTAACGATCTTTCTCCTTCGAGCTTTTAGTTGACTTGCAGGTCGAGGCTCAACATCAGGTATCATAGCCATGATTGACTTTCCCTTGAAGGTTAACAATCGATTGGTTGGAAATTTCTGACATTTCGATTTTTCGTATTCGGGTTTGCGAGTTTTCGCAAACACCAGATCTGTTTTATTTGGTATCTATTCTTGTTCTGGGTTCGTGAGTTTTCACCAGATCTGTTTTATTTTAAAGTTCTATTCTGTTCTTGTTCTAAACCGATTTCTTTGCCTTAATCTTGAACGAAATTATATTCAGAAATCATATGCTAATCTTGCACGAAATTTAAATTTGGAAATCGTATCTTGCACGAAATTTAAATTCAGAAATCGTATGTTGCACGAAATTATATTTGGAAATAATCGCTAATGCTGTTCTTAATATTCTGCTGTTTGTATGAAATTCCTTGCGTAATAGTTATTCCAGAATATCTCTTGATATGTTATTAAGTATGCATGAGAGAAAAAGTGATTGAATCTGTTGTTTAGTAAAGATACGAATTGTAGGGTAGTTTGTTTTAATGAATTTGACCTTTCTCGCTTAAAACAGCCATAACTTTGGCTACAAGTGTCAGATTTTTACGAGCCACCTGGCAAATCGAAGCTATCGAAGAGCTCTACGATGATGTCACATGCAATTCTTGTGACAATCATGTTTTGGGTCCAAAAAACGTCATTTAGGCCCTTAAAATTGCATTCCAATTTTTCTACCCCACTAAGTCATTCTAGGATAAATTTCTAGTTAGGTTTACTATCCACCTTTCTCCCTCCCTAACTTTTAAGATCCACTTAAACCTAATTAAAATTTCCTTCCTAATACTTAGTAACACATTCCTTCATTCCCTTTCAGAGCTAAATCTTTAGAATGAAGACACGAAGTAAGATCGCATAAGAACCTACCTTGGATAAAGACCTAGACCCAAACAAGGACTCTGATACTCCCCAAGCCGAAACTCACGAAGGCGAGCCTAGCATGCAAGGTCAATTAGATGGCCTTAGCAGAGAAGTTAGCCATATAGGTCAACAACTAAAAGACTTAACCCTTGGCATGCAACACATAATGGAAGTCCTTAATAAGAGAATTCCAAATGAGACTTCCCGAGAACCTCCACCTCAAAATCCTAGGAGACGATTTCATGAACCAGATCCAACCTCGGACGAAGAAAGACCTGAGCATCCTAGGAGATGAAACCCGCTTTATGAAGATGATGAAGAATGGACATTAGATGGAGAAGAAACTTTTCGCCCAAGTAGGCGTAAGGATTATGAGGACATTAGAAATGTCAAGCTACATATACCCCCATTCGACGGAACATACGATGGAGATACATTTCTAGAATGGATTGATAAAGAGGAAAAGGTCTTCGACTACTATGAGTACTCCGATAAAGTGAAGATCCAGTTAGTATCCGTAGAGCTATCGGGATATGCGGCCCTCTGGTGGTCGAATATTAAGCTTCAAAGATGACGGATAGGAGATACCCCCATTACTATATGGAGAGCAATGAAGTCACTCATGACTAAGAGATTCATACCCACCCATTACCGTCAAGATCTTTTCCTTCAAATCCAAAACCTACGACAAGGAACTCAATCCGTTGAGGCTTACCTAGCCGAATTTGAAACTCTAAGGATACGAGTAGATATGGAAGAACCCGAGGAGCAGGTTATTGCTAGATTCATTCGAGGATTGAATAGAGACATAGGAGATCCAGTAGAAATTCACCCGGTTGATTCCTTAGATGCAATAGTTCATATGGCCATGACAATTGAGCGACAGCTCAATAGGAAGACAAAATCCACCTACCCTTCTAAGTTTACCCCCGAAATTCCTCCCAAGGTCACCCCTAAATCACCTGAACCAATCAAGCCCTTTGACAAGGCTGAAGGAAAGAAGCCTTTTAACCATAGTTGGCCACTTAAGGAATCCACTAGCAAAACCTTAGTCGATAACGCCAACCCACCTAGAGTAAGAGAAATCAAGTGCTATAAATGCCATGGTCTGGGTCATTACATGGCTCAATGCCCGAACCAACGTGTGATGATTATCAAGGAAGATACGGGAGAGGTTGAGAGTGAGGATGACCATGAGGTTAAAGTAGGCGACAAAGATGTCGATGATAGTGGCACTGAGGATGATATCGTGTGCGCTCCTGAGGGACCCTTGTTGATGGTTAGGGGACGAGTCCTCGTGACTAAGAATTCAGGAGAGGAGTGCCAACGCGAGAATATCTTCCACAGTAGATGTCTTATCAAGGATAAGATATGCTATTTAAACTTACTTAGACTTTTCGTCCACAGACTTACTTAGACTTTTCGTCCACAGACTTACTTAGACTTTTCGTCCACAGACTTACTTAGACTTTTCGTCCACAGACTTACTTAGACTTTTCGTCCACAGACTTACTTAGACTTTTCGTCCACAGACTTACTTAGACTTTTCGTCCACAGACTTACTTAGACTTTTCGTCCACAGACTTACTTAGACTTTTCGTCCACAGACTTACTTAGACTTTTCGTCCACAGACTTACTTAGACTTTTCGTCCACAGACTTACTTAGACTTTTCGTCCACAGACTTACTTAGACTTTTCGTCCACAGACTTACTTAGACTTTTCGTCCACAGACTTACTTAGACTTTTCGTCCACAGACTTACTTAGACTTTTCGTCCACAGACTTACTTAGACTTTTCGTCCACAGACTTACTTAGACTTTTCGTCCACAGACTTACTTAGACTTTTCGTCCACAGACTTACTTAGACTTTTCGTCCACAGACTTACTTAGACTTTTCGTCCACAGACCACGTGACTTAATCGTCCACAGTCCACGTGACTTCATTGTCCACGGGCTACCTAAACTCATTGTCCACAGACTATAGTCCATGGACTTACTTAAGTTTATCATCCACGGACCACGTGATTTATCGTCCACAGTCACGTGACTACTTACTTTGGACAAAACTCAACAACGTTCTCTGGAACTAACTGTACAAGTAACCTCACATCTCAATTCACAAATATCATTCCTTTAACATAAAACTTAAACATGCGTAGCGGAAGACTTAAAGAAAGACAGATGAAAATCCTTAAATCCTAAAATCCCTTATGGCTCGTAAACATTAAAATTCTCTCTACTTAAACTTCTGTTTCATTGTTTTATAACATGACAGACTAAGAGCACCTCGGGTCAAATCGCTTCCCAGCCACAAATTCCTTCACGAGTACCATCCAGCAACCTTCTTAGACGTTATCACTTGGATTGAAATCCTCACCTTTCAATTATAAGCCTAATGCTTAGTAAGGGGTGCAACATACACATAAATACTCATAATACATACTCAATAAAATCGTGTTCAAGTTCTTTATTCAAATCCTGGAAATCATATTCATGTTCATATTATTGATCATTTCGTGGAAATCATATTCTTGTTCATTGTTTACATAACATGGATTAAGGAGGGGGTCGTGCTAGAGGGCAGGGAGAGTACGTGTACTTGACCCTTCAGGCAGAAATCTTGGTCCATTTCTGGACAGTGACATGGCTAAACCGTCCCAACCCTCACTTAATCATACTTGCATACATTTCATATTCTTATCTTATTCATAAAAGAAACATGCACATAAGACATTTTCGTATACTTGGAAGATAAATCATTATGCATGGATTATGTATGCATAACAGAACTTCACACCAGAGAAAACTCAGACATTCAGCATATATCATAGTACAGATCATGAACATCAAGGCATTATCCTAAAAAAAATCTTCCTAACGTCTTCGTGATGTAGAGCCCTAATGGCCGGAATCCTAATACACTCACTTACCTGGTCCCCTTAGCAATGTCGTGTCTTCACTTGAATCCTTCTCCACCTAGACATTTCATATTTCATTGTTAAATGTATCATGAATAATCTAATCTCAAAGGTGGTAAAATCCTAACTAAAGAAATCATTTCTGGAAACTAGTTCAAGCCTCTGAGTCTTATAGTCAAGCACCTAGTGTGCGTGGCTTAATCCTCACTGGCATTGATGGCATTAGTGTACTAAAACTACCAGATTCATACCAATGTCAGATTCTTAACTCTAACATTAACAACACCTAGAACTCTATCACCAATGCCATAAATAAGAAACTCGAAAATACTATCGTTATTCTAACATTGTCCGATTCTAAATCTTCAAACATCAATCAATAACCATCTTTAAATTGAAGATTTAAATGAGTGAATCACCTAAACCTTTACTTGGAGCTTAAGATTTTGAAAAGAGTGGAGGAAGAGCTGAACAATGGTGGAGGAAATCGGTGTCTGCTACCGGAGAGAAGGCTTTGGAGGAGATTCACCCGAAGAGGAAAGTCGGCTAAAGTGAAGTTTTAGAATTTCCTCTTTCTATTTATAACGATTCAAAACCACATTAATTACAATCTTGCCACTAAACCTACTTTTCTTTTGAAATCAACTTATTCCATAAATCATTCCATAATAAAACACGGGATAAATACCTGACCAAGGTGCTGGTTGTTACATCCTACCTTCCTTAAACAAAATTTTTGTCCTCAAAAATTGCTTAAACGAATAGTTCTGGCTACTTGTTCATCATATCTTGTCGTCTCTCCCAAGTGGCTTCTTCGATGTTGTTATTCCTCCATAACACTTTAACCAATGGAACTTCTTTGTTCCGTAACATCTTTACTGAAGAATCGAGAATTCGCACTAGTTTCTCTTCATACGTTAAGGTTAGTTGAATCACAATGTCCACCGGCTCCAAAACATGCGTCAGATCATGTATGCATCTCCTCAACATTGATACGTGAAAGACAGTGTGGACTCCGTCCATAGAGGAAGGCAGTAGCAACCTGTATGCAGTATTTCAAATCCTTGCCAAGATAGGAAATGGCCCAACGAACCGTGGGTTGAGTTTCCCTTTCCTTCCAAACCTTATGACTCCTCTAAACGGAGAGATTTTGAGGAAGACTTCATCACCGACAGCAAACTCAAGGTCCCTTCTTCTATGATCTGCATAACTCTTCTGTCGGTTTTGTGCAGTTACCATCCTTTTTCTAATAACAGCAATCTTCTCAGACATTTGTTGTACAATTTCAGGGCTTAATAGTTTTACTTTGCCAACTTCATCTCAGTATAAAGGCGACCTACATTTTCTGCCATACAGTACCTCGTAAGGAGCCATATCAATGGTGGACTGATAACTATTATTGTAGGAGAACTCAACCAAAGGTAGGTAACGGCTCCATGATGCCTGAAATTCCAGCACACATGCCCTCAACATATCCTCGAGTATCTGAATTGTCAGTTCAGATTGTCCATCGGTTTGAGGGTGAAAAGCAGTGCTGAAGGTTAACTTCGTACCCATCGAGCCTTGTAGACTTTTCCAAAACCTTGAGGTGAATCTGGAATCTCGATTCGAAACAATTGTCACAGGAATCCCATGCAATCTAATGATCTCCTGTACATACAAATCAGCAAACTGATCCATCGTATAAGTCATCTTTACAGGTAGGAAGTGAGCTGATTTCATCAATCTGTCAACAATGACCCAAATACTATTATGGCCTTTAGTCATTTTTGGTAACCCCACCACAAAGTCCATGGCTATGTTTTTCCATTTCCATTCGGGAATAGGTAGAGGTTGGAGAGTACCTCCCGGTCTTTGATGTTCTGCCTTAACTTGCTGGCACACCATTGTTTCTACTGTAGTATCGAAATCTACTTTTAGTGCAGGTGGACGTATTTATGATGAACGACAAGGAAGACTTGCACCGGACCTTGTGGAGGTGCTCATTTGTATCAAAGATTGGACCGACACCAAGACGAGAGATCAACAACGAGAGAATGAAATTCCTGAGGAGTTTACGCAGTTGGATGTTGAAGACTAGAGATTCTTTTTATTGAACCTCTTTTGTAATTTGAAGTAATTTTTTTTTTCAAATTTGTAATTTTTATTAAATTTATTTTGTAATTGAAGTATATGTCAAAATATTTTTAATGATATTTATGTGATATTTTTTATTGGATAGTCTCAAATAATTTTTTTATTAATATATTCAATTTTATATACTTTGACTTAATATAACTAATTTTTAAATTAAATGAGTAAATATCGTTGACATACAATTATTAGGGAAAAGTTCATTTAGCCTCCAACGTATGGGGTCAATGGTCAATTAGCCCCTAATCTCTCTCTCTCTCTCTCTCTCTCTCTCTCTCTCTCTCTCTCTCTCTCTCTCTCTCTCTCTCTCTCTCTCTCTCTCTCTCTCTCTCTCTCTCTCTCTCTCTCTCTCTCTCTCTCTCTCTCTCTCTCTCTCTCTCTCTCTCTCTCTCTCTCTCTCTCTCTCTCTCTCTCTCTCTCTCTCTCTCTCTCTCTCTCTCTCTCTCTCTCTCTCTCTCTCTCTCTCTCTCTCTCTCTCTCTCTCTCTCTCTCTCTCTCTCTCTCTCTCTCTCTCTCTCTCTCTCTCTCTCTCTCTCTCTCTCTCTCTCTCTCTCTCTCTCTCTCTCTCTCTCTCTCTCTCTCTCTCTCTCTCTCTCTCTCTCTCTCTCTCTCTCTCTCTCTCTCTCTCTCTCTCTCTCTCTCTCTCTCTCTCTCTCTCTCTCTCTCTCTCTCTCTCTCTCTCTCTCTCTCTCTCTCTCTCTCTCTCTCTCTCTCTCTCTCTCTCTCTCTCTCTCTCTCTCTCTCTCTTGACATACACTTATTAGGGAAAAGTTCATTTAGCCTCCAACGTATGGGGTCAATGGTCAATTAGCCCCTAACGTTTATTTTTGACTGAATCAGTCCCTATCGTTCATGCTGTTTATAATTCGACCCCTCCCGTCAATTTTTCCGTTAAATTTGACATCTGCTCTACACGTGTCCTTTAAAATCTCATAACTATCCTTTTTTCCCCTTCTCTCTCTCTCTCTCAAACAAACCAACGAATTTCACCCAACGAGTCGATGAGCGTCGTGGAAGGTCCTCGCGATGAACCGGAGATTGTCGTTATCCACAGAGGTCAGGAGAAACGGATGACGCCCATTGAAATCTAGGCGTTGGTCTTGGAAAAGATGCGTGAAATCGCGACTGTGAAACTCTGATGTCCGGTGAAGAATGCCGTGGTAACAGTCCCTGCGTATTTTAATGATTCACAATGACAAGCCACAATGGATGATGGAGTGATTGCAGGCATCAACGTCATGCGAATAATCAACGAGCTCACTGCAACCGCCATTGCTTACGGGCTCGACAAGAAATCTGACACCGGAGGTCGAAAAACTGTTCTGGTCTTTCATTTGGGTGGAGGAACTCTAGACGTCTCTCTGCTGAGCATTCACCAAGGTAGCATCGAAGTTAAGGCCACTAATGGTGATTCTCATCTCGGTGGAGAAGATTTTGATAATAGAACGGTGAACCATTTCGTGGATGAGTTTGCTAGATGAGTCTGGGTAGGCGAGTAATCGCCCCTGTGTTATAAGTCTGGGCGGGGTGATTACTCGCCCCTAAGTTTGAGAAGGCAGAAGAGGGGGGGGGGGAGGGACGGAGGGAGGGAGAGAGAGAGAGAGAGAGAGAGAGAGAGAGAGAGAGAGAGGGTAAGGGAAAAAAAGGATAGTTAGAGAATTTTAAAGGACACGTGCGGTGCACTTGTCAAATTTGACAGGAAAATTGACGAAAGGGGTCGAAATGCAAACGACGTCAACCATAGGGGCTGATTGGGTCAAAAATAAACGTTAGGGGCCAATTAACCATTGATCTCATACGTTAAGGGCTAAATTGAACTTTTCCCTAATTATTAATACTTATTATAATTTTAAATGAAATTTTTTAAAAAACTAATATTAACCTAAGTTGAAAATATTTATATACGCTCAGCTTGTTAGTCTCGTCTCGTTAAGGCTCGTCGAGCCGGCTCGGCTCGGCTCGTTTAACTCGTGGCTCGTGGGCCGGCTCAGGCTGAAATTTTTTTCAGGTTGGCTCGTTAGGCTCAATAGGCTTGATAGGTTTATTAGGCTCGTTAGACTCGGCTCGTTTAACTCGTCAGTGTCGGTGAGCCGAACTACTTCTGGCTCGGCTAGACTCGGATAGCTAGCGAGTCATGTCTGTCGCCTCACATATCTCTCTCTTCTGCAAAATCCTTCACCTCAAGCAGAACCATCCTCGCCATTTTTTTTTTTTTTGAGGAAGTTCGTTAGAAATTCCTCGGAGGAGAATTTTATTTGGATTGGTCCCCTCGGTAAGTGGGTATTCTCCCTTCTTCCTTAGCATTAAACTTGGTAAAGTTCTTCAAGTTTTTTATGAACTCTTCTCGGTGATTGTAAGGGAATCGAAACAATTTTAAATGTGCGTTTGGAGAAGTGTTGGAACCCGCAGTCTTAGTCGGAGGTTGTGGTGGTCGAAAAATTGAAAGGCTGAAGGTACAAAATTTGATTTTCTTGCTTCTCTATTAAAGCTTTGGAACTTTGGATTAAAGAGTTGAAATTTCAGATTTGTTCCTCACTGTTAATGGCATTGGTAGAATGGAATACCTCCGAACTGCTCAAAATTTGGGGCTGTCGATCGGTGGACTCAACTTTTGGGGCTGAGATGCTGATCCGCATTCGACGTGTGGGCAGGCGTGAACTCAGCGTCGTTTAAGCAGCGTTACGTTCGTCTGCAAGGGTCACTGATTCAGTCAGCTTGACCGCGGTCCAACTTCTCCTTGGGCCGCTATTCAACCTTTTTTTTTTTTGCTGCGATCCTAGCGGATCCAGCACCTTTTCGGCTGCGAATTAAAGCTATTTTGGCCCAATTAAATTATTATTTTTACCCAATTAAATGAGGAATGAATTAAGAAGTAAATTGGGGAAATTTGAGTATAAGACTTTAACCCACATCTTGTAACCTTATTTTTGGTTAGGTAAAAATTTCCTAAATTAATTTTTTTTTGGACATGTGGACTTTGGTTTTGGATTATTGGTTTTGGTCAGTTGTAGGTCACTCGAGGTAGAGATTTATTTTATGTATAATTTTGCATGTTTTAATTAATTATTTTATTTTATAAAATAATTATTAGAAATCTCTTATTTTGTTTAACGTTAATGCATATGTTTTTTTATGCACGTGTGCATATATCAACATGAAAAATTAGTTTTTACTAAAGTATGAGACAACTGCCTGTATCGTGTCGTTGAACGCAAAAATCTAAACTTGATCAAAGTATTTTATGTGGCGTTGGCAATTGTCTGATATCGCTGTTTTGATTTCATCTACATAATACATGATATGCTTAGAGACTGTGAGTGACTATATTTTCATTCAAATTTTAAATTGTTATTAAATTATTAAATTGAATATGAATATTGAAAATAAGATACATCCTTATTGAATTTAGTCAGTTCACCCCACTAACATCCCTTTTCATAATATAATAAAGAGGACGTTGAATTGTCGATTCATGAGTAAGCTTGTCGTGCAATATTTTCTTTATAATAATTTCTTTAGAAATTTACTTTTATCGAGAAGTTTGATATTATTAAAAAATTGTAAACTTTTAAATTATATAATTTTCTCTAGCACTATTGTTTTTGGACATGTATCACAAAATTATCTTAGATGTCACTTATGGACCTACGACTTATCCTTCTTGGTTTTGGTGTTGTCTTTCTTTTGTCAAGTAAGTCTTATGTTGTCTAATTTGTTAAAACTAAGTTTAAGTGTTGCACGCAGGACAAGCGTTCGGGGCACAGGATAGGCGTGCGGGGCACGCTAGGGCGCTAAACTAGAGCGCGCGCGGGTGGAATGCTGGCCGCACTGGGTCCTAGGGGTGCACCAATTTTGATATTTTAGCACTTGTTTTTGCATCTCCATTCAACTCCATGCATGCAACTTTTTGGTTTCTTGCTCATGTTGTGATGACTCATTTTGTAGGATCTTTATGATCAAACCATGTAAGGTTTTTTTTTTTGGATCTCCTTTATCTTTCAATGGATCATGATTCTTGGCTTTAAGCTTGGTTGTACCTTGATTGGTATTATTCCCTCTCTCCTTAAAAAGATTCGTCCTCCCTGCATCATACAAAACACTTGGATGAGAAGTGATTAGGTCGTTTAGATAAAAAGTAATTATCCTTGCACAAAAGTTCAAATATTTATTTCTATGCTATCATCACAATTTTTACATCACTTATTGAATTTTTCCTCCAAAGATTTTAGTGATGTTAGGGTTACAACAATTTCACCTTGAACAAAAGTGTTGAGCTTCGACCTACAAATACGCCTCAAGAACTCGAAGGAGATCGTTAGTTCCCTGGTGATACAAAATCGACAAATCTGGAAAAACAGAACGCAAACGAAATACCAAACGTGCTCGAATGTAATGAAATTTTAGGTGAGTATTGTGAAGTGAGTGAGGTGTGTGCTGGTGAAATTTGTGGTCCAGATTCGTTGATATGAAGGAGTTATTGAATATTTTCGAGCATTGGCCAATGAGTGCTATTATAGAGCTTTTGGCAAGCGTTTTCTTCTAATGAAAAGAACTCGATTCACGGAATCAGTTACAGCCACTCCTTGCTATTTTCCGCTCTCAAAAGAGTAGAGAAGAAGAAGACAAATCTGTTCTTACAAGCTACTAATCTTGAAGATCAGTCTCGGGGGCGCAATCCCTCGGTTGTTGTCAACCGAGTTTACCTTGGTGCTTCTTGCTCCAAGCCTTTTCTATTGAGAGAAAATAAATCCGTGGATGCTCATAAAAACCAGCCAAAAAAGTTACAAGCATCAATACCATGAATATATAGACTTAATGGTGGGCTAGGGCTTGAGTGGATTGGGCTTGGGCCTTCATTTGGGCTTGCAAGCCATGTCTTCAAGTTCAAGTGGGCCAAACCATAAGCCAAGCTACCAACTAATCCTAATATTCATCTAATTCTAAAATGTCTAATCATGCATGCATATATAAAAATTAACAAGAAGGCCAACGTTTGCCAATAAGTTCGAAATAAAAGTTACAAATATCAAAGCTCGGGAAGACAAATTCTCATGTGAGCATTAAAGACGCCTCTCAAGTTTTTCAACGTGAAGAGATGCTTTGGTTGGTCAATGTCCCCAGCTTTAAGCTCCCACTTCTAGTCGGCCACGGTGTCCTCCAAGTCTTTGCAAGATCCATGACCTGCAAAAGAGATAAGTCTGTTAGTTAAATCGTGGACTCGGGCATGAGATAGTGTAATGGGCCTATGGGGCACAACATCCTCCCCAGGTGATTGAGGATTTTACCTCAAATCCTTTAATTAAGGCCCCTCGGAGTTTTCTTCATCGCTTATATAGGGGGATAGGTCCATGACATTGAATGTTCCCGATACTCCATAATCTCCTGGCAGTTCAATCTTATAAGCGTTGTTATTGATCCGCTGCAACACCTTGAATGGTCCATCCACACGAGGAAGAAGCTTAGATTTCCTTTTGGCGGGGAATCTATCTTTTCGTAGGTGCAACCAAACCAAATCTCCTTCGTTGAAGATAACTTCCTTTCGACCTTTGTTTACTCGTTTAGCCACGCTCGCATTTCTCTTCTCGATGGCTTGATGCACGTTCTCATTTAATTTCTTAATCTGTTCAGCCTTACTCGCTCCTGATGGGTTGGCTAGTTCAGTAAATGGCAAAGGAACAAGGTCCAACAGTGTACAATGATTAAACTCATAAGCAACCTCAAATGGCGATTGCTCAGTAGTGGAATGGGTGCGATTGTAAGAAAATTCCAATACGGGAAGGATTACATCCTAACTAGATAGTTTCTTACCTACAATACTACGTAAGAGGGAGCCTAAGGTTCTGTTAACAACTTCCGTTTGCCCATCATTTTGGGGGTGAAAAGATGTGCTAAAACACAGCTTTATCCCCAACTTCTTCCACAAAGTGGTCCAGAAGGCGCTTAAAAATTTAGTGTCCCGGTCCGACACTATAGAATGCGGTATGCCATGCAAGCGAACGATTTCTTTGAAAAATAGGTCAGCTATAGAGAAGGCGTCATCCATTTTTGCACAAGGAATGAAATGTGTCATCTAAGAGAAACGATCCACAACCACCATGATCGAATCCTTATTATGAGTAGTTCGTGGCAATCCCAAAATGAAGTCCATACTAACTTCAGTCCAAGGGTGCGAGGGAACGGGTAAGGGCATGTATAAGCCTTGTGGGAGAACCTTACTCTTGGTTTTCTTGCAAACGACGCATGTCTCCACCAAGCGGTGCACGTCTCTTTTCATATGTGGCCAATAGAAGTGTTCCTTAAGCATATCGAGGGTCTTCTTCTCCCCGAAATGACTCGCTAATCCTCCACAATGGGCTTCTTTTACGAGACATCGCCTTAAACTTCCTTGCGGAATACATAATTTTCCCGCTCTCAATAAATAGCCATCCATAAGTCGATATTCTCCTTCGGCCTTTTCCTTGCACTTGGTGTAATAAGATCCGAAGTTAGGGTCGGATTCATAATTATGCTTAATCCATTCAAAGCCAAAGAATCTAGTCCCTAACTCGGTGAGTAGAATGCATTTCCTCGAAAGTGCATCGGTGACTACATTATTTTCCCCTTTCACATACTTAAGAATATACAGAAACCGCTCCAAGAATTCTACCCACTTAGCATGCCTCTTGTTTAACTTGTGCTGACCCTTGATATATCGTAAAGCTTGATGGTTAGTATTGATAACGAATTCTCTTGATAATAGGTAATGCTGCTAGTGCTCCAATGCTCTAATAACGGCATAAAATTCCTTATCGTACGTGGAGTAATTGAGCATGACTCCTTTCAGTTTCTCACTAAAGTATGCAATGAGTTTCCCCTCTTAAATGAGTACGGCTCCAATGCCAACTCCAGAAGTATCACTCTTAATTTCGAAAACCTTGTTAAAATCAGGGAATGCTAACACTAGCGAGTGGCATAGCTTGTTCTTGATTAGCTCAAAGCTCTTTTGGCAAGTCAGGGTCCAAGTAAACTATTTTCCCTTCTTAGTGCAATCAGTGAGCGGTGAGACTATTGAGCTAAAGTCTTTTATGAATCTCCTGTAAAAAGAGGTCAGTCCATGTAAGCTACGTACTTCGGTTATAGAGTTGGGTGTAGGCCAATCTTTAATGGCCTTGATCTCGTCAATATCGGCTTTCATTCCATCTTTAGAAATGACAAACCCTAGGAAATAAACCTTGTCTTGAGCGTGAATGAACATTTGCTTAAGTTTCCATATAATTGAGCTTTTCGAAGGGTTTGAAAAAGTACACTGAGATGGTTGAGGTGTTGTGGAAGGTCTAGGCTATACACCAAAATGTCGTCAAAATAGACAACAATAAATTTTCCTAGGAAATCTTTTAGCACGTGGTGCATGAGCCTCATGAGGTGCTGGGAGCGTTGGATAACACGAAGGGCATCACCATCCATTCAAATAGCCCGTACTTAGTTTTGAAGGCCGTCTTCCACTCGTCACCTTCTTTCATTCTTATTTAGTGGTAACCACTCTTAAGGTCCACCTTGGAAAATATAGAGGCTCCACTGAGCTCATCCAACATATCATCGAGCCTAGGTATAGGGTATTTATATTTTATGGTAATCTGATTTAAGGCCCGGCTATCAACGTACATCCTCATTGTGCCGTCTCTCTTGGGTACCAATAGGGAGGGACTTGCACAGGGGCTCATAGACTCTCGTATGTATCCTTTATCCAACAGTTCTTGAACTTGATCTTGGAGTTTCTTGGTCTCCTCGGGGTTCATTCTATAGGTCGGTCTATTAGGTAGCGTGGCCCCAGGCTAGAGGTCAATTTGATGTTCTATACCACGCAAAGTTGATAATCCTTGGGACAGTTCCTCATGAAACACGTCTTGGAATTGATTGAGCAGCTTCTTTACGGGGTCAGGGATTACTCCTAGCTCCATAACTCTATCTCGAAATAGTACTAGAATCATGGGATCTCCTCGAAGCACCGATGTCTCTATCTCCGATCTAGTCATATAAAGATTGGCTTTATTCTTTGTTTCTTTTCTAGCGACATCATCTTTTGATATTTCCTTGGGGGTCAGGGGTGTTAACTTAATTGTTTTACCACCTAACATAAGAGAATAGTAGTTAGAATATCCATCGTGGTTCACTCTACGATCAAATTGCAAGGGTCGTCCAAGAAGCAAGTGGCTAACACTCATGGGCACACCATCACACAAAACAGAATCTTGATATTTTCCCATAGAAAAATCTACTCTTAGTTGTCGAGAGACCTTAACATCATCCCTATCATCTAACCATCATAACTTACAAGAGTGGGGACGTGTAGTCATCTCTAATCCTAACTTCTGGACTAACTCGTCGGATGCCACGTTGGCACAACTTCCTCTGTCTATAATTAAAGAGCATAACTTATCCTTGATGAGACATCTACTATGGAAGATGTTCTCACGTTGGCAATCCTCTCATGAGCTCTTAGTCACTAGGACTCATCTTCTAACCATCAACAAGGTCCCTCGGGAGGGCGCACAACTTCTTCCTCAGTGTCACTCTCCTTGACAACTTCGTCATTTACTACTACCTCATGGTCGTCCTCGCTCTCAACTTCTCCCGTATCTTCGCTGACAATCATCATTCCTCGGTTCGGACATTGAGCCATGTAGTGACCCAGACCGTGACATTTATAACACTTGATTTCTCTTGCTCTTAGTGGGTTGACTTTATTGACTAAGGTTTTGCTACTGGATTCCTTAAGTGGCCAACTATGGTTGAAAGGCTTCTTTCCTTCAGCCTTGTCGAAGGGCTTGAATGGCTCGAGTGGCTTAGGGGTGACCTTGGGAGGAATCTTGGGGGGTAAACTTAGGAGGGTAGGTGGATTTTCTCTTTCTATTGAGCTGTCGCTCAATCGTCATGGCCATATGAACTATTGCATCTAAGGACTCTGCCGGGTGTATTTCAACTGGATCTCCTATGTCTCTATTCAATCCTCAAATGAATCTAGCAATAACCTGTTCCTCAGGTTCTTCCATATCTACTCGTATCTTTAAAGTTCAAATTCGGCTAGGTAAGCCTCAACGGATCGAGTTCCTTGTCGTAGGTTTTGAATTTGAAGGAATAGATCTTGACGATAATGGCTAGGTATGAACACTCTTAGTCATAAGTGACCTCATTGCTCTCAATGTAGTAATGGGAGTATCTCCTATCCGTCGTCTTTGGAGCTTAATATTGGACCACCAGAGGGCCGCGTATCCCGATAGCTCTACGGATACTAATTGAATCTTTACTTTATCAGAATACTCATAATAATCAAAAACCTTCTCGACCTTATCAATCCATTCTAGAAAGGTATCTCCATCTCATGTTCCGTCAAATGGTGGTATATGTAGCTTGACATTTTTAAGGTCCTCGTAGTCCTTTTGTCTACTAGGGCAAAAAGTTTCTTCCTCATCTAAGGTCCATTCTTCCTCCTCCTCATAAAGCGGGTTTCTTCTCCTAGGATACTCAGGTCTTTCTTCGTCCGAAGTGGGATTTGGTTCTTGGAATCGTCTCCTAGGATTTCCAGGTCTAAATCTAGGTAGGGGTTCTCGGGATGATTCATTTGGAATTCTCGTATTAAGGACTTCCATTATGTGTTTCATGCCAAGGGTTAAGTCTTTTAGTTGTTGGCCTATATGGTTAACTTCTCCGCTAAGACCATCTAATTGCCCTTGCATGCTAGACTCTCCTTCTTGACGGGTGTGAGTCTCGAGTTGGGGAAGGTCCTTGCTTCATATCTTGATTTGGCTCTCGGTTAATTGCGCTTTTAGTCTTCATTCATGTGATTTCTAAAGTTTTAGGAAGGAAAATTTTAATTAGGTTTAAGTTAAACCTAAGTGTTAGGAAAGGTAAAGGTAAAGGTGGTGAACCTAACTAGAATTCCAACCTAAAAATTTTGAAACGCATTTTTGAGGGCTTAGATGACTTTTTTTGGGAACAAAATGTGAGTGTCACTACCGTCACAATGACACCATCGTAGAGCTCTAAAAGAGCTTCGATTTGCCAGGTGACACATAAAGATCTGACACTCGTAGCCAAAGTTATGGCTGTTTTAAGTTGGGGAGGTCAATTTACTAAATTCACTACTACCTACAACTAGCATTTTCTTCACCAATGCATATTAACGAAAAGTAAACGAACTACAGCTTCATGCAAGAATTGAAATTTACTTAAACAGAAAGGAATGAGAGAAGTAACAGCCACACAAGTATTGGAAAAGTAAAAGCATTCAAATGAGTCACATGATATTCTGCAAACTGATACCACATGATATTCTGCAAAAGTAGCTATATCCAATTATTAACAGAAAGGGAATGATGCAGCAGACCAAGCGACAATATTAGCACAAAAACAAAATGGAATCAGCATGTACACAGCATCAGCCCAAATTGTTTTTCCGAATAAGGTAATAACAGCAGCTGCGAAAATGACATTTGTTTTGTTTTGTTTTTTGTTTTTTTTAACTTAAACCTTCTGTTATTGGTTTCTTTAGGCATACAACAAACACACAGCAGATCCTACACGGCAATATTCAACAGAACCGAAATAATGCAGCTCGGGTTTCATAATAAGCAAACAGCAAGGAAAAAGTTCTGGAATAACTTTTATGTAGCAAGTATTCAACAAAGGAAACGTTCGGGTTTCACTAGAGAGCAGATTTAATCACATTATCTTTTTGACATGCTTCATCACAGATCAAGGAATGTTCTGGAATAACTTTATGCAGCAAATTTTCGTACAAAACAGCAGCTAACACAAAGAACAGCAAGAACAGTTTTATCAAGTTTCTAGGTTTTCAAAATAGGATTCGATTTTATTTGTTAAACCAGCAGAATAAACATACGATTTCTGAACATAAAATGTTGCGTTTAAGCTTAAACAGATTCATATATATGCTAAGAGGTTAGACACACTATTAATAAATAACATTGCAGCAAGAAATCGAGTTAGATCTGCATCATAAAAGACTGGAAAACAGAAACAGTTTTCTGTTTTTACAAAACCAGCAAACAGAAAAAAATCGAGATGTAGCCATGAAACAAAATTTTAAAAAAGAAAACTCTTCCTCAAGTCTGCAGACAACTAACAAAGTATTCTGGAAATGGTCTTTGGAAGAAAAATAAAGGAGATGATAAGAAAAATAGCAAGCCAAATAAGAAGAACACCAAACCGATTAAACAGAAAAGCACAACCCGGTTTTGGTGCCTCGGTTTTGGGGACACAAATGGGTTTGGAAAACCAAACCAACCTAGTTTCCCTCACCCCAAGGGAGCTATCCAAGCTCTGATACCAAATTTTGAGCTCTAACCTGCAAATATGCCTCAAGAACTCAAAGGATATCGTTAGTTCCCCGGTGACACAAAACCGAGAAATCCGAGAAAACAGCACGAAAACAAAATACCAAACGTGCTCGGAATGTAACGAAATTTTAGGTGGGTATTGTGAAATGAGTGAGGTGTGTGCTCATGAAATTTGTGGTTCAGATTCGTTGATATGAAGGAGTTATTGAATATTTCTGAGAATCGGCCAATGAGTGCTATTATAAAGCTTATGACAAGAGTTTTCTTCCAATGAAGAGAACTTGATTCACGGAATCGGTTACAGCTACTCCTTGCTATTTTTCGCTCTCAAAAGAGTGGAGAAGAAGATGGCAAATCCGTTCTTACAAGCTACCAAGCTTGAAGATCAGTCTCGGGGCGCAACTCCTCGGTTGTTGTCAACCGAGTTTACCTTGGTGCTTCTTGCTCCAAGCCTCTTCTATTGAGAGAAGACAAATCCGTGGATGCTCATAAAATCATCCAAAAAAAGTTACAAGCACCAATACCATGAATATATAGACCTAATGGTGGGCTAGGGCTTGAGTGGATTGGGCTTGGGCCTTCATTTGGGCTTGCAAGCCATGTCTTCAAGTTCAAGTGGGCCAAACCATAAGCCAAGCCACCAACTAATCATAGTATTCATCTAATCCTAAAATGCCTAATCATGCATGCATATATAAAGATTAACAAGAAAGCCAATGTTTGCCAATAAGTTCTAAATAAAAGTTACAAATATCAAAGCTCGAGACGACAAATTTCCATGTTAGCATTAAGGTGCCTCTCTAGTCTTTCCACGTGATGAGATGCTTTGGTTGGTCAACGTCCCCAGCTTTAAGTTCCCACTTCAAGTCGGCCACGGTGTCCTCCAAGTCTTTGCACGATTCATGACCTGCAAAAGAGATAAGTGTGTTAGTTAAATCGTGGACTCGGGCCTGAGATCGTGTAATGGGCCTATGGGGCACAACAAAAAAGAATACTCATATTTGAACCCATTATACTTAGCTTTTCTATCGAATTTCCAAGGTCTCACTAAGAGTATATGTATTACTTGCATCGGTACCACATCACAAGAAATCTCATATTTATACTTACCAATTGAGAGTGCAATTTTTACTTTCTTAGTCACTTTCCCTTGTTCACAATCGCTCAACCAATGTAGCTTATAAGACTTTGGATGATACTGAGTTTCTAAGCCCAATTTCTCTACAAACAAAGTGCTAGCGACGTTAGTGCAATTTCAACTATCAATAATCAAACTACATACCTTTTTGTTCATATGACATCCAGTAAGAAAAATGTGCTCTCTTTGCACTTTATCTCTATCTTCCTTTGGTTGAATATTTAGTGCTTTCCTTATGACTAATAATTCACCTTTCACGGGTTCCTCCATATCCACATTGCTACAATTTTCCAATGGGGACATTTCATTATCGCTTTGACTAATACTTGCTACATCACCATTATCCATTATAATCATAGTTATTTTATTCGGGCAATTAGAAGCCATATGACCTAATCCTTGACATCTAAAATATTTAATGTCACAAGTCTTACTTGGCGTAGAAGTTTCGATCTTACCTTCCAAAAAAGTAGAGTTTGGGGTCGTAGACTTCTCCAATTCTTCCTTGGGTTTTGGCTTCTTATTCCTCCTACAGAACTTCCCTTTTTCCTTTAATTGTCACTCAATCTTGATCAACTCGTGCAACAACTCCTCCATGTCCACATAGTGTTGTATATCAACTATATCCGCAACGTCTCGATTTAACCCTCTAATAAATCGTGTCATTGTGGCTTCGACATCCTCCTCTATGTTAGGCCTTATCATGACTCTTTGATTTCTTTATAATATTCCTCAACACTTTTGAATCCTTGTGTCAATCCTTGTAACCTTCTACACAAGTCTCGATAATAGTGGTTAGGAATAAACTTTTTTCACGTAATTACCTTTATGTCCTCCCATGTGCGAATGAGTTGCTCACTGTAGCTCCTCTGGTTCTTTACTAATTGATCACATCATAAGTTTGCGTAATCCATAAACTCCATCGTGGCTAGTTTAATCTTTTTCTCCTCAGTGAAGTTATGACAATCAAACATTATCAACTTTCCTTTCTCATTCCAAATGCAACTCGGGATCACTTTTTTTAAAAAAACATAAAGCACCAATGTTGTCTTCCTCTTATGTAATTATCATCCACGAATGATTCCTCATGTTCACATAACATTTGTGCTTTATGTTTTTGTGCATGACTTATCATGAGGGACTCCATTATATCCAATCGCATATTTAGTGCCATAAATTGATCTTGTATAGTCTTCATAAAAAATTTTGGATCAAAATTAGAACGTTCTCTCCTTCACTGTTAATGATATGGTAAAAAATTTTCAATAATCAACAAGTAAGAAGAAGAAATAAACAAACAAAAAAAATATGGAAGTTAAACGGAACTCTCTCACTCCTTCACGTGTTTATACTCAAATAATTTTCACTCAACTTGTATTTCGCTCAAAATATCGATTTTATAAAATAATCTCACTATCTTGCCTATTATCTCTTAATTTTCTCTTTTAGCTTTTTATTTAAAAACTTTATCAAAAGAAAATATTCAACAAAAAAGATCAAACTTTTAAGTTAAAATTTTCAACCTCCAAGATTAGTAGAACCAAATAATTTTGAAAGGAATAAGAACAATAAAGGAAGAAAACTCGGTTAATATTCAAGGAAGGAAATAACAAAGTATAAGAGTGAATAAGAATTAATGTTTTCAAATGATGAGAATAATGATATCAACAGAATTTAAGAACAAGAATCAAAATTCAAAACTTTAAGAATGAAAATCGAAGTTTTAAGAATAAAATTTGAGACTTTGAAAATAAGAGTCGAAACTTTACGAGCAAAGTTTGAAACTTTAAGAACAAAAGCCAAAATTTCAAGAATGAAATTCGAAACTTTAAGTCAATAATTGAAATTTCAAGAATGAAATTCGAGGCTTTAAGAATAAAAATCAAAATTTTAAGAATAAAATTTGAAACTTTAAATATGAGAATCGAAATTTCAAGAATGAAATTCGAAACTTTAAGAATGAGAGAAAAAAAAATTATTTATTTTTATTGAAGAACTTCAAAAAAGAAATTCGGGAGAAAGAAGGAATTGGCAGAATAATAAAGATAGCGTTTGAATTTAAGAGTCTTTGCTCTGATAATAAATGATGAGAACCACAAGTATATCAAATCAGAGACCCTTCAACAACGCAAAATTGAAACTTATAAACACTTTTGAATCAAGTATGGAGAACTTGACCCCAATCAAACTTTGGCGATGGAACCAAAGTTATTACAAGTGATCTCCCAATGTTTGACTTGAAAAAAATCTAGTTCTTTACAAAGAACTAAAAAGAAAATTCTCACAAGAATCACTAAAAAAAAATATAAGCTTTAATCAAATACCATTCATTATAATTGTTCCTCGAAGGGTTACAAGCCTTGTGTTTAAATAGCCTAAAAAAATATTAAAAATGATCAAAATATCCCTAAAGATCTTAGATTAGTATAGAAAGCAATATAGAGTTAAAGAAACTTAACTAATACATAAAAATAAGAAGAAAATCATGAAAATATAGAAAAAGAAGGTTTTTGGCGCGGAAATGCATAGGACGGGGCACGAGGGGCATTGGGGCTCAGGACGAGCATGTAGGCGCGTTGGAATGTTGGGCGCGCGCTAGGTGTTGGGGGTGCCCCAATTTTGATATTTTGGCACTTTTTTTTCCATCTACATGCAACTCCATGTCTCTCCATGCATTTCAATGCTTCCAACTTTTTGGTTTCTTGTTCATGTTATGATGACTCTTTTTATCGAATCTTTATGACCAACCAATGTAGGATTTTGTATTTTGGATCTCCTTTATCTTTTAATGGATCATGGTCTTTGACTTTAAATTTGGTTGTATCTCCGTTTGTATCAGTAAACATTGGACGACCGAGTATACCTGGTTGAGAGGGAGAAAAGGTGGACGAGGGAAAAGAAATTGTGCTGCATTCTGGAAGGGGGGATGATGGCGAAATTTTTTGTAGCAACATTTGCTTGCGTTGAGAGAAGTTGGGCAGAGGAGTACTAGTTTTCAATTTGAAATTCATAGTTAAGGAGCAAACTATGAATTTCTTTGATTGAGGGTTCGTTCGGACGATCTGTGATCGAGATAACAAAAGTGTTACTGTCACGCCCTAGGCCACTGAACAAATAAATTAGGTGATCCTTGCGAGATACAAATTCACCGACTGCAGCTAACTTGTTGCAGATCTTGTTGATTTGCTGAATATAAGAAGAGGCAGAAATATCATCCTTTGTGAGAGAGTGAAGTTGACTACGTAGTTCGGTTATTCTCGCTAGAGAAGATTCGAGCTAAGGTGACATCGAGCAGTAGCTGACTATTAGAGATAATAGAGAATGAGCATAAATCTAGGAGTTAAAGAAGATGATTGTGCTATACGGAGAAGTTGGGTTCACCTGAAGAAGCGAAGAATCCAGATACTTGGGAAGGGGAGAGCACTGAGCAGGAGCCGTGGAAAGAATGACATGTATAAAATTAACGGTTTTTTAAGTCGAGATTTAAATTATTAACCGTTGATAGTACAGAAATTTAATTATCGAAAAATAAAGTCCACGATATCAATTATTGTTACCCCAATTATTTTAGGTAGTTTACTTTGTTTATCTCCAACTTTAATATCTTGAAAATATTTAATCAATTTGAACTGACTCTTTTGATGCTCGACCAATATCATGAGTGATCAGATGAATCACACGTCTCTCTCTTCCTGACCCAATCAAGGCATAAGCTGTGTAGGAAACCCTTTTAATCACTCACTTTATTTTCTCAACACCAACTCCTTGGAAACAGAAAACTCAAGTCATCACCAATCAATTAATATGCCTTCTGTGAAACTAATGACCTAAAAAAAGCTCTTAAAGGGACTCATCCACATAAAACTTAAAAAGTCCATGGCCCAGTCAAGGGGTTCAACTCATAAACCCGACACAGTTGGCTTCAAATAAATAGGGTGAGGAAGTCAATGCAGGGAGCTTGATCTTTCAGGCACCTCCTTTGGTAAGTATATGTGAACATGAAATAGCCACTTTCCCTTAGTTTGAATGAGTCGTTGGTTTCAGTCAGGCTTCTTTTTTTCGTCGGGAAACTTTAATACATCCTATAAACTTTCACTAAACTCTAAAATTACTCAAACTTGGAAACTCAAGACATAGTTGTTTCAAACAATTTACTTTATTTCAGAAAGACCATATCAAGTGTTTACGTGAATGAATCCGTCGCAGAAACAAGTGATTTCAAACAACTGCATCTGGGGAGCTTTTGGGTCAGTAACTAGAAACGTAAAGGAGAAGAAACTGCTTTTTCATGGAGGCTTGATTTCTCAAAGTGGATAAAATAAAGAAACAAAAGAAAAAGATACCCAAGTTTAACGGTCGAACAGGGAATTTGAACGAGCATGGTTCAAGAAAAAGCAAAACAATTTACGAACAAAAGTTGACTGATTTACATTACATGCTCACTCTTTTCGGGTCTGTTGGAAAAAAAGGACCAGGATGTTGTCCTCGAAAGAAGTACAGCACTTAAAACTTGAAGTGGTTCAAGTAGCTTCTGGTTCACAAGGACCAACCCTGTTTTTCCCCATTTCTTGTTAGTGATCGAGTTAACTCGAGCAATCCACCAGGACCCAGAGCCATAATGGTAATTAACGTAAAATTTACCAGCCCAGCATTTATAACATTCACTTCCTTCACTCAACTGAAGTTTTGATAAGCTACTTTTGAACCACGACAACCAGAAAGAAGAGGATGGAAGAGAGACAATTTTGATGTAATGAATGTGGCAGTCCAATAATCCCAAAAAATGTAAAATCAAGTATTTATTGAATCCTGCTGTAAAGGACAAACATCAGTTTACAAGGAAAATCTCCCCCCTCATTTTTTGTATTTTTCGACGTCGTCATACGCTGTGAATATTTCATAGTACAATAGTTTTGGTTCTGAAGGAATGCATTCGTCTGAATAAGTGGAAAAGCGAATTCGTACTTGTGATGATTGATTACCGTCAGCAATGGTCCATTGTACTTGGATTGAAGTGCCCGAAGTCTGCAATTTTCTCAACCGGTTCGCGAAGAGGCGACGGTTCGCCGTGTTTCTAATCTCCTCCGCGAATGTCATCTCCGGTGGTAAGCCTTTCTGGCTCCGTTTTGGTTGGGATTTGCTCTCACTAGAGGGCTCAAGGGAAATACGAGGCCAGAATTACTTTGGTGGGGCGCAGGCGCCGGTCTTCTTTTCCTACCCAATCCTTGAGGTACAGCAGGAGATTGTCTCCATTTCTGCGATGATTCTGAAGTGTAGCCGCTAGCCAACGGGGATTGCCCGCACTGGTCATCGAAAACGTCGTCCGACTCCGCTGCTCTAGCAGGCAATGTTCCTCTATCAAGCTTACGGCGTGGCCACTGGACTTCTGTCGCTACCGATTTTCCGTGAGGAAAGTGTTGTTTCTTTCTGCGACCGGATAAAATCGAGGAGAACCAAGAAGAATTCGCAGAGGAGGTGTAAGATGTTGGTTCATACAGATCCTCGGATAAACCTTGAGAACCCGGTTCCAATTTATCGGATCTAAACCTAAAAAGACGGGACCAAAAAGATAACCTACTCTTCTGCTTCTTCTCACATGATCCAGTAGTAACAAAAGTGGAGGTCGTACCGTACTTAGGATCCACCTGTGGAGTACTGTAAAACAGTTTATACTGATGCTGCCGATCGTCACACCGGCCATAATATTCCGTAGCGGTGGTCGCCTCATCGGACTTCCGGCGACAGATGTAGGGAGAAACAGAGCGAGGAAAAACCAGAGGAGGAGAATTAGAGTCTGATATTTTCCGTGAACGATCAAACCGCAATTGGTGAGCCTGAGCCTGAGCCTGAGCCCGAGCCTCCGCCTGAGCTTGGTCGGCGATGATGGAAAAAAGCCGTTCACGAAGACAGGAGGCACAAACGCCGACGGAGGCAGAGAGGTCGGAGGAGTGGTTATCGCACCTCATTGTTGTGGGAAGAAGAAGTCAGAGTGAAACCAAAGGGTGGTTATGGAAGTGGGGAATGGTAGTATTTATACGGTGAGGACCTCGAGGTGTCGGATTGGTTCTGGAAGTTTTGAAATCAAAGCGGATGGGATGCTGTGCTCCCTCTCTCTCTGCTTTTGAGAGTTAAATTCTTTTCTCCTTTTTAATTTATTCAAGTTTAGGATTTTTAACACTTTTTTTTTTTATTTGGAAAATAAACATTTAAACTATTTGATAATTGCAAAAACAACATGATGAGATTGTACACTGGAGTGCTGAATTTAGAAGTCTCGACCGCTAATTCTCTGTTTCTCTTGAATCTCCCTATCAATATCATCATGAACACATCACCGATGAAAATGACGTGACTTATAGCACACGGTTTGATATTAAGCGAATACATATTTTGATATCTAATTATAAACTTTTTAACTGTAATAACTTAAATATACATTATTGGAACTGGAATTACCACAATGACGGTCACCGATCTTCTTGGTATCAATATCATCGTCTTTTTCTAACATGTCAAAATTACGCATTATATTGTCTTTCGATATTACTACGATAAATTTGAGATTTAGCATCCTGGCTGGCAATGCAATGACAGCAATTAGCAATGCATCCAAAGTCTTTACTAGTTTAATGGACGCATTAATTAAGAAACAAAATTCAAAGTCAAATCGGGCACAAGGATTGGGGGTGAATGAGTCAGCAGGCCAGCAGGCGTGTGTGTTTTGGAAGCTGGGTTACCACCCAAATGAAGTGGGCCTTCGTCTACTTGTTGTACCAACCGTCTTCATTTATTAATTCCGTAATACCTCCGCATTGATTACATCATAACAACGTTAGGGTTCCTACAACATATTCCATTATTTTTAACAAAAGAAGATTCCCATGTCAAACCAGGCCATGTTGTTGGATTAAAAAAACCACCCAAAGGACCTCAAAATGGAGGAAACAAGGCCATGGAGCCTCGGGAAGTGCTCGGTCAAATAAACCTTTCATCTTGCAATCTCTGCAATTGTTCTTTTAACGGTTCAATTTTATTTATAACAAGCAAACGTAAGGAACATTTATTGACATAATGAATAAATAAATTTGTTAACTTTTATATTTACATCGTATGATATGTTTTATAAAATTCATTAGTTATATATATATATATAGGGGTGTAATATAAAGAGTAAAAAGTTAAATAAGTCCATGTCTTCTTTTTCAAGTATAAAATATTTAAATAATATATTCACATAGTTCATTTAATTATAAACGTATAGTCACATCATGACTAAATATGTGGTAATATAAAATAAATATATTTTATATAATATGATTATATAAAATTGGACCAGGTGAAATAATATTAAAAAGAGAATAATTAATCTCACCATAATAAGATCATATATGAATGATCTTTGACATGACATGACATGAAAAAGACATGGACAAAATGGGAAATGACCTGACCCATAAGAATGGATCGAACGTTCCAATTCTTGGGAAAAATTTATTACATAACATCGGAAGACTTAAAAGGAAATTTAAGCTAGGGCCTAAAACATTAGCTTAATCTAAAGTGGAAAAGTGACATTGAATATAATGTGATAATATAGGTCCAATACAAACAAGATTTCTCAAATAAAGGAATAACTAAATGAACAAGACGCCGATTAGTCTTGCATTAGCTGCTTGACGATTTCTCTAACAATAACGTGAAAGCGATGTCATTGAAGTGTGTCGACTAAACTCATTAGAAAAATAAAAATATACAGAGAGTGTTATAAAATATGATGAACTAAGCATGGTATAACAAATCATATTAAAACAAATATAAGTGGGACAGATATCAAAGATCATCCAGTACACTGAGGTACGTAATAAATATAAGGAGCTATGCGAAACAAGAAATCTTAGTGACGATTGAGCCACTTGTTGTACAAAAAGCAACACGACGAAAGTGCACTTATCACAAGTAAGTAATAAAGATATGTAAGTGTGAATCTCACAAGAATAAAGTTATCAATTTTTAATCTAAAATAAATAAAATTAATTTATGATGGAGAAATTGGATAAGATAATCAATTAGAAATTAAACAATAAAATGAATCACAAACAAACTAGATAAAAGAATCAAATGATAGGATGATGGTTTAGTGTAACGACCCCTATTCCCAGCAAGATATTGTTCGCTCTGGGGATTGGGTCGCAGCCCAATATCCTCCCCTCACGGCTTTGTTTGGCGAGAACTTTCTAGTCGGTCAACCAACCTGGTACTACTCTCGTCGAAGCACTTTTAACTTTGGAGTTTTTATGGGATCCGTTGTCAATTGTGCTCCAAAACGCGTCTTACTATCTTGGGAGGGTTTCTTTACATATGTTTCATTTCCACATACTTCCCTAAGCGATGTGGGATTGTGACGACCCCCTTTCTACGACTGAACCCTCCGGCCCAAGTCCAACCCGGGATCCGCGGAGTTTTAACCTAGCACGTCATCCTCCGGCCCAAGTCCCACTCGGGATTCGCGGAGTACTGGGTGGTTCCTCCTCATACGTGTCCATTCGGGTCATCACATTTAGATTCGATTTCCCTTGTATGTGAATTTTGAATATCAATATTGTAAACATGTTGTAACTAATGAGTTAGATGACTTAGAACTTTCAAGTTCTATCAAGCCTCAACAAAGTTAGTTGATTAATTCTTACAATATTTTCTATCACGCTTATAACAAACAAATATTACAAATAATTCAATTAAACACATTTCTAAATGGCCATGTGAATTTAATAAATCAATATGAAAAATTTAAAAGTTCACATAATTCAATATATGTCATAATTTTATCTACCGTCAAGTACAATAACAATCCTAATATTTTTCAATGTCTTCTAAACATTGAATAAAATAATCTTAAAATCATATTGAATTATTTAACTTGGTTAATGCTGTAGGATCGAGATTGTCTAAGAGGGGAGTGAATTAGACCATTTTTAATTTTTAATGCTATAGGCAGACAAACACAATAATAAAAATAACAGGAGAGAGAGAGGAAAACCAACATAAGAGTTTTTACGTGGTTCGGCCAAACCTTGCCTACATCCACGCTTCAAGGTTCCCCCTTGAAGATCCTTAACCTTTCCTCAACGAGAATACAAGATCGAACTTCCGGGCGTCGATCTACTGCCTTTTACAATACTGGATTATTCTTCACGGGCGATAATCCACTGCCTTATACAGATATTTGAGTTTGTAAATTTCAAGCTCAAACTACACTTTCAAAGATTTAAAAATCTCAAGTTATCGAATTGAGAGGTGTAGAAGAGTAATACAGAGTATGCTCAAATTTTGCAGGTTAGGGCTCAAGAATAAAATTGGCAAAAGTTATGTCTTCGTGCTCTAACCTCAACTTAAATACTCTGTCTGATTTTTCTTCACAGAATTGAATGCTTCTTTCTTCAAATGGAAAAATGTTACCGTTGGGAAGCATCCGTACTGAAGCAGATATCCGTTGCATCTGAGATGCAAGCCTTGTACTCCATCGGCAGATGCAAGCCTTGTACTCCATCGGCAGATGCAGCTTGAAAACGCCATCGGCAGATGCAAGCCTTGTACTCCATCGGCAGATGCAGCTTGAAAACGCCATCGGCAGATGCAAGCCTTGTACTCCATCGGCAGATGCAAGCCTTGTACTCCATCGGCAGATGCAAGCCTTGTACTCCATCGGCAGATGCAGCTTGAAAACGCCATCGGCAGATGCAAGCCTTGTACTCCATCGGCAGATGCAAGCCTTGTACTCCATCGGCAGATGCAGCTTGAAAACGCCATCGGCAGATGCAGCTTGAAAACGCCATCGGCAGATGCAAGCCTTGTACTCCATCGGCAGATGCAAGCCTTGTACTCCATCGGCAGATGCAAGCCTTGTACTCCATCGGCAGATGCAAGCCTTGTACTCCATCGGCAGATGCAGCTTGAAAACGCCATCGGCAGATGCAGCTTGAAAACGCCATCGGCAGATGCAGCTTGAAAACGCCATCGGCAGATGCAAGCCTTGTACTCCATCGGCAGATGCAAGCCTTGTACTCCATCGGCAGATGCAAGCCTTGTACTCCATCGGCAGATGCAGCTTGAAAACGCCATCGGCAGATGCAAGCCTTGTACTCCATCGGCAGATGCAGCTTGAAAACGCCATCGGCAGATGCAGCTTGAAAACGCCATCGGCAGATGCAGCTTGAAAACGCCATCGGCAGATGCAAGCCTTGTACTCCATCGGCAGATGCAAGCCTTGTACTCCATCGGCAGATGCAAGCCTTGTACTCCATCGGCAGATGCAAGCCTTGTACTCCATCGGCAGATGCAAGCCTTGTACTCCATCGGCAGATGCAAGCCTTGTACTCCATCGGCAGATGCAAGCCTTGTACTCCATCGGCAGATGCAAGCCTTGTACTCCATCGGCAGATGCAGCTTGAAAACGCCATCGGCAGATGCAGCTTGAAAACGCCATCGGCAGATGCAAGCCTTGTACTCCATCGGCAGATGCAGCTTGAAAACGCCATCGGCAGATGCAAGCCTTGTACTCCATCGGCAGATGCAGCTTGAAAACGCCATCGGCAGATGCAGCTTGAAAACGCCATCGGCAGATGCAGCTTGAAAACGCCATCGGCAGATGCAGCTTGAAAACGCCATCGGCAGATGCAAGCCTTGTACTCCATCGGCAGATGCAAGCCTTGTACTCCATCGGCAGATGCAAGCCTTGTACTCCATCGGCAGATGCAAGCCTTGTACTCCATCGGCAGATGCAAGCCTTGTACTCCATCGGCAGATGCAAGCCTTGTACTCCATCGGCAGATGCAAGCCTTGTACTCCATCGGCAGATGCAAGCCTTGTACTCCATCGGCAGATGCAAGCCTTGTACTCCATCGGCAGATGCAAGCCTTGTACTCCATCGGCAGATGCAGCTTGAAAACGCCATCGGCAGATGCAGCTTGAAAACGCCATCGGCAGATGCAGCTTGAAAACGCCATCGGCAGATGCAAGCCTTGTACTCCATCGGCAGATGCAGCTTGAAAACGCCATCGGCAGATGCAGCTTGAAAACGCCATCGGCAGATGCAGCTTGAAAACGCCATCGGCAGATGCAAGCCTTGTACTCCATCGGCAGATGCAGCTTGAAAACGCCATCGGCAGATGCATCTTCAAACTCCATCGGCAGATGCAGCTTGAAAACGCCATCGGCAGATGCAGCTTGAAAACGCCATCGGCAGATGCAGCTTGAAAACGCCATCGGCAGATGCAGCTTGAAAACGCCATCGGCAGATGCAAGCCTTGTACTCAATCGGCAGATGCAAGCCTTGTACTCCATCGGCAGATGCAAGCCTTGTACTCCATCGGCAGATGCAAGCCTTATACTCCATCGGCAGATGCAAGTTGAAGTTCCATCGGCAGATGCAAGTTGAAGTTCCATCGGCATATGCAAGTTGAAGTTCCATCGGCAAATGCAAGTTAAGTTCCATCGGTTTGAGCGAGCGATCGACATGTGTAGCTTTTCCTTTTGTCGTTTAGCGATCGGCATGTGTGGTTCTTTAAAACTCCATTGTTTTTGTCGTTTTTCCTATCGGTGGATGCCATTTTTTTCTTCAACCGGTGGATGTCTTCTTTGTCTTTTAGCTATCGGTTAATGTGAACATTTTATACAATTTTAGCCCTGTACACTTAACCAATATTGTTAGAAAACTAAAATACCATTTTTAATGGTATTTCCAACAGATTAAAACACAAACATAATTCGTTATTCTCATTTAACAAACATAATCAAATTACATATTTATCATCCAAATACATCATCAAAAACTTAGTTAGACTTAAACACTAATTAAGTCAACAATCTCCTCCTTTTTGATGATGACAAAATATTAATGTAAATTTGATTAAGTGTTACTCTCCCCCATAATTCTAGCTCCCCCATGGCAAATGCATATATTCCAAGAACAAACACGAAACATACCAGAGTTTTAAAAACATGCATATATCCAGATTTTCAGATTTCCAAAATATGCATACAATCATAGTAACCATGCATATATCCAGATTTTCAGATTTCCAAAATATGCATACAATCATAGTAACTAATTCCACATGCATGTCCATCATCAATCAAATATATTTGGTATCTATACAATCATAGTAACCATGCATATATCCAGATTTTCAGATTTCTAAAATATGCATACAATCATAGTAACTAATTTCACATGCATGTCCATCATCAATCAAATATATTCTCCCCCATTGACATTATGAAAAACAATCAGAGAAACAACAGAAGCATTCAACACAATTCAGAAACACATCAGAGTAATTGCATTAGAAAATTAAGAAAAGTGTAGACATTAAAGAGAGTATCAGCTACTTAAAAAAGGCTATAAAATGATTCCAAAAAGCTTGGTTAATCCAAGCAGGCACTGCAAGGTCGAAGGAGAAGTAAGCCTCCACGAGTGTTTGGAGGGAAGCAATAGCTTGAGGGATGGGTGGATGATAGAGCACTAAACCCTGGCATGGAGTAGGCTCTGGCTGAGGAGCAACAGAGGTAGAGGGCCCTTGATATACCACCATATCTAAGCAGGGAGCCAGAGATGGAGAAGGTTCTGAGAACACCACCATGTTCATCCATGGAGGAGGCTCGACAGAAAGACCAGTAGTAGGAACAACAGGAGGAGAGAACATGAGCTCAGCTTCATGAATATGCAGGGACATGAACCGCACATCTTCTTCAACTGCAGGCCTGGAAAATGGAAGAAGGAGATCTTCATAGCAAGCCTCGGAGACATTGATTGAACTGGATGGTACAGGTGCTGGTTCGGGATTCAGATTGTCAATTGAGGATTTGAGTGACTCAAGTTCCCGGACAACAAGGCGGCGGTGACCATCCACTTTGGTTGCCAGCAGACCAAGACCAGTATCAAAATCTGTGCTCATGTCTTTTTGAGTCTTGGCTAGCTTGGCATCTAGAATCAGTTCAATCCTACTTTCAATGGAACTGAGAGTTGTCCCAATGCTGTCAATAGAGGCCTTCAGCTCATTATACTGAGCCTCACTCAACGAGAATCTCCTCTGATAAGTTAGAGGAGTGGCAGGAGCATTGGATAGGATGGGTGATGAGGCTTGGACTTGAGGAGTGGGGAGGACTGGAGAGTTAGGTGGAAGGGCAGGTAGTGAGGGCATCAAAAGTGCAGGTGGAGGAGGTGAAGAGATTGGGACTGGAGAAGTAATTGGACTTGGAGGAGGTAATTGGTCTATAGGAGGTGGTTGGACTGGTGGAAGGCAGAGAAGGCAATTGGAGTGCAGGAGGAGGAGAAGGAGGATTCTCTAGAAAGGGACGGGGCACAGATGAGGGAGTAGAGATTGCCTCTGAAACATGGGCTCGTGAGGAAGGGGCACGACGCCTTCGCACTCGAGGAGGAGGTTGGAAGCTAGAAGCCTGAGATTGAGAAGGAGAATTATCAAATGCTGGTATCTCAGAGTCATCCCCACCTTCAGCAATGGACTCCTCTGGCAGGATAAGTTTTCTCTTCCCCTTCTTGGCAACTGCTGGCTTAGCAGTATTTTGCTTAGAAGTGTCCAAAACAAGGTTTCCTATCCTTGTTCTCTTTATTCCCATTTTCTTCAGGGTGGTTTGAGAATAATAACTTGAAGGTAGAAGACGGAAGGGGTCTTCATCTTCTGAAAAAACAACCTCAAGCTGCATAAATATCTTCATGAGGAGCAGGTTGTAAGGAAAAGAGGTAGCCCTGGATGACACTGCCTGAATCATCCTTCGAACAACAACATATCCAATATTGAAGGGGCCTTGTAGTAAAGTGCAAACAGAACAAAAAGTTCCATGGCACTCACCTCGTCATGATGACCACCTTAGGGACAATATTATACCCTATCATCTGATGAAATAACCTGGCCCTTGCGGTCAGGTGTTTGCCTTTAAGATGATCAGTGGACTGATTTGGGTCAAGAGCTATAATCTGAAGAAAATTTTGACCGTCAGAGGTTCCAAAGAATGGTGGCTCAGTGCCGGACACATACTTGTAGGGGCAGCTATCTAAATGGGAGACCTCCAAAAGGGAATTAATGAACTGTGGAGTGATATCAATGTGCTTTCCATACACAAAGCTCTTAATAGTGGAAAGATCAGAAGTAGAACTCAGATTGGCATAAAACATTCTGATCGCTTCCGGGTAATAGAAGGATTTTACATCAAAAAGTCCTAATAACCATAGATCCTTCAAGGGTTCTATGATATCCATGTCAGCTAAGTCATCAAAGTAAATACCTCGACTGGGAATTAAAGATTTATACTTAAAGTCGTCATGGTACCTTAACTCAGCAGCTTGAGAGAGAAAGAAGAGAGATGACCACTCTTTTCCACGAGGAATCTCTCGTGGAGGACGAGCTGATACTTTGGCCTTCTTCTTGGCTGGTTTAGGAACAGCGAAACACGATGAAGCCATTGGAGCGATTCGAAGAAGAAAAAACCTAGAGAGAAAGAGGTTTGAAAGCCGAGGTTTTCTGAAAGGGCGCGAAAGATGAAGCGTCTCAGAGAAGAAATAGAGTTTAAATGGAATAGGGCATCGCCCGACGAGAGGAAGTCACACGTGTAAAGCCGATCAGCCCGATGGGTCACACGTGTCGGCAGATTAAGAATAGTATCTTCTGATACCTTCAGACAATATGCATCTGCCGATACCTATCGGTATCAATGCATCAGCCGATGCCTTCACAGACAGAAATGCTCTAACACTCAGGAATTATCCAAATAGAGGAAGAATCTTAGATTTTTTCAACCCGAATGAGACCTAGTCTTATTCTAATATTATTGAAGGTCTTTTCATCCAAGGGTTTTGTAAAGATGTCGGCTAGTTGATCTACTGAATTAACAAATTCTAAAGATATATCACCTCTTTGAACATGATCACGGATGAAGTGATATCTAACATCTATATGCTTAGTTCTAGAGTGCTGAATAGGATTTTTAGAAATGTTGATAGCATTGGTGTTATCACACCGAATAGGAATTCTATCATAAAACAGATTATAATCTTCCAAAGTCTGTTTCATCCAAAGCATTTGTGCACAACAACTGCCTGCAGCAATATATTCACTCTCAGCAGTTGACAATGCAACAGAATTCTGTTTCTTAGAATACCAGGAGGAACTGACATGTTCCACTGGTGCTTTTCCTATCAACTAGACTACCAGAATAGTCAGAATCTGAATATCCAATCAGATCAAAGGAAGTGCCTTTAGGATACCACAATCCAAGATCATAAGTTCCACTCAAATATTTGAATATTCTCGTGACTGCATTTAAGTGGGATTCTTTAGGGGCAGCTTGGAATCTAGCACACAGACAAACACTAAAAAGTATATCTGGCCTACTTGCAGTCAGATATAACAATGAACCAATCATACCACGATATTTTTTAATATCAACACTAATTTCTTTTTCATCTTTATCCAATTTAGTTATGGTACTCATGGGAGTCTTGGAAGACTTAGATGATTCTAATCTAAATTTCTTTAGAAGATCCTTGATGTATTTTTCTTGACAGAAGAAAATTCCATCAGGAGATTGACTAATCTGAAATCCTAAGAAGAATTTCAACTCCCCCATCATACTCATCTCAAATTCACTTTGCATGAGGGAGGAAAATTCATTACACATGTTGACATTAGTTGATCCAAAAATAATGTCATCGACATAAATTTGAACTAACAAAATGTCTTTATCCTTTTGCTTGGTAAATAGAGTTGAATCACTATTTCCCTTTTTGAAATTCCTTTCCTCAAGGAAGTTCTTCAATCTATCATACCAAGCTCTAGGAGTCTGCTTAAGTCCATAGAGGGCCTTTCTTAGTTTGTAAACAAAATCGGGTTTTTCAAAAGTCTTCAAATCCTAAGAGTTGTTCTACATAAACTTCTTCCATGATATATCCATTTAAAAAGGCACTCTTTACATCCATTTGAAAGAGTGTGAAGTTTTTGTAGCAGGCATAGGCTAAGAGCATTCTAATGGATTCTAGCCTAGCTACAGGTGCAAAGGTTTCCTCAAAATCAATTCCTTCTTCTTGATTGTAACCTTTGGCAACTAACCTAGCTTTGTTTCTTACTACAATTCCATTTTCATCAATTTTATTCTTATAAATCCACTTAGTTCTAATAATAGGATGATCAACAGGTTTTGGAACAAGTTCCCAAACATTGTTCCTTTCGAATTGGTTTAGTTCATCTTGCATTGCAACAATCCAATTTTCATCCAATTCGGCTTCTTCAAACTTCTTAGGCTCTATCTGAGAAATAAATGCCACATTGGCACAGAGATTCCTAAGAGAGGATCTAGTCTTAACTCCTAAAGAAGGATCACCTATAATTTCATCTATTGGATGATTTTTGATATACTTCCAATCTCTAGGGAGAGCAGGATTTTCATCCTTGACAGGAACAATATCTAGATAAGTAGAAGAAGGTTCTATAGATTTTTCTACTTGAAGAGGAACACTTGGCTTTTCTAAAGAGAGAGAGTCCAGTTGTCTATCCAAAGAATCATCCTCATCCACAATGATTGGGGGTTGAGGAGACTCATCAAAGTTAACATGAACTGATTCCTCTACAACTAGAGTCCTTCTATTGAATACTCTATATGCTTTACTTGAAAGAGAATAACCAAAAAAAATTCCAAGATCAGTTTTGGAATCGAATTTTCCTAAGTTATCCTTAGTGTTGAGAATAAAGCATTTACTACCAAAGGCTCTAAAATACTTAACAGAAGGAGTTTTTCCATGCCAAAGCTCATAAGGAGTTTTCTCAAGAATAGGTCTTATAGAGACCCGATTGAGTACATAGCATGCTGTAGAGACAACATCAGCCCAGAAGTATTTAGGAAGAGAATTCTCATTGAGCATAGTCTGAGCTAGCTCTTGGAGAGACCTATTTCCTCTCAACAACACCATTTTGCTGAGGGGTTCTAGGGGAGGAAAAATTGTGCTCAATTCCATGCTTGAGACACAAGAGTTCAAATCTCTCATTTTCAAATTATCCACCATGATCACTACGAATAACAACAATGGTGAGCTCCTTTTCATTTTGAACTCTTTTCCTAAAGCTAGAGAAGGTATCAAAAGTCTCATCCTTAAACTTCAGAAAGTATACCCAGGTGAATCTAGAGAAGTCATCTACAATAACAAAGGCATAAAATTTGCCTCCTAAGCTGGCTATATTGGAGGGACCGAAGAGGTCCATATGAAGGAGTTGGAGAGGCTTTGAAGTAGAAATTGCATTCTTTGATGCAAAGGAACTTTTGATCTGCTTACCCATTTGGCAGACATCACAGACCTTATCCTTCTCAAAGGATATCTTAGGGATTCCTCTAACTAAATTCTCCTTAGTAATCTTAGCTAAGGTATCCATCCCTACGTGTCCTAATCTCCTATGCCAAATCCAACTATCATTTGAAGAATTCACAGCAAAACATTTTTCATCAATGCAAACAACATTATCCAGGTCAATGATATAAATATTTTTTTCCTATAGCCAGAAAACAGAGTTTTGTCACTAGATGCATCTTTAATTAAACACGAGTTTGATTTAAAAATCACCTCATATCCTTTATCACATAACTGACTAATACTAAGCAAATTATGCTTTAATCCCTCAACTAAAAGCACATTTTCAATAATAGGATTAAAACTGTTACCTATATTGTCGATGCCAACAATTTTACCCTTTTGGTTTCCACCAAAAGTGACACTTCCTTTCTTTTTGTTGACAGCAGCAAACATGATTGAGTCTCCTGTCATATGCCTCGAGCATCCACTGTCGAGGTACCACTGGTTTTTTCCAGGAGAGCACTCAACTTGCAAAACAGTAATCAATTAGTCTTCTTAGGTACCCAAATCTTTTGGGTCCTAGTGTTAGGTCCGGTTCCCTTAGGAACCCATTGAAGTTTATCACCTGACTTCTTATCTAATTTTAAAGGACATTCAAATGACTTATGTCCTATGTCATTACATGCATGGCAGATAGAAGATTTAACAAAAAAATTCTTAAAAACTCTCTTTTTATTAGGCTTGTCATAACCTAATCCTGTTCTGTCAAAATTTGCTCTCTGACTTCCTAATAACATCTTAAATAATTTGGTGCCATTAGTAAATTTCAGAATAATATTATTCAAATCTTCGTTTTTGCTCTTAAGCTCATCAATCTCCTTGACATGCAGATTACACTTTTTAGCATGCATTTCTACCATGTTTGCATTTTCCTTTTTCAACATGTTATACTTAGTCTTAAGCATGCTGAATTGTTTAACCAGATCGTTAAATGCATCAACCATATCACCATTATCATCATCAGATTCACTATCATTAGGGGAATGACTAACCTCATCCTCCTTGGCCATGAAGCAGAGATTAGCCACTTCCTCATCTTCTGAAGAAGATGTGTCACCTTCACTGTCATCCCAAGTAGCCTTCATAGCCTTCTTCTTAAACTTCTTGGGATTCTTCTTCGCTTGTGGACAGTCTGCCTTCATGTGACCCTGCTTTCCACACCTGAAGCATGTGATTTCCTTCTCCTTGTGAGATTTCTCAACCTTTGGAAATCTCCTTCCTTGCATTCTTTTTCTTTGGAGGAATTTGCTGAACCTCCTTGTAATGAGGGCAATATCCTCATCATCTTCTTCTTCTTCTTCTTCCTCAGATACATCTTGTTTACTGGAAGAGGCTTTCATAGCAATATCTTTTCTCTTTGTAGTCTCTTTTTCCTTGAGATCTTCCTTTTCGTTTGACCTCATTGTGATCTCATGTGTCATGAGGGATCCAATGAGCTCTTCAAGCTTTAGAGCTTTAAGATCCTTAGCTTCCTGAATTGCAGTCACCTTTGGCTGCCAGCTTCTTGGAAGACATCTGAGGATCTTCCTGACCTGTTCTTCACTAGAATAAGATTTACCAAGAGCTTTCAAACCATTAGTTATGTTAGTAAATCTTGTAAACATGAAAGAGACAGACTCATCCTTAGGCATAGAGAATAATTCATACTCGTGTATGAGCATATTCAATTTGCTCTCCTTCACTTGGTTTGTGCCCTCGTGTGTGATTTCTAATAAGTGCCAAATCTCTTGAGCACTTTCATACCCTTGTACCCTATTAAATTCATCTCTATTCAGAGTACAGTACAGGATATTTACTGCCTTGGCATTAAGGCTCAGATTTCTCTTATCGGACTCAGATAATTCAGTAGAGTCCTTAGGGATACTTTTCCCATCAACAGTTTTCATGGCCTTAAAAGGACCATTCTCTATTATACACCAAGTCTCATAGTCCATGGCTTGAACGAATATTTTCATTCTAGCCTTCCAATAAACATAATCACTACCATCAAAGAAAGGAGGTCTGTTTGTAGCTTGACCTTCTACGTGTGTGAAGTTAGTATTGAATGCCATTGTGAATATATATTTCACAGAGTGTTTAAGCCCAACTTAGACAGTGACAAACCTTGCTCTGATACCAATTGTAGGATCGAGATTGTCTAAGAGGGGGGTGAATTAGACCCTTTTTAATTTTTAATGCTATAGGCAGACAAACACAATAATAAAAATAATAGGGAGAGAGAGGAAAATCAACACAAGAGTTTTTACGTGGTTCGGCCAAACCTTGCCTACATCCACGCTTCAAGGTTCCCCTTTGAAGATCCTTAACCTTCTCCTTAACGAGAATACAAGATCGAACTTTCGGGCGTCGATCTACTGCCTGTTACAATACTGGATTATTCCTCACGGGCGATAATCCACTGCCTTATACAGATATTTGAGTTTGTAAATTTCAAGCTCAAACTACACTCTCAAAGATTTAAAAATTTCAAGTTATCGAATCGAGAGGTGTAGAAGAGTAATACAAAGTATGCTCAAATTTTGCAGGTTAGGGCTCAAGAATAAAATTGGCAAAAGTTATATCTTCGTGCTCTAACCTCTGCTTAAATAATCTGTCTGATTTTTCTTCACAGAATTGAATGCTTCTTTCTTCAAATGGAAAAATGTTACCGTTGGGAAGCATCTGTACTGAAGCAGATATCCGTTGCATCTGAGATTACTGTTCGCCGTCGCCATTAACATTCTGGAGTTAATGCTGAAAACGACGTCACTGTAGCTTCGCGGTTATTTTGAATTCTGGCGGAAGATCATCGGTGGAAGCAGCTTTAAAATATCAGAACGTCATCGGAGAGATGCAACTCGAAACGCCATCAGATGATACAACACAATAAGCTATCGGCAGATGTATCTTTAAACGCCATCGGCAGATGCATCTTCAAACTCCATCGGCAGATGCAGCTTGAAAACGCCATCGGCAGAAGCAGCTTGACATTCCATCGGCAGATGCATCTTCAAACGCCATCGGCAGATGCAGCTTGAAAACGCCATCGGCAGATGCAGGCCTTAAACTCCTTCGGCAGATGCAAGCCTTGTACTCCATCGGCAGATGCAAGCCTTGTACTCCATCGGCAGATGCAAGTTGAAGTTCCATCGACAGATGCAAGTTGAAGCTCCATCGGCATATGCAAGTTGAAGTTCCATCGGTTTTAGCGAGCGATCGACAGGTGTAGCTTTTCCTTTTGTCGTTTAGCGATCGGCATGTGTGGTTCTTTAAAACTCCACTGTTGTTGTTGTTTTTCCTATCGGTGGATGTCATTCTTTTCTTCAACCGGTGGATGTCTTCTTTGTCTTTTAACTATCGGTTAATGTGAACATTTTATACAATTTCAGCCCTGTACACTTAACCAATATTGTTAGAAAACTAAAATACCCTTTTTAAGGGTATTTCCAACAGATTAAAACACAAACATAATTCGTTATTCTCATTTAACAAACATAATCAAATTACATATTTATCATCCAAATACATCATCAAAAACTTAGTTAGACTTAAACACTAATTAAGTCAACAAATGCAACAATCCATAACAAAAGTAATCAATTCATATAGTTTGGTACTCTCTCTCCTCAAAGCCACGAAATATTTAGCCCATGAAAGAAGAAGAAATCTTAATATTTATTCATGACTTTTATTCAAATAGTTTGCTACTCTATCCTCAAAGTCACAAAATATTTAGGAAGAAGAGGAAGAATGAGAAGAATGAGAAGAAGAATAAGTAGAAGAAGAAGATAATGATTATTGTTTCGTGATTATAGAAAATAGAGTTTACGAATTTTAGTTTAACAAGTGAGAGCACCTTTGTGTAAAATGTCATGTTTTAAAATAAATATGTAAGTATAAAATTGAGATTGATTTTGAATTCAATTCAAATTAAAAATTAGTGTTTTTGATCGATGGAAAAATTGGATATATTATTTTTATTTGGACCGGTTCTATAATGTGGTTTAATTTGAAATTCTAGATTGTGATTTAATTTAGGTATAGATACATAGATTGAGATAAAAATTATATATTTTTTTTATTTGTTCGAATATTTAAATTCCATGGTTTTATGCGTTTGCTTATGGAATTAAGATTATGTCAAGATTTTATACATGTATTTGATTTTAGAGTGTAGTGTAAAATTTGGGACATTTTTTTTTGACTTTTTTTTTTTTTGCAAATTTTCACATGAAAAAATTTGGAAGGTGGATGCATGACGACACGAAGTTGAACGACGCTATATATTTTAAGCACAGAAACAAGGTGCGAAAAGGAGTATTTGTGGTTAGGTTAATTGGTGACCCTAAATAGTAGTCAATATCTTAGTATAATAAAAATATTACAACATATTTTATAAAGCATTCCATAAATAACAAATGATCAGTGATTCAATAACAATTCTGATCAACTTTAGGTGTTCTTAGCCAAATAGACAAAATATTGCAAGCATGCCTTTTTATTTCGTGACACATGCGTACATGTACTCGATCGTAGTCAAATAAAAACCTCATGTAGATCAATGAACTTCGATTATCAAAAACTCGCCACACTATTCCATCTACCACCATGTATGATGTCCCAACTAGTGGAAAACATAATAAATCTTGAGAAGTGTATGCTGTCGCACATGACATATAAATTTATGGATTTTTGTCAGACAAGAGTGATGATGATGTGAATAACGACCCTAGAAACATGCTGATCTCACTACAGTCTACACACGATGCACATTAGAGATTTGTGGGTGAAGACTAATATGTACAAACACAGATCAGAATTGTGTAATCATACACTTGGATCCGTTTGATACATAACATCCTATCCCTTCATCATGGGAAGATACACTTGTCCCGACCCAACTCGAACTCAGAACTCGAACTCAGACACCCGTTAAAACTCACTCCAACACGATGAAGAGGTACCAATGTTAGCAATAAAGTGAGAAAAGTGTCTATCTCCATTAATTTACATAACCCTATAAAGCGTGATAAGTTAAAGCGACATGTCGTAAAAAGGTCAGCAAAATAAAAAGGCTTTCAGAGACCTGTCCACTGATTTCTTTAATCCAAGCCATTAGCCGTGTGATCTAAAAAAGGCAAGACTTTATTTAAGTTACCAAATATATGGGCATGGTGGAGGTACCTATCCTCTGCTGCTGTTCCATGTTAAGCTCCCGTAGACTCATATATGGGATTTCCAGTTCACTTTTCCTCGTCGGAGTTGAACTTCCGGCGAGAGGTCCAGAGAACGGTCTATTTGTCGTTCTGTAAGGCGAGCTGGAACCGCTACGGCTCTCGGTTATGTAGACCGGACCGGAAATAGAGGCTCTGAAAGCTCGAGCCCTAGCGTGGTGGACGTCGTCGCGGTCACTGTGGCTCGGTCGGGGAATACGAATCCATTTCCATTTGAAGAAGAGAAGAGCGTTTTTCCACCATCTCTTCTTCTTGATATTTTTCTTCGTTTTCGTCGAATCGTCCCTGGAAATAGGTTTCTGGAGCTTGAAATGTATGGAGTCTATGGATCTCAACGTCTCGCGCTTGTGCTTTCTCGCTTCCTCCAAAACCTATCGAAAACCAAAAAACGAGAGAAATACCTCAAAGAAATCAGAACAACTGGATCGGAAGTTGATAAAAAAAAAAAAGCCAGAGGAATCCGAAACGAAATCGTACCTGAAAATAGTCGATTTGGGGATCGAAGCCATAGTCGCTGAAGTGCTGGGGATGAGGGATAGGAAAAATGGGAGAGTTGTGCGACATTAAGGAAGGAGATAGATTGGGGAGTGGAGGAGAAATCAGGAGGAAGAAAAGGAGGAAGAAAAGGAGGGAAACAGAAAGGAAAGATGGTAAGGTTACGGAGGTAGAGGAATGAATTAAAGAGCAAGCCCTAGTAAATGCAAGCAAGCATCTTCCCCTGCCACTACTCTCTGTCTCGTCTTCCATTTATTGTATTTCCTTTTCCCTTGACCAATGGGTTGTTGCTTCCTCTTCAATTTTGTTTTTTTGGTGTATTTTCTATCCAGGCTTGACCAAGAACTCCGCATCTTCCTCTCTTCGTTATTTTTTGGGTAATTATCCATTAAATTCCGAGCAAATTTTAAACTAAATTCGTTAACGAAATAAATCTTAAACTATCATTTGCTGTAAATACAAAACACGCTCGATAACAGGCGACCTCGACTTCACGCGATCGTTCACCCGCTATTAAACTGTGGTTCCCTATATTTAAAATGAATGCAAAATGCACTGTGGAAACGAAGCCTTCGGCTTTACGTGGTCGACCGCTTTTGAGTTTAACGATAAGAGGGTTGACTAGTTAACGTAAAATAGTTTATGATTTATCTTATTAATGCATATAGTTTAAAATTTGTTTCGTCTCTAAAAATATAATTTAAGGTTTTTTTTTCCTTCGTTTTTTTAGTGGGATCATTACTAATTTATGTCACCACTAGTTTGTTTGTAAGGTGTTATACGGGCTAAAAGATTCACAAAAACCATAAAAATATGATGAAATAATATATTTCAGATTGTTTTTGTAATATCATAAAAATGTTTAAAAAATAAAAAAATATATTAATAAAATAAAAATTAAATTTTTCAATATTAATACTTAGTATTTTCTCATTAATACGAGTACAAATAATTTACCAATATAACTTAACATTTTGTAATATTTTAAATAAGTTGAAATTCACCTTTCATTTAAGTTAGTTTTTAAATTTTTTTGTGTAAGTTGAACAATTTTATAATTTTTTTTTCTTGAATTAGACACAATAATGTAAAAGATTGAGAAATAAGCTTACTACGAAGATCAAAATATAATCACGAGTTTTGCGATATTATATAAAATAAAATCATAATTAGATTTGCAACGTGGGTTTAACCAACCAGACCCAAATAATTTTTTGGTCACACTGAAATTTAAAACGAGTTCATATCTATAGATTCCAGTCTATAGGCTCGATTCCTCTACTACGGCAACAAAAATATAAAAATGTTCCAATATTTTTGATGCACCGTGAGTTTCACTCAAGATCAAAATAGAATTTGAGTATTTGAATGCAATCAATCGCTTCAAACAATATTAATTAAAAGTAACGAGGCAACGTGCAATCTAGACCTACTTTTAATTCTTACACTTAGCTCAAATGATTAGCCAAGTTATGAAGATGTTGTAATTATGATATTTGTCCACTTCTTAGTTTATGTAAGATGAACATAATCTCTTGGATCAAAAAGTTTAAATTATAAATGACAAGATAGCGATCATTATCTCCAAGGAGAGAGATTTTCAATTCACGGTTTTAAATTCAAATAATAAAGTTTTCAAATAATAAGATGGGTTGGAAAAGTTCACTTTATCTTAATAATTATTTTCTCATAATATTAAAAAAAAAAAGGAAAATTAAGGAAATGACAAAGATGGGTTTTGTGAAAATAACACTTTTTATAATATTCGTTTATTTGTTTTCTAGTAGAAGCGAATTTAAGGATCTCACATGCAGAGTTCATTAAACAAAAGTTCACAGCATGTGATCTAGGCATGGCCCACAAAAGTGGGCCCCACAGTAAGGATGTAGACCTAGCCCACCTTGATTCTCAGTCGAAAAGATTTTTATGTACGAGATATGTGAATGTCATTTATTTATTTTTTTTTTATTTTTATTTTAAATTGACCAATGTAAGTAATTTACTGGAGTTTATTTATTTATTTTTAATAAACATTTTTGTCAAGTTTTTAGTTAAATTCAACACGTTTATATCATATTTTGTTATTTAATGAGATGTTAAATTTTATTTCTAATTTTTATAACGATTTTTAATATGATTATAAACTCTATTGCGTGATCGACGAAATATGAAATCAGACACATGGACATTTCAGGTAATTTGCATATTAGATTCTTTATTTTTATAAATATAAAATTTATCTTTCAACTGTCAATATTTTAAATATTGTTGTCAATTTATTAATTAAAAAAAAATCAAAATTTACTTGTTCTTCCAAATTATACTCAATTCTCCAATTCCCTTCGATGTCTGAGCTGCTAATTCTGTTTGTGTATGAGTCTAGGCTTATATTTGCAAGTAGTGCATCCTATTATAAAGTAACGTAAATGGCAGAGTTTTGTGTAACCTTAATTTTAGTTGGGTCGAGTCGGACATATTTTTAATATTAAAGTTTTTTATATATTGATACTTGGGTCAGAAAATTCATTGTACTTTGTTATTGATATAGTGAATTTCAATTTTTTTTTCAAAAGAATTTTCCGTGTAATTTCTAAATTTATTTCTAAATTTTATAAGCAATATTACACTATGTACTCTATTAAATTCATTTCCATGTAAGGCACATATAGAGTTTTTATTCATTTACCAACTAAGCACAATCTTTTTTTATCATTTTCGTCAAAATTATTTTGTTCCACATCAAGAATTCAAATAAGCTTTTGAACCAATCAAATAAAAATATTCCCCGAATTCCACATTGACACGATATTCTGTTTTTTCCATTAATTCCTTTCAGGATCATACTCAACCCCGCAATTTAGGAACGTTAATCCGCCTTCTTGTTCATTTGGAATATAAGAATTATTTTTAATTATGTACCATAAATCATAATCTATTCATTGAATATATATCATCACTCTAAAACTCCAATATATGGATTGACCTATGACATTAAATCCATTCATATTAGTAACCATATAAAAAATTTCAAAAGAAAAGTTCTAAAACTTTCAATAACAATAAAATCTCAAGACCAAGCTTTGATACCAATTGTGGAAGAATTATAACCTAAAGAGGGTGAATTAGGTTATCTAATTTTTGAATAAAAATTATTTTAATTTACTTTCTTAACTTTTATATTTTTCTCTCAAATTTAACCGACTAAGTATAATATGTAACCAATCAATAACAATATTAGAGAGAAAGAAAGAGATAGCAAACACGTTTATTAACGCGGTTCAGCCAAATTGTTTATGTTTGCACTACAAGTCTCATTCTTCAAGATTTTTTTCATTTAACCTTTTTCGCTACATATGATTGGTCTTATGAATGTCAATCGAACCTTTATAATGCTTCAAGGACTTTACCTTATTTTTCTTTTTCCACAAACGATAAGAGTAATATTTGAAGGTTTTGTTAGGACCTAACTCTCTCAAATGTATATCCTCAAGTGTAGGAATAAGTAGGTTAGGTTAAAGCTCAAGAAATAAGACTACAATAGAAAAAATTAATTGAGTAGCACTTCAGTAAGAATCTGTAGTTCAATGGGTTGCACAACAGAGAGTGCTTGGATGTAGGAAATTCGAAACCTGTCAAGAATGCAAAATAAATAATAGAATCGCCGTGTGATTTAAGAAACAAAGGAAGTAGACCCGATCGAGCATTGTTAATGAAACTGTAGTTATCAAAAGAAGAGCTTGACCCGAGTCACACTTGTTGGCTGAACCAAAACGCTATCAAAGATGATCTATCAAGTAAATACTTGATGAAGATCAAGTTCTTCCAAAGAACCTAAGAAAAGAATCTCTAAAAGAAACTCAAATTTTATTAATCTCAAAATCTTCAAAAACAAAGTCTAATTCATATGCTTAAATAAGAAAAATAAGTAAAATACAAAAATAAAATAAAATAAATTAAAGAAACCCTAAAAATCTTTACTCGATTGCATACAATGAGAAATGAGTTTTTAAAAAGTTAAATTTTTTTTTGTGAAAATCATAAATAACCTTAAACTATCTTAATTATGATGAAGTAAGTACCAAAACTAAATTTAGGAGCCAAATCTTAGACAACTCTAACTTATGCACCTTTAATGTTGAACTATTGTGAGACATTTTTATAATATACTCCTTTATGTTACAAAATGCTTTCGATTTCCTGATTAAATATATCGCCATCTGCCTCATTGGACATATTGACCCAAGAAATTTCTGTAATTGCATTCCAAAGATGTGAATGATCTCCATTTTCTACTCTTTTTTGTCATCAAGACTTCGCAACGAAGAAAGAGTAAACGTATGTTCATTACTTAGTGCAAAAATCAAATCTAAAATGAGAAAAATCTTACATAGTCTTTCCAAGTCTTTAAGTTTGTGTCAGCTAAGCACCTTAAGTTAATCAATATTTACATGTAATAGAGCTTTCACTCAACTAGAGAAAAAATGTAAGCTCATATTCAAAATGAATATTTTAATTAAATAATTAATTAATTTAAATAGTAATACGCCCCATCACAAGATACCTACCATAACATTGACTTATAATTTAACATCTTTGAATGACTTATTACTCATATGGACAACTTGAGAATTTTCAGATATTATCACCAGAAGTGTGCAAGTGGATCAGCTAAATATTGATCTCTTTTTGGGATGGTCAATACTCGCATGATACACACCCGCTAGTATCTAAATATTTCAAAGTAATTAATTTTGGTCGGAGATGCTATTTTATAGCATATTACTTCAATTAATTAAATCAGAGTATTAAATATCCAAGTAAACTGAATGTATCGAAATTCAAATACTAATGCAACTTTATACTTAAGCCGCAACGTTATCATAAAAAAAGCAAGACTTAACTTTGAAAATTTCAACTTTATTATTTAAAAAAAAATAAGGTTAAAAAAACTTTATCCTTAAAAAACTGAACTTTATTCTTAAATAAGTTTGAAATTTGTCCTTAGAAAATTACAATTTTAGCCTTAAGAATTGCAATTTATTCCTTAGAAAATTTTCAAAAACTTGGATATAATATGTTCATCACGGGGCTTAATTAACATAAGGTAAATAAAATATCATTTGGTGCATAGAGACATGTATGCTTATTTCATGTACTCACTTTGTATAGAAATAAGTACATGGATTTTATACGTTGGCTAACATGTGAATTGATATTGTAATTGCTTTGTTAATTAGGTAGAGGCACACTAGTTACACATGAGGATAAAATATACATGAATTTTATGATCGTGACATTTTAGGCCATAGTCTCTAATCCCGTATGGTTTTATATACATGCATCATACACTTCTAATATAATGATCTCTCTAGAGATTTGATAGTGATGACTAGGTGTAACACCCCGAGTCTTTCAGACCCGGTTTAGCTATGATAAACATTGAACTGAACTAAGAGAAATTACGAAAAATTTCAAATTTTCTCTTAGTGATGATAAATCCATCTTTAACCCTCGACTTTACAGCGGAAAACTCAATAAGTAGACAACACTTATAATAGACAAAACGTTAAGACTTTTGATTGAGGGAATTAAAAATCAAAGGACATCTACCGATCGCAAAACGACAAGACCTATCTTCTTACATCTGCCGATCGCGAAAACGACAAAAACACAATCTCCACATCTACCGATAGTATTTAAAACAGCAACATCAACCGATTGACACATGCATAGCACGTGCTCATTATGACTCCATCTGATCGCTAAAAGAAACAAAACCTATATACACTTATCCGATAAACAAACAACATCATCCGGTTGACATGCATATCCCACGTGACACATTAAGCTTCATCCGATCGCTAAACGACAATCTTATATACACTCATCCGACAGAAAAACAACATCATCCGATGGACATGCGTATCCCACGTGACACATTAAGACTTCATCCGATCGCTTAATCATCTTATAGTTTTTTT